>CM042405.1:11255924-12455924 GCA_023634145.1 Thymallus thymallus | reverse complement strand
AGCATAATTCCAAAGTTGTGGCAAAATGGCTTAAGGAAAACAAAGTCAAGGTATTGGAGTGGCCATCACAAAGCCCTGACCTCAATCCTATAGAAAATATGTGGGCAGAACTGAAAAAGCGTGTGTGAGCAAAGAGGCCTACAAACCTGACTCAGTTACACCAGTTCTGTCAGGAGGAATGGGCCAAAAGTCACCAAACTTATTGTGGGAAGCTTGTGGAAGGCTACCTGAAACGTTTGACCCAAGTTAAACAATTTAAAGGCAATGCTACCAAATACTAATTTAGTGTATGTAAACTTCTGACACACTGGGAATGTGATGAAAGAAATAAAAGCTGAAATAAATCCTTCTCTCTACTATTATTCTGATTTCAGATTCTTAAAATATAGTGGTGATCCTAACTGACCTAAAACAGGGATTTTTACTAGGATTAAATGTCAGGAATTGTGAAAAACTGAGTTTAAATGTATTTGGCTAAGGTGTATGTAAACCTCTGACTTCAGCTGTACAGTACCTCTTTTTCCCCTCTCAAATATCAAAATCTTATGCACTCCGGGTAACTATAATGTCTTGTTTCACCATAGAAAATCTCACCGGAGCACAAGATATGGAAACAGTTAACTTGCCTATATGTTTTGATTAATAATTGAACAGTATTAATGTACTGTAGCCTATGGTTTGAATGTTAAGATAGAAACTACCTTAACTTTCAAGTCTTTCATATTAAATGAGATGGTGTTGCCATAGCGTGATCGTAACATAATTCATTCAACCAACCTAGTATTTCATTCAAAAATACTAATTCAGCCAACCATGTGAGGAAAAACAGAGCAGTTCACTCTTGTCATATAATCATCACTTCAGTGGAAAGCAAAGCAGAATAACTTAATACTTTGAAATAAACTGCAGTTGTAGATGTCTCTATTGTCAAACCAAAACATTCTGCAGTTTTATTCACACATATTAAAGTGGAACTGTGTTATAGCAACAATACATTGTATTAAAATCTGTTCATATACATCCCCATGAAGAATGCAATCACTTAGATATGGTCATGTTCACGTTTTCATAAATGTATAGAATATTTGGCAATGATGTACAGTAAGGGAAAGCAGCCTTGAGTCTGTACAATTAATAGACACTGCAGTAAATAAAACCTAAAAAACATGTCTCGTCCAGTACCGGAGTCTACGTAGACCAGTGCGCCATAGCCAACCAGAGCTACAGTAGGCCTTTATGCAAATAAGTAGTTTGCCACAGGGGCCTGCCATCATTCACTTTGAACTGGAGTGTGTGTTTACAGGCAGCAGCAACAACATGACTTTAGATAATTTAGCTGATCCCATTCACAAATGAAATAACACCTCACTCTGACCATTTCACTCGCCCTAGCAGAGCTGGTTAGGCTGTTTACATCTTATCTAGAGCGTTGGTGACTAACTGTGCTGCTGGCAAAAAATGTATTACTTTTTGCCAAAGTTTACTGACACAGGTCATATTCAGCGGGTGTTGCGCATTTAAATCTCTGGCACACTCAGACAAGAGTGCTCGGAAATCTGAGTAGATAGCCAGAGTGAATTTTGGAACATGAGATATGCTGACTGGATAACAGTCGTTCAAGTTCACCATAGCTAGCTAGCAAAGCGATTTACATTTCTTGCTAGCTAACCAAATTTCTCCTGCATCTATCTGTAGCCACCAAAAGTAGTATCAAACCGTAGAAAACACCCTTGGTATCGTAAAGCAGGCTGTCCCTGGAAAGTGTTTGACTGTATACTAGCCTCTGTGTTAAGTGCCACAACATTCATCCATTTGGGGGAATTACATAGGGCCATTCATGAGGTATTATTCTGGCTGTTAAACTTAACTCAGAGTACCTAAGGGTAAATCTGAAGGATGCACATTTACAGCCCAAACCACTGAATCAGATAAAACGACAGCCATAAAAAATATAAATAAAACAAAGATGAAGAAAGCTGTTCTCTCGATTAATGTTTTATTTCTTACCAACCACATTCGGGCCCCCTCATGTTCCTATTACAAGTTCATTTCACAACACTGGACAAGAGCGATTGATCAGGTTCCCAGGATTTATAATATGATTCCTAATTTATGTTGCAGCCAATTCCCTTAGGGCTGGTGGTAAGCATGCTCCATTTAAATGTTGCAATCATAATAGAAATCTATACATTTAGCCTGAATATGTCCTCAATATTATTTATATGATACCTGAGGAGCTGTAGAAAGGAGAAGGGGTGGTGGTCTTACTATACATTTTTCAGAAAATAGGAGGCTGTTCAGAATGAAGGAAAAACACCTTGTATCTCAAAACTGTGTTTTAAATCATATAATCTCAGGTAAAATACCCAGTGAGAAAAATATGAAAAGTCTAAATCGAATCCTTGGGCCGTCTCAACTCTTACTCCCCATTGAAGTTGAAATTTAACCTGGTTAAGGTAAGGGTTATGGTTAAGCTTAGGGTAAGGGTAGGGGTTAAGGTAGTAATGTTCCAAGGTTCCCGAATAGCACTAACTGAGGAAAATATGAGGTCAAATTAAGTCATAATAAAGATAAGTAGCTCTTCATTGTCATTCATAGTTATACTTATACTACTGTTCTCTGTTGTACTCTACTGTATTTCACATGAAATACACAGGGATTTTTTGTTTGAGACATAAAGTAATGCTGTAAAACACCAGTAAGGATGATCTGTGCAACAGAGATCAAACAAAGTCATAACAGAGATAACTAGCTCTTCATTGTCATTAAAAGTTAGACACACCATCTTGGAGTACAGTAGTCTACTGTATTTTAAAATATGTTTACGTGTGAGCCATAGAGTAATCTTGTGAAACTCAGCCAGTTTAGCTCCTCTTCCTGGGAAAGACAAGTGACAGCTTGAAAGCCTATTAGATGCATGACAATCAATTTGTGATAAGCATAAACAGATGTTCTGTTTGAGAAGGAGGAGTGTATTTTCCTAACTCACTTGAAATGGATTTTCCAATCCACAGGAACATTATGCAGAGTGCTAAAATGATCCATAAAGACAAATAAGCATGCTTGTCAATTCACAGCTCATCAATGGAAATAATGTTTCTCTCCAGCTAACCTTCTAGAGAGCGAGCAGAATGCTTTCCATGGCTACAGCTACTGTAGTAGGTACACTAACCAGTGTGAATATTATGATGACAAAAAAATGGGTGCAGAAAAGAGACGCAAAATAAGAAAGATAGTATTTCAGTAACCTATTGAACTCTGACCTTAACTGTTTTGTTGATGTGAAACACACTGAAATCATAAATGTCTTATTTTGAATAAGGAGGAAAATGTGTACCATATACCAGACATCAGCCTGAGTTTGCAATGCACCTTGGAGTTGATATAAAACGCTGCTGACCCCAGCTATTTCTTGGTTTATCTTCCACTGCAGCAATACCATTGTTATGTGTCTTGAACATGGAGAATAGTACGATAGTCTATTTTAAAGTTCAGGGCCACACATGAAGGCCCTTGCTGTGACATATAACTTGTTAGTTGAAGACTTATGTTTACCACTTTGCTGGGGTTAGGTCTCGTTGGATATGGGCTACTTAACCACCCATCACAGTACTGTAGCCTGGCAGGCCGCAGCTGTGGATAAGGGCAGTGTTTTTACTGCATGTGTTCCCTGGAGGAAGATGGGTGAGCGGCTCGGAAGAGCAGAAGCTTATCACACCTCCCGCAGGTCCCTCCTGCACTGTACAATGCAATGTGTGTATCCTAGTCCTAGAGAGTTTGCTGCTCAATTTAAAAGGTTGTGTTAATGAAGTTCAACCAAGTTGAAGATTACACAAGCCATGTAGGCTATTTTGTTTTAGTGTAGCATTAAGATAATAGCTAAGGATTATCTTTAGCTACAGTATGTGTTTTAGTTCAACAAGATTCATCTTATATATATATATTCCCTAGAGGCACCTCCCTGTAGATCCAAAATAATTGGTACAGTGCATTCGGAAAGTACTCAGACCCCTTGACTTTTCCACATTACAGCCTTATTCTGGTTTCTCATCAATCTACACACAATACCCCATAATGACAAAGTGAAAATGACAAAGCAAATGTATTAAAAATACAAAACATACTGTAAATACCTTATTTACATAAGTATTCAAAATTGAGCTCAGGTGCATCCTGTTTCCATTGATCATCCTTGAGATAAGTCTTTACAACTTTATTGGATTCAACCTGTGGTAAATTCAATTAATTGGACACGATTTGGAAAGGCACATACCTGTATACAGTATATAAGGTCCCACAGTTAACAGGGCATGTCAGAGCAAAAACCAAGCCATGAGGTCAAAGGAATTGTCTGTAGAGCTCCGAGACAAGATTGTGTCGAGGCACAGATAAGGGGAAGGGTACCAAAACATTTCTGCAGCATTGAAGTTCCCCAAGAACACAGTGGCTTCCATCATTCTTAAATGGAAGAAGTTTGGAACCAAGACTCTTCGTAGAGCTGGCTGCCTGGCCAAACTAAGCAATCGGGGGAGAAGGGCCTTGGTCACATACACGTGTTTAGCAGATGATATTACAATTTCACAACATATACCCAATACACACAAGTCTAAGTAAGGAATGGAATTAAGAACATATACATATATGGACAAGCGATGTCAGAGCGGCATGGACTAAGATACAGTAGAATAGTATAAAATACAGTATATACACATGAGATGAGTAATGCAATATATGTTAACATTATTAAAGTGACTAGTGTTCCATTTCTTAAAGTGGCCAGTGATTTCTATAGGCAGCAGCCTCTAATGTGCTAGTGATGGCTATTTAATAGTCTGATGGCCTTGAGATAGAAGCTGTTTTTCAGTCTCTCGGTCCCAGCTTTGATGCAACCGGGCTGACCTCACCTTCTGGATGATAGTGGGCTGAACAAGCAATGGCTCTGGGGGTTGATGTCCTTGATGATATTTTTGGCCTTCCTGTGACATCGGGTGCTGTAGGTAACCTGGAGGGAGGGTAGTTTGCCCCCGGTAATGCGTTGGGCAGACCACACCACCCTCTGGAGAGCCTTGCAGTTGCGGGCGGTGCAGTTGCCATACCAGGAGGTGAGACAGCCCGACAGGATGCTCTCAATTGTGCATATGTAAAAGTTTGTGAGGGTCTTAGGTGCCAAGCCAAATTTCTTCAGCCTCCTGAGGTTGAAGAGACTCTGTTGCGCCTTCTTCACTACAATGTATGTGTGGGTGGTCCATTTCAGTTTGTCAGTGATGTGTACGCCAAGGATCTTGAGGTTTTCCACCTTCTCCACTGCTGTTTCCTGAAGTCCACAATCATCTCCTTTGTTTTGTTGACGTTGAGTGAGAGGTTATTTTCCTGGCACCACACTCCCAGAGCCTTCACCTCCTCCCTGTAGGCTGTCTCGTCATTGTTGGTAATCAAGCCTACTACTGTTGTGTTGTCTGCAAACTTGATGATTGGGTTGAAGGCGTGCTTGGCCACGCAGTCATGGGTGAACAGGGAGTACAGGAGTGGGCTGAGCACGCACCCTTGTCGGGCCCCAGTGTTGAGAATCAGCGAAGTGGAGGTGTTGTTTCCTACCTTCACCACCCGGGGGTGGCCGTCAGGGTTCAGGTGATATGATCCATGACTAGTCTCTCAAAGCACTTCATGATGACAGAGTGCTATGGGGCGATAGTCATTTAGTTCAGTTACCTTTGCTTTCTTGGGTACAGGAACAATGGTGGCCATCTTGAAGCATATGGGGACAGCAGACTGAGATAGGGAGAGATTGAATATGCCCGTAAACACACCAGCCAGCTGGTCTGTGCATGTTCTGAGTATGCGGCTAGGGATGCCGTCTGGGCCAGCAGCCTTGCGAGGGTTAACACGTTTAAATGTTTTAATCACATCGGCCACGGAGAAGGAGAGCCCACAGTCCTTGGTAGCGGGTTGCGACTCCACTTTGTCTCTATCCTGACGTTTTTCCTGTTTGAATAACTTGCGGAGTGAATAACTACACTGTTTGTATTCTGCCATATTACCAGTCACCTTGCCATGGTTAAATACGATGGTTCGCGCTTTCAGTTTTGTGCGAATGCTGACATCTATCCACGGTTTCTGGTTAGGGTAGGTTTTAATAGTCACAGTGGGTACGACATCTCCTATACACTTCCTGATAAACTCAGTCACCGTTTCAGTATATTAGTCTAAATTATTATCGCAAGCTCCCCGGAACATATCCCAGTCCGCTTGATCAAAACAATCCTGAAGCGTGGATTCCGATTGGTCAGACCAGCGTTGAATAGTCCTTAGCACGGGTACTTCTGTCTATAGGAAGGGAGGAGTAAAATGGAGTCATGGTCAGTTTTGCCGAAAGGAGGGCGGGTGAGGGCCTTGTAAGTATCCCAGAAGTTGGAATAGCAGTGGTAGAGTTTTTGCAGCGCGAGTACAACAGCCGATATGTTGATAGAACTTTGGTAGCCTAGTCCTCAAATTTGCTTTGTTAAAATCCCTAGCTACAATAAATGCAGCGTCAGGATATGTGGTTTCCAGTTTGCATAAAGTTCAGTGAAGTTTGTTAAGGGCCGTCGTGGTATCGGCTTGAGGGGGGATATATTCGGCCGTGGCTATAACCGAGCAAAAAGTATATTGGGAGATAATACGTTCGGCATTTGATTGTGTTCTAGGTTGGGTGAACAAAAGGACTTGAGTTCCTGCATGTTACTACAATTATACCATGAGTTAATCATGAAACACACATCTTCGCCCTTCTGCTTCCCTTAGAGATTTTCATTCCTGTATGCGCGATGAACTGAGAACCCATCTGGCTGGACCGATTTCAACAGAATATCCCAAGAGTGCCATGAAACAAAATATGTTACAGGCCCTGATGTCTCTCTGGAAAGAAACTCTTGCCCTGAGCTCGTCAATTTTGTTATCCAAATACTGAACATTAGCGAGTAATATATTCAGAAATGGTGGGTGGTGTACCTCCTAAGTCGAACCAGCAGGCCGCTCCGAGTGCCTCTCCTCCACCGGCAATGTTTTGGGTCGGCCTCTGGAATCAGTTCAATTGCCCTGGGGAGAGCGAACAAAGGATCTGCTTCGGGAAAGTCGTATTCCTGTTTGTAATGCTGGTAGATCTGGTGAGTCACTGATATCCAATAGTTCTTCCCGGCTGTATGTAATGACACAAAATATTTCCTGAGCTAATAATGTAAAAATAATACATAAAAAAACAAAATACCGCAACGTTTCCTAAGAGCTAGTCGTGAGGCCGCCATCTCCGTTTGCGCCATCTTTTCAAAATGGAAGCCACTCCTCAGTAAAAGGCACATGACAGCCCACTTGGTGTTTGCCAAAAGGCACCTAAAGGACTCTCAGACCATGAGAAACAAGATTCTCTGGTCTGATGAATCCAAGATTGAACTCTTTGGCCTGAATGCTAAGTGTCACATCTGGAGGAAACCTGGCACTATCCCTATGTTGAAGCATAGTGGTGGCAGCATCATGCTGTGGGGATGTTTTTCAGCAGCAAGGACTGGGAGACTAGTCAGAATCGAGGGAAAGATCAGCAGAGCTTTCCCATGAACATTTCATCCATTTTGGAATAAGACTGTAAAGTAACAAAATGTGAAAAAAGTCAAGGGATCTGAATACTTTCAGAGTGCACTGTTTATGCAATATGTTAGTTGTTCTATCTTTCCCTCTGAAAGGGTAGGTGGAATTTATAACATTGTATTGCTTACACCAATCCCATCCTTTCGAGCTGACAAGGTAAAAATCTGTCGTTCTGCCCCTGAACAATGCAGTTAACCTACTGTTCCCCGGGCGCCGAAGACGTGGATGTCGATTAAGACAGCACCCCCCACACCTCTCTGATTCAGAGGTTGGGTTTAAATGCAGAAGACACATTTCAGCATTCAGTTGTACAACTGACTAGTATCCCCCTTTCCCTTACCTTTCCCTTTCAGATCTACACAAATGCCCATTGGCCAGAGACTAGGGGTTGTTTCTGGATAGTGCACTGTAGGGAGTAATGGGTAGGGGTTAGTGTTGTTGTTTCTGGATAGTGCCCTAGGGATTAGGGGTTAGGGGTTAGATGTTTCTGGACAGGGCCCTAGTGTTTAGGTACTAGGGGTTGTTTCTGGACGGGGCCGTAATGTTTAGGGACTAGGATTTGTTTCTGGACAGGGCCCTAATTTTTAGGGACTAGGATTTGTTTCTGGACAAGGACCTAGTGTTTAGGGACTAGGGGTTCTTTCTGGACAGAGCGCTAATCTAGTCTCCTGCATTTTTTTATCCTATGGGACCCAGTGTAAATGACTCACAGGATATTAAAGAGGAAGGGAGGGAGGGATTGTTGCTCGGAGAGCTCAGGGGAAATCAAATGAGTCATTATCATTTTAATGCAGGCTTACTGTTGGAGCTGTGAAATTCAGAAGACATGAACCTTCATATCCATTTCTCCACCACCGCCTCTCATATTCCCAACACTCATTCCCGTTCATTTAGTAAAATTTATACCCACTTTTAGCAACCTAATAGTCTATAGAGGGCTGATAGTGTACAGTTGCGTCTGAATGTTTACCCTTATTGCACCTTATTAAGTACATCTGATGATTATGCATCCCTTAACAAAGCATATTTAAGTCAAGTGTGGACCAATGCTTCCGATCAGCACGCTAACACATCAGTTTTCAAATGTTTAACCAAATGTATAAAAAAAGAACTTGAGAAAATTAAACACAGCTTGATCTTTAGAAGGATAGTCCCAGAGCCAGAACCAACCCTTCATAAATCCCCTGTCTTTATTTACTACACGTTATCTCCTGGTGTTGCTATCCACTCTGCCTTCTCACTGCACCAGCTCAGTGATTGCATTATTTAATCATTTTTCAACATACTTTTTAATTATGCCTTCCTAGTTGAGCTTAGCATTAAAAAGCCCCTACTTTCCACAATTCATTTCACATGAATTAGAATATACTTTATTGATGCAGACTAGCTTTATTTTAACAGACAGCTCGGTGCATTCAACATGACAATACCTCTCAAAAAACAAGTAGTGATGAAGTCAATCTCTCCTCCACTTTGAGCCATGAGAGATTCACATGCATATTATTAATATTTGCTCCCGGTGTTCATCCAAGGGCCAGCCGTGCTGCCCCATTTTCCTAAGTCCTTTTATGTGGCACCTGACCACACGACTGAACAGTAGTCCAGGTCCGGCAAAACTAGGGCCTGTAGGACCTGCCTTGTTGATAATGTTGTTAAGAAGGTAGAGAAGTGTAGTTTATAATTGATATACTTCTCCCCATCTTAGCTACTGTTGTAGCAGAGTTTAGCCAAACATGCTAAACTCTGCAGAGCTTGGGTGGGACAGGTATATTTCTCATCTTTCAAATCAAACCGTAGAGGAACAGCCATACTTATCCATAAGTATGTTCCATTCATAATTGACAAAAACATATCTGATCCGGAGGGGAGATTTATTTTGACAACTGGGTCACTGTATGGGCAACCAATTACTATCTTAAATATACAGTACATGCCGCTAACACAGATACTCCTGCTTTTATGTCGAAAATGATAACCCTGTTCAATGAGCATTGTGTTTCCTTTGGAGTGCTGGCTGGAGATTTTAATTGTACCCGAGGTCAAAGAGCTGGACATTCAAAACCTCCATGCTCCATTTTGTCCTAAAGCCAGCCAACCAATACGCTAAACAGCTGTTGCATTTTAAATCAGGATTGGAATGATTATAGTATATTTTTTGTAGCCTACTTTAAAAATGTTGGTCTTGACCCTGGGCAAATCAATGCGGCATTTTCATTTTTGTCTGTGAAATAGGCTATTAGAAGTGCTGTTTTTATTTTATTGCATATCATAAATGCTGCCTTTTGATTGTCTTACCAATGCACAGGCACCTTTTTCCCAACCTATCGCAAAGATTATTTTATAGAGTCATACAAAGGTTTTACTGTGCGTGAACTTTCAAATGCATCCTGTCATTATCAGTCGTCTTCCTCAAATCAAGGGGATGATGATGCAAACTTTACTAGAGGATCTGATTTCATTGGTCCTCAACTCGCGGCTCAGTCATTTTATTCAGGGTGAGTGGAGTTAGCCATTAGTTAGCCTGCCCCCGAGCATGTTAGTTCTGAAGGATTCGTTGCCATAGAAATTTGCCTGGATCAAAGGTAAGCCACCTTCATAAGACCGGTTATACCGAGTCGAACTCAGAGTTGACCAAATTTACCTCGGTAACTGCTCAAACCTGCTTTGTAGAATAGAGCTCTGTTGTTCAGTATCAGTTGCTTGCATCAGCCTACATGTACAGTTACTGTATATACAAACCTAAACATCCATGCTGTTAAAAGGCATCCTCCTCTCTCTGCTTGAGCTCTCCAGTGTATTCCAGTGTAAACGTCCAGCGCTGCAGAATCAGTGATGAAAGCCCTGTGTTTCCTGTGTGTGTACCTGCCTCTAGGCCTCTTCCCAGCCCACTCTAGAAAGGCCCCAAGGGTATTCATTAAAATATGACAGGCCCGTTGTGTTGTTGGGAAAGGTCAGCATGTGATCTTACTCAGAATCTAAATGAGCCTAGCTATCTTTAACTCATTTATTCCCGGGCAGACAAAATGAGAGAGAGGATCTGGACTTGCTGTTTAAAGTAGACTTGGTCGAGAAAAGACACCGAATGGCCTCTCTCTCTCTCTCTCTCTCTCTCTCTCTCTCTCTGTCTGTCCATCTGTGTCTCTCTCACTCGCTTTCACTCCCTGTCTGTCTGTCCATCCGTCTCTGTCTGTCTGTCTGCCCATTTGTCTCTCTCTCTCGCACTCTCTCTTTCTCTCTCTGCTGAAAGTGTCTGCTCTGTCTGGCCTAGTTGTCACATTGCATTAATGCCCCTGAGAGACAGAAGCACTCATCTATGCTGACAGAGACCTGGACAGGGAGAAGTGCTGTGTGACTGAGTGTTGGACCCCAGTGGATAGGCATCAATCCTCCCTGGGACGGAATGGAATGGATGGTATTCCTTCCACTGGACCACATTGCAGATGCCACGTTCTTACCAACTGAAACACTGCAGTACAGTACACACTTCTGGTAAAGCCATATACAGTCAGGCTGGGATTTGATAAGTAGAATGAGTATGGAAACATTTGCGTGCATGCTTGCAGAAAGCTTTGGAGAAAATGGATGGCAATATAAAAAAAGAAAGTGGCCAGACTACACAATCAGAAAGAAAAGTTTCACCCCTCAGCTCATTCCCATGGCACCTGAAGATGCCGACTTCAGCAGCGATAAGTGGAGTGGGAAGGAGGGTGAGAAAAGGCAGAGCTGGTAATCAGATGGCAAGAGGAGCTAGTGTTTTATTGGATTTGCCTTTCTTTCTGACATTTGCAGTCTGTGCTTTTGGCTCCAACTTGCTGACAACTCTTCCAGGAGGCTTCAGGAGGTGCCTAGCTTCAGGTGATGCTCGGTAGACATAGACTAACAAACACAGTTCATTCTTACACTGTGGCATGCAGTGTTTTTCCTTAGTCTTCTGGACAAAAAGGAAAAATGCTACATAGACATCATCTGTGCAGTTGACGTATGGTATTTCTCCATATCTTTTTGAGGCATCAGAGTTTCAGAGTGCTAGTCATTACTGTAAATGCTCTTTAGAGAGGATCTCTGCAGATCAAACAAACCCAAAACATCAACAATCCAAAGTCAGGAAAACAACAGTATATGACAGGTCCATTTAACAACCCTCACACAAAAATAAAGAAAAATTACTGGCTTTAAGCTGTTTAGGAGTTAGGAGAATTTGATAAATGCCATGAAGTATTTTCCAGATATTTCTCTGTTTTGGTAATCATGGGCATTGATATGGAGTTGGTCCCCCTTTGCTGCTAAAACAGCCTCCACTCTTCTGGGAAGGCTTTCCACTAGATGCTGGAACATTGCTGCGGGGCCACAAGAGCATTAGTGAGGTCGGCACTGATGTTGGGCGATAAGGCCTGGCTCGCTGTTGGCGTTCCAATTCATCCCAAATGTGTTCGAAGGGGTTGAGATCAGGGCTCTGTGAAGGCCAGTCAAGTTCTATCCTCACCGATTTCGACAAACCATTTCTGTATGGACTTCGCTTTGTACAATGGGGCATTGTCATGCTGAAGTAGGAAAGGGCTTTCCCGAACTGGTGCAACAAAGTTGAAAGCACAGAATGTCATTGTGTGCAATAGCGTTAAGATTTCCCTTCACTGGAACTAAGGGGCCTAGCCGAACCATGAAAAACAACCCCAGACCATTATTCCTCCTCCACCAAACTTTACAGTTGGCACTATGCATTGGGGCAAGTAGCGTTCTCCTGGCATCCGCCATACCCGGATTCATCCATCCAAGCTCCCGACGAACAGTTCTTGTGCTGACGTTGCTTCAATTTTGGAACTCTGGAACGCTATGCGCTTCAGCACTCGGCAGACCCGTTCTCTGAGCTTGTGTGGCCGTTGTTGCTCCTAGACGTTACCACTTCACAATAACAGCATTTACACATGACCGGGGCAGCTCTAGCAGGGCAGACATTGAAAGTCGCTGAGCTCTTCAGTAAGGCCATTCTACTGCCAATTTTTGTCTATGGAGATTGCATGGCGGTGCGCTCGATTTTATACACCTTTCAGCAAAGGGTGTGGCTGAAATAGCCAAATCTACTAATTTGAAGGGGTGTCCACATACTTTTGTATATATATTGTACAATAATTAAAATGTTTGTGTAAGGGACATGTTTCCCACAGCAAAATAAGCATAGCTCTGTATCTACAGTACATCAAAGTCTGGTGGGCTTGCATTGCATGGGTTTCTAGGCCCTGTATACCCGACGTTGAGAGATACCCCTCTCTGCTTTGAGAAAAAGGGCCAGGTGCAAATACTAAATCCAGCCAACAGTCTCTAAAATGTTTTTTAATTACTCATACACAGCGTGAACACTCCTGATAAGGTCCATGACCTATGCTTTCTCGTCTAGCTATTTTTGTGAAAAACTTTCAATTTGTATTCCACATTTGGCGCTAATAAATATTCTCATTTGGCGTTTCAAGGGGCTATGCGTTCCCATATTTCATAAAAATTTATATCGTTTGACTAATTTTACTGTAAATTAGTCATACAGTGAATATTCTAGAAATATAAATTATAAATGGGTTTAAATTACTTAAAACTGGACTCTATTAGATTCACTGACACCTGTACATGAGAACATAGACTGGAAACAGTCAAAACTATTAAAGTTAGAAAGATTGCGTACATGTACTGTACCAGGAACTTGGGAGGTGATTTATTATTATGACGAGACATAAATGACAGATCTTTACCTTGTCAGCTCGGGGATTCGATCCAGTTACGGGCCCAACGCACTAACCACTCAGCTACCTGCCGCCCCACTATAACGAATTTGCTAAAATATATAAAGAGAGAGAATGTGAGTCATGTACGTCACAGTAAATAAGGTTGTCTCGTAACCAATTAAGTCATTAATTAATAATGACTTGATGTCGCGTGTCCAGATGCTCCTGGCAGTTCAGTTGGCTGAGCCGAGCCTCGCAGAGTGGAGCAGAGCCAGCACCGACTGCATTGGGGCGACTGCAGTCGCTGTGTATTGAAACCCTCTCCACGTTTCTCCCTCAGTAACATTCAGATTCCAGCTGTCGCTGAGATCAAAGAATCCATTCTAACTTGTAGGACTGAAAAATAGAGGCGAGGGACATTCTAATCAATATTTATTTTTAATCTGAGAGAGATGGCATGGCACAACTCTCTTCCATAAAGACACTGCTTCGGCTTCTGTCACACTGTATGGCATTGGTGGGATCAGAGACTGAAACCTGACAAAATCCCTGCCAGTTGAGAATGGGAACCCTTCTCACTCCTCTCTGGATTTTTTATATGTCAATCGTAGCATATTTCACAGTCTTAACCCCAAGACTGCAAAACCTGAGAATTGCTGATTTTTATAAAGATTTTTTATTTAACTAGGCAAGTTAGTCAAGAACAAACTCTTAATTACAATGACGGCCTACCCCGGCCAAACCTGGACAACGCTGGGCCAATTGTGCGCCGCCCTATGGGACTCCCAATCACAGCCGGATGTGATACAGCCTGGATTCGAACCAGGGACTGTAGTGACACCTGAGATGCAGTGTCTTAGACCACTGCTCCACTCCTGATACAGTTAAAAGACAGTCACTTTAGTCACAGGTGTTCTTTTTATAAGCCGATATACAGTATTTCAATATACCCATCATCTTTAGTCAGTGACATTCTTTGTTTCTAAAACAGAGAACAGTTAATCAAAAAATGATCACCTTATTATTACCAACTATCATCAATAAATTGCAATTCAAATACACATCGCTAAAATGTCATTACTTAATTATTTCCTGGTCGTTATTGCTAATTTCGAAATCTTGGATTGGTATGTGCATTTTTTAACTTTGAAATATACAGTATATGTAGAGTATCCCATGTTCAGATCTGTTTTAAGTATAGTAGACTATTCTGTTCTGTCTGTGTTACCTTTACACTGACTAACAGGTCAAATTGAATGGCTGAATGGGTAGAATTCATAGAAAATGTATTCTCTTGGCAGCCCATACCACAGTTCTGTAGCCAACAGCCCAGATATCAAAAAGCTGTTTAAAGCCCCTGATACTGTATGTCTCGCTCGCCTGACTCCCTCTAGCAGACTTCCTCCCCCTCCCACCCCTCCTGATTCTTTGACAGCGGAGATGTATCCAATCAAATCAAATCAAATGTATTGGTCACATACACGCGGTTAGCAGATGTTATTGTGGGTGCAGCGAAATGCTTGGTTCCTGTTTACTCAAGCATTACTCAGCACTTTTGGTGTTGAAACCTTTTACTGCACACACTGCATTATGGGAACAGGAATACTGTACTGTCCATCCACTGCTATGTAATACATGGGTGGTTTTTACAAATGTCCTGTAGTATAGCAGTGGGAAACAGCAGTCCACTCTACTGACTCCTACTGATGTCTTCAAAGAAACTACTGGACATTGACAACACACTAGCACACTATACTTAGTGTTAGTACTAGAAGTAGGCTGACCAGAGTAATAGCTGTAGAGTGGTGGAAATGGTATTTGCAGTTCTTTTTCACTTGAGAGCGATGGCATGGCACAACTCTCATCCATTCCTGTGTTTTTGAAGGACATACCAATTTATGACGTCTGGAATGAAGTTAGAGTGACATTTCTGGAGGAAAAACAGATGGCTCAGAATGTGTTAAATCATGCGCTGTAATTGGTAACTGATTCCTCAGGGAAAAATATACTGGATATCTGCACTACATGTTCTTGCTCTCCTGATGATACTGCAACATTGCAATGTGTGTGTCATACCTTACTTTTCCAATTTAATTTCAGTGTAGAAATATGAAAATGTTGTTTTAACAAGCAATCACTCAAGGTAATGTGACATAGTTATGGCTTATTGTAGGAATTGCTGTGGCATTATAAGTCCTAAGCTAGACTCAATAGACTCTCACAGTCACCTTGTGGCAGACAACTGATATCTGAGTGGGTTTACTCTGCTGCATCCATTTCCAGTCACACTTCAGAGGCACAGTGTGTGTGTGGGAGTTTGTGTGTGTGTGTGTGTGTGTGTGCACAAGAGTGTTTGTGTTTCCATGGGATAGGTGTAGGGGTGTGTGTGAGGCAGTGGTAATTTTCATCACAGGTACACTTCAAGTATGAGAGACAAAATTATAAAAAAAATGATTTGCAAATTATGGTATTTGAAAATAAGTATTTGGTCACCTACAAACAAGCAAGATTTCTGGCTCTCACAGACCTGTAACTTCTTCTTTAAGAGGCTCCTCTGTCCTCCACTCATTACCTGTATTAATGGCACCTGTTTGAACTTGTTATCAGTATAAAAGACACCTGTCCACAACCTCAAACAGTCACACTCCAAACTCCACTATGGCCAAGACAAAATAGCTGTCAAAGGACACCAGAAACAAAATTGTAGACCTGCACCAGGCTGGGAAGACTGAATCTGCAATAGGTAAGCAGCTTGGTGTGAAGAAATCAACTGTGGGAGCAATTATTAGGAAATGGAAGACATACAAGACCACTGATAATCTCCCTCGATCTGGGGCTCCACGCAAGATCTCACCCCGTGGGGTCAAAATGATCACAAGAACAGTGAGCAAAAATCCCAGAACCACACGGGGGGACCTAGTGAATGACCTGCAGAGAGCTGGGACCAAAGTAACAAAGGCTTCCATCAGTAACACACTACGCCGCCAGGGACTCAAATCCTGCAGTGCCAGACGTGTTCCCCTGCTTAAGCCAGTACATGTCCAGGCCCGTCTGAAGTTTGCTAGAGAGCATTTGGATGATCCAGAAGAGGATTGGGAGAATGTCATATGGTCAGATGAAACCAAAATATAACTTTTTGGTAAAAACTCAACTTGTCGTGTTTGGAGGAGAAAGAAAGCTGAGTTGCACCCAAAGAACACCATACCTACTGTGAAGCATGGGGGTGGAAACATCATGCTTTGGGGCTGTTTTTCTGCAAAGGGACCAGGACGACTGATCCGTGTAAAGGAAAGAATGAATGGGGCCATGTATCGTGAGATTTTGAGTGAAAACCTCCTTCCATCAGCAAGGGCATTGAAGATGAAACGTTGCTGGGTCTTTCAGCATGACAATGATCCTAAACACACCGCCCGGGCAAGAAGGAGTGGCTTCGTAAGAAGCATTTCAAGGTCCTGGAGTGGCCTAGCCAGTCTCCAGATCTCAACCCCATAGAAAATCTTTGGAGGGAGTTGAAAGTCCGTGTTGCCCAGCGACAGCCCCGAAACATCACTGCTCTAGAGGAGATCTGCATGGAGGAATGGGCCAAAATACCAGCAACAGTGTGTGAAAACCTTGTGAAGACTTACAGAAAACGTTTGACCTCTGTCATTACCAACAAAGGGTATATAACAAAGTATTGAGATACACTTTTGTTATTGACCAAATACTTATTTTCCACCATAATTTGCAAATAAATTCATAAAAAATCCTACAATGTGATTTTCTCATTTTGTCTCTCATAGTTTACAGGCCTCTCTCATCTTTTTAAGTGGGAGAACTTGCACAATTGGTGGCTGACTAAATACTTTTTTGCCCCACTGTAGGTCTATCCCCGTTTCGTTCTGTTTGCTTCCGTTTAGGAGACGTTTTGCAACCCAATCAGCTGAATGAATACACCGCTGATCACCCAAACACATAGTTGACTTTCATAGCAGCCACTGAACCAGAATCTGGCCTTACAATCAATCAATCAAATGTACAGTGCCTTCGGAAAGTATACTGACCCCTATTCTAAAATGTATTGAATGATTTTTCCCCCCTCACAATATCCCATAATAACGAAGCAAAAAAGGTTCTGGAATTTTTGCTAATTTATAAAAAATAATAATAATTGAAATATCACATTTACATAAGTATTCAGACCCTTTACTCAGTACTTTGTTGAATCACCTTTGGCAGCGGTTACATCATCGAGTCTTCTTGGGTATGACGCTACAAGCTTGGCACACTTGTATTTGGGGAGTTTATCCCATTCTTATCTGCAGATCCTCTCAAGCTCTGTCAGGTTGGATGGGGAGCGTCGCTGCACAGCTACTTTCAGGTCTCTCCAGAGATGTTAGATTGGGTTCAAGTCCGGGCTCTGGCTGGGCCACTCAAGGACATTCAGAGACTTGTCCCAAAGCCACTCCTGCATGGTCTTGGCTGTGTGCTTAGGGTTGTTGTCCTGTTGGAAGGTGAACCTCTCCCAGTCACTGCCGCTTAAAAACATCCCCTCAGCATGATGCTGCCACCACCATGTTTCACTGTAGGGATGGTGCCAGGTTTCCTCCAAACGTGACGCTTGGCATTCAGGCCAAAAGGTTCAATCTTGGTTTCATCAGACCAGAGAATCTTGTTTCTCATGGTCTGAGAGTCTTTAGGTGCCTTTTGGCAAACTCTAAGCGGGCTGTCATGTGACTTTTACTGAGGAGTGGCTTCTGTCTGGCCACTCTACCATAAAGACCTGATTGGTGGAGTGCTGCAGAGATGGTTGTCCTCCTGGCAGGTCCTCCCATCTCCACAGAGATGGCACTGTCAGCTCTAGGAAGAGTCTGGGTGGTTTGAAATTTCTTCCATTTAAGAATGATGGAGGCCACTGTGTTCTTGGGGACCTTCAATGCTGCAGAAATGTTCTGGTACCCTTCCCCAGATCTGTGCTTCAACACAATCCTGTCTCGTTGCTCTATTAACAATTATTTTGACCTTAATGCTTGGTTTTTGCTCTGACGCGCACTGTCAACTGTTGGCCCTTATATAGACAGGTGTGTACCTTTCCAAATCATGTCCAATTAATTTAATTTACTACAGGTGGACTCCAATCAAGTTGTAGAAACATCTCAAGGATGATCAATGGAAACAGGATGCACCTGAGCTTAATTTCGAGTCTCGTAGCAAAGGGACTGAATACTTCTGTAAATAATACAACAATTTCAAAATCTCTTAAAACCTGTTTTCGCTTTGTCATTATAGGGTATTGTGTGTAGATTGCTGAGAAAAAAAGTATATTTAATCCATTTCAGTCCCATTCTAGCTGTGCCCGGTGAAGATTACAAGACTACATGGCAATTAAGGCCAGATCATTCTTCATGATGTTCAAATGTTCATATATGATCAGCAGGGTCAAATAATAATCACAGTGGTTATAGAGGGTGCAACAAGTCAGCACCTCAGTAGTAAATGTCAGTTGGATTTTCATAGCCAAGCATTCAGAGGTCGAGACAGCAGGTGAGAGAGAAAGAGAGAGGGAGAGCAAAACAGGAGGTCCGGGACAAGGTAGCACGTCCAGTGAACAGGTCAGGGTTCCATAGCCGCAGGCAGAACAGCAGAAACTGGATCAGCAGCACAATCAGGTGGACTAGGTGGACGGGGACAGTCAGGAGTCCTGAGTCATGGTCCTAGGACTCAGGTCTCCCGGGAGGAGAGAGAGAGAGAGAGAGAAAATGATGGGAGAAATAGAGGGAGCATACCTAATAACTTGTCCGCTTTGACCAATTAGGGTTTCCAATCTCTCCAAAAGAATGTGGTGATCGATAGTGTTGAAAGCGGCACTAAAGTCTATGAGCATGAGAACAGACGCAGAGCCTTAGTTTGACGCCATTAAGAGGTAATTTACCACCTTCATGAGTGCAGTCTCAGTATTATGATGAGACCACACTAGTGAGGTTGATATGGCAAATCTCCTTTAAGCCCAGGAAGCAGCCAAGTTAAATTGCCATTCACCAGCTTTTAAAGCTTAATAAGTTTAGTCATTTACTGCTGTCACGGCCGGTATGTACTTCCAAAAAAGGTCTAAATAAAAATGTACAAGCAACCGAAAAAAAGCCTATTCGGATCTATCAACCAGTCCTTGGGTAGTTGTGCTTTACATGGCAATCAGTACAAATAGAACTAATGACTAGACAACACCTAAAATTGCACTTGAAAACCAGTTTTAGTGAATGTAGCATCTCGTTTAGTTGAAAAATGTATGGTTTGGGAAAGAATCTGGCATTTTTTATCTATGACCACATCACAGTCATGATAAAGATGTCATAACACATGAACTCGAGTGTATTATTGATTATGTACAGTGGGTGGGCCCCGTTGGCAATAAATTTATAAAACCGAACCCTTACCTTGACTTGGAAGAGATAGCCTTAGCAAAGTAGCTAACATAAATAGCATTCCTCTCTGTTTGAGTCAGGTTGTTGAGTAAGCTAAATTAGCTGCATTAGCTATCTAAGTAAGTGAATGTGAAAAGAATACAACACAATTCTCTTTCTCTGCTGCTTCTCCTTAATCTTTAAAGAAATTAATTTGTTCAAAACTGTTCAACTATTGTCTTTCTCTGTCTCTGCGTCAACTACTCACCATATTTTATGCACTGCAGTGCTAGCTAGCTGTAGATTATGCTTTCAGTACTATATTCATTCTCTGATCCATTGATGGGATGGATAACATGTCAGCTCATGCTGCAAGAGCTCTAATAGGTTAGAGGACGTCCTCTGGAAGTTGTCATAATTACTGTCTATGGAAGGGGTTTGTGGGGGGAGTGGGGGGGGGGGCTGAGGCTACTGTAGACCCTAATTGCGAAACAGTGTGAATTAGATCAGTCATTTGGTGACGTTAATATATTTAGTATAGTTCTATCTAAAAATAATACCTTTTTTTATGCTTCACTATTAACATTTTTATGAAATTCACTGAGTATTTCCTCCTCCGAGGAGCCCTCCACTACTGTAATGGGGTAGTAGGGGTGTGTTTTTAGGTACACCAATGTAGGACAACGGTAGAAAGAGAAAAACAGACAGGGCGAGAGAGAAAGAAAATGTATATTGTTACTTCATAATCAAATCAAATATGATTTGTCACATGCTTCGTAAACAACACTGGTAGATTAAAAGTGAAATGCTTACTTACAGACCCTTCCCAACAACGCAAAAAATTATAACAATAAAGAGAAATAGTAGAAAACAATAACACATATTCCATAGTCCTATACTGTACTGTATATTACATTTCTACATACATTTCTCTATCAAAAACCAGTAGGCTATACACTGAGTGTTCAAAACATTAAGAACACCATCCTAATATTGAGTTGCACCCCCTTTTGCCCTCAGAACAGCCTCAATTCATCGAGGCATGGACTCTACAAGGTGTCGAAAGCATTCCACAGTGATGCTGGCCCATGTTGACTCCAATACTTCCCACAGTTGTGTCAAGTTGCCTGGATGTCCTTTGGGTGGTGGACTATTATTGATGTACAAGGTAATACTTGAGCGTGAAAAACCCAGCGTCTCAGTTCTTGACACATGCCCCGTTCAAAGGCACTTAAATAGGCACACATACAGAATTAATGTCTCAAGGCTTAAAATCATTCTTTAACATGTCTCCTCCCCTTCATCTACACTGATTGGTGACATCAATAAGGGATTATACTGTAGCTTTCACCTGGTCAGTATATGTCATGGAAAGAGTTCCTAATGTTTTGTGCACTCAGTGTATATCAAAAAGTCGAACATCAGAGTTACTAATGTGGTTAATCTACAGAATAAAATGAGAAGTGGAAAATCGGTGACACTCTGTGACACTGCAATTACCTGTGATAGGGACACACTCTTACATATTGAAAATTGCTGAACATTGCTAAAAATACGTAATATATTATATTCACACTGATTCCATACTAATACCAATCAGCCATTCCTTATGGAAAATCACATTAATTTCACGTGATCTTACAGTATGTGATAACATGTAAAATAACATGTGATAACATCAAACTACACATGTGAAGTGTTCCAAAAACATGAAAGGGAATGTATATAATTAGGATTCTGTGGCAGTGGAGCAAAAGGTTAATAAAAGGACTTTTGATTCTACATTTTAAATGAACAACTCCTTATAAAATTGTCTGACACACTTCTTGTAAATAATTCAAAGTTCTTGTCGTACCTCCAGGGCAAGTTTAAAGAAAACTGCAATTAAGAGCGTGTTAGAGTAGCAAATAGGCTTACCAGGACGGGCCGGGCAAGCTCTCAGGAAAGAAGGGAAAGACTGAAATTCAAACCCCCTTAATCCTACACTCCTATGCAGCATTAGTATTATCAAGCTGGACCCCTAGGTTATGGTCAACATTATAAACAACATTACAGACTAATGCTTTACGCATTAGCAAAAGGCTACACAGTCAGAATAGTGTAGTTGATTTGTGTCTTCACTGACTGGACTGCCGAAGGCCAACATTCTCCTGACTTGGCCGGCTGGGTATTTTTAAAGTGCATTTAAATAGATTCCCGCTCCAAGAATCTCTTAGCTACACAACATAATGACTTTGGTAAAAAGCCAAATTGTGTGCTGCTCTTACACACTAGCGTTACGGTTAAATGAGCTTACAAAGAAACTATCTGACCTCGTATCATACTAGTTAATGAGGATACAGAATAACTTTCTCTCCCCAAAACAATTGTTTATTCTCATTATCGAACCACTCACCACTGTATCCCTAATCACTGCTCTAATTTGCTCTATTTGCTAACAGCACATGATTAGTGGTAACTAGCTAGCTAGCTAAGCTATGTTTTCTTATCTCTGCCACACAGATGTTAGTGAGCTCTCGGGTACTAGCGTTGTTTGATTTCCACAGAGCTCGTGTTTTACTCTAAAGTCAATGGCTCCATCCATGTGTTCATAATTCTGTGATCCTCATCATCTGGAAGCTTGGAGGATAATTGTTTTTAAACCATTTAATGATTTAAAAGAGACACCAGGATTTGCTCTACCTGCTGCACTGTGAGAGGAATACACTGAGTTCTAGTACTGTATATATTATTTTGTGGCATAATGACTCTGCTGTGGCCTGCAAGGCTTGTGCACAGGCCACTGTGAGAGGAATGATCAAATATGCAAAATCCATGATGGTACTATTCGTTAAATCACCAAACACAGAGAAAGGTAACTAGTTTCGATCTTTTGTAGATTCTCTACATTTGGGAAAACTTGACACATCTAATAGACGTGTGCCAACACTGTAAGACACATGTAATAGACGTGTGCAAACACTAAGACACATGTAATAGACGTGTGTCAACACTGTGACACATGTAATAGACGTGTGTCAACACTGTGACACATCTAATAGACGTGTGCCAACACTGTAAGACACATGTAATAGACGTGTGTCAACACTGTGACACATGTAATAGACGTGTGTCAACACTGTGACACATGTAATAGACGTGTGTCAACACTGTGACACATCTAATAGACGTGTGTCAACACTGACACATCTAATAGACGTGTGTCAACACTGACACATGTAATAGACGTGTGTCAACACTGACACATGTAATAGACGTGTGTCAACACTGACACATGTAATAAACGTGTGTCAACACTGACACATGTAATAGACGTGTGTCAACACTGTGACAAGTGTGTAATAGACGTGTGTCAACACTGACACGTGTGTAATAGACGTGTGTCAACACTGTGACACATTTAATAGACGTGTGTCAACACTAAGACACATCTAATAAACGTATCAACACTAAGACACATGTAATAGACGTGTGTCAACACTAAGACACATGTAATAGACGTGTGTCAACACTAAGACACATGTAATAGACGTGTGTCAACACTAAGACACATCTAATAAACGTATCAACACTAAGACACATGTAATAGACGTGTGTCAACACTGTAAGACACATGTAATAGACGTGTGTCAACACTAAGACACATCTAATAGACATGTCTCAACACTAAGACACATCTAATAGACATGTGTCAACACTGTAAGACACATGTAATAGTAACCATGCATTGTTGTGTTAGTGTACAAGTTTTGTATTTTGTAATTACTACATATTATTCAGGACAATGAACTAAACGTATAACCATAGTTTTGCCTATTTTTAGCAAACTTCCTTTGAAGTTCTGCATGGTTGTTGTCTGGTTTAGAGAGCTGTAGTTTTTGGAGCACGGATTGTCATTGTGCAAAATAAGAAAAGTAAAAAACAGTAGGACTCATGCATTTCTATCACCTGCTGTGTCTACTTCACACCCTCCAGGAGCTTTTCTGTAGTTGCAGGTGGATTCTGGTGCTTGGTGGTGGGATTTCAGCTGAGCGTGATGATGGAGATGTACCTCAGTGGGGCTACTGACTGTCTGCTTCAACTGACCTTATTGTTTATAGTGTGCCAACAGAGGACGACGGTCTGTGTTGATATAGACACATTAGCAATATCTTCATTGAGTATTGTTGTTTAGGGGCCATATGGATGAAGCGTCTAAGGGTAGGAGTGCTGTTCTAGAATGAGGTCCCCCCTGTCCATTTATTCTGACTCACTCCCTCTCAACGTTCCTTACATGTCCTTCTTTGTTTGACTAAAGGTTGCCTATCTATCTGCAGGGAAAGCTTATTTTACTGACAAATCATGTTACATGGAATACTGTACATAATAGACTGACACACATGTTCCTGTTATCAGTGAGACACAAGCTAACTGAACCATTAGTCTTCAATTGCTCAGTCAGACAGTCTGGAGGTTGGTGCTTTAATGCCATTGTGTCATTAAAAAAAAAATTGTGGCGTGCATCCCACAATGCATCCCTGCCAGCGCAGTGGCTCAATCTTCACTAGCACCTCGCAGTGCCTGCCTGTATGCCTCTGCCTTTGTCCCTGGCAGATCCAACTCACCACTGAAATAACTACAAAGAAAAGGCCTTGATAAGTGATTGGAGAACTGACACCCCGTTGGCAATCAGAGATGTCAATTTTCTTCGCAGTCAAATCAGGGCTCAGCATTGTTGTCACGTGTGATTCCTAGCGTCACTACTGTCTGTCGCTGGGTGATTGCACTCTGATTCAGCCTTGTTCTCAGTCAAAATGTTGGGTACACCAACTCATTCCAGGGTTTTTTCAGTATTTTTACTATTTTCTATATTGTAGAATAATAGTGAAGACATCAAAACTATGAAATAACACATATGGAATCATGTAGTAACCAAAAAGGTGTTAAACAAATCAAAACATATTTTATATTTGAGATACTTCAAAGCAGCCACACTTTGACTTGATGACAGCTTTGCACACTCTTGGCATTCTCTCAGCCAGCTTCATAAGGTAGTCACCTGGAATGCATTTCAATTACTGTCCATTGGTCTGATGAGTCCAAATGTATTATTTCTGGTTCCAACCGCCGAGTCTTTGTGAGACTTTGTGAGACGCAGAGTAGGCAAACTTATTATTTCTGCATGTTCGGTTCCCACTGTGAAGCATGGAGGAGGAGGTGTGATGGTGTGGGGGTGCTTTGCTGGTGATACTGTCAGTGATTTATTTAGAATTCAAGGCACACTTAAACAGCATGGCTACCACTGTAAGGTCCTGACTGAGGCCAGGTCTCTGACTCCCTCTAGAGGGAGTGGGATGGCCACAGTCAGGTCCTTACATTCACTAGGTTGGTGTTGGGTTTTGAGTGATCCCCAATTAGAGACATCTGTCTTGAGTTGTCTCTAATTGGGGAGTCTATTTAGTTGCACTTCACGTCCACCTGGGGGTGGATCATTGTGTGTGTTTGTATAGTACGTTGTCTGTGTGCTCGACACAGTTCACGGTGCTCACTGTATTACGTTTGTTGTTTTTGTTTTGTGTGTGAGTATTAATAAATATGTTTGCACTCACCTCTCGCTCTGTGCCTCGTTCCCTCACCCGAGACCGTGACAACCACAGCATTCTGCAGCGATACGCCATCCCATCTGGTTTGCGTTTAGTGGGATTATCATTTGTTTTTCAACAGGACAATGACCCAACACACCTCCAGGCTGTGTAAGGGCTATTTGACCAAGAAATAGAGTGATGGAGTGCTGCATCAGATGACCTGGCCTCTACAATCACCTGACCTCAACCCAATTGAGATGGTTTGCAGAGTGAAGGAAAAGCAGCCAAAAAAGTGCTCAGCATATGTGGGAACTCCTTCAAGACTGATGGAAAAGCATTCCATGTGAAGCTGGTTGAGAGAATGCCAAGAGTGTGCAAAAAACTGTCATCAAGGCAAAGGGTGGCTATTTGAAGAAAAATATATTTTGAATTGTTTAACTTTTTTGGTTAAAACATGATTCCATATGTGTTATTTCATAGTTTTGATGTCTTCACTTTTATTCTACAATGTAAAAAATAGTAAAAATAAAGAAAACCCTTCAATGAATAGGTGTGTGTCTCTCTCTCTCTCACTCTTTCTTCAATTGTTTTTCAATCTCACATTTTTCTGCCCAATGTGTGGCCAAGCTCAGTGACGGTGTGACATTTGTTTGATGCGAGCTGAAATAAGAAATCAGTGAAGAATAAGGTCAAGAGATTTTTCAAATTTACACAGTGGGAGTACAGAAAACAACTTTGCAGCCTGATTAGTATCCTTCCGGAGGAAGGTCTATGTATAACACCAAGACGATAGTCATACCAGATACCAGTGATAAATCTGGATGTCTGACTCGATAACAGATACTATTGGACAGAGTCACTGCTGAGAATGGTGATGAGTAATATCCTGGCTTTGACAGGATCTTATCTTATTACGCATCCATCTAACAACACTTGAGTTATCATTAACCTCAAGTAATTTCTTAAATATATAATTTTGACTCTTTTGATAAAAAATTTTTTTTTTTAAATCGTTCTTTAGTTTTAAAGCTTCCCTTTCAAATATACCAGTTACCAATTTGGAGATGTCAAAGGAAATGTGATCCAAATGCTTTTATGATTCGTTTTTATAATTCATGTTTTTTTCAGAAGTACTCGAATGTACAGGTGGATTGGTGTTAAGAGTCTATTGATGCACCATGCGTCAATGTCACTCCTGCTCCCGCTCTCCCTCCTTGGCGCTCGAGGGCGCCAGGCTGCCCAGCACTACCAACTCCTGCCACCATCATTACGTACACCTGTTTCCCTCGTCACGCGCAGCAGCGCCCATTGGACTCAGCTGAACTCCCTCATGTTGTTGATTGTTCCCCTATATCTGTCTGCTCCTCACTGTTGTTCCCCACTGGTGCATTAATTGATGTTGAGTGTGCATGTCCTGACACTGTTCCTGTGCAGTTTCATGTCTGGATTCATTAAATGTTTAACTCCCTGTACCTGCTTCTCATCTCCTGGGTCAGGTCTTAGTCAATCTAATGAATATAATAAAAAAACTCCATAAAAATCTGTCAGTTTAAGCTAGAAATGTCTGGGCTGCATCTCAATCCACAGCATCCGTCTATCGCATCTGCGGTGGAAAGTGGCAGAGCTACAGCTGTTAGTCCGAACAGGAGAACGTCCGTAACATCCACTCTATGTAAAGACGAGACTCTCACGAACACAATGGTGTTTCCTGTTTTGCTCTATGACCCCATAAGTGTCATGAGACTCGTCTGAAGGTAACCCATACAAACGAAGGGAAGTATGGAGGTAGTTTTGTGACAACAAAAATAAGGGGTTAAATATGTGTCCAAAAAAACAAGATTTCCTGAGCTTTCTTACAGCCCCCCCGCCAACAGCTTAGACTTTTAGAGGTTAATGGTAAAAACACACTTGATCCTATCAATGAAGAAGTCAAAGATATATTGGATAGCCAGGCTCCTGCACATCAGACGTAAAAGGATAAGTGGCTCTAAGGAGATGGTCAATCAGTTACTGTGAGTATGTTTGTCTGGCTGACAGGCAGGCAGGCAGGCAGGGAGAGGGGGATAGGCAGAGAGAGAGAGAGAGAGAGAGAGAGGCTGAAAGTGAAAGAGATGCACTCTGCCGTGTGATGTTGTCGGATAAGGCCTGGGAGAGAGTTAAAGAGGTGAAAACCATTTACCAGAGAGCTTCACAGGTAATCTATGTGCTTGAGCAACATCTGCAGAGTACACACACTGCCTTGGGGATGAGAACAGAGTGTAATTCCTCTCACATATGGTTGTGCGGAGGGTACATAGCAGTTTGCTTGATTGGTTTGTGGTGTCTCAATCTGTTTTATTTGTCAGTTTGGAGCTTTGATTGGGATCAATGATGTGCTTTAGAACAGATGTCACCTCTTCAGGTCAGGAGTTTTTGTTTAAAACAAAATTCATTCAAGTTTGAAACCAACTTGGTCTTGATCTTTGCTGATAGTTACTTTATTGACAAGAAATGTGTCCCATATTTGTTGTTAACTGTGGTAGGGTGGAAGCCACATCATCATAAATGCCATTAACTGTCACGCCTGCTCCCGCTCTCCCTCCCTGGCGCTCAAGGGCGCCAGGCTGCCCTGTACTACGCACTTCTGCCACTATCATTACGCATAACTGCTTCACACGTCACACGCATCAGCGATTACTGGACTCATTCACTTGACATTACCTTCCCTATATCTGTCTGTTCCCCAGCTCTGTTCCCCGCTGCTGCATTAATTGTATATTGTCGTTTGTATTTTGTCACCCGGTTCTGATGCTGTTCTGGTCCTGTCTTGTTCTGTTCCATGTCCGTGTTATTAAATGTTAACTCCCCGTACCTGCTTCTCATCTCCAGCGTCGGTCCTTACAATTAACAAGTGTAGCCGGTGTGATTCTAATCTGAGTTTTTCATCTTTAGCATCTGTGTTCTAAAAGCGGCAGGGTAAATATTCAAAGCCAATCCCCTTAAGTTCAGTATAACAGTCACAAGTGAAACCAGAAACACAGATAACCAGTGTGTGTAACATATTGACTATAGAGCTATGGGAAATCAGCAATCACATGACTAATAAATACACTTATCCTTTTATAAATTATGTAAATAATTTGAAGCGTACGATTCGTCAGATGCTATATTTAGCATGGATTATAGGGTTTCCTGTCACTGAGACTTCAAGTGACGTGACTTTCATAGATTAAGGGGAAAACACTAGTTTACCTAGAAATATGCATATAAAATGGCACAGAAAAATTGCATATTAAATATGAGCTACTTACTGTCTTTCAAGTATTTTTAAACATGATTATGTCATCAAGTATTTTAGGCAAGAGGGCCAGGAGCTTAATTTATACTAAGCCACACACACGCTCACACACACACACACACACACACATACACGTGCATATGACTGATCGCTGCAGTGAATCTAGGTTATATTTGAGTGTGTGGGTGTTGAGCATGGATGTTCAAAGCTTCTCTAAAGCACACTGAAAGCTTTCTAATATTTCAATAATTCATCTACTGTGCCAGCGTCTTGCACGTCTATGGCGCCCACATCACACAGAAACCTAAAATGGGGAAACATACAGTACTGGTGCAGTAATGCTTTGAAGCTAACTGCTCCCCTTTATTTGCCATATTTATTACAGCATGCAGACTAAGAGCTATATTTGGCTGCACAATGCACAGAACCCTGATCTTTCTTCACTTGAGAAATGGCTCATATCATAGGAGGAAGCTTTACAGACGCTCCTGACCTGGAAACGGACAAATTACAGAAATGGTTAAGGTTAGGGTTAAGCGTTGGATTTAGTTTAGAATTAAGGTAAGGGTCCGTTTTAGATTTTGGTTAGTCGTTTTGCAGGTCAGCAGTGTCCTTATAGCCTCTCCCCATAACACATCATGCTAAATTGCCTCATCTTACGTCAGGGAAATCCACACTTACACATGCAAACACAGAAAGATGGGCAGGAAAACCAACAGATGTAGAGACTGCACTCACACACAGGCTATAAAGAAGGAGAAAGATACACCAGTTGGTGTGTAGGCCTACACTGTACATGTAGTGGTACACAATGTCCACAAAATTCAGAGATGAAGAAAAAAAAAATGGCACAGGTACAGTATGCCTGCATGTCATGACAAGTTGTCAGGGCCACACAATCTCCATAACATACACTCTATTTATCCAATGCACTCCAAAGTACAAGGTCCCTTTTTAGAGATGAGCTATGGTCTCCTGAGTGACAGGTGGCTGCCATGTTCTCCTTCCCTGACCTTAAACTCTCCTTGCTCTCTTTCTTCGGTTCACATCAGGGCTGCGGTGGGTAGCACGCCGTTTCATCACTTAACCAGGACGATTCCTCATCCTGCTGGCTCTGTTGCCCTAGCCTCCACCGACAGCAGGATAACTGTCCTCTCTGCCACTGTCCAGGTCCAGGCCCCAATGCAGGCAGACACACAGGCAGGAAGATGGGCAGGCCGTTTGAGTTCAAATACTATTTGAATACTTGATATTAACTTGATTGAGCTTGCTTGGCTTAATGGACTAAAAGATTAGTCGCAAAACTGCAAACCCAGCCCACCTGGCACTCCAGGCAGTCTCTTTCTCCTCTCTCTTTGTGTCTTTATTTATTTTTACCTCTCATTCTCTCTTTCCCTCCATCACTTGCTCTCTCTTCTACCAACAAGAGAGAACATTGTTACTAATAGTTCATCTGCATTATATCATCATGACTGTGGACACGAGGTCGGGGAGCATGTTGCATGACCGAGAATGATCCAGACACATCTGACACTTAGTGTGAGTGAAGCCAATAGTTGAGTGAAGCGTTAGCCCTGTGATGATGGCATATTTACACAATGTCATCCGGTGACTATAGTCTCTATGGAGTCTAGCCAGGGCATGCAGTCTCACTCTCACCAGTCAATATTAACGCCTGGGAACATTCTCTCTCATTCCCATTACTTATCCAGCGCTGTCTTTTTAATGACAAAGAATTACCCTCTTTTAGCCTGAGCCCCACTGAAAAAAACATCTCCCTTAGAGCCAGATGGGAGCCGGAAGGATGAATAAAACTAATTTCCAAAAGCCAGATACAGGAGAAAGGACCCTGGAGCTCCAGAATGACTGTGCTGGAGCCCAGGAGAGTGGGCTTAATATTAATTCATATATTTCTTCAGAATATCTGCAGGCCCTCCTCGATCCCTTTCACGGCTACACTCAACAGAACGTAAGTTTCCCTCTACAGGTAAAGAGGTCTCTGCATATGAAACAGCCTCGTTTCATTTTAACCCCCTCCTACGTTATATAATCCACCTTTCAGAACTAAACAAATACATCATATTGATAGAGGCAGAAGTGACTCTGATTTGATGCCCGTTTTCATATAGGGATTTGTACTTTTCATTAGTGCAGTCAGATTAACTAAAATGGCTTGGACCAATACACAAACATGCTGATTGAATATTGAATTTGCCTTTCAGTTTATATTGTACAGTAATACACCACGTGACTCGTAAACATGACAGACAGATTATCGTGAAAACAAAGACTGCAGGAATCAGACTCAGCTGATATATTCAGCGATAACTACAGTACACCTGCTGCAATGAAAACAAAAACACATGGTCTGTCCCCTGCTGTAGAACTTACTTTATGCAAAGACCCGCTCTCTGGAGCTCACATTTAAATAGCTTACTTCTGTAAATGATGCCAACCTTGCAAAAAAATGTTTTACCCCAAAAGATCTGCTAGGAGGTACTTTTGAAACCTCGTTTGGGGGAATATTAAAATAGCTTTTGCCTCTCAGGGTGATATATTTTCTCCAGGCATGTCATGTTGCATTGTACTGCTACTAATAGTGATAGTGCAGTTAATCTGCAGTGAGAAATGGGTCACACTGAGACAGAGGTTACAGAGAGGGAGTGAGTCTTGTTCCATCATCGCAGGGCTGGAGGTTCTCTGGTCAGGGTTAATTAGGCCGTACCATACAGACGCTACTGCTACGACCCTCACAGACATGCTAGCTAACTAGAGCACTGACATGACATGTACTTTATTGTATTTGACTGCGTCCCAAATGTCACCCTATTCCCTCTATATAATGCAATACTTTTGACCAGGGTCCATAGGACTGGTGAAAAGTATAGTGCACTATGTAAGTAATAGGGTGTCTAACAGCATGGATACTGGAAACAACACAGTGTGTTTATAACATTGGCCTAGATTCAATCAGATCAAGCGTTAACCGACGATAGCCGACACCCACATAGCCAATGTTTTGTCTGAGGTGGAACTGTGTTGGAGATGTCAAATTGGTGAGCATTGTCACAAAGCCACACCGGTCCCACTCACGTTAGAAGTTAATAGGCTATATTGAAATAATGACACTCAAATTAAAAATAATTTTACAAAAAAATGAGGATTACTATCAGCCTAATCGAGGGGTAGATTACAAGTTAGGCTGCATGGGATTTCTCTTAATGCGACTCCATGCAGCCAATGGCAATGTCTGCTTTGGGTATAATATCAGGAGCCACTTGTGGATTTGCCAATTCGAATGCAGTTCCACCTACGACACCGCCAAAGCAACCGCTATGCGGATGTTGGCTACAATGGATCTGATTGATTAGAGTCCATTGTTGCTGTCACATGTTGACATGACCTTTAACCCCTCACCAACTCCCTGACCCCAGAGCTCTTCCCAGCCTTTGACTGCAACCCAAATGGCACCCTATTTCCTATATAGGAGCCCTGATCAAAGGCAGTCCACTATATAGGGAATAGGGTGCCATGTGGGACCCAACTACCAGGACAAACACAAATACCAACAGAACTCATTGGCAGCACTCAGTGTGAGAAAGGCATGTGCTAAAGTATGTGCTAAAGTATGTACTAGGCAACTATTATTAGTACTCATGGACAAAACAAGGGGTTACTTTAAAACAGATCTTTTGATTCAAGCCCCTGATTGGGTTCAGTGTGTACTTGGTGTAAACAACAAGAACCTGGCCAGATAGCAAGTCACAAAGACAAGTGGCTCTGCTAGCTAGCTGACGTCAGATGTGAGAAGTGAGTAGAGTGTAGAAAGTATATTTCACTATCATATGAGAAGAAGGCCCAGCCATTGCAACTGAAAAGCTGTTTTGTAAAGTGGCCACTGGGTAGATGCTGATTGGCAAACCGTACAACACATACAGTACAGAACATGATGTCTGAAATCTGATGTGATTCCTGTCCTTTAGCTGGAACTCAACAAACTCGATGGGAACAGAAAGATATTCTTTATATAGAGTAAAAGAACACACAGACAGTACATGATGTTTGAATTCTGAGAGACAAGATGTCTGGGCGATTCCATGCCAGGATAGACCTAATATATTTTTGGTATCTCAGATTGTTCTGGCAATTCTCACATAGAAAATTGGGAGCAAGGATGTTTGACATGCATTTTACATTTGTATCAAAAACTATTTGTGGCAATTTTAGTCCCTTTTCAGACCTGTATCATGTCCGTGAACCGTACATGATACAGAAAATATTTTGTAGTCATTACGCTCCTTACAGTGTGCTCCAAAATATGGAGTATGTCTAGATTCAGATTTGTTTTACATACATTTATTCAACATCAAACATATTTATATTAATATCTCATAAGTATCCTTTTTTATTTAGTTTATTTTAAGACCTATTGTTTGGAACAATATGCTCTACAAGTTCACCACATTTCCAGAGTGGGCTCTGGAGTTGAAGTTATGATACATTTTATGAGCACCACCAACACAGTGAATGGGAAAATGGATTCAAACGTAAATCTCTCTGCCAGTGATTTGCTGAATGTGCAATCCTAAAATGGGTTGTATCTTAAAAAATACCAGGGAGCCAACTCTGGATATTTGACGTGTTTGAAGAGTATATTGTTCCAAACAATATGTCTAAAAATAAGCTACATCAAAAAGGGTACTTTTGAGATATTTATATTTATAATGGAAAATAAATGAATGTGAAACTATTTCAGAATCTAGACATACTAGACACACTGCCGATTTTGCAGGTTTTCCCACTTACAAAGCATGTAGAAGTCTGTAATTTTTATCATAGGTACTCTTCATCAAAGAGTACCTATGGCATCAAAAATCCAGAAAATCACATTGTATGATTTTTAAGTAATTAATTTGCATTTTATTGCATGACATCAGAAAAGCAGAACTTAATGTTTGGTACAGAAACCTTTGTTTGCAATTACAGAGATTATACGTTTCCTGTAGTTCTTGACCAGGTTTGCACACACTGCAGCAGGGATTTTGGCCCACTCCTCCATGCAGACCTTCTCCAGATCCTTCAGGTTTCGTTGCTGTCGCTGGGCAAAACGGACTTTCAGCTCCCTCCAAAAATGTTCTATAGGGTTCAGGTCTGGAGACTGGCTAGGCCACTCCAGGACCTTAAGTTGTTTCTTACGGAGCCACTCCTTAGTTGCCCTGGCTGTGTGTTTCGGGTCGTTGTCATGCTGGAAGGTCATGTCGTCATCAGACCACATGACCTTCACCCATTCCTCCTCTGGATCATCCAGATGGTCATTGGCAAACTTCAGACGGGCCTGGACATGCGCTGGCTTGAGCAGGGGGACCTTGCGTGCGCTGCAGGATTTTAATCCATGACGGTGTAGTGTGTTACTAATGGTTTTCTTTGAGACTGTGGTCCCAGCTCTCTTCAGGTCATTGACCAGGTCCTGCCGTGTAGTTCTGGGCGGATCCCTCACCTTCCTCATGATCATTGATGCCCCATGAGGTGAGATCTTGCATGGTGCCCCAGACCGAGGGAGATTGACCGTCATCTTAAACTTCTTCCATTTTCTAGTAATTGCGCCAACAGTTGTTGCCTTCTCACCAAGCTGCTTGCCTATTGTCCTGTAGCCCATCCCAGCCTTGTGCAGGTCTACAATTTTATCCCTGATGTCCTTACACAGCTCTCTGGTCTTGGCCATTGTGGAGAGGTTGGAGTCTGTTTGATTGAGTGTGTGGACAGGTGCAGTTAATACAGGTAATGAGTGGAGAACAGGAGGTCTGTGAGAGCCGGAATTCTTACTGGCTGGTTGTCATGCAATAAAATGCAAATTAATAATTTAAAAATCATACAATGTGATTTTCTCTCACAGTTGAAGTGTACCTATGATAAAAATTACAGACCTCTACATGCTTTGTAAGTAGGAAAACCTGCAAAATCGGCAGTGTATCAAATACTTGTTCTCCCCACTGCATGTTGGAGCACACTATAGGGAGTATAATGACACCAAGATGATGTATGTATCATGTATGGTTCACAGATCAAAGAGTCTTACAGGAGGCATGTATAGATCTAAGAAGGGCCTAAAATTGCCACTTTTAATATTATTTTCTCAAAAATAGTTTGTGATACAAAGCATGTTAAACATCCTTCCTCCCAATTAAGTTTCTATGTGAGAATTGCCTGAACAATGAGATTTTCTAATGTACAGTACATTCGGAAAATATTCAGACCCCTTGACTTTTTCAAAATGTTCTTATGTTACAGCTTTATACTAAAAATGATTCAATTATTATTTTTCCTCATCAATCTACACACAATACCCCATAATGACAATGTGAAAAAAGGTTTAGAAAGTTTTGCTAATTTATTAAAAAATAAAAAACAGAAATACCTTATTTACATAAGTATTCAGACCCTTTGCTTTGAGACTCGAAATTGAGCTCAGGTGCATCCTGTTTCAATTGATCACCCTTGGGATGCTTCTACAACTTGATTGTAGTCCACCTGTGTAAATCAAATTAATTGGACATGATTTGGAAAGGCACACACCTGTCTATACAAGGTCCCATAGTTGACAGTGCATGTCAGAGCAAAAACCAAGCCATGAGGTCGAAGGAATTGTCCGTAGAGCTCAGAGACAGGATTGTGTCAGATCTGGGGAAGCATACCAAAAAATGTCTGCGGCATTGAAGGTCCCAAAGAGCACCGTGGCCTCCATCATTCTTAAATGGAAGAAGTTTGGAACCACCAAGACTTTTCCTAGAGCTGGCCTCCCAGCCAAACTGAGCAATTGGGGGGAGAAGGGCCTTGGTCAGGGGGGTGACCAAGAACCTGATGGTCACTCTGATAGAGCTCCCGAGTTCCTTTGTGGAGATGGGAGAACCTTCAAGAAGGACAACCATCTCTGCAGCACTCCACCAATCAGACCTTTATGGTAGAGCGGCCAGATAGAAACCACTCCTCAGTAAAAAGGCACAGCCTGCTTGGAGTTTGCCAAAAGGCACCTAAAGGACTAAGACCATGAGAAACAAGAGTCTCTGGTCTGATGAAACCAAGATTGAACTCTTTGGCCTGATTGCCAAGCGTCACGTCTGGAGGAAACCAGGCACCATAACTATGGTGAAGCATGGTGGTGGAAGAATCATGCTGTGGGGATGTTTTTCAACAGCAGGGACTGGGAGACTAGTCAGGGTCAAGGGAAGATGAGCAGAGCAAAGTACAGAGAGATCCTTGATGAAAACCTGCTCCAGAGCACTCAGGATCTCAGACTGGGGCGAAGGTTCACCTTCCAACAGGACAACAACCCTAAGCACACAGCCAGGACAATGCAGGAGTGGCTTCTGGACAAGTCTCTGAATGTCCTTGAGTGGCCCAGCTAGAGCCCGGACTTGAACCTGATCAAACATCTCTGGAGAGACCTGAAAATACCTGTGCGGTGACGCTTCCCATCCAATCTGACAGAGCTTGAGAGGATCTGCAGGGAAGACTGGGAGAAACTCCCAAAATACAGGTGTGCCAAGCTTGTAGCGTCATACCCAAGAAGACACAAGGCTGTAATTGCTGCCAAAGGTGCTTCAACAAAGTACTGAGTAAAGGGTCAAATTATTATTAATTTAAAAAATGTAACCTTTATTTAACTAGGCAAGTCAATTAAGAACAAATTCTTATTTACAATGACAGCCTACCTACAGGGTCAGCCCCTGGAGCAAAATTATGGTTAAGTGCCCTGCTCAAGGACACATCAACAGGTTTTCACCTTGTCTGCTTGGGTATTCGAAACGCTCTAACCGCTAGGCTACCTGCGTCCTAAATACTTATGTAAATGTAATATTTCAGTTTGCAAAAATTCTACAAACCTGTTTTTGCTTTGTCATTATGGGGTATTTTGTGTAGATTGAGGAAAAAAAACGTATCAATTTTAGAATAAGGCTGTAATGTAACAAAATCTGGAAATATTAAAGGGGTCTGAATTCTTTCCGAATGCACTGTATGTAATGATATGTAGGTAGTATTGTATACGTTCAACATAAACACATTATCATGCAACATAAAATTGTCTCTATCCACACATCTTTAACAGTTCCTGTTGATGTTAGCTAAGCCTGTTTTGACCAAAGCATAATTTTGTTGTTTATTTATTTACAGAACAACAGTGGTGAGGATTCACTTCCTTTTATCATTGGAGGACAGGGGTGAAATTGAGTGTGACCCAGATAGCGCATGTTCACCTTTTACAGGCGACACATGAATTGTGCTATAATTATGTTGAGGGCATACAAATAATCAGAGAGAAAAAAATGGAACACTGAACATTTCCCGCTACTATCTCTCTCGCTGCAATAACCACACAGCCTGAAACAGGGCATTTCGCTATTCCAATTCATTTTCACATAACATATATATTTTGCAAAACAACTGGCTAGGATTTGCTGACACAATTCTTGTTTAATTTGATAAATGAAACTTAATGATTCATGCCTGTAGCAAAATGCCAAATACTGTACAGTTTAATTTTAGTGTTGCAGCGTTAGTGGGGCATTGCCTCTTAGGAAGTGTTATTACAGGAAATACAGAATGTAGAGAGTCTCAATTACAGGAAGGATTGAGATATTGACCAGCCAGACATAATGTTCCTCTGTCTATATGATATTGAGTCTAGATAGATAGATTCATGTTTTTGCTGATTTGTAGTTGCATGTCATGTGAGGAGGTGGGTGTTGTGTAGAGCAGAGGAGTTCATTGCTGTGGGCTGCTGTGCTGGCTGGGTACAGTCTATTGAGGCTACCGGTGGTGAGTCGGTGTGCTGCTGTTTCAGTGGGAGTTTGGAGAGATGCGATATGTGAACTTGCGTTTACCATGCGGGTCACGTCTCCAACGCTCGCTGTTGGCCAGGGTGAGATAATGAATGCAGAAGTCTGTTAGTAACAGTAAAGCAATAAGTGCCTGTGAATTGACTGTTGCTCAGAATCAGAGATGACTTTGCTTGCACTTATCCTACCAGAATAAAAATTGTGTTTCTCATCACAAAGGATAATCTTCCAGTCATCCATCCCCCTTTCTGCATCACAGATTGTCAGTGTTGTCGAGGTGCAATCTCTTTCTGAGTAAAACAAGGGGAAAAGATAGGGTGGAAGGAGGGACGGATGGTGGTGGAATGGGAGGTGTTTATCGAAGGAGAATGTGGGAGGGGAGAGAAGTGGGCGTTACCTTGACATCAAACCAATGAGGAGAGGGAGTGGCCTCACTTTCTGTTTGGGACTTCCTGTCAAATGGCTATGAGAGGGGAAGAGCTGAAGGCCTCTGCTTAGTACCTACTGTAGTTGTCTGCGAAAAATATTGCAGTACCTCTACACAATCTATTGGGAAAGTTTGGCCTTGATATATTTGCACTCTCTCCATCTCTCTCTGCTGTACTGGTTGAACAGACAGATGTGAAATGTGACTTTGATTTGGTTATGCTGTTCTGACAGGCATGGAGAGTCACATCTTATTTATTATATAATCTAAATAAAAACTCTATCTGTCACTTTGCATTGATGCTGCAACTTGAATGGCCCTATGTTTGAGATGTATTTAACCTTACTGAATCAAGGGCCCAGAGACTTTACTTAGCCAGTCTGTTCACCGGTTACAATCCCATAATCCTATTCATTGCCTGTGTTTAAAATGGAATGGCTTCCTCGGTTATTGTGAAAAGTAAAAACTACATAATGTAAAGTGTAAAGGGAAACTGTAAATGTCTGTATTAAAATGAGGCCATACAATCATAAGGCTCCTGAGGAAAATTAAGAAAAAAGTTCCCTTGTTGTTGGCTCCATTCTGCTTGAGGGCAAAAGGTTATACCATATAGCCGACTTTATGCCACAAAAAACAACATTTAAGTACAATTAAAGGCCCCGATTCCGACCGGAGATAAGCGCGTAAATGGAACGCTGTTCCCTTTTTATGCACTTCTCTGATCTTAAGCATGAGCACAAGATACTATTCGCCTGCTATTCGTTTTTGGTGGAGATCGAATAAATGAAGGTGTGGCGGAGCTGTATTCTGTATTCTGACCTTGACTTAATTCCCTAATAATTCCACCACTTTTACGGGTGAGGAAACCATGAATAAGGTTGAGTTAACCTGCCGTTTCAAAGTAGAAAAGCTTCTACTTTATTTTTTCTGATAGAAATAACTGCATTCTCCATGCACTGCAACTTACAACTTGACAAGAGCTATTGATAGGAATTAGGTCAATTAGTAATCCGTTTGGGATTTGTAAATATACATGAAACTTGTTTTACATTATTTTACTTTATAATCACTGCGAAAGCAGTTATATGGCAGCAAACTGAAGCATATCAACCTCCCCACAGTAAAGTTTATGAAATTCTGTGCAATTATGCAGAATTTAAATTGTACGGCCTTTTAACTTGCATTGATGGACACTCGAATGTCTTAATTATAGGCTACCTTGACTTTCTCTGTTTCCTATTTCTATCATGTTAAATCAGGGGTTCCCAAACTTTTTGGGCCCACAACGCCATTTTGATATGTGGAAATTCTCGTGAACCCAACCATGTGAAACAAATGATGTAATTAACAGCCAATGTTTACTTTTTTATTTAGGGCAATGGCAGTCAATTGAAAAGCATTAATAGTATTTCTGATTTTCTTCTCAACTCACCATCACATACTTTTAATATGAGCTGGCGAAGGGTCTCATGAGTTTTATGGAGCTTTCAAGACAACTAGGAACTCTGAAAAATACGAGGTCAAATCATGACGTCAGTGGTCGGAAGGTCTGAGCTCTAGAGTTGGATGACCGTTCAAAGCGATTTTTCGATGTTGGAGTTCCCAGTTGTTTTGAAAGCAATATTAATGCTCAGAGGGAGACGGCAGAGTATTCACTTTAAGTCAGGAACCAAAACTCCCCCATAGTGACCCGTGAATGCATACGGTCAAATGACAGCTCAATCAGCTGTTTGATTTTACTTACCAGCATGTCAACTGAGCCAGGATCACAGTAAAATGGATTGGGAAGTACATTATGTCCCAAAGTGCTCTTGCAAGTGTTGGAGGTGAGCAGTCATGACTTGTGTGGGACACATACTGATGCTGTTGTCTGTTAGAAACATGCACAGCCGAGGGAAGGGGGCATGGTTTCACCTTTTGAAAGACTCTCTCTCCAATAAGAATTCTTTCATCTGAATCCACTGATTCAGACACTCATCTATAGAATGTTTTTGTATTTCCCCCTATCTTTTCCCCATGCATGCTTGCGTTTAGTTTGTTCAGTTTGCCAGATATGTCTGTTACATAGGCAAGGAGACACATTTTATTTTCAAAGTCAGTTATTTAGTCAACAAAGTCAGTTATTTTTTTAAAATCCACTAGTTGCTCTCGGTGTATATGGCAGAAGGGAGACACATTCATGACTAGAGTGCAGGGGCCTGCCCGCCATAAAGTGTGCAAAAGCCCACCAGTTGATCCCATGGAATTAGTTTTTCGTCAATATAGCCACTTAGCAAACTGAACATCAACCGTTTCTTGCTTGGGAATCGTGAGACATAACAATATGTCCTTGTGAATAACATCCCCCAACATGTAGCCTACAGTGAACAAAAGTTCTCAGCCCTTACAGCTAATGTCCATTTGGTGAGCATAAGCTGGGGAGTTTGAGTCATTCAGTTTCCTCTTGATTGCTAGCAATATCATGAATTCTTAGTTTAACAGTGTTATCTGACAAAGGTATTTATGTGAGTTTCCGTGCCTCTGCCTCCCCATTCACCGTGGGAATGATACAAGTGCAAACGGTCAAGTGTGGCCTTTTGCGATACAAAGACGACCCCACATGGGGTTGCGACCCCATTTTGAGCCAGGCATCTATTTCCTTAACGCACACAACTTTTGCTCATTTTGCTCCCCAGTTAGCAAGCAGTTCTCAGCTGTTAGCAGCCAATGGCTAGCAGTTTCTTACTGGCAATAAAAACGATTGCCATTTTTTCGAGCCATTACTGAATTATTTAATGTAACAAATCAGACATTAAACAATTAATGGTAATTCAGGATAACTTTGTACAGTAAACCATTAATTTACCATTAGGCCGGACAAAGTTGAATTACTATTTAACGGATGCCCCGCCTCACTTTTCAGATGTTATTTTTTGGCCAATATATGCTGCGCTTTGTTAAAAATGCAGACCCTCTTTCTACAAGGCCTAGTCTATGAGAGGCCTAATCATATGAATATTTTGTTCAAGCCTATAGGCTAGAGAGTTGCAGTATGACGACTGCGTGGTCCCATGGTGTTTATACTTGCGTACTATTGATTGTACAGATGAACGTGGTACCTTCAGTCATTTGGAAATTTCTCCCAAGGATGAACCAGACTTGTGGAGGTCTACAATGTTTTTTCTGAGATCTTGGCTGATTTCTTTAGATTTTCCCATGATGTCGAGCAAAGAGGCACTCGGTTTGAAGGTAGGCCTTGAAATACATTTACAGGTACAACTCCAATTGACTCAAATGATGGCAATTAGCCTATCAGAAGCTTCTAATGCCCTGACATCATTTTCTGGAATTTTCCAAGCTGTTAAAAGGCACAGTCAACTTAGTGTATGTAAACTTCTGACACACTGGAATTGTCATATACTGAATTATAAGTGAAATAATCTGTCTGTAAACAATTGTTGGAAGAATTACTTGTGTCATGCCCAAAGTAGATGTCCTAACAGACTTGCCAAAACTATAGTTTGTTAACATTAAATCTGTGGAGTGGTTGAAAAATGGGTTTTAATGACTTCAACCTAAGTGTATGTTAACTTCCGACTTCAACTGTAGATAGATAGGTACTTTATTGATCCACGAGGGGAAATTGCTTCGTCTTGCAGCTACGATAAAACACAGGGCAGGTGCGAAATACCAGAACAAAAATACACAAATGACAGATACACGATCATAGTGCGGTAGTTTGAAAAAGTATAAAAATACAAATCTGGAGTGTAAAAAGCTATAAAAAGGCATTGCATAGTATGGGTGAATGGCTGAATATGTACACTATATATTGTTACAGGGTGTTAGGTGAAAAAAATGTAAATATTGCAAGTTGATAAGATACAGTCCTGAGTGAATGACTACGTAAGTTCAGTCCAAGAATTACTTACAATATTGCACGTGATATGATATAACAACTGGACATGAATATGAATATACAGTTCAGGTAATGAGCTCATTATTATGCATCAACATACATTTGATTACAATTATTTACTGTCAATCATTCTTGAATTTGTTAGGCTATACAATTAAGTAGATCAATGAACTGATAATACAACTTTTTTTTTCTTTTTTTTTTTTTTGTGAATATGATAGAATATTGCATTATATTATACAGCCTATGTTAATTTGTGTATTAATAATACATCTGAAAATCTATCTGAAATTGAATATTTATGGTAAAGTACTGTCATTCCTTATCCAATTAATGTTTTTTTTTCACTCGCTCGCCTCACTTTTCTGGGGGAAAAATTTGTTAAACAGTGAACCAATATTGTCTGGCCTTAAACATTAAGTGTTTATTTGCTGAAATGTGTGCCATTGCCCGGCTACTAAAAGGGACAGACGGATATTTGAAGATTTGCGTTTAATTAAAGTTTTACGATAGTCACACAGCCGCTCAGTGTAGAGTATCAGGCCTAGAGGTAATTTGCTCATGTTCTTTGTTTCAGTCTGTTAATTCATAAAAGGGAACTTTTTGGTGTCTGGTTACATTTTTATCTGCTCTAAAATTTGATTGAAATCAACCTTTCTTCCATTTAAAGGATTGAATTAATAAGTTACGAAACAGTGATTTGATTGGAATTTTCCATTTGAACACTAAGGTAGTTTTCTTTTTCTGAACTCACTCCTTAATGAGATGTGTTCTCTATCAACAGAGGGTTTGTTATTTTACAAACAAAACATTTTTACTTTTTCCCAGAATTACATATTAGTTACATATTCATTGCTCTTTTATTTAGACAAACTCTGATTTGAAAGAGTGTCAGCTGATCACTTGAGATACCTGGAGATGAAAATGAGTTAAAGAAGTGTCAGGCTCTGGCCATAGAGAAGCCTATTGCTTCTCTATGTATCCATGGTCAGAGTCTGACAGGTCTATTCTTTCTGTTTCTGTGTGGTGTTTTGTGTTGGATCCCTAATTAGAGGCAGCTGCACTGCATTGTCTCTAACTAGGGATCCTACATATGTTTGTATGTCCCACACCTAGGTGTGGGTCGTTATATCTCCAGTCACGACAAGTAAGTGTGTTATTGTTTTTGTTAACTCGTGTTTTTGTTTGTATAGTTCGTCATTGTTGAATAATTCTATAAAATAAACTATGTCGAACTATTACTGCGCTGCACCTTGGTCTCTCCATGCACCCACGCGTGACAAGAAGATGGAGTCATTATCTACAGTAGCATCCCCTAAACATACCAAACTGCCATATTGATCATGCACATGTTTCTGTACAAACTGTAGATAAAATACACTACCAATGATCCAAACCTTGATGTTTACTTAGTTTCAAGATTACCCGACTGTATCACAAATTCACTGTTACGATTCCATTTGAACCATATTTATTTTTCACCAATAAGGAGATATGAGCTGAAACATCCATATTGTTGTTGAAATTATGCAATAGAATGTTACAAATCTGGGGTAAAATCTCAATGGTTTCCATAAAGCTATTTGGCCCCATGTAAAGCACCTCAAGGTCAAGTTGGCCATGTCATAGGTGTTCAAATCAAAGCCAGAAAAAATCCTACATGAGCAATCAGTGGAAGAGGCTGTTCTGGTCTGAATGTGAATCTCAGGGTCAGAGCACCAATTACCACAAAGACATTTCAACACAAAGCTGTGGTATCTCCTACTCCAGTCTCACCCTTTCAGAGTGAGCTGACCTGACAGCTAACATTTTAGCTCTGTGTTATAGGGTGAGGTGAGACGGGCTGTTATATAATTTGTCACAAGGGGAGGAAACACAAGAGTAAAGCCTTAGAGGTTGATGAGAGGGTTATGTAGAGTTGGACCTCTGTTCGTATCAGAACAAGATAGTTGTTAACTCAAGGAATCATTGGACAGAACAGCCTGGTCTCCTAGACTAGACGTAACATAGTACATGTAAATCCAGGACACTCAAATTAGTATGTTATATTTTGGTATGGTTACATAAGAGAAGGTTTTTTAATGCAAAAACAAAAGCAAAGTATTTGGTTGGGGTGGCAGGGTGGGTGTATAAAGCAAACATCTAGCAACTCAAAGGTAGTGTGTTCAAATCTCATCATGGACAACTTTAGCAGTTTAGCAACTACTTGCTACTTTTTAGGTACTTTGAAACTATTTAGCATGTTAGCTAACCCTTCCCATAACCCTAACCCTTTAACCCTACATAGGTTAGCTTAGTTTGGTTTAGTTTAGTGGCACTTAAATTCTCAGGTATAAGTTTTAACGAGTAGTTCTGAAAGAAGTGATCACGAGCAGATAGTAGTGATACACTACATGGCCAAAAGTAAGTGGACACCTGCTCATCAAACATCTCATTCCAAAACCATGGGCATTAATATGGAGTTGGTCCCCCCTTTGCTGGTATAAAAGCCTCCACTTTTCTGGGAAGGCTTTCCACAAGATGTTGGAACACTGCAGCGAGGACTTGCTTCCATTCAGCCACAAGAGTATTAGTGAGGTCAGGCACTGATGTTGGGCGATTAGGCCTGGCTCGCAGTCGGCATTCCAAATCATACCAAAGGTGTTCGATGGGGTTGTGTGCAGGCCAGTAGAGTTCTTCCACACCGATCTTGACAAACCCTTTCTGTATGGACCTCACTTTGTGCACAGGGGCTTTGTCATGCTGAAACAGGAAAGGGCCTTCCCAAAACTGTTGCCACAAAGTTGGAAGCACAGAATCGTCTAGAATGTTGTTGTATGATGTAGCGTTAAGATTTCCCTTCACTGGAACTAAGGGGCCTAGCCCAAACCATGCCCAGATCATTATTCCTCCTCCACCAAACTTTACAGTTAGCACTATGCATTCGGGCAGGTACTGTAGTGTTCTCCTGGCATCCGCTAAACGCAGATTCGTCATTCAGACTGCCAAAGAGTGAAGCGTGATTCATCACGCCAGAAAACGCATTTCCACTGCATTTCCAGAATCAAACGGCTGCGAGCTCTACACCACTCCAGCCAACGCTTGGCATTGTGCATGGTGATCTTAGGCTTATGTGCGGCTGCTCGGCCATGGAAACGCATTTCATGAAACTCCCTACGAAGTGCTGACGTTGCTTCCAGAGGCTACGTGCTTTAATACTCAGCGATCCTGTTCTGTGAGCTTGTGTGGCCTACCACTTCGCGGCTGAGTTGTTATTGCTCCTAGAAGTTTCCACTTCACAATAACAGCACTTACAGTTGACCGGGGTAGCTCTAGCAGGGCAGAAAATTGACGAACTGACTTGTTGGAAAGTTGGCATCCTATGGCGGTACCACGTTGAAAGTCGCTGAGCTTTTCTGTAAGGCTATTCTACTGCCAGTGTTTGACTATGGAGATTGCATGGCCGTGTGCTTGATTTTATACACCTGTCAGCAACGGGTGTGACTAAAATAGCCGAATCCACTAATTTGAAGGGGTATCCACTTACTTTTGTATATACAGTGGCAAGAAAAGGTATGTAAACCCTTTGGAATTACCTGGATTAATGCATAAATTGGTCATCAAATTTGATCTGATCTTCATCTAAGTCACCACAATAGACAAACAGTGTGCTTAAACTAATAACACATCACAAACACTCATCACAAGAAGCATTGCCTGATGTGAATCATGCCTCGGACAAAAAGAGATCTCAGAAGACCTAAGATTAAGAATTGTTGACTTGCTTAAAGCTGGAAAGGGTTACAAAAGTATCTCTAAAAGCCTTGATGTTCATCAGTCCACGGTAAGACAAAATGTCTATAAATGGAGAAAGTTCAGCACTGTTGCTACTCTCCCTAGCAGTGGCCGTCCTGCAAAGATGACTGCAAGAGCACAGCGCAGAATACTCAATGAGGTTAACAAGAATCCTAGAGTGTCAGCTAAAGACTTATAGAAATCTCTGGAACATGCTAACATCTCTTGACGAGTCTACAATACGTAAAACACTAAACAAGAATGGTGTTCATGGGAGGACACCACTGAAGAAGCCACTGCTGTCCAAAAAAAACATCGCTGCACATCTGAAGTTCGCAAAAGAACACCTGGATGTTCCACAGCGCTACTGCCAAAATATTCTGTGGCCAGATGAAACTAAAGTTGAGTTGTTTGGAAGGAGCACACAATACTATGTGTGGAGAAAAAAAAGGCACAGCACACCAACATAAAAAATCAAAACCTCATCCCAACTGTAAAGTATGGTGGAGGGAGCATCATGGTTGCCTCAGGACCTGGACAGCTTGCTATCATCGACGGAAAAATGAATTCCCATGTTTATCAAAACATTTTGCAGGAGAATGTAAGACTATCTGTCCACCAATTGAAGCTCAACAGAAGTTGGGTGATGCAACAAGACAACGACCCAAAACACAGAATGGCTTCAACAGAAGAAAATACCCCTTCTGGAGTGGCCCAGTCAGAGTCCTGACCTCAACCCGATTGAGATGCTGTGGCATGACCTCAAGAGAGCGGTTCACACCAGACATCCAAAGAATACTGAAACAGTTTTGTTAAAAGGAATGGTCCAAAATTCCTCCTGAACGTTGTGCAGGTCTGATCTACAGAAAACGTTTAGTTGAGGTTATTGCTGCCAAAGGAGGGTCAACCAGTTATTAAATCCAATGGTTCACATACTTTTCCCACCCTGCACTGTGAATGTTTACACCGTGTGTTCAGTAAAGACATGAAAACAAATATTTGTTTGAGTGTTATTAGTCTAAGCAGTAATTTATGCAGAAATCCAGGTAATTACAAAGGGTTCAAACACTTTTTCTTGCCACTGTATAGTGTATGTGCAGATACTGTATGCGCACCACGTCATTGCCCGCATTGCTGTGTGTGCCTCTTGCTAGCTCTCACTCAAATGGCGAGGGGCTGAAGCTCATTGGCTAGAATTGCTAGGGGGCTGGCCCACGCGGAGGAAAATTTAGGGAAAATGGCACCCCACAGCTTCCACTAAACAGTTGCTTTAAAACTAGGCAAAGAGGAACTGAAAACCAGATGAGAGGTTTTAAATGTTAGTAATACTTGCAATTTACAAATACAAGGGTTACGCAATGGTAGTGCAATTACTTTTTCTTTCCTAAGTGGATTCTTGATTTCAAACCCCTCACTTTTCCTCTGTTTTATTAACCTAGAAATCAGAATTTATAGTTGTATGTAGTTTGGAACTTAGTGGCATGTAGTATGGAACTTAAAGTATAGAGGTATGTAGTATGAAATTAAGTGGTATGTAGTATGAAATGTCATATTTTTATTTGATATGGTATAAGGTTCTTCCATGTGGTATTAAACTGTTATTAGATTGCTATGACTTTGTATTTACTTTGAAAAACTGGAACTATATTGTAAAATATTTATATAAAAATTATAGCTTTAGATGAGGGATGGGCAACTTCACCCCCCCCATTTTGTAGGCCCTAGGATCTATTCCCCCCCCCAAAAAAAATGTATCTCCACCCATTGGCAAAATGTGTAGAATTGCAGAATATTTATTTAGCTTTTCTTTCAAGACTTTGCTTCATGAATTGGATAATGTAGATATTGATATTATCGCTGGTTTCTGCAAAGAGATTAGGTTCTCAGGCAAAGTATCTAGTGGTGCATAACGGGAACTTGATTTTCGAATTAAAATATTAATTAGATGTGGTGGCAGGCTCTATAGAACACCTTGCAGATCCTACTGTCACCTCAACTGCCAAGCTGGCTAAATTAAATAGATTTTTAAGTAGAGGTTTAATTTGAAAGTGACTTATATCGTACAGCTGAACGTCTTGGGTTTTTAAACGAAATTAGGAGAGACTATAAAAGTCTATAGTTATGGCATATTATTGCTACATTACTTTCATCGCTATGGAATAGTTTCACATGAGACCTTTGAATGTGAAACTTAAATGTGTAAGTGTTTTCCAGAGTATTTGTGACTATTAATTTTTGCTGAAGAAAAAAAGTTAATCCATGTTGACTTTATGTTGAAATATACTGTCACTTAGTTTTTCCTCTCAATGTTGTTTAATGCGTTCTATGATTTTGTGCCATTCATGGAGCCAGGAAAAACATTTAATTACTTAATCGAAATAAAAATGTTGCTATGGCAACCAGTGAGCAGGGAGGTGAGTGAGGCAATCAATGTGGTATGAGATGAACCATCCTAGATGTGTGCGTATGTGTGCTGATAATGATCCCAGAATTCTCAAATATCAGTGAGTGTCATTGGTTTTATTTATTGAAAACACCTTTGAAACAGCATCATTAGTGTTAAAGAGACCATACATAAAAATACATTGAGAGCTTGGGACTATAAGGTTCAATCTGTATTTTTGTCAAAATTTAGTTATTGACCTAACCTTGTTCGAAATACCCAAATTCTTGTTAAGTTCAAAATAATACAATATAACAATTGCTGACACCATTAAAACCAATGAGAGTTTGAAATTTTAAATCCAACTATCTAAGAATTCTGTTTTTGCAGATAGAACCGTATAGTCCCAAGCTCTCGATATCTTGGTTTGAATGTAGGGGAGCCTATTAATCTGTTTTAAGACACTGACTCAATAGACTGACCATATATTGTAGTAGTCTATGAACAGGGAACATTCTCATGGCCATGGCCTGCAGTCAAATTACCAAATCACCCTTTATGTAAAAAAGTTTAGTTATATTTCAGTCTTTTGTGATGTATATAGATTGTAAAATTGGGATCCAATCTCAAAATGTAATACATTTCAACTCTATATCTGACATGGTACAGGTGTCTTCTTTTCTTTAAGCCCATAACCATGTGTGCGAGGTGTATACTTCTTTTCAAAGTAGATTTGTTTTAGACTACCAAGAAACACTGTGTGACCCTGATTTAGCCCACTGCAATAAAAATGAACTACCGCCACCAGGGGAAATCTAACTTCTCCAGTTCTTACAGTATGAAAACCCTGTGGAGATAAAGAATGATATATACTCCCTATAGATGGAGAGATGAGATATACATGACCTCCCAATTAATTTTTTTAAGTTGTCAAGAATGTCTATTTTTGTTGTTCACTGCACACTGCAGTTGAAGCTGATGCTTCATATCATACGCATTTTTCGCTACTGAAGTATTTCTCTGCCATCGACCTGTATAGTATAGTTAACCATCCAACATCCACCAATGTATAGTGTACATATTCAGCCAACCACTCATACTATGCAATGTCTTTTTATAGCTTTTTTTGCACTTCAGATATCTTGTATTTCTATACTTTTTCATACTGCCGCTCTATGTATCATGGACCGTGTATCTGTCTTGTGTACTTTCGTTGTGGCATTTTGCACCTGCCCTGTGTTTTGTTGTAGCTGCTTGACAATGAAATTTCCCCCCCGGGGGATAAATAAAGTACCTATCTATCTATCTATCTATGCAACCCAGAAATAATTAGATATCAAGGAAAAGACACAGGGACTTGTCAAGGAGTCATATTTAAAAGTGTAATATATAGAAAATGGTGTAATAAAGCGGTCATTAACTAGTAATGAAAACAATGTACCCGAAGTGTACTACATCAACATGTGGGCTATACTGCATCTTGCAGAACAGAACCCCTGAGATGTAGTGCCATTTATGTTCCACATGATCTTGCTCAATCACCTTCCCGTAAAGAATCCATACATCAATACAACCAATAGAGGGTCACTCCAGCAGCTGTTAACGGGTCATATACATTAGAAGAAAGAGAAACTCCCAAGGCCCTTCCTCTCACATTAGTTTCTGCTGAACAAGCAAGTAGCTTTCTCCGAATATCCATACTGATAAGCCGCTTCAAGCTATTGCCAAAAAGATCAGAGTGGACACATTTGATATTGAGAGGTTCTGGCTGGCTAGGTCTGTGCTCCTCTGGTCCAGATGAGTGGTTCTCTCCTGTCAGGAACAATTAGCCATGCTTAAGTGAAAGAGCCACACTTAAGTGAAGCGGTCAATGGGTTAGAGGTTAATGGGTCCTAGCCGGAGAGCTAAAATGACAAATCAAAAAGGGCAAATAAGACAGCCGATCATTACCTCCCAATTGCTAACGCCCAAATTGCTTTAGATTAATAATGTGTCAAATAAATGTAATTGAACAGAATTAGAAATGTTTCAACTAGATGGTCTTATTTTTTTTAGAGACTAACATGCGGGGATTGTTTTATATGATCAATATGGTTCTCTATATTTTCAAACGCATGGTAATCTGTAACATGGTAATCTCCATACCATAAAGTTGGAGCAGGTAAGCAGTACAATAAACACAAGTGTGTCGCTAAAGTATACTTCTGGCTCACTATCTTTGTACCAAGACCAAGACAGTACAGGACAACTTAATATGATTTGAACAGTTTAAACACAACCCCCTGCTTGATAGCTCAAACTGTCAGTCACGTGTCTTTCCTGGGAACCAGCTTAGTCTCCTAAGAAATTGTGCTGTAGAGTGGTCTTGCTGCAAAGACACACCGCCACCAGGCTAATATTCCGTTCCCCAGCAAGAAAACCAAAAATGTCACTCAAACAGAATTGGTAATTAACAAAGAGTCACTGACAACAACCAAAATGAAACAGGTAGGGATTTTAGGAGGGGTTCTGAAAGACACTCATGGAGCTGTCCATTGTTTGTAACAACAACTGGAACCTAAAACCCACCCACTAAATTTGCCCAAGAACAGGGAAAACAAGATAAAAACCCACACCAAACTTAAAAACAGGAACCAAACCAAAAGGGTGGCGCAAAACAAATCAGGGAAATCAAACAAAGGAATGTTTTTCTAGAAATCAAATAGTGATCACCAGCCAACTAAAGGTGTTGCTCCTCCACATCTCTCAAGACAGCTGGAGTACTGGGCCAGCCACTCTTAAATATCACTTGGGTCAGCACAGGTGAAACACCTTCCCACTAACGAGATGGCAACCAGAACAGGTGTAACACATACTGACTAACGAGGTGACACCAACCGTTGCACCCTACGTGCTAACGAGCTATATGTGCAAAAGTCCAACCTCTAAACATAAATAGAAACACCAAAGCCTGTAACACCATCATGGAGTTATACTCAAAACCATGAGCATATATAGCAAACACTACACACTACACTGCCTCATCTCTGAGAACTTAATTGATACATATATTTGTTGTCATTGATAGTATTTCCACACTGTTTAAGCCAGGGGTAGGCAACTAGATTCAACAGCAGGGCGAAATTTGTTGGAGGGGATGGTAGGTGGGCCACAAATGTATCTTTTTATTTGTGGGAATACTTGGGAACAGATTTCCTAAATTAAACAATTATTTTGCTGAATTCCTGGTGACTTTACAGTCTTTTTCTTTTTACAAAAATATAAATAAAAAGTAACTAAAGTAATTCCTTTAAGCAATTAAGACATTCTCCTCAACACTCCCTACTGACCTCTCTCTTTTTAAAGTAAGCCTCTTGCTTCATTAAGCCTCTTTAGCTTTTCCAGAACAGGCCGACCACCCTCTCCTTACTAAACCATCTCACCTTGCTGAGCCCTCTCACCCTAGGATTAAATTATCCCGTGCAGTCAGGGACTGCCTTGGGTTATCTTTGCATTTTCCTCCATGCCTATCTATCCATTCATCCGCTATAGGGGTTTGGGATTAGGTCCACAGACTCAGATCTTTAAGGAGAAGTAGTGTATGGCTTACTATATTTGGATGTAGATATGATCAATGATTTACTGTAGGTCCAAGGGTTTTTCTTAGAACCATAGCACAACTGTCTACAAGGCAAGAATTAATAGGTGTTTTCTGATTTAAAAGCTCACGGAATAGCTTTGAATAGAAGTAGTATGGCTTACTATAGTTGAATGTACTTAAGAGCTTGATCTTTGTGAATGCAGGCACAGTCAACGCTGAGAGTTCAACTTTACACTCTTAGAAAAAAAGGTGCTATCTAGAACCTAAAAGGGCTCTTCAGCTGTCCCCATAGGAAAACCCTTTGAATAACTCCTTTTGGTTCTAGGTAGAATACATTTGAGTTCCATGTAGAACCCTTTACACAGAGTTCAACCGGGAAACATAAATGGGGATCTAATGGGGACAGTCAAAGAACCCTTTTTTTCTAAGAGTGTAGAGGTCTCAGTTAGATAAGTACTGGGGATCCTTTTTACCCACAGTGAAGTGCATGGAGAGGGAGAGCTCTTGGCATCTACCTAGAATACCTCTGGGCTCAGCTCTCTTTTCAAGATCCTTCCCAAAAAAATATATTTTTAAGTGTCATCATAACCTTAGTAGTAAAGTTTTAAAGTCATAATTTTCGAAAATGTTACAACCTTGCTTGTAAGGTCTTGAGGATAATATAATTTCCTAGAATCAATAGTAGACTACACTTGAGTGACACAACCATGAATTTCAAATTGTGACTAATGATGACCCTCAGCAACGAATGAGCTCAATCAGCTTAGATTAGTGACCTTTAGAGTTAAATTAATGGGTCTCCAGAGACTTCAGAGAACCCATAGAAAATGTATCCCATAATGCACTCATAACTTATACCAGTGGTTCCCAACCAGGGGTTCTAGGACCCCTACACTCTTAGAAGTAAAGGCACTATCTGTAACCTAAAAGGGTTCTTTGGTTGTCCCCATAGGAGAACCCTTTGAAGAACCTTTTTTGGTTCCAGGCAGAACCTTTTTGGTTCCAGGCAGATCCATTTTGAGTTCCATGTAGAACCCTTTACACAGAGGGTTCTACATGGAACCCAAAATAGTTCTGCCTTGAACCAAAAAGGGTTCTTCAAAGGGTTCTCCTACGGGGACAGCCGAAGAATCCTTTTTTTCTAAGAGTGTAGGGGTACTTGACCTATCCACAAGGGGTACTTGAGAAGAATCATGAGACCATAGGCCTACTGGTAAAATGCACTTGAGGGGGTTCTTCAGGGGTATTCAGTTGGTGGTACAGTAACTGAAAAATGTTGTTGGGAACCACTGACATAGACTGATGAAAATCACTCCAGGCCACATTTGAAAATGCCATAAAGTAAGTTGAAAGAAATTGTAGTACCCTCAATACTACACTATGGGTGTTTGTAGCTATGTCTTTGTGTTACAGTAAATAATTTGCTGTGTCCATTAAAATGCCAAAAATATTGATGCATCCCTGGTGTGGGGGGTTGTCCTGGACCTCCCTCCCTCCGACCTGCAGTGGGGCTTATCCTGGGTTTCCTTCCCTCCCTTCCTTTGACCTGTTTGTTTTGAGAGAAGAGTCCCTGAAGAATACGGTCAGATCTACAGCCTTGAACAACCGATATATGCAGATATGAGAAGAGCCAGGACTAAAATAAGTATTTTTGAAACCTCATATACCAAAAACAAATTCATAATATATTGTTGAAGGGCAGAATTGTTATGCTGAGGTCTTTGGAATACTCAAGAACTCCACATATAGTGGTAGCTCAAATGTCAAACACATCCGGTGATGAGTTGTCTTATGAGTTTCATTACCTATGCAAGACCTGGTGTAGTCTGAGAAGTTGAGTAGTGTCCAGAGTCTGTCCAGAGTCTAATGCAGAAAAACATCAGTCATGAAGATGCACTGGTGGAGTAACAAGCCGTAAAACAAGTAACCCCTCGTGCATTGACATGGAATGTAAAACTGTTAAAAAAGAAATATTTTTTTATTTTTGTGTATTTTTTCTGGGTTATTTTGCAAAGTTCTTCCTTGAAAGAATCTTATTTATCCTTTTTAGGATTGAATCATTCATAAATACTGACTGAATTACATGTTTTTTATTAATGTTCAGGGGTAGAGGGCAAAAAAAAGAAAAAGTTATTTCATACTGTAATGGATCTGTTTTGTTAAATAACAAAAAAATGTGTAGGAATAAAATTGGAAAATGGTGCAACAGCCATTGTGTTGTGTACTTTCTGCCTGACTGAGTGGAATTGAGGGGGAAAATGGGACAGCCAATTTGGGAAAGTAATAGTTTTGTTCAGCATTTGTGGAAATATGGATATACTCATAGTCATAGTACACCATCCGTCTGTCCGTCCATCCAAACATCCATATTAATTTCTTATGTGATACACGGTGCCTTCAGAAAGTATTCAGACCCTTGACTTTTTCAACATTTCTGTTGCGTTACAGCCAGGGATTTTACAGTGAGGCCAATAGTGACTTTAAAACAGTTACATGTCTGTGATTGGAGAAAACTGAGGATGAATCAACAACATTGTAGTTAGTCCACAATACTAACCTAATTGACAGAGTGAAAATAAGGAAGCCTGTAGAGAATAAAAATATTACAAAACATGCATCCTGTTTGCAACAAGGCACTAAAGTAATACAGCAAATAATGTGGCAAAGCAATTAACTTTTTGTCCTAAATACAACGTGTTATGTTTGGGGCAAATCCAGTACCACTCTCCATATTTTTTAAGCTTTGGGGACAGCTGCATCATGTTATCGGTATGCTTGTAATCGTTAAGGACTGGGGAGTTTTTCAGGATACAAAATAAATGGAATTGAGCTAAGCACAGACAAAATCCTCAAGAAAAACCTGGTTCAGCCTGCTTTCCACCAGACACTGGGAGATGAGATCACCTTTCAGCAGGACAATAACCTAAAACCCAAGGCCAAATCTATACTGGAGTTGTTTACCAAGGAGACAGTGAATGTTCCTGAGTGGCCGAGTTACAGTTTTGACTTGAATCTACTTGAAAATCTATGGCAAGACCTGAAAATTGTTGTCTAGCAATCATCAACAACCAGAACTTTGAAAATAATAATGGGCAAATGTTGCACTATACAGATAGATAGATAGATAGATAGATAGATAGATAGATAGATAGATAGATAGATAGATAGATAGATAGATAGATAGATAGATAGATAGATAGATAGATAGATAGATAGATAGATAGATAGATAGATACTTTATTGATCCCAGAGGGGAAATTTCTTTGTCAAGCAGCTACAACAAAAACACAGGCTAGGTGCAAAATGCCAGAACGAAAGTACACAAAAGACAGATACATGATACATGATACATAGAGCGGCAGTATGAAAAAGTATAGAAATACAAGAAGTTGCATAGTATGGGTGGATGGCTGAATATGTACACTATACATTGGTGGATGGCACATGGTTAACTATACTGTACAGGTCGATGGCAGAGAAATACTTAAATAGCTAAAAGTGGGTATGATATAAGTGAGGTTAATAATAGTTGACTTATTATACAGACTGGTTAAATTAACAGGTAAGTGAATATTTTGCATGGTTAAATTAACTGTACAGGTAAAAATACAGTTACATTTACAGGTAAGTGAATATTTGCATGATTACATTAAGAGAGATACTTAAATAGCTAAATGTGTGTATGATATAATTTGTGGTAATAATAGTAATTCCCTTAAAATACAGTCCTTAGTGCGCAGGGTTTAATTACAGATAAATGCACGTATTGCACATTCGATATACTAAAAGCAATGAAAAAAGATACAACTGACAGGATACTAATATGCATTCCTGAGTGAACGACTACATAAGTTAAGTCCAAGAATTACTTACAATATTGCACGTGATATGATATAACAACTGTACATGAATATGTATATACAGACAGGAATGAATAAATAAGTCCTAAATGACTCACAGCTGTAATCGCTGCCAAAGGTGCTTCTACAAATTATTTACTCAGAGGTGTGAATACTTATGTAAAAACATGTTTTTGCTTTGTCATTATGGGATATTGTGTGTAGCCTGAATTCAGGCTGTAACACAACAAAATGCGTAATAAGTCAAGGGGTATGAATACTTTCTGAAGGCACTGTATTGACCAGGTTATTAGATACACCATCCTGTTCACGTAAATGGATTGCTCCTACAGACAGTGAGTCACGTGGCTGTGGCCCGTTATATAAAGCAGACAGACAGGCATTGAGGCATTCAGTTACTGGTCCATTGAATGTTAGAATGGCCAAGACGAGTGACCTAAGCAACTTTGAGCGTGGTATGGTCATTGTTTCCAGGCAGGCCGGATCCAGTATGGTCATTGGGGCCAGGCAGGCCGGATCCAGTATGGTCATTGGTGCCAGGCAGGCCGGATCCAGTATGGTCATTGGTACCAGGCAGGCCGGATCCAGTATGGTCATTGGGGCCAGGCAGGCCGGATCCAGTATGGTCATTGGTGCCAGGCAGGCCGGATCCAGTATGGTCATTTGTACCAGGCAGGCCGGATCCAGTATGGTCATTGGTGCCAGGCAGGCCAGATCCAGTATGGTCATTGGTTCCAGGCAGGCCGGATCCAGTATCTCAGAAACGGCCACCCGTTTGGCAAGAATAATGCAAGCTAACAGAAAAATAATGGATCACTGCAACAGTGGTGTGCGGAAAGGCATCATGGAACGCACAACTCGTCTGTCCTTTTCACAGATGGGCTATTGCAGCAGACGACCACACCGGCTTCCACTCCTGTCAGCTAAAAACAAGATGAAGCAGCTTCAGTGGGAACGTGATCACCAACACTGGGCAATTGAGGAATGGAAAAACATTGCCTGGTCTCGGTTCTGAATCCCGGTTCCTGATGGATCATGCTGATGGCATAGTCAGGATTTGGCGTAAGCAGCATAAGTCCATGGACCCATACTGTCTGGTACAATCTGGTGGAGGTGGTTTACTAGAGTGGGGAGGGTTTTTCTGGCACACGTTAGGTCCTTAGAAACCAATTGAGCAACAAAATTTTCCGACAACTTGTAGAATCCATTCCCCAAAGAACTCAGGCAGTTTTAGAGGCAAAGGGGGGTCCAACCCGGTACTAGATGGGTGTACCTATTAGTATTTTTTTTTTTTTACAAATCCATGTTTGATATAAACATTGATCTCCAGCACCTGCTAAAAACACTGGTTGTGTGTTATGCATTACTTTCCCATACAAACATGACATAACATATAAGATTGACATATGTTTCCCCATCCTGCCAGTAATCCCCTAGTGACGTTGGTCATAGATAATGTAATCAGTTCAGATGATCCCAGGACTTCTGCTGTTCTGGGGAAATCATGACTAGGGCTGTGGCGGTCATGAAATTCTGCCGGTTGTTGTCATGCAAAAGGCTGCTTACCTCATGGTAATTGATTGTTAAGTAACATAAACACTTTAGGATCTCTAGGCCTCCAAGCATGCAAGCCCTTACAAGCCGCTGATGTGTGACTTTTGGAACATCTATATTTAAAAAAGTATAAATATACACCATAACAATAAATCCATTACCTATTTTAGGGAGATCTAAAGAAACATTATGATATGAATAAGATGTATTTCAGAAGAACAGAATAGGAGTTGGCCTACTGTATGTTATCTGGCTATGCACAGTGCCGTAGGCTGTAGGCTTGTTCATTTAGCAGACAAGATATGCTTATAAGACCCATGGCATTATTTTATATTATATGATTTTATAGTTAGAAGAAAATAATTTAACCTAACTGAACAACATGGAAAGGATATTTTTCCCATTTTTGAGCGTGGCGTAAAGTGGTTATTTGAAACAGGTCCTGTACACTAGATTTATTTGGCAACTTTAGTTGTATATGATACAAACCTTAGAATGTCTTAGAAATCAAAACATATATGGGCTGCATGATACGACTATAGGCTATTGATGATTTGAGAAAGTCGCAAAAAATGCTTGCACACTGTTCTCTCATCAAGTGATCATATTTTAACCCATCAGACTATTCTCATTTTAACCTTGTCTTTACTAATATGTAAAATTTGTTTAGATATAGAATGGCCCATTATCAAATGGGCAGGAACACGGGCAGAGGAAAAAAGAAGTAATCCGTGTGCACTGGAATAGCATATGGAGGCCACTTTCCCGCCGGTTCGTGTTTCTACTATGGTTTTATAGCGGAGCTTAACGTGAGCAGCAGAGAAATACATATAGTTGCACTTGGGATCCTCCTCTTTTTCGTGGTAACCATCAAAACTCTTTCACACAGGATTCCATATAGACATGTCTGTGCTTATTTGAACACTTATTTCACTCCACGCATCAACCACTGTTTGAGGAGCATGCAGGTGTTGTTCCACCCAAGCCATGGGCTGTCCAACGCTGTTCCTGCAGCTACCCAATGTTTCATTTGTGAAACCAAGTGAACATCGATAGTAACATGTTTTCACAACTATACATATTCCTTCCTTACTCTCTGCTTGCTCGAGTAAGGAAGGATAGAGAGGAGGAGATGGAAACGCACAGTGGTGAGATATTCTGTAGCTAAAGGTAATGTCAGCCTATCAATTATGAAAAATTCAAAAATACCCTATTATTAGTCTATTCAAAATCAAATTCACTATAATCTCTGTATGTCGCCCTGCACAATCAATGAACCAACAGCATCACCTAGGCCTATACGTTCCCTCCTAGACTTGTGGATAGAAAGTTTGGACCATAGCATAAGGTACCCAGTCCATCCAGTATGCATAATAATACAGACCACACTCAAAGGCGATTATTAGCATTTGTTTAATTTTGGAGTATAGACTAGCTAGACCAGTTATCTAACAAAGACATCTTAAATACTTTTTTATTAGTTTTTATGCTGTGTGTAATATGTGGTAGGCTATGTACTGTATAAAGGCACAATCATTATTTTAATTCAGAGTGTATTTGGGGCTTTGGCTCATTTCAAAGCATATGTGTATACATAAGCTCTAATATGGTTATGGGTGTTTTGGCTTAATCATCACCTTAGAAAGGATGTGAATACCATCGGGAGGTAAGGAGTGGGAAGGAGTGGCGACATTTCACTACCTGCATCTGAATCGGTTTTATCTTTTAATATTACAATGTTGAAGAACAGGCTTTGAAGGGGCGGGCGGGAGGGGAAGGAGGGCACTGAAGACCACAGTAATATCACAACATCCACAGAGATTTTACATTTAATCAGACAGACAACCACTGCCAAGGCTGGCAGGCCTAGTCTGGATTGACAGAGTGGAGAGATCTTATGGCAGCAAAACATAGACTAATAACGCACAATCGCACACATGCACACTTTCTCTCTCTCTCTCTCTCTCTCTCTCTCTCTCTCTCTCTCTCTCTCTCTCTCTCTCTCTCTCTCTCTCTCTCTCTCTCTCTCTCTCTCTCTCTCTCTCTCTCTCTCTCTCTCTCTCTCTCTCTCTCTCTCTCTCTCTCTCTCTCTCTCTCTCCTCACTCTGTCAAAATACAAATCTGTGACTACAATAACCTCGGATGCTGGTTTCCAGAGAAGCAGGAAGCCAGTAGAAGATTAACCCCACCTTCATTCATGCACCCAAGGGTCATGTCTCATATCCTTTAAGTAATTTCGGATAACTCCTAACTCCTTCAAAAACATTAGCTTTAGCATGCCAGATGGTGATGGGATAAAATAAATATATATACACTACCGTTCAAAAGTTTGGGATCACTTAGAAATTTCCTTGTTTAAATAGTACCCCCAAAACACCAGTCTCAATGTCAACAGTGAAGAGGCGACTCTAAAAAGTAAAGATTAAGATGAGCAAAAGAACACAGACATTGGACAGAGGAAGATATGGCTTTTTCTTTGCAACTCTGCCTAGAAGGCCAGCATCCCGGAGTCGCCTCTTCACTGTTGACGTTGAGACTGGTGTTTTGTGGGTACTATTTAATAAAGCTGCCAGTTGAGGACTTGTGAGGCGTCTGTTTCTCAAACTAGACACTCTAATGTACTTTCTCAGTTGTGCACCAGGGCCTCCCACTCCTCTTTCTATTCTGGTTAGAGACAGTTTGCACTGTTCTGTGAAGGGATCTTCAGTTTCTTGGCAATTTCTCGCATGGAATAGCCTTAATTTCTCAGAACAAGAATAGACTGACGAGTTTCAGAAGAAAGCCTTTATTTCTGGCCATTTTGAGCCTGTAAACGAACCCACAAATGCTGATGCTCGAAATACTCAACTAGAAGGCCAGTTTTATTGCTTCTTTAATCAGCACAACTGTGCTAACATAATTGCAAAAGGGTTTTCTAATGATCAATGAGCCTTTGAACTTTGAACTTGGATTAGCTAACACAACGTGCCATTGAAACACAGGAGTGATGGTTGCTGATAATGGGCCTCTGTACACCTATGTAGATATTCCATAAAAATCATACATTTCCAGCTACAATAGTCATTTACAACATTAACAATGTCTACACTGTATTTCTGATCAATTTTATTTTAATGGGCAAAAAAATAGGACATTTCTAAGTGACCCAAACTTTCGAACGGTAGTGTATATATACTGCATGTATTCAGACCCTTTTGTGTAGATTGCGTAGATTGCTCTGGATTTGTATTCATTTAATCCATTTTAGAATAAGGCTGTCAAGGGGCACTGTAATAAGTGTGTACCAGCAAAATGTTCTCTCAGCCTCATGGGAAAATGTGTAGAATAGCATAAGATTAGCGCGAAACTGCGGTATGCCACTGACCATTACTGTGCCAAATATTCTTACTGTGTTGGGAAGAAACCTTTGACTTGGAAGCCCTTTGAACTTCAACATTATGGTGGAAGCAGGTGTACATTTGAGGTGGAGGATGTGGAGGAGGAGGAGGTGGCGGCGGAGGAGGAGGAATGCTACCTATACTGCCCATCTCAGTTAAAAGAAAGACGTGAAAGGTTTTCCCACCTGGTGTCATGTCTGAGGAGTAATAAAAACACTCATCTTTTTTTTCATGAAATGAACACACCCCTTCTTAATACCCACCTCGCTCTCTCTCTGTAATGTGTTGTTCAAAGTGTTCTGAAGAACAGATGTTTTGATTTCCCTCTGATGAAAATGTCTCTTCTTTGAAAATAGAAATGGGCTTGGAAGTCCACAGATGTGAGGGACTCTGTGGCTCTATGTGCCATACAGCATGATGAAGAGATCTTCACCGCTGTCAGGAAACAGTGTCACAACATACGACTCGACTGTTAATGATCAAAGAGACGTCAAGAGGAAAAACGCATTGAAGGTTTCCAGTTTGGAAAATATCTTAACTCCATCCCCTATCCCCAACCTTCCTCTCACTTCCATATTGATGTGGATTTGTGGAATGTGTGGGTAATGAGGTTTAAGTAGACATTTCACATCTTTATCATCACATTTCATGGTTTTGTAATTCAGTGGGTTCCTTTCTCTTCGTATGCTCCTGTCAGAGACAATGAAGGTAATGGTTAAGGCGGCTGAAAATGTCGTTCAGAAATATTTTTTAGAACCAGACAATGTGTTTTTCGAAATTGAAGTCAACACTTGCGTAAGGAGGGGATCTTTTCTGTGGTTCTTGCCTTTCAAATTATTCACAGCACATTTTACATCACGCTCCAGCCATTTCTCATTGTTAGGAAATGCCAGAGTGTGTTGCTGTTGCTGTGTTGGATGAGGCTTTGATAGTCTGCTAGCTACTAGAATCTGTGAACTATACATAGTAAACACTTTATTGGTATGCTACATCACAATGCCTACATAGGGTTGTCTTAAATATTAGCAAGAATAAGCACAAATTATTAAATGCTTACATACAGTACACATACTGCACAGGATTTCCCCAATTCCTTTTTTACACCTGGGCATTAGAAAATAGAGGCACCCACACCCTTGAACAAGCAGACTTGATCTCCACTTCCCTCCCGATCTACCACTCTGGCTGAGCAAACACAAAAGCCCTGCATTAATCCTGAAACAAACAGTGTGTAGCTACAGTCCTGCTCCTCCTCTAGCCCTTCCCCAACATATCCCCATCTCCGCCTGGTCGGCTTTAAACGCTGACCAGCACCAGAGGCTTGGGAGGCAATTTCACAGGCCCAGGAGCTAGCTAGCTGCACATACAGGAACCTGAATCAAGGCAGGCCAAGGTTGTGTCATCATGCTTTAAGAGGATTAGTGGTTAGCCAGCGGTTAGTGCTATGGTCCAAGTTATTAAATGCAGCAGCAAAGTCCCTTTCAACTTTGTATATGACTGCCTGGCTGTAGTCTTGGTGACTCTCTGGATGGAACGTTTTGAAATGAAATATTTTAATGTGACGTAATTGGGACTTGGGGATAGTCACACTTACAGTGATGTAAATAAATTGCTGAACTTTAACACCAGAATATGCCAACACCACACATTATCTCACCCAATAGTAAAGGAGACTAGGTTGACCTTTGGGAGAAAACAAGCCAGAAAAAGCTAAACGCTTCACTGTAGCTAAATAGATCTATGCCTCAGATCAAATGTTAATTGTCACATGCGTCTGTAAACAACAGGTGTAGACTACCAATGCAGTATACATTTTCTATGAACTGACGCTGGAGTAGAGAAGCAGGTACGGGGAGTGAACATTTAATTTTGCACAGACATGGAACAGGACAGGAACAGCGTCAGAACAGGGTAACACAACGACTTACGGCAACTAATGTGAAGCAAGGAACATATATTCTGTGTTGAGCAGTTAAGAAAGAAATAATTTAGAGTTATTAATGTAACTTTAGTTGTTCAGAAAACATTGGGCTATATGTTTAGATTTGTTAATACATTAGACTGCATGATACGACTCTAATGATGATTTGAAAAAAGTTGCTTGAAAGGCATGAGCTCTGATTTGTTTGTTTTTTACACAGGCTGTACACACTTCATTAGTCTCTCATTCACAATTTGACAAGCACTTGATAATGCCTCAAATTTCACAGCGGCATCCCCTTTGTGGCCGTAATACACCCCCAAAAAATCAATGCCTTTTCCAGCCAGTGGCCGTTGTGCCCTTGGCCCGGAGTTCTGCATTGTGGCCTTCTCCCTTAGCTTAAAATGTTGATAAACTATTGGTCTATTTCTTCACATTATAAGCGTGGAGTTTTACTGCCTTCATGACTCGCCACTAGTGTGGCGGTAATACGGTCACCGCAACAGCCCTAGTTTGGACCATGATAGGTCCTTAGCGATGTGGACACAGAGGAACTTGAAGCGCTCTACCTGCTCCACGATGTGATTGGGGGTGTGTTCAGCCATCTGTTTGCTGTAGTTTACATCTAGTTGCATAGGTGACATGCTGGTAAAAATGAGGTAACACAGATTTCAGTTTTCCTACATTAAAATCACTGGCCACTAGGAACGCCGCCTCTGGATCATCATTTTCATGTTTACTTATGGCCCTAAACAGCTCGTTGTGTGCGGTCTTAGTTCCAGCATCGGTTTGTTGTGGTAAATAGACAGGTTTGAAAAATATAGATGAGAACTCTCTTGGTAAATAGTATTGTCTACAGCTTATCATGAGGTATTCTAACTTAGGCGAGCAGAACCTAGAGACTTCCCTAATATTAGAGATTGTGCACCAGTCTTTTTTGGCAAAAAGACATACCCCACCCCCATGGATCTTACCAGAAGCTGCTGTTCTGTCCTAACGATGCATGGAAAACCCAGCTTACTGTACATTATCCATGTCCTTGTTCAGCCATGACAGCGAAAAGCATAGTATATTACGGAGCTCGTCCAATTTGTTCTCCAGCGATTGCACATTCGCCAAAATAACAGATGGTAGGGGTGGTTTAGTCTCATCAATGTGCCTGCATGGCGTCCTCTATAGTGACGATGTTCAAAGATTCAATTATTCATGTTTCACTTTCATAGTTTGCTGACAAAGAGAAGAGTGTGTCAGAGTCACCGTGCAAAATCATATTTTTTGTATGATTATGTCTTGTATAAATAAGGCACCAATATGAAATAGTTAGTGAATATAATACATAAATCCATCATGCATGGTTTCATTTATTCATTACAAATTAAAATACAGTATTTGCCGCAGATGTGATTAATTCCCAATATAAGCTTATCAAATCTGAAATTCAATTAATTGACTCATAGCTCATAATGGCCCATGTCTCCTACTAACTTTGTGCCAGCGTATTTGCTAAACACTATTGGCTCTAATTTCAGAGGGCAACAGTTCAGTCATCAAACACATGCGTCATTACCACATACTCAAAGCATTGATTCTGATTGAAGCTTTCTCACAGCTTAGGCTATATTTTGAGGGTTTCTTTGTGGGTTTCCAGTTTTGACAGACCCCTGAAGGGACCCTGACAAACACAAATCATACAGTAATAGGAAGGACTTGGAAATAGATACTAAATACTGTAGTAGCACTTAGAGAAGGGAGAGAAGCCATGAACACAGAAACACACTAGGAGTTTATGTCCTAAGGGAGAACACATCCCAGCGTTAATAGTGTTGACAGGATCGCCACCACAAATGAGAACAACATTGGCAGTGCTATGACTGCATTTTTATCAACTAAATTATAGAACGTGGATGACAATGGGCTTAGCAATAAGCACTGTAAGCATTCTCCGTATTTAGCTGAAGCTGTGAGTCAAATTAATGAGAAATTGAATATAATGAATTCTGTAATCACAATAATAACCCTATGAAAGCATAATATTCAAACATCCGTAATAGCAGCAGACAGCGCTCTGCTCTGTCTCACTGTAGGATGGATTGTACTGTATGTTACTACTACACATAACAGATGCTTATCACATACCAGCCAAATGTGTCCCCTGTATACCAGAACATCTAAAGTTTGATCCAACCTCTTGTTTTAGTAAGTGACCTCTCTGTCCCTTGCCAACGGGTCATGTCCTATCCTGTCCTGTCCTGTCCTGTCTTGTCCAGCCTGGGGCAGGAGGGGCAAGGGGGACGAGGTCAACGTGGTGAAGAGGATTATGATGTTTTGTGACAGGAGCAGATGCTGCTGTGAGACTCCCCGGTGGCTGTGTGGCTGCAGCAGGGGCAGACACTGGGAGGTCACACACTGCATCCATCACCATGAGGCCAGCACCAGGGCACAATATTGAGACATGTTTCTCTGTACTCTTCTCCAACCTCCCCTCATAAGGCCAGGGCAAATTATTGAGGGATTTTGTATGTTTCTCTACTCATCTCTGACCTCTCCTCGCAGTAGTTGAGTTGGTGTACAGAAAGCACTCCCAAAATGGTTGTTGTTCACACTTGACCTGAACCAGCTCCCTGCATACTGCACCCTTAACCAAAATAGATTGACTGACCACATTTGCAAGCTAAAACCAATTTTAAGAGTAAATTATTCTCAACTGATACTGACAGAATTTCTACATAAAATAATGGCCATGCAGCTCAGTACATTGTGAGGAAATAATTGCTTAATAGAAACAAAATATAGCTACAGCTACACAAAATCTGTCATAGATTGCTTCTCCAAACTACTTCCTGGAGCTCGCTTCCATACCATTGTGGATACCCATACACTTATTTGGGGATAACAGATGTATGATATTGTATGCCTGATTGACAAGAATCTGTTGAGCCTATCAGATTGGTTATGTGTCTGTCCCCTCTCACTCCCCACTGGCTCTCCACTCGCTCTCCACTCAGTCCCCTCTCACTCCCCACTCAATCTTGCATCATTAACTCCACAACAGCTAGTAAATTTACCAATGTTTTTTTGTCCTCTACTACTGATCCTGTTCTTTGTCACCGATGATTTGCTGAACAGTTTCAATTACATACACTACCGTTCAAAAGTTAGAAAACACTTTTGCAGTTATGTTAGCACAGCTGAAAACTGTTTTTAAAGAAGCAATAAAACTGGCCTTCTTTAGACTTGTTGAGTATCTGGAGCATCAGCATTTGTGGGTTTGATTACAGGCACAAAACGCCCAGAAACAAAGAACTTTCTTCTGAAACTCGTCAGTCTATTCTTGTTCTGAGAAATGAAGGCTATTCCATGCGAGAAATTGCCAAGAAACTGAAGATCTCCCACAACTCGAAAATTTGGTTTAAGTGACATGCTAGCATTCCCTGATCTCTGTGAACAGATTTGACGATTCTTTACAGAAAATATATAAAATATTAGATCCTAGATTGACAGTAACCGACACCATACCAGCAATTCTGTTCTGGAGGTACTTGAAGCAACTACTCTGTCAACTGCTTCCTTTTGCTTATTTGAGCCAATAGCCTTTGAGTCCCTCCTTGATGCTGTGGCTTACATGAAGACCTCCTCCTGCTCCTTAGACATGATCTTACTAGACTACTAAAAGAGGTTATGCCTACTTTTTACCGACAGGCCTGGAAATTATACATTGGGTTAGGGCCGGGTAGGGCCTGTTTTTTTTCCCCATCAATAACTAGGGTGTATGGGCAGGGCTTGGGTATCACTAAGTTGATCACTAACATTTTGAAGTTGAGCTATTTGCTCGTGCTCTGCTGCGCAGTACAGTCATGTCTGACTAAGATCATAACATGGTGTCAGAAGTGCTTCAACCTCATCAAATATTAGACAGGAGAGATTATTTCATAGAAAACAATAATGTTCTTTGAGTTTTGTCAGAGCGAGTGACAGACAGAGATAAGCAGTTCATGGATTTCAGGTTTCAGGCATTGCCAGGCCAGGCCAGGCCTTAAATTTGGCAGAAGCAATCGGGCCTGGGTAGGGTAGGGTAGGGTCTGAACGTTGCGGGCACGGGTAGGGTGCAGGCTTAAAATGCTTGCCAATGCCTCTAATTGTAAATGGCTCACTGACCTCTGGCTCCTTTCCTGTCTATTTTAAAACTGTTCTGGTCTGGTCCAACCGCTCCTTTAAAAAAGCAAAAAAATCTAGACCCCTCCTCACTGAGTAATTACAGACCTATCTCAACTTTTTTATCGAAGATTTTACAAAAAGTAGTTTTCAAGCAATTTGTTGATTATTTAATTATAAACAACGTATTTGAACAATTCCAGTCGGGCTTCCGCTCAATTCACTGCACGGAAATGGCTTTATTGAAAGTCAGTAATGACCTCTGTTGGCTGCCAATGGCGGTGAATGCTTGATTCTGCTATGCGGATGACACGCATATTTATTGACTAATCTGACCCACTGTCCAATATAGCGTAGCTATCCTTCACAAGTGTCTTGCTGACATCAAATGTTGGATGTCTGACTATTTTCTACAGAGGTTGTTTTATTTGGCCCCACCTTTCTAGAACCCATATTGTAAATAACCTTGGTCATTTGTCCACTAATGTGAAGCCTAAACCTCGACCTGCATGTAAAGAAGGTGATCCAGTCATGCTTTTATCATCTAAGACAGGGCTGTCCAACCCTGTTCCTGGAGAGCTACCATCCTGTAGGTTTTCACTCCAACCCTAGCATACCTGATTCTAATAATTAGCTGAATCAGGTTGGTTATAACTGGGGTGGAGTGAAAGTCTACAGGAGGGTAGCTCTCCAGGAACAGGGTTGGACAGCCCTGATCTAAGAAATAGAGCTAGTCAAGTATTTTATTTCAGTCACTGATCTTGGGAAAGTTATACATGCTTTAATTTACTCACACCTAAATTACTGTAATTATTTGTATACATGTCTCAGTCAGAAATCACTCCATCGTCTACAGTTAGTTCAAAATGTTGTAGCACGGCTTTTAACAGGCAGCCGGAAATGTAACCATATCATACTTTTTTTTAGCTTGTCTCCACTGGCTACCAGTCACTTTTAGAATATATTCGAAAATGTTCTTAATTACGATTAAGCTTTTGTTTAGCCCCATCCTATATTTCGGATATGTTATCTCCCTATGAGCCAGGAACCAGCCTGAAATCCTTTGGCAGGGCCCTGTTGACCATTCTAAAGTCTAGGATGAAAGCGAGAGGAGCCTGGGCATTTGCCATTAAGGCCCCTAGACTTTGGAATGGTCTGATAGAGGAGATCAGGCATGCAAATTCAGTGCCTCTTTTTAAATCTCTGATTAAGACACACTTTTATAAAGATGCTTAATGTATGATTTCAATGTATGATTTTAATTAACTATCTTTTTTCATTCTCCTCCCTCCGGTCTTCGTTTCTTTGTTATTACTTTTATTTTAATATTTTATGATGTGAAGCACTTTGTTATTTGTATTGAAAAGTATTGTACAAATAAAGTTATTATTACACATTCCTGCACTTACAGCTGTTTAATGACACGCAGCCTTCTGAATCTAAAGAATCTCTGAAAGCAACGACTTTCCTGGAATCTCTTTAAAAAGCTAATGGACATCCAACGGCTCTTCATAGCCAATATTGAAACGGGAAAGGGTTAAGACGCTAGTGTGCAATTAGAGGAGCGTTCCCATCCAGGGTAACTCTGTTACCAGAAGTAAGTCCATTACCAGAGGTGTATTTCTACCGAGAGGCTTGTGCAAATCGTTGAATGGCTCTCAGATTTCCTGTAAGACACAGAAAGCTCATTTACTACCCTCAATCCTCTAATGTGTTTTAAACTTAACATATCTGACTCCTCTGAAAAAAACAACATTTTATGGTTTTATGGTTTCTCAGAGGCTCTGTAAAGCATGAAAATATTTTAATGTATCGGCTTTAGTGTTACAGCTTTTAACCCACATGTCTATAAGTCTGCTATATAACCTTGCTCTGTTTCATTAGTATTTCCATATACATATATATATTTAACCGTTTCTCTCTAGACTTATCACATATTTGTAATTAATTATTGGTATAAATTCTGATGGCCTTTGTCCAAAAAACAAGCTGCAATTGCAATTGATTGGCCATGATTTGAAAAGGCACACACCTGTCTATATAAAGTCCCACAGTTGACAGTGCATGTCAGAGCAAAAACCAAGCCATGAGGTCGTAGGAATTCCCCATAGAGCTCCGAGACAGGATTGTGTCAGAGGCACAGATCTGGGGAAGGGTACCAAAAACATTCTGCAGCATTGAAGGTCCCCAGAAACACAGTGGCCTCCATCATTCTTAAATTGAAGAAGTTTGGAACAACCAAAACTCTTCCTAGAGCTGGGTCTGAATACTTTACGAATGCACTCTAGGTCTCACTGGCGAGGCACATTTTGACACATTATCAACATGTACAATGTAACTGTTGGTAATGACTTGAAAACAAACAGAGCTACATTAATACATGTGCTCATCTCCCTTTGAGTGTTCTAATGCATGTTCTATCTTGTTCATGTAGTCAGTCAAGCATCCACGCCTTTAGGCAGACGTATTTCCAAGTCTGCTGTGCAACCTGAGGATCATTAAGCTGAATTTAAGTCAACGTATTTCATTCATTCACACAAGTAAATAATCATGTTATCTAGTTCTCAGTTAAGCATCAGAAGCCCTCTGATACCGGAACTATCTGACTCCCTTTGATTGTTCTCACCAGAAATAAATCTAGCAACACAAAAAAAAAAGTTTCAACTGATGTTCAAGCAGTCATAGATGATACGTTAAAATCGGACTTTGTCTGAAAAGGGATTCAAATTAAACAATACAGTGTCATGGAATCCCAGAAATCAAAAGATCAGCACTGTCCACATCCTCCAAGCTTTCTAAGCACAGGGTCCCCAAAGGACCTGAACCCTGAGTCAGTCAGTGTGGATTACCCCCGAGGAGACAGGGTAAATGTGGGGTCAACTGACCAGTCCTCTGGCATACATAGGCAGAAAGCTCAGCTGCTGACTGGCACAGAGTGGACTGGAAGCTAAAGAGATTGGTTTTGAGACCCAGTCTTTGCCAAAAGTTCCTTGGCAGAGAGCTTAGTCGGTGGCAGGCGGCACTCTCAATTTCCTTCCCTGTTCAATCCTTCGCATCTTAGTGTTAATACTCACAGTTTTCCTGAAGCAAGGGGGTAAGATGTGTGTGGGCTCACTTTTGGGTGCGAGTGAAATGTGTGAGACTGAGAGGGGAAATGTACCCCTATCTTTCTGCAATTTACAATCCCTCAGGTCAGGGTATGGGTCTTAAATCTCAGAAAACTAGTTGTTGTTTTTTTACTGCATCAAAACATCTCATTCCACTGGCCTTGGTTCTCCTCTCGCTCACAGGCACATGGCTTAAGTTCTACCATTCCCCAAAGACACCATATAACTAAATCCTCATAATCACACTGGCTGTGCTGCTTTTTCATATAATGGCCTGTCTCAGATTTAAGAGAGATCAATATAGTTTGGCTGCAATAATATCCATCCTTATACTTTTAATACACTTTCTGTTACTCTCTTTCTCCCTTTAATTCTCTCTCTACTCCCTCTCTCTATTCTCTCTCTACTCCCCCTCTCTACTCTCTCTCTCTCGCTCTCTTTCTCTCACTCTTTCTCTCTCTCACTCTGTCTTTTTAGCTATCATATTCTCTCTCTCATTGGCACAACAATTTCCATACATTCCCCAATACCTCTGAGAAGAGATGATTAACTGCGAACTGTCATATCCAAATGACACTGATACGTTTCCACTTAAAAATTATGTATGTTCTGTTGATTGCTAGGAGTCTCAAATCAACATGAGATGGCTCTTAAATTAACATTAATCAAATGTAGGTGCCTTAAATTAACATCAGTAAATTGTCAGATAGATTGCTGTTTTAGAATGAGATTCATGCCGATGTTTGCCAATCACAATTACATTAATGATCTTCATTGTTTTAGAAGGCTTTTTGATTTCTCTTGACATGGGCCGTAGGTCGGCCATGCAATATAAATCAGATATCTACCACTATAATTTGCTCAATCTAGTTCAAGGCTGTGGTAGTCCCTCTTCTACATTTCATAACACATTGTTGCATGTGTAATATGTAGCACATAAATCACCTGGCTGGAACAATGACCACTACTTACATCTTGAAAAAAGGCTCTCACTTATCTGCTCGTGATTACTCATTCCTGTCCGCCATGATTTTAGTGCTGCTTGATCGGCACACTCGTTTTCCTCTCTCTCTGCCTGGCTCTACCCTGGCTGCCTCTTACATCCACACACAGACAGGGGCCAGGTTTTCCAGTGCAGGTGGAGCTACATCTGCTTCACGCCTCCGGTTGCCAACATCCAGGGTCTAGTCAGAGCTGTCCAAAGCCTACAAAATAGAGAGGTGTAAAACTGCAAATAGACACCTAACATATAGCTGCCCCCCTGCTGGAAACACTTTGGTCAACATACAGTACCAGCTGGAAACACTCTGGTCAACATACAGTACCAGCTGGAAACACTTTGGTCAACATACAGTACCAGCTGGAAACACTCTGGTCAACATACAGTACCAGCTGGAAACACTCTGGTCAACATACAGTACCAGCTGGAAACACTCTGGTCAACATACAGTACCAGCTGGAAACACTTTGGTCAACATACAGTACCAGCTGGAAACACTCTGGTCAACATACAGTACCAGCTGGAAACACTTTGGTCAACATACAGTACCAGCTGGAAACACTTTGGTCAACATACAGTACCAGCTGGAAAAACGTTGGTCAACATACAGTACCAGCTGGAAACACTCTGGTCAACATACAGTACCAGCTGGAAACACTTTGGTCATTATACAGTACCAGCTGGAAACACTCTGTTCAACATACAGTACCAGCTGGAAACACTTTGGTCAACATACAGTACCAGCTGGAAACACTTTGGTCAACATACAGTACCAGCTGGAAACACTCTGGTCAACATACAGTACCAGCTGGAAACACTTTGGTCAACATACAGTACCAGCTGGAAACACTCTGGTCAACATACAGTACCAGCTGGAAACACTCTGGTCAACATACAGTACCAGCTGGAAACACTCTGGTCAACATACAGTACCAGCTGGAAACACTTTGGTCAACATACAGTACCAGCTGGAAACACTCTGGTCAACATACAGTACCAGCTGGAAACACTTTGGTCAACATACAGTACCAGCTGGAAACACTTTGGTCAACATACAGTACCAGCTGGAAAAACGTTGGTCAACATACAGTACCAGCTGGAAACACTCTGGTCAACATACAGTACCAGCTGGAAACACTTTGGTCATTATACAGTACCAGCTGGAAACACTCTGTTCAACATACAGTACCAGCTGGAAACACTTTGGTCAACATACAGTACCAGCTGGAAACACTTTGGTCAACATACAGTACCAGCTGGAAACACTTTGGTCAACATACAGTACCAGCTGGAAACACTTTGGTCAACATACAGTACCAGCTGGAAAAACTTTGGTCAACATACAGTACCAGCTGGAAACACTCTGGTCAACATACAGTACCAGCTGGAAACACTCTGTTCAACATACAGTACCAGCTGGAAACACTCTGTTCAACATACAGTACCAGCTGGAAACACTCTGGTCAACATACAGTACCAGCTGGAAACACTCTGGTCAACATACAGTACCAGCTGGAAACACTCTGGTCAACATACAGTACCAGCTGGAAACACTCTGGTCAACATACAGTACCAGCTGGAAACACTTTGGTCAACATACAGTACCAGCTGGAAACACTTTGGTCAACATACAGTACCAGCTGGAAACACTTTGGTCAACATACAGTACCAGCTGGAAACACTCTGGTCAACATACAGTACCAGCTGGAAACACTCTGGTCAACATACAGTACCAGCTGGAATAGGGTGCCATTTGGGACGCTAATTTGTAATGTGGAAACAAAACATAAAGCGTATTTAACCTCTTTACGAAAACTGCCCTAATGTTGGAAACCAACACATTATTATGTTTGGTTGAAATATTTCAAGTAAGGGAACTATCTTCTCAAAAGGTCAATTATTTAATATTGCCCAATGAAGGACTATAGTAAATTGGAACAAACTTACAGTGCAGCTGATGACATGGATCATTTGACTCTATGCCGTGTGGATTATTGTGTCATGCTGATTCCCTTGTGATGGTCATTTGATTGTCCAGCTGTGTGGTCCCAATAAGGCTGAGCTGATCACTGGATGTTGTTGGGATTTATTCTAGGGGTTAGAAAGGGGGAGGGGAGGAGAAGAGGAATGTGTTGTGTCAACATGCCAGGTGGGACACCTAACATAACATAGAACTGAGTGATTTACCCTAGATGGGCCAGCTGCAAAGTCAAAATTGGCTATACCACAGCTTTTTGGTTTTAATTTAACTTTAGATTATGACTTTGTGGCTGTGCCAGCTAGAGCTGCCTCCAGGGAAAGAATTATGACAATATATGCCAACCTGCGTAGCTGTCAAAGGCAATGTCTGGTCTGACCTATGTTGTGTTGTGGTGTTCAGACCCTAGCTGCTTGACAGATTGGGACAAGTGTGTGGGGCTATCCATCAGAGCCCATCAAACACCAGCTTGTGTGGTATGTGTCTATTTTTCTGCCCTCACTTTCTTTCTCTTTTCACAGTCTCTCTCTCTCTCTCTCTCTCCTCCTCCCTCCCTCCCTCCCCAGCCAGGCTGACCTTGTGTGCCTGGAATGCCAACACCAGCTTCTCTATCTCTCTTTATATCTCTGTCTCTCTCTCACTATCTAGCTCACTCTCACTCTCCCTCTCCCTCTCTCTCTCACACACACACTCTCTCCCTTCCTCTCATGTTTTTTTTTAAGCTCTCCATGTGGCTCAGGACAGCTGCCCAAGGCGTCTGAATGGGCGGCTGCATTTGAATGAGGCTCATTCACTGGCCATGTATTTTTGTTGGTGCATTCTTTGTTGACTATCCAAATGCTGCTTCAACCAGATGCATTAAGTGCATAGCAGAGCACTATCTGTATGAAGTGGCCTTCTTACCAGAGATTACATTACATTTCTTCATGTCTCTGTTCATCTCCCGTACAATAACCATTTTACCCATGGCTGTACTGAGACAATATCCCCCAATTAACTAATTTTCATCGCCCTAGATCCCTATTGAGTTAGCAAGGGTCTTTGTTGCAAACACGGTTTAATGCACATTGTTAGTCTTCAAGGGCAAACTGCAATGCATTGTCCGGTCTGCAGAGAGGGTCATCGGCTGCCACCTGCCCTCCATCGGGGACCTGCACGACTCCAGGTCAAGGAAGTATGCTTGGGGTCATTGTCCATTTGCAAGACCCATTTGCGACCAAGCTTTAACTTCCTGACTGATGTCTTGAGATGTTGCTTCAATATATACTCATAATTTTCCTTCCTCATGATGACATCAATTTTGTGAAGTGCACCAGTCCTTCCTGAAGCAAAGCACCCCCACAACATGATGTCACTCTCTCTGATTATAGCGTTACAATGTCCTTACTAGCAGAATGCATGCCCAAATACTGTACCTTACCTCATTCCAAGTAGCATGCTAGTGGACAATGTTGGAACCTTGGTGCAGAGCCATACTCTGCTCAAACAAAGCAAGAGGAGCAGGAAGCTTCACTTGTAAAGGGTTAATAAGCAACCTTACATGACAAGCAGGAAAGATAGAGAGGGGCAGGAGGAGGTGCAGGAAAAGCTGGAACAAAAGCAAGTGTCTGCGTCCAAAATGGCACCCTATTCCCTATATAGCGCACTACTTTTGACAAGAGCTATGGGCCCTGGTCAAAAGTTGTGCACTGTAAAGGGAATAGGGTGCGATTTCAGACGCAAAAATCGCACCCTATTCCCTTTAGCTTGCCTTTTCCTCTGAGACTCAGCTGTCTCCACTGCCCTGAATGCATGGAAAATATAAAATGCAACTTTGAATGTGGATATGGACATTAGGTAACAATTAACCTTTTTCTGCAATTAGCATCATGTTTTTTGTCTTACCACAGATACCTAGGAAGTAATTTAGTTTGAAGAAGGCCTGGTGTTCTAGAAGTGGTGTTGGTTTATTCAGTGCTGTGTCACGTTGATCTCTTGTCTAACAGGTAAACTGCTCACATACTTTGTGAAACAACAAAACAGTCAGAAGTCACACAGATGAGTAGTCGTCTCTCTGGCTGCTTTCTCTTGGTTCCCTTTATTTCACACCATTACCCACATTTAATTGGCATTAAATTGAACATTGTTTGTCTGGTAAAGCTGTTTTTGTCTAGCTAATCTGAGCATAGCAAAGCCATGTCCCATTGTGTTTCACTATAGGACTACATAATACAGATTGCTGCAGATTTCGATGGCATCACTAAATCTTATCTGTCTGTTTGAAATGACCTACCAATGAGAAACACAAGCTCAAGGAAATGGCTTGAGATTGTATAACCAAGTACAAATGGGATAGTTATGGCACCATGCTCTGAAATATGTAAAAATGGTCTAGGTGTTTTTATTTTAAACAACAAGGTAGTGTGGGCATGATGATCAGTTGTGTTTCTTATTGTTAGCTGCAATAACAATGTTCCTGGAATGTATTGTGCAGTCGGTTTGATAGTAAAGCACACAGTACTTGTGATGTGAGTATAGCTTCGCTGTCAGCCACTCTCATCTCCTCTATGCACTGTAATGGTCTGATGGGATGTTAGCTCCTCTCCAGCCTCTCTCCGGTGTGTGTGTTAGCCCAGGTCCTGGCCTCCTCATCTGCCTTGTAATGATGACGGACATATCCAATGACTTATCCCATTGGCAGACACAACACTGGGATCCCGTGCAGCGCAGTAAGTAGAGCATGCCACTTGCAACGGCAGGGTTGTGTGGTCGATTCCTATGAACCCACAACCCTAAGTCTGCTAAATGTCAAAAATGTAAAAATGGATGATTTCAGGCAGGCCACATACCTCACCTAACAGTAGAACCATCACGTCTGGTGAGGAGTTCAGCCTTCTGTGTTGTATGTCTGGGGCAGGGAATGTTGTGGTTATCTATGCAATGTTCCCTATCGGTATGATCAGTATCTCATTTGTGGCATTCAGTGGAGCTTTGGACACTACAAGGTTTTTAATGATATACCCGTCCTAACTGGCAAAACTTTTAATGAGGGCTTCCCAAAACAACATGTAGAGAGTGAAAACATCCCCAATGTGCACGGTTGGATTGGGGTGGAAATAGTCGATGTGCTGGAAGCACATTTTTATTCCAGCTGTCATATTTGAATATGAACAAGGCAGCTTCCAGCTCTCAATATGTGTGGATAATGTTTATAACATGTTTTAATTTCCATGAGCATAGGAATTTGGCTTGGTGACAGCTTGTCTAGTAATGAGAGGGGTGAGGGAGGAGTGGATGGGGATAATGTTATGCAGTGGATTGTTGTCTTTCGAATCCACTTGGGGATTCTGTTTCCATTGTCTCTGGGAGTGGTGCTATGTTTTTGGCAGCTGTCTGTGTCACAGATAAGCATGTGACTATCACTTGAAGGAGGTTTATGCCAGGTAGCTCTCTCTCTGCTGGATCAGAAGACTGATGGATTACCAGCAGGTGTGTGTGTGTGTGTGTGTGTGTGTGTGTGTGTGTGTGCTTGCATGCATGCACGCAGAGAGCATAATGTACTGCAGACTAGAAAAACACAACAAAATGGCGTCTGTGTCACATTGAGCTAACCCCCCCCCCTTCCCCCCTCCGCTAAACAGACCACACATGACCAGCTGTCTCAAACACTTCATATTCAGTCACTCAGCCAATGTACACACGCTGAAGTGTACACATGCTTTAATGATGCTGGATTGGTACTGTATAGTCTGCTGGGCAGCTACAATGAAAGCACATCATGAAAGAGCACGGAGACTGCACAGCAGGAGGGCAAAATGCATACGAGTACAGTGTAAAGGTAATCTCATCTTCCTATTCAAATACAGTTAGATTTCAAACCCAAACAGCACGGCCATGCACAGACCTTTGGGGGTCAGATGCTCAAAGTAAAAAAAAGTACATAATTAATTCCTCGAAAATCATAACATAACATACCTACTGCCTCTGTCACATGTCAACATTTATAGGGCTGTTTATTTTCTGATACAACACACTCACTCATCACATATTAAAAGCGAGCTAGTGCCAGTGACTCCTAGGCCTAAAGACAATGCGAGATGATTGACATCGGGAAAAGAATGGCTATAAGCTGATCAGAGCGAATGATGATGTAGGGTAAATATGCTTTTCACTTGATTTGAGTTTGTTCTCCTGCTGACATCAGCCTCTTACTATCAAGCAGTCAAATTGCCCAATTCTTTGTCCCTAACAGTGAGAGACACATGACAGATCCAACTCTAAAGTAGTCTCTTATCAGTATTCATGTCTCCCTGCCCAGCGCCTGCAGCCAGTGGCAACTCTATGCAAGTTTTTAGAACACCTACTCATTCAAGGGTTTTTCTTTATTTTTACTATTTTCCACATTGTAGAATAATAGTGAAGACATAAAAACTATTAAATAACACATATGGAATCAAATAGGGCTCTTCTTTAAGACAAGGTCAGTCAATACAGACAATTTCAAGAACTTTAAACATTTCTTCAGACACATCTCAACAAAGGAGTGATTTACCGTGTAAATCAGGACTTCATGGTCGAAATTCTGCAAAGAACCCACTACTAAAGGACACCAATAAGAAGAAGAGACTTGCTTGGGCCAAGAAACGAGAAATTTACATTAGACTGTTGGAAATTTGTCCTTTGGTCTGGAGTCCAAATTGGAGATTTTTGGTTCCAACCGCCGTGTCTTTGTGAGACGCGGTGTGGGTGAACGTATGATCTCCGCATGTGTATTTTCCACCCTAAAGCAAGAAGGATGAGGTGTTATTGTGTGAGGGTGCTTTGCTGGTGACACTGTCAGTGTTATTTAGAATTCAAGGCACACTTAACCATCTGGGGTTCCACAGCATTCTGCAGCAATACACCATCCCATCTGGTTTGGGCTTAGTGAGACTATCATTTGTTTTTCAACAGGACAATGACCCAACACACCTCCAGGCTCTGTAAGGGCTATTTGACCAAGAAGTAGAGTGATTGAGTGCTGCATCAGATGACCTGGCCTTCACAATCCCCCAACCTCAACAAAAATTGAGATGGTCGGACCGCAGAGTGAAGAAAAAGCAGCCAACAAGTGCTCAGCATATGTGGGAACTCCTTCAAGACTATTGGAAAAGTTGTCCAGGTGAAGCTGGTTGAGAGAATGCCAAGAGTGTGCAAAGCTGTCATCAAGGCAAAGGGTGGCTATTTGAAGAATCTCAAATATATTTTGATTTGTTTAACATTTTTGTTTATTACATGATTCCATATGTGTTATTTCATAGTGTTGATGTCTTCACTATTAGTCTACAATGTAGAAAATTTTACCGTTAGTGTATATACAACAAATATAATACAAAAAAACTCAAAATAACATTTATAAAATGAAATCCACCGAGCTGCGTGGGAACTTTTTCATAGGAGGGCAAAAGGGCAGGTGCTCAGGCACTGGTTGAGCCCTATCTGTGCACGTGCCTGTCAGACAGAGTGTTTTGATGGGGACCTATGGACTGCGTGGCTATGTCTCAAGGGTCCTAGTTAGATATACCAAACTCTAGCTCCAGCTGCATCCCTGGCACATATAAAGAAGCTACTAACCTGCATATGAATTAGCCGTATGGAAGAACAGCTCATGCAGGCACCAGCTCAAGGGCAAAGTAAAAAATATGTTCAAATCAGTAGCTTCATTAACCAGGAAATACACCAAAGGGAGAAAGCATATCTCATATACCCTACCTGGTTGTATTCCTGTTCGGTTGTTGCATAAAATTAAAGCTGGTTAATCTCCATCAGTGTAATTAGCCCTCTTTCTCAATGTTCTCAGCTAAATTTAGACCACCCAATAGATTAGAAACAACCAATGCAAAAATAAAACGTAACATGGAGCTCAAATATGCAAACTGCTCTTTGCTAAGAAGCTATTTTTGTTTCTTTTTGACCATTTTAGTTGGAAACTATAACAGTATGGAACTTAATTGTTACCCAGAAATGAATTGATATTGAGATAAAAATATGTCTGCTGTCACGATCGGGTGTATAAATGGACCAAGGCGCAGCGCAGCGATAGTTCGACATCATTTATTTAATAACGTAAAAAGACTAGATGTGAACTATACAAAAGCAACACGATATAACGAACGTAAATACACTTACATGAACGTACATCAAGACAATGAACCACGCCTAAGGAGTGGTGCAAACACGTATAAGTAGGATCCCTAATTAGAGACAATGCATAGCAGCTGCCTCTAATTAGGGATCCCACACACAACACCACACAGAAATAGAACTTATAGAACTGCCAGACTCTGACCATAGAATTATAGAGAAGCAAGGCTTCTCTATGGCCAGAGCCTGACAGCTGCATTGGACCTTTAAGGAAATCAGATGAGATGAAGACCACAGGTGTGTGAGTGAAGGCACCATGCAGGTGTGTCTGATTACTATGACAGGTACGTGATTTATAGTGTGAGTGGATTGTTATTCCCAATCTCCCTCCCTCGTTGTGATATGTCTTTCCATGAGCAGCACACACACACACTAGTATAATTCCTTCTAATACGGCTTTTATTTCATCATGTGAAGGTATTGCCGCAGCATAAACTCCATAAAATGGCCTGTTTGCATAGCTGTATAGGTGTATCAAAATGTCTTTAATCCCAATCGGTCAGCTTGTACTTAGTGTAAGTCACGATGCAGACATGTTTCAAGAGTCACCAATCAGTTATCTCACTGACTCTCTAACCACGTGACGTAGTTATGTGGTTAGTTATCTAATTTATACAGTTTACTCTAAAATAGTCATGCACGTTGTCTCTACAGTATTGTCTATACAATTAGTCTCTACAATGTAATACACCACAACCTTGTGTCAATTGTTTTGAGAAAAACTAATGGGTTATCGTTTATCCTGTATCACCAAAAAAACACAATGATATACAGTCAATTACATACTATGAAACTACCGATGATCTGCTTCTCTCTCAGGATGTGTGAGTACAATATATGTCATTTATACAGATACACAGTAGTATCACAAGGCTGGTTATGTGATTTTAATGTTTTTCTCTCTAAAATATGATAAATTGTGCCTCTCATAATACTGTAAATCCACTGGTGTAGGCAAATTATTAATTGGGTTTTCGTGTACAGTTCAGTTCCAATGTATAATCACAATGAGGAGACATTCTGGTTTCACTGAATCTCTTTCATTGTATGCATAACACAACATATGGAATACCATAATGGATTGCCTAAACCTGTGCTATAAGGAAAGCCTGTGTACGGCCAGCTTCATAAGATCATGTTGATGGCATAAAACTAAGGAACTCTTTATTCATCAAACCATCAGGAAAAGTAAATGTAAAATGTATCTGTAAAATCACAACGATGAGATACTATTCTAAACAGTATCAGTTTAATTGGTGTGCCAGATGTATGGGCAGCTTTTCAACATAGCTTAACATCATTAAAGTCCTACACCTGCTGTGAGGAAAGCCTGAGGAGCATGTGTGCTGTCCATGGTGCTAAATCACTCATAGTTGTGTATCCACTATGCATTAATGAAGTCCCTGTAAACAGTGCATTTTCACCAGCTTAAAGTATCCAGACCCCTTCGATTTTTCCACATTTTGTTACGTTACAGACTTATTCTAAAATGGATTTTAAAAAAACATTTCCTAATCAATTTTTTGATTGGACATGACTTGGAAAGGCACACACCTGTCTATATAAGGTCCCACAGTTGACAGCACGTCAGAGAAAAAACCAAACCAAGGTAGAGTGGCCAGACAGAAGCCACTCCTCAGTAAAAATGCACATGACACCCTGCTTGGAGTTTGCCAAAAGGCACCTAAAGGACTCTCAAACCATGAGAAACAAGATTTTCTGGTCTGAAACCTGGCAACATCACTACGGTGAAGCATGGTGGTGGCAGCATCATGCTGTGGGGATGTTTTTCAGCGGCAGGGACTGGGAGGCTAGTCAGGATCGAGGGAAAGATTAACAGAGCAAAATACAGAGAGATCCTTAATGAAAACCTGCTCCAGAGCGCTCAGGACATCAGACTGGGGTGAAGGTTCACCTTCCAACAGGACAACGACCCTAAGCATCACAGCCAAGATAACGGAGGAGTCGCTTTGGGACAAGTCTCTGAATGCCCTTGAGTTGCCCAGCCAGAGCCTGGACTTGAACCCGATCAAAAATCTCTGGAGAGACCTGAAAAAAGCTGTGGAGCGACGCTCCCCATCCAACCGGATCTGCAGAGAAGAATGGGAGAAACTCCCCCAATATAGGTGTGACAAGCTTGTAGCGTCATATCCAAGAAGAATTGAAGCTGTAATTCCAAAGGTGCTTCAACAGCTGCCAAAGGGCCCCCGAGTGGCACGGTGGTCTAAGACACTGCATCTCAGTGCTAGAGGCGTAACTACAGACAACCTGGTTCGAATACAGACTGTATTACAACCGGCCGTGATTGGGAGTCCCATAGGGCGGCGCACAATTGGCCCAGCGTCGTCTGAGTTTGGCCGGTGTAGGCCGTCATTGTAAATAAGAATTAGTTTTTAACTGACTTGCCTAGTTAAATAAAACAATTATATAAAAAACAAAGTACTGAATAAAGGGTCTGAATACTTAAGTAAATATAATATTAAAGTTTTTTATTTTGTATAAATTTGCAAACATAAAAAAACCAACTGAAACTACACAGCTCTGAGAAGTGGTGGTCTTTAATACATGATTATATTTGTGTGGAAAAAGCCCCCTTTTCTTTAATGATTGTCTACGAATTCTAATATAATTTCACTGAGTCTGTATTTTTCGGAGATGATTGAGTATTTGTAACAGCGGTAACGTGTGTTCTGGTGTACTACAGAGGAGGCTGGTGGGAGGAGCTGTAGGAAGACGGGCTCATTATAACGACTCGAATGGATTAAATGGAACGGTATCAAACATATGGAAACCCCAAGTTTGACTCTGCTCCATTAATTTCCATTCCAGCCATTACAATGAGCATGTCCTCCTATATATCATCCCACCAGCCTCCACTGGTGTACTGTTTTAAGAGAAAAGAGACTAAAGTTTCACAGTAGTTTGATCACAGGTACAGGATGTCGGTCGAATACCTTTGTTTTCTTCCAGAAAGTGTTCTTTGTGAGACAGTGTTCCGTATTACAACAGCTCCCCATCTCACCACATGTGTCAGCGGCAGGCACCGCAGACCGACACTGAGACAGTCCGCAGGGTAACTCATTAGAATAACCATCAATGGGTAATCCTTTGACAGTTTAATGACATGAGAATCCCCAGTAGAGACCATGTAATCAATACAAATAGAGGCCCTGGAAGCTCATTGACATAGAATGTACAAGTATCTGATGTAAAATGTGTTGTATAATGAGCACCAATGAGAGAACAGGGAATAGGGGTATCCACTAGTGCAGGGTTTCCCAAACTCGGTACTGGGGACCCCAAGAGGTGCACGTTTTGGTTTTTGCCATAGCACTACACAGCTGATTCATATAATCAACCAATCATCAAGCTTTGATAATTTGAATCAGCTGTTTGGTGTTAGGGCAAAAACCCAAACGTGCACTCCTTGGGGTCCCGAGGACCGAGTTTGGGAAACCCTGCACTAGCGCTTGACAAAGTTTGGTGATTGCAGAATCTTAATACGTCATCGAACATTTGTTTACACTGACGTGTTCATGAGGCATGGCCGCTGGGAGCTATAGCCCTACATCACTCCTGCATAATTGTAATACCAATGCGACAAGAATTTGCTTCGAAAATACAGAAACCTTTTAGATGTTAAAATAATATATTAAAGTTATGTACTCGAGTCCCTTGATGCCATTGTAGAAGTTTGCGCTGTCCCTGGTCCTGAATCGCTCATGATACTCCAGTATTGAAAAAGCTTTGTGTAGAGGTTAGTTCTGTCCAGTTCTAGAGTTTAGTTCTGTCGCTCGCTGAAGCAGTGTCTATATGTTCGCGCTGTCGGTGGTGCTGAATCCCTCGAGGTAGTGGCTCGAATATTACAGTACAAATGCATTGATGAAGTCCTTGTAAACTGAGTAAATGTCAACAGGTTAAAACAGGTTAGTAGAACATGTCTAGACTCTATGGTTATAATAACTCCACTGTAGATGTAGACACCGGCTGCATGTTCCTTCTCAGTGGAGAGGTCTTGGCTTTAATTAAGGCACTGAGTCGCATCCAATTAAATGTATTTATTGTAAGAGCTCAAGTTTCTACTGAGAAGCATAAAGTTGCGCTATTACAATGGCAGTACTTTCCTTCCCCCGAAAACGGAAAATATGTCAACATGTTTCAACCTCTTCCACAACACTAGACAACGTGTGGAGGTAATCTGAAATCTGGTATCCCACTCAAAAATTACGTCAGACTATCATGTTATCAGCATTGCTGTGTGTATGAATAGGATATGGTAGGGTATACATAAACATAAGGTTTCCCAGTGCAGTTACCCAGTAGAATTCAGTTGCCGTTGCTAAATTTAGCAAATGTTTTATCAACTACGTAAAGGCATAAAGTCTGCGAAGACTATAAACTATATTCTATTCACTATCACTCAAAAACAACAGTTGTATTAATCATAGTCTTATGCAACAAAGGTCGGGTGCGTGCAGTCGGTTTCCTCCAAGATTATTATTACTATTTGACATCAGAGCTGGTCCTATTGCCCATGTGGCGTCGTTCTTTAGGCCTACCTCTTTTGTTTATTGCAATACTATCCCGTCTTCCCTGCAAAGGCTCCACCACCAGCACTTCTTTAGCAGGTCCCACGGAGTGACAGGCTGAATCAAGGAGTGCGAACGAACGTGAGTCTGAGCCAATCCGTGATGACTTCCTCCATTTTTTTTCCAATTGAAAGGAGAGGGAAAATAGCAACCACCACATGTCCCAGTAACTGCTGTTAAAGCTCTTAGTTTGTTAAATCGTCTCAAATGGTAGAACTGAGCTTTTGGGGGGGGGGGGGGGGAGGGGGGGGGGGGCGGCGCACCACGATGGCAATGGGGGAGAACCGTTAATTCGCGCAGTGTAATGTCCGTCTCTTCTTTTTGGTCTAGGTTTCAAATCGAAACACCATTGAGCAGCATGAATGTGGATAATAACGCGCTGTTGCGGGGCTGAATAGCTGAGAATAAACTGAAGAGGGACTGAAGGAGGAAGCCTTTTGATAACTTTGATGGAGGGTAAGCGGCACTCAGTCACTGTGGATTAACTCGGCGTAGAGGCATAGCGGGGGGAAGTGCGCGTAAGGTGCAGAGGTGCGAAGGTCTCCCTGCTGAGATTTGATCCGAGTTCCCCATAGTAGCCACTCTATCGCACTCGGCTGCAGAGACTTGCGCTCAGCTAAATAGAGCAAGCCGGTGTTACTGCGGAGGAAAGCTTCTACTGTTGTGAGGTGTGTCGACGAGCGGCAGGAGAATGGCAAGTGCTTTTGCGAGTCTGAGGGAAAAACAAACGCCCGTTTTTCAGCAAAGGATTCTTTCGAACCGCGTTGGAATTTGACTGTCTCTCCGTGTTGGTTTTCTTGGATCATTATTTTAAACTCGGAAGAAAAGCAGCACAAGTGGATTGGATTCTGAGGGGTACAAACCGATGGCATTACTCGGGCACACTGAATAGATGGGCTGTGCGGAATTGTGCGCTATGAAATCCAGCGCACCTTGTATCGATATAATTTAGCCAAAATCAAATGGAGCAAAACAAAATAGAACATGTGAAAATATGAAATGTGAGACAATTCGATTCCCCTGACCCTCGGTGATCAGAGTAGGACTGCGTTCCTTCTTCAAGGTAAACTTTTACTGTTTAAATGTTAAGAATGTTTGTACATTTTCATCAGTCTTTTTTGTGTTCCTTGTTTCGGCCTTCGTCGACATACAGAACAAAACAGTGTTACGATGTAGGCTTCGATTGTCAAGGCTGAACCCATTGGGTTCCAAAGCAAGATAACCTGCAGGACGTTGTTGAAAACTAGGTGTGAGCAGTATAACCAGGTATTCAGGTACATCGCAAGGTCAACAACGAGCTTTAAAGAATGGTTCGTTTTAAAGAATTCAGTCTGTCTAACTGCAATATTATCAATTTGAGTGTCTGGGCGTAGATCAAAATTACGCAGTGGGATCATCTGTTTGACCAGGTCGCTGGTTGAAATGTTGTACATAGGATTAGCTGTGGTTCTGGGTAGGCTATCTATCGTTAGGCCGGTTCTAGCTCTAATTGTTTTGGGTGAATGTGGTATATTGATATTTTACTAGGATCCCCATTATGTATTAGGGTCCCCACTCTTCTTGGGCTCCAAAAAGTGGTGGTATACTTGGGTGATGGTATTGATGGTGTGTGGGTGTGTTAACGCAGACTCCCTCTTTTACTGACTCACCCTGTCACGAGGAGCTAGATTGAAATCACCTCCATTTATATGCAAGCTGAGTTCCCATGCCAGTTCAGCCTGATAGATAACTCCGCTAAATGTCCCACATGAAATATGTGCACTAAATGTAGGCTACCCATGCATGTTACAATAGTCCTCAACCTTGGCATAGGTTCAAATGATGATAGAGTATTCAGGCGTCGTCATATTCTTGCCCCGTCCTAGGTGATGTATCATGCTCACTACCATGGCACCACTGGCTGGCTGCTAGATATATTATATAGTTATAACCACCCACATATGCTTGATGCACTGGAATTACATGTGTAGAGCTCATACGTAAATTAGCAAAATTATTCGATAATCATTTGGTGAGGCATATGGAGTTTATATTTGGTATGTATAGGTAAAATAAATGTATGAATGTTATTTAGAATGACAACGATGTGTCCTAGGAAATTCACACATAACGCGTTGTTCTTTGCGCGCATATTTGTGTTTGAGTTACCTTATTGTATTTGTGGTACCATTTGTGCATCAGAACTATGGCATCTAGTGAGTACAATAGGCTACGTCAATGCCCATTTTAATTCCATACCACAAGGCGTTTGTTTGATTTCAGCAATGATCGTTGTGGGGAAGGCTATCTTTACGCACGCTTCTATAAATTGAATCTGATAAACACGACATATATTTTAATACTTCAGACCCCACGATTGGTCATCCTTAATGGGGCAGGGTAGCTGTCATGGTATTGGTTTCAACAATGTGTTTTATGTGCTTTATAGTCAACGTTATGGTATTTCATGGCGTCATTATAAGGAGACAATGACACCTCTCTGTGTTCTGATGATGTTTACCTGCGCATGTCTCTCACGCGTGTCACACGAAAGCATATGGGTAAAGCACTATTATTACCATACATGAAGTTGATATACACATTTATTTGTAGAAGACAGTGTAATAGAAAACAAATAGGTAGGTAGTTCTGCAGCCCCTGTTAATCCTAAACCGCTCTTAGAAACGGTTGAAATAGTCGTTTGTTTTTGGACACAGTGTGATATGCTATATCATTTATAATAAACATTAGTTATGTAATGTACAGTAATGTATAGTTCTATGCACTGTATGTCAGGGTATTCTGTATTCCATATCCTCTGACCAAGTATATAGCTAAACTGAGTTGCAGCTCCACTTCCAGTGGCTGGTGGTGCTATAATTCAATTTATGCTGCTGTACCTCCAAGTCCATACTGCTGGCGGCTGCAGCTCTGAGGGGCTGGGCAGCATTGAGGACAGACTGCAGCTTTACCCTACAACCTATAGGCCTAAGGGTGGAATGGAGAGTGGAAATCCCCTTTGGTAAACAAATAAGCCTGTATTTAAAATAAAATATTGTATAGTGCATTAGGTATTAATTTTAGGCCCGTGGACTTCTTCAATTGTTGTGATAGAATTTGAAAGATCTGTCTTTTTTAAATCAGGGAGGGATTTGGGCCAGTGAAGATGTAGTGGCAGCTGTCCCTGTATCTCTGAGATGTGTTTTAATTACACTAGCAGTGCTTAAGACCCTGTGATGTCGTGAGCCTGAGCCAAGGAAGCAAAGAGCATGGTGTGATGATCTTGCTGTTAGTATGATAGGGGGACTGAGGGAACCAAACGCTGCAAAACAACATCCTCCCCCAGGCAGGATTAGCACCACACTCTACCTGGGTGCTTAACATGTACATACCCTCTAGTCTACTAGAACATCTTGCCTTCGATATGCCCTCTGGGTGCAGGTGGGAGGAGTTACCATGACATACAGCATTTGAACACATTTACAGCCAATATTACTTGTTCTTACAGAGAGCATACGATCAGAAAGTACTTACAATCCTCCACTACGCCATCTTTATGCCTTTGATATACATGTTCTTTTTTCATCTGTGTGTGTGAAGACATACCATGACGGGTTTTAACACATTTATTGATACCTGAGACATGAGGCATGTATGTCTCAGGCAGATAAGTGTCAGCAGCTGTGTGATTTGACAGCTCTGGTGGGATGAAACCTGGATAGCACTTTGCACTTTAAACTAGACATAGCACTCAGCTAAAAACCATGTGACCCATGTATGCTGAGTTAGTGTAACCCAATATGCCTGTTTCCTTTCTAGAGATGTGTTTTACCATGATGTGGTATATGCTATATCCTGTGTTTACCAAACGTTGCATATCCATGTGTCTTTGTTGCATCATATACTGTCAATGAAACTGGTGATGTGGGGACTGTTATAGTTTGGTCAAGAGTTCAGCACCATGGACAGTTACAAGTGAGATTGTGTCGTTCGTTTGGGAGGTTAGAAGTGTTATTGAGTCAGACCCATGGACAGCACCTCACTCTTGATCTGGGTTCTGCATTGTAGAGTGCAGGGTAGCTCAGATGGTAGAGCATGTCACTTGCGACTTAAAAGGTTGTGGGGTCGATTCACACGAGGGACCAGTGTGAAAAAGTAAGAGAATATATGCACTCACTACTGTTGGTTGCTCTGGATATGCTGCTAAAATGTAAATGTTTCAAGCTCATTCATCAACTGGGCTCCATGGACAGAAACTGTTTTCTAGAATATACTGTACTGTAGGTTTTGCTCCTCCCAAAACAGCTTTGATATGATGCTTATGAGAGAGATATATTTATAATGTATCCGACCTTTATGTGATGTTATCTTTGGATTTTGTGATAATGATTTCTCTTAGCATTTAATTATATACTGTGTTTATAGTGTTTAAGGATCTCTTAGTTCTTATGATTTGTTAGTTGCAGAACAAGGAGTTGGTTGTTGAGTCAAGTCACCAGGCAACATTGCATTTAAGCACAAGCTTAATAGAGATTGGGCCAAAGTGGATCGCTGGATATGAATATTTAATTAAGAATAATTTAATGAAATACCAATCAGAGGATCAGGTCTACTAGGCTCTGTAGAAGCTGCATATCCAGATGGGATGTACATAACATCTTATAGTTTAGATTAAATCTGGTAGTCTGTTTAACCCTCGACAGACTGGCTAGACACCCAGTATGGCAATAGATCCCTCTATTGATCCTAAATCCATTTGGTGTTCCTCAGGTTGTTGATGCAGGGTGATCATTGTGTCAGTGTATCATTGTAATGTGGTGACTGGAATGGGCTCCTCTGTCTGTCTGTGAGTGGGAGGGACATTGAGGGGTGTTTGTGATAATGAGCTGTCAAGGCGACAGCAGTGGGTTGTTTTGATCTTGCTACCACCCGCTGGTTTAAATAGGAGAAAAGTGGCAGTCAGCAATGGTAATAGTTTCTGTGATGAAGGCCATTGAGTTTGTAATGCGGTTACGTACTGTATTTGACTGATGAAACACTGATCTTGAGTTACTAAAATATTGATAGATTGATATGCACTGGGGTAAATCCCAAATGAAATGACAGTAGTTTACCTTCCGACAACATGTAAAACCACAGAAAGTGAGTCTATAGGAACAAGACCCATAAAAGAATGATGGATTGGAACCCCAAAGGCAATTCACCTCAGAAGACCTGCCAAACACAAGAGCAGGGGGATGTTTGGATGTTGTATAGCATGGGCTATGTATAGGAAAGGAAAAGATAAGCGAGTTCTACTGCTGATTTTTATTCTTCCACTCTAATCAAGGACTGATCGAGACCTGGGACACCAGGTGGGTGCAATTAATTATCAGGTAGAATAGAAAACCAGAAGTACTCCGGACCTCCAGCTCAGCTTTGAATATTCCTGTTTTATAGCATGGGCTAAGCATAGGAAATTAACATTTCAACCCACTAAGAAACATATGTATTCTGTTTACAGGGCAGTAGAGTTCCTCTGTCTTAATCAACACTGAGGAAGACACTAGTTTAGTAATATCCCAGGGCTGTTTACAGGGCAGTAGAGTTCCTCTGTCTTAATCAACACTGAGGAAGACACTAGTTTAGTAATATCCCAGGGCTGTTTACAGGGCAGTAGAGTTCCTCTGTCTTAATCAACACTGAGGAAGACACTAGTTTAGTAATATCCCAGGGCTGTTTACAGGGCAGTAGAGTTCCTCTGTCTTAATCAACACTGAGGAAGACACTAGTTTAGTAATATCCCAGGGCTGTTTACAGGGCAGTAGAGTTCCTCTGTCTTAATCAACACTGAGGAAGACACTAGTTTAGTAATATCCCAGGGCTGTTTACAGGGCAGTAGAGTTCCTCTGTCTTAATCAACACTGACGAAGACACTAGTTTAGTAATATCCCAGGGCATTGTGATTAAAGTATTTACCAAGGAGGGTCAACAACCAGGCTTGTTTATTCACACAGTTGATGCAGTTTTCTGTTTTCATTCTATATATCACATTGTTGGGGGGTTATAGCTTTAATTTGATAACACAGAATCAGCAGAGCTGTCCTGGTGGTACATTATTGGGCAATTTGCCTTTGGGAAAATATTACCAGAAGTAGATTTATGTATGTGAGAGTGTATTTAGTGAAGCTATAGTAGAAGGTATAAAACAATAATTTGCTATCAAGTAGGTAGATGTATACATTCATAAAAACACTAAATGACATGACACATATAAATGGGACGTAATGTTTGATGAAATGTGTTCCTGTTTGAAAAAGTGAATATTCATCAAGAAGATCTTGACAATTTAACAAGCAAAAATTACAATATTTCAAGCTACAGTGGGGAGAACAAGTATTTGATACACTGCCGATTTTGCAGGTTTTCCCACTTACAAAGCATGTAGAAGTCTGTAATTTTTATCATAGGTACTCTTCAACTGTGAGTGACGGAATCTAAAACAAAAATCCAGAAAATCACATTGTATGATTTTTAAATAATTAATTTGCATTTTATTGCATGACATAAGTATTTGATACATCAGAAAAGCAGAACTTAATATTTGGTACAGAAACCTTTGTTTGCAATTACAGAGATCATACGTTTCCTGTAGTTCTTGACCAGGTTTGCACACACTGCAGCAGGGATTTTGGCCCACTCCTCCATTCAGATCCTTCAGGTTTCAGGGCTGTCGCTGGGCAATACAGACTTTCAGCTCCCTCCAAAGATTTTCTATTGGGTTCAGGTCTGGAGACTGGCTAGGCCACTCCAGGACCTTGAGATGCTTCTTACGGAGCCACTCCTTAGTTGCCCTGGCTGTGTGTTTCGGGTCGTTGTCATGCTGGAAGACCCAGCCACGACCCATCTTCATGCTCTTACTGAGGGAAGGAGGTTGTTGGCCAAGATCTCGCAATACATGGCCCCATCCATTCTCCCCTCAATACGGTGCAGTCGTCCTGTCCCCTTTGCAGAAAAGCATCCCCAAAGAATGATGTTTCCACCTCCATGCTTCACGGTTGGGATGGTGTTCTTGGGGTTGTACTCATCCTTCTTTTTCCTCCAAACACGGCGAGTGGAGTTTAGACCAAAAAGCTCTATTTTTGTCTCATCAGACCACATGACCTTCTCCCATTCCTCCTCTGGATCATCCAGATGGTCATTGGCAAACTTCAGACGGGCCTGGACATGCGCTGGCTTGAGCAGGGGGACCTTGCGTGCGCTGCAGGATTTGAATCCATGACGGCGTAGTGTGTTACTAATGGTTTTCTTTGAGACTGTGGTCCCAGCTCTCTTCAGGTCATTGACCAGGTCCTGCCGTGTAGTTCTGGGCTGATCCCTCACCTTCCTCATGATCATTGATGCCCCAAGAGGTGAGATCTTGCATGGTGCCCCAGACCGAGGGAGATTGGCCATCATCTTCAACTTCTTCCATTTCCATTTTTAAAAAAACACACACATTTTTTTGGGGGGGAAATGTTGCCTATTGTCCTGTAGCCCATCCCAGCCTTGTGCAGGTCTACAATTTTATCCCTGATGTCCTTACACAGCTCTCTGGCCTTGGCCATTGTGTAGAGTTTGGAGTCTGTTTGATTGAGTGTGTGGAGAGGTGTCTTTTATACAGGTAACGAGTTCAAACAGGTGCAGTTAATACAGGTAATGAGTGGAGAACAGGAGGGCTTCTTAAAGAAAAACTAACAGGTCTGTAAGAGCCGGAATTCTTACTGGATGGTAGGTGATCAAATACTTATGTCATGCAATAAAATGCAAATTAATTATTTAAAAATCATACAATGTGATTTTCTGGATTTTTGTTTTAGATTCCGTCTCTCACAGTTGAAGTGTACCTATGATAAAAATTACAGACCTCTACATGCTTTGTAAGTAGGAAAACCTGCAAAATCGGCAGTGTATCAAATACTTGTTCTCCCCACTGTAATGTACTAGCCTCTTTCATGATTTGTAAATTTATAGTCCAAATATTCTGTTAGCCTATTAACATAACTATCTATATAATCTCAATGCATTGTAGGCAGCTATCAGCTTTTTGTGACTGTGAGTAAATTGTGGTGTGTAAGGTTCTGGTCTGACTTCCTGTAGGTGATGAGATTAGCGTGAATAGGTGGGTATATCCATTCCTCTGCCTGGCCTTAATCTGCCCAGCAACACACATGGACCCTGTCGTACCCTGCTGTACATATGGCACATTTGACAAGATTATACACACTGCTGATGGGGAGCCATTTACGAGGCTTTGGCTGTGACCGACTGAGGAAGAACTACAGACACTGAAGTTGCGGAGCTTTTCTGTACAGTAACAATAAATAATTTATTGGATGTATATAGTGCCTTTCTACCAACTGAGGTACTCAAAGTGCTTTACATAGTAACGGGAAACTCACCTCATCCACCACCAATGTTAGCACCCACCTGGGTGAAGCACGGCGATCATTTTTGTGCCAGAACGCTCACCACACATCAGCTATCAGGTGGAGAGGTGAGGAGTGATGTATGCCAATTAGGAATGAGGCTTTGGCTGTGATAGAGGCAGAGCTACAGGAAACTACAGAGCCATTTTGGCTCACTACAGCACCGCCACACAGTGTTCCCAGCAGCCGTCACCTCCTTTTCTTAATCATATTACTATAAAGGGCAGATTATTTAAAAAAAGAACCTTCTTGTAATTTCAGTTTTAGGGCAATTAGCCAAACCACACATTGATTTTAATAGCTGTTTTATATATTGCATTTTCCAAGCAACCAACAAAGAGACACTACATACGCGCACGCACACACACACACACACACACACACACACACACACACACACACACACACACACACACACACACACACACACACACATACACGTAACACACATGCATACCGACACAACACAAACAAACATACATATGCACACACTTTTACACTCATAAGTTGCTGCTGCCATTCTGTTCTTTAACTTATATTATTATCTATCATGATGCCTAGTCACTTTACCCTGCCTTCATGTTCATACAGTATATACCTCAAATACCTTATTATTATCTATCATGATACCTAGTCACTTTACCCTGCCTTCATGTACATATCTACCTCAAATACCTTGTTACTCTGCACATTGATCTGGTATTGGTACTCCCTGTATTTAGCTCCATTCTTATGTATTTTATTTTATTAGTTACTATTTTATATGTATATATATATATATATATATACACATAAACCGTATTCGCTGCATGTGATAAATCACATTGGATTTTATTTGTGATTAGGGATTATCATTTGGCACCATACTCAGGATACTGCTAGTGATTGACCACTGTACCAGACCTTCAAATAGGTTTCTTTCTAACACTTCAGCGGGGCTTGATTGAGCTTGCCTGGTGGATATGAATACATGCATGAATAGTGATGTTCCTTTGGCACCATACTCAGGACACTGCTAATGATGCATGTTGAGGTAGCCAGTCTGGTACAGTGTACAGTGTGTATGTCATGCATCATGTTTAGGGAGATGGAACATGCAACCCTAATCCCCAACCCTTATGAGGTGGCAGTCATCTTCCCTGGCTGGCTTGTGTTCTATTATTACAACCATTTCCTGCAGACAAATGACCTAGTGGCCTCATGGGTGGAATGGTATTCATATTTTTCATAATTTCACATTTAATAAACCGTATTGTTTTTATTGTTAATCTCGCTATAAAGTGTATTTTCTGTGCAACAGATTGAACAGGATTCTAAATCTAGATTCCGAGGATATTTAGATATTCCTGATGCGTTGTGATAACGGAGGTTGGGTTTCAGGTTTTATGGTGCATCTTATCTGAGTGATTTCTGAGAGCCACCCCTTATATTGTTCCACACACAGTAATGAATTGGAATAGCTTTGTGCACATCTGTATTCAGGAGCAAGGCCACAGTGTGATACTATAATGGTGTCTCTTGCTTCAGTGAGGATAGGCTCATACCAGTTTAAACTTGTAGACAGTTGTGCGGAATACAAATGCGGGTTCATGCACCATCTCTCTCATTTAATTAAAAATGATTGATCAAACACCAACTATTTTTGGATCCTCTGAACATCCTCTGAGCATGCACTCAACCATGTTCATTTCATATCTTCTGTGACCCTAAGTTACAGATTGATAGAATACTTTATGTAATGTATCATATTCTTTCCCTGATGCACTTAAAGACAAACACACAGAAAAGAACAGTCGCCAGAAGATTAGAGATGAATAATTATGGAAGCCAAATATCTCGGGAGAGATGGAGATAACGTCAATGCCTTGGTGGTGGTGGTGGGGATATTTGAAGTACTTATTGCATTAGAGATGAGAAAAGTGTCTGGAGGAGCCCAGCTAGTTAGGCAATTGAGTTGAATAAACCCACAAGTACAGATTAAAGGACGATATGACAGTCTCCACTCCCCAGTATTTGCTTTGTCAAATAGCAGTCTGGAGACATTTACATGCAGTGCATGACTGAAACTCTAGATATTACATAACGTTAGATTGGGCTTTTATCAAACCTAATGTCAATGTGTTATTGTGAAGCTATAAACTGGGTAAGTACCCATGGGAAGGGGGAGGGAGAGAGCGAGGGAAATGGAGAGAGAAAGGAGCGAGAGTGAGAGAGAGGTAAAGGGGGAGAGAAAGGAGAGAGAGAGAGGAGAGAGAGGGAAAGGGAGAGAGAGCAAAGAAAGGGAAAGGGTGCGAGAGAGGAGAGAGAGAGGAGAGAGAGAAGGAAAGGGAGAGAGAGAGAGGAGAGTGAGCGAAAGGGTGAGAGAGACGAGAGAGAGAGGAGAGAGAGGGAAAGGGTGCGAGAGAGGAGAGAGAGAGATAGAAAGAGAGGGAAAGGGAGAGAGATTACAATTACAATTCTTCTTTACACTTCTTTGCATCATTCCATTGCTGAATTTAGCTTCTTATACCAATCTCCCACAGAGATGTGCTAGTGCAGGCTTCTTATTAAACTCCCATTAAAAGGTCAATGTTTAAACCGTAAATATTCAATTAAACACTTGGCCATTTGCACAGCGGGAGGCAAAACAGGGCCAGACTGTCACTATGAGTTTATTTTTAGCTTATATTCATAAGCAGTGGGATTGGGAAAGGTGGAAAGATGCTGTTCACCATCACACCTGCCAGAGAGGAAGGAGAGGAGAGGATATGAGAGGGAGTAGAGCGAAGAGAGGAGAGGAGGGAGGAGATGAGGGGGAGGAGATGAGGGAAGAGAGGAGAGGAGGGAGGAGAGGTATTTGAAGGGCAGGGTGAGGAAGATCTGTTCATTAGAGGACAGGAGAGAATGGAGCCTTATGCCACTGAAACAACCATGGAGAGAGGTCAGGAGAGACAGAGAAGCATGTGGGACAATGTTAGTCAGAGCCAAGCTGAACTACAGTATAAGGTAGAGTTGAGTTGAGGAGTTAGACACATCACAAAATGGTTGCCTTGCTGGGTCCTCGGTTCTTTTCTCTGTTAGAATGGCTTCATCTGCCATGCTGCAATACCTTTATATTTATCTATGTACAATGGGCTGATTATGCTAAGTGCAATCAATTTTTTACTTCTGTTGGCCATTCTCTGTTCATTTGGTGTGGGATTCCCTTTTGTTCTTAATGACTTACAGTAGTTCTATCGTTCTCAATTATTTGTCCAGGCCTACTGTGAGCGAATGGCACGGGGAGGAGGGAGGGAGAGACGAGAGACGGCAACCAACCAAGCCGACTCGCCCTATATTTGACTAATAGCTGCCACAGCTAGGTAATTTATCATCAAATATGATTACGTAGTACCTGTCTTGGACTGCATCAAACCGGGACATGCTAGTTGAGGCTGCAGTGCATGTACTTTCTCATCCTACAATTACAAATAACAACTTCATTCAGAATATGAAGTAGTAGCCTACCTGTTGGCTGTTGGTCGCTATAGCCTATCCTTCTCCTTTAACTTTTAAATATTTAATTTTAATTCCATCTTCATCTCCTAACTTTTGCCACACACGGAGGTCTCTGGGATTCGGCTACAGGCTGATCCATGAAGAACTCTACTTCAAACCCATTCTTACTTATTGTGAATTAGCATTGCTTTGATATGAGGTTTACACAGTAACAACATTCATCCACTCTGTAATTACCTCCTAGAGAGATTTGAAAAACAGGAAGGGATGAAATATGCCAATTAATGGAAAACATAAAAATGCACACACAGAGAGAGAGAGAGACATAGAGATGGGGGGTAGGGAGAGAGAGAGGGGGGTGAAATATATGCCAACGATAAACATACAAACTCACAAATACACCCTTCCACAGCTGGCAGGCTGAATGGGGTCTCAGACAGAGAATATAACCATTCTATTGCAGTAGAGACCGTATAATTATTAGCTATCTATCTCAGCCGCTTGGCAAATGACTATCATCCCTCCCTACCTCTGTGTGTCATGACAGATCGAGAGAGACAGAGAGACAGAGAGAGAGAGAGAGAGAGAGAGAGATAGAGAGAATGGGAGAGAGAGAGTTAGTGACAGTGCCACTGCTCCCATAATGACCCTTTAATGAGGCCCTGCATGTATTGGATAAGCCCATAGTGCATCCATCTCTATTCTCCTCCTTCACTGCTTTCTATTACTTTCAATCACCAGTCATTTGCAGGTTGGCTGCTTGACCTTCAGAGGAAGGTAATCATTAACATGCACCAGTTTTATTGATTAAGACAGAGAAAGAGAGAGGGCTTTGCTGGGAAATTGTTTTGCAGCGCTTTTGAGTTTCATCGAGACTGGGTGGGATGGGTGGGGAGATTGGCAGATTGATGAACTAGGTTGGTTGATTGGTGGGTTGGTGTTGGTGGGGGCATGTGCAATGACTCGAGAGGAGAGTCTTTGTGACATGTTGCATGCTGGGATGGGACGCCAGAACAACATTTTAGCACATTTAGCACTGCTCAGGCTGTGAAACGCAAGGATGACATTTCTTAGAGCTGAGGAGTTAGAGTTTTAAACTCTCACAACTCTCAGATAAAAACAGAAATGTCTCAGTAGCTTCGCCTCAAGCATCGTAATTGACAGAAAGCATATTGTAGTAGGTCCTGTAGACATTGCATGAACAGCATCAAGCTAAAAAAAAATCATAGTGCTAGAAATTACTAATGGACTTACCTAGCTGCATTTTAATTCTACACATTCTACACATTCTACACAGAACCTTTTGGGTTTTTTTCTCCTTAATTTATAATAATAACAGGATGTGTTCTTTCTCAGCATACACAGTGTAATATGTTGCATTCTCAAAGACAGACACCAAGGCACAGCACACTGCGTTGGGAATAGGTAATCTGTCATGACATTTTATGGCTTTTCAAACTGTACAAATTCAGGCTATGTATCCCGAAACAGGATGTACATCGTACATCATAAGCGACCAGAGGGCCATTAAAGACAGTCCTTATTCAAGATCACGCCTCTTTCCTTCACACACACAGAACCAAACATAGCAGTCAAAAGTATGTCTCAGGAAGGTCAAACTTAACTCTGAGATTGAATTAATGTGCATCTACTGTACACAAAGATCAATACAGGTCGTGAATTCTGTGTAGTTTGTGTTTATTATTCAGCCTTAGATCACTATGCTCGCCTTGCTGAGCCAGTAGCCTCAGCTGCAGTGCAAAGTTAAATAGGGTGACATTACACACCGATCCAATTAACCCCAGGAATATTGTTTTGAAACAAACCAGCTAGCTACAGCTGAAACTGTATGGCTTTTGCACTGTGGTTGATGTTTTCTCATTTTGGTAATTAAAAATAAAACACATAGTATACAGAACCTCGCTATAACATCACATACTTCTCATTAGAATTGGTTTAATACTGTAGCTGTGCCTGTCGTTATCTATCACTATCTTATCTTTCTGTGAGAGTGTCACGGAATGGGGTTTGGAGAGACCAAGACGCAGCGCAGGGATAGTAGTTCGACATTTTTTATTTTTTATTTACTATGTAATAAATATACCAAATGAACGAACTATAACAAAACACAAAACAAACACGATAGACAAAACGTCACGTTCACCTAACACACGAAATGAACGGACGTAAAACAAAGCACACTTACATTCACCGTGACTGCGACATATACCTCAACATGTAACGATAACGACCCACACCAGAGTGAAGGACAGACTCAACATATATATGATCCCTAATTAGAGACAATGCCGTGCAGCTGCCTCTAATTAGGGATCCAACCTAAACCCCACACAGAACCAGAAAAGAACGACACTGTCAGACTCTGACCATGGCTACATAGAGACGCAATTAGGCTTCTCTATGGCCAGAGCCTGACAGTACCCCCCCCCAAAGGCGCGGACTCCCGGACGCCTAAACAAAAAAAAAAACACACAAAACACGGGGGGGTAAATGGGAGGGAAAACTAGTCCATCGGGGGCGGCTCCGGCGACGTGGACAGTTTTGTCCCATGCCCCTTCCTTATTACCGGTCCCGGGCTGTGTACCGGTGGGGCAAAAGGCTCCGGCCATGGAGCGGGGAAAACAACCGGGCCCGGACTGGGCACCGGTGGGGTAAACGGCTCCGGCCATGGAGCGGGGAAAACAACCGGGCCCGGACTGGGCACCGGTGGGGTAAACGGCTCTGGCCATGGAGCGGGGAAACCAACCGGGCCTGGACTGGGCACCGGTGGGGTAAACGGCTCCGGCCATGGAGTGGGGAAAACAACCGGGCCCGGACTGGGCACGGGTGGGGCAAACGGCTCCGGCCATGGAGCGGGGAGAACAACCGGGCCCGGACTGGGCATCGGTGGGGCAAACGGCTCTGGCCCTGGAGCTGGGAAAACAACCGGGCCCGGACTGGGCACCGGTGGGGGGGACTGCTCAGGCTCTGGAGCGGAGCAGACGGCTGAACCCGGACTGGGTACCGGTGGAGCGGACTGCTCAGGCTCTGAGGCGGAGCAGACGGCTGAACCCGGAATGGGCACCGGTGGAGCGGACTGCTCTGGCACTGAGGCGGAGCAGACGGCTGGACCCGGAATGGGCACCGGTGGAGCGGACTGCTCAGGCACTGAGGCGGAGCAGACGGCTGGACCCAGAATGGGCACCGGTGGAGCGGACTGCTCTGGCACTGAGGCGGAGCAGACGGCTGCACCCGGATTGGGCACCGGTGGAGCGGACTGCTCAGGCACTGAGGCGGAGCAGACGGCTGGACCCGGAATGGGCACCGGTGGAGCGGACTGCTCTGGCACTGAGGCGGAGCAGACGGCTGGACCCGGATTGGGCACCGGTGGAGCGGACTGCTCAGGCACTGCGGCGGAGCAGACGGCTGGACCCGGAATGGGCACCGGTGGAGCGGACTGCTCTGGCACTGAGGCGGAGCAGACGGCTGGACCCGGATTGGGCACCGGTGGAGCGGACTGCTCAGGCACTGAGGCGGAGCAGACGGCTGGACCCGGAATGGGCACCGGTGGAGCGGACTGCTCTGGCACTGAGGCGGAGCAGACGGCTGGACCCGGATTGGGCACCGGGTTCAGGGCTGCTGACCTTTGCTGGAGGTGCAGGGCTGCTGACCTTCGCTGGAGGTGCAGGGTTGCTGACCTTCGCTGGAGGTGCAGGGTTGCTGACCTTCGCTGGAGGTGCAGGGTTGCTGACCTTCGCTGGAGGTGCAGGGTTGATGACCTTCGCTGGAGGTGCAGGGTTGATGACCTTCGCTGGAGGTGCAGGGTTGATGACCTTCGCTGGAGGTGCATGGTTGATGACCTTCGCTGGAGGTGCAGGGTTGATGACCTTCGCTGGAGGTTCCGGGTCGCTCACCATCGCTGGAGGTTCCGGTCCAATCACACGCCTCGCGTCATCTGGCGCTTGAAGTCCTCCAACGCCTGTACGACCAGCGGATCCATCTGAGTCTCCAGAGGAAGAGCATTCCAAGCTCTCCACCACCTCGTCTGCTCCTCCTCCGGGTACTCATAGAACCCCTCTGGCCGCTCCCGATCCAGATCAGTGGGCATACGAAGTGGTGTTGGTTCCTCCAGGAGCCCCCACGGGTAAAGGAACTGAAGCACGTCCTCGTCGTCGTCCTCCTCCGACGAGTCCGACTCGAACCCTCCGAGGAGTTCCGTGTCCGTATACCGACGCGGGGAAATCTCTCTCTCCCTCTCTCCCCAGTCACGCTGCTTGGTCTCATACGGGTGGGTCGTTCTGTCACGGAATGGAGTTTGGAGAGACCAAGACGCAGCGCAGGGATAGTAGTTCGACATTTTTTATTTTTTATTTACTATGTAATAAATATACCAAATGAACGAACTATAACAAAACACAAAACAAACACGATAGACAAAACGTCACGTTCACCTAACACACGAAATGAACGGACGTAAAACAAAGCACACTTACATTCACCGTGACTGAGACATATACCTCGACATGTAACGATAACGACCCACACCAGAGTGAAGGACAGACTCAACATATATATTATCCCTAATTAGAGACAATGCCGTGCAGCTGCCTCTAATTAGGGATCCAACCTAAACCCCACACAGAACCAGAAAAGAACGACACTGTCAGACTCTGACCATGGCTACATAGAGAAGCAATTAGGCTTCTCTATGGCCAGAGCCTGACAGAGAGCATGGTATCTTCCCAGCTCTAAGCCTTTGAAGGGCTATGTAGCAAAGGCTGTTGTATGGAGGATTGCACACTTTGATTCAAGCATTGCATGCTATAGGCTAATATGGGACCTGACCTCAACACAACAACAGAATACTCTGCTGGACTGTCTGGGTGAATACTGTTCTGTCTGGGCGAATACTATTGTAGATAGCTAAGTGAGTTAAATAAACACAGAGCTGCACGTTTTCCACAACATTTTATCCAGGGCTTGTTTAATCATATGATCTCCATGACTGATCTAGACCTTGGCACAAACCCCTACATCTCTGCTCTGCTAAACAGAGCTCCAACTCTGGTTCCCCTCCTTGTTGAGACATCTCTAGCATCCTGTACGGATGCCAATGTAAAATATATGATGGCCTACTTCTCAGCAGAATAATAGGATGTGTGTCAATAACATACAGAGTTGAGGTAGCTAGCTAAGAGAAAGCTGAGAGAGCAGCCATACAGTCACTGAATTGACTTCTAGAATCAGAATTCAGAACATAAAGACCACTTCCACCAGCTAGATAGATCAAAGAGATCCACCCTGTCCTGTTCCGTAGCCTGCATCTCTTTAGAACCTCTTTTGAGGCTCCCACCTGGCAGACTCCCACCTGGCAGCAAAACCTTGTTATGGAGAGAGTTGAGGGGACTAGAGAGAGGAGAGAGATTGATGTCTGAGATGAGATGTCAGACATGGCCTATCGCTGAATGCCTGAAATAGTTTCCAACCAGGAGAGGAGAGCAGAACAGCAGGGGTAGGGCCACTTAAATGAGGGGTGTATGAAGCTTCCATCTGCACAGCCTGCGGTTATCCCCCCTAGGGGCAGCGGCCACACCCAGGACAGTTTTTTCCAGGGACAGGGCATGAATATACAGTTTGTGGATGTATTGAAGGTGCTTCCAGAGCAGACACGTGTGGTCTCAAGGACAGGGCATCGGCTAGACTGTCTGGCTGGATGGATGTATCTGTTAGGCTAGCTAGACAGTCATTGATATCACTGTGGCAAACAGTGAACCGATACTAAACAACAGCGTCATTTCAGCTAAACCTAGTGTATGGGAAAGTGACAGGGGAGGAATTTTTATAAAGTTGAAACTCATTTACTCTAAATGCTGTTTGGAGAACAACAAAAACACAGCAAAATGACCCCAGACATGAATTATCACCTTGCTGCTCAGTCAATAAGGGACATTCTACAAACACATGGCATATAAGAATCAGCTGCTACACACTAGCTCAGCACCGGGATTGAACCTCTAGTTTAGATTCATGTCAATCTAATTCCGTTAAACTGCATTTTCCTTTTAATCTGGATTGGAATGATTTTAGCAGCCTATTTTCAATTGTTGGTGAAAAGGTAGGCTACCCATTAACGCCCCTGACACTGATTATCACTGGTATCACTAAAAACTGCATTCTTAGTATGATATATTCTAACCTGCTTCTATCATTATAAACAAACCATGCCATTCCGTTGGGATTTCTATAAGTAGCTGCCTTTGTATGCAAATTACATGGTATTATTATGTCTAGACCTAGCAGCAGCTGCTCAGACAGAAAAACATCTGAGCTGACCTGAAAGCACTGAGATTGAGATTTAACCAAAACAATATCATCTGGAAAGGATAAGCTATAGCCCATAGACAAGTTGACTGATTATAGGTGTGATAGCATTCAATCAACAGGTCCAGGAACAGACATAGACTGATTATAGGTGTGATCACCTTGTATCAGCAGATCCAGGTTCAACTATAGACTGATTATAGGCCTCAGTGTGATACAGATGTTGGATCTTAATTTGAGCCATTTTTGCTACAGCAGGAATATAATCCTGCAGCACCAGAACATGTCAATTATTATGTGGATTATAATTATTGGACATTTTTCGTAAGGGAAAATCATGTCTGAAATGTCAAAGTAGATATGACAAACTTCAGAAGCCTTTTTTAAACCTCAAATAAACTACAAGTTTTACATTCTCATGCATTGCAGGAAAGTTGTCCAGCAACAGGGTAATCAAATTAAGATCCTATATCTGTATAAGATTGCTTTGTATGCCTCCTGCTGCTAGTCAGTGGACACACAGATAGAGGAGGAGAGAGATTTGGAGTGGTTGCCCATTAGAACCTGCATTCATCCCTAAATGTGAAATCAATACAGGAAGTGAAATGAGAGTGGAATAAAAAGGCAGGGGGATCAGATAAAGGCTAGTATGCTTGCCGTTGGATCAAATAGAAATCAATGACAAATAGAACCTAATGGTTGCAGTTGCACATCATTATTGTATTATAAAACATGATGTTGAAAAGCCGTTCGATTAATTTCTTAAAGCCAAAGTCATGGTTTAGTAACAACAAACCTATGAATATTATGTTTTGATTTAATCTCACTCCCAAAGAATGTAAAGTCAAAAAGCAGTAGGTTTTGTCAGTCAGTGCCATGTAATTGCTTGTAGCTGCCTCATACTGTAGATGCATTCTGGATACAGTGTGTACTGTATACCAGCGGTGAAAGTAAGGCTGTAACGTGAGCCTATCACAATTAATACAACATGCCCAAAACACTCTAGACGATTATACCATTAATTAACATTATCAGCCTCATGAAAAATGTGTGAATTGACTGAAAACCGGGTGGTATATGCTCCATATTGCGTTGTGGTTTGAGGAAAACACTTGGCCACTCAGAGATGAGTGGCCAAGACCCTTGTGGACAAGGCGAGATGAGTGGTCGAGACCGAGGCGCTTGTGGACAAGGGGGAGATGAGTGGTTGAGACCGAGGCCCGCGTGGACAACAGGGGATGCATCAATTCAGGCTACAAGTGTAGGCCTAATGGCAATCGCAGAATTTCATTACAATACATGTAAGTGTTTTATAACAGATGTCATTTTCCATTCATCAAATTGCGGGTGCACAGTTCACTGTTGGGGTTTGGAGGCTGAAATTATTTTGTGAGTGGACGTATGTGCGCGGGTAGCCTACAAGAGCACCTTTGTTAAGTGATTGTTTGACAATGAGATGAAAACATCATGACTGGGTGTGTTTATGCCACATTAAAAGGAGGCATAGACAGCGTGTCCATAAGGCTAGGGGAAGCTTTCCCTAAAGAAAATTGAATTAAATTACCAAAATTATATAGCCTAATTAGCAGCGGTGGAAAAAGTACCCAATTGTGATACTTGAGTAAAACTATAGATACCTTGTTAGAAAGTTACTCAAATAAAAGTAGAAGTCACCCAGTAAAATACTACTTGAATAAATATTTGGTTCAAAATATACTTAAGTATAAAAAGTAAATGTAATTGCTAAAATATACTTAGGAAAGTAATGTATAAATCACTTAAAATTCCTTATATTAAGCAAAGCAGACAGCACAATTTTATTGTTTAAAAAATGTATGGATAATGCTCCAACACTTGCATTTGTGTTTAGTGAGTCTGCCAGATCCGAGGTAGTAGGGATGACCACGTGTTATCTTGATAAGTGCGTGAATTGGACCATTTTTCTGTTCTGCTAAGCATTCAAAATGTAACGAGTACTTTTAGGTGTCAGGGAAAATGTATGGAGTGAAAAGTACATTATTTTGTTTAGGAATGAAGTGGAGTAAAAGTTAATTTAACATTAAAAAATGTTTATAGTAAAGTAAATTACAGATTCCCCAAAAAACGACTTTGCTACATAAGTACTTTACACCACTGCTAATTAGCTTACTCCTGTCTATACGGAAATAAATACAATAATTCAAAATAGGCTACTACACCAGAAAGCATGATTTAGCCACAGAGGATCATTAGCTTAAAAAAACATTACACAGCCTACAGTTGGAAGGGCCCAAAATTTGGGCAGCACACTCTGCAAATACCAAATAGATTATTGTTGAGTTGCGACTGTGAATGAAAAACAGAACGACCCAGCCAGGCATATCTTAATATTTTTTTTTTTTAAACTCTTTGGAAAGCAAATGGCTATTGCTGTAAAGAGATGACAATGAAGAGACTCTATAATATGTCTTTTAGCTATCAAAATTCTTAACTTAATTGAGCAAACAGTAGCCTATCATATTGGCAAACAGTGGTTAGCAGATGTTATTGCAGGTGTAGCGAAATGCTTGTGCTTCTAGCTCCGACAGTGCAGTAATATCTAACAACACATTAAGTGTGTTCCCTCAGGCCACTAATCTACTATCACATACAGTATCTATGATACAAATGCAGGTGTACTTGTGTGTAGAGTGCGTGTCTTATCATGTGTATGTGTGTCTGTGCCTGTGTGTGCGTCTCTTCACAGTCCCCGCTGTTCCACAAGGTGTATTTTTATCTGTTTTTTAAATCTGATTCTACTGCTTGCATCAGTTACCTGATGCGGAATAGAGTTCCATGTAGCCATGGCTCTATGTAGTACTGTGCGCCTCCCATAGTCTAGTCTTGACTTGGGGATTGTACAGAGATCTTTGGTGGCATGTCTTGTGGAGTATGCATTGGTGTCCGAGCTGTGTGCCTTATATGTATACTGCTTTAGGCCTATCCAAATGTATAGTACAGGCATCCTATACTTAAGCAATAAGGCCAGAGAAGGTGTGGTATATGGCCAATATACCACGGCTAAGGACTGTTCTTATGCATGACGCAGTGCCTGGATACAGCTCTTAGCCATGGTTTATTGGCAATAGAACCACAAACCCTTGAGGTGCCTTAGAGCAGTACAAATAAATGTTTTGTCATACCCGTGGTATAAGGTCTGATATAGCATGGCTTTCAGCCAATCAGCATTCAAGGCTTGAACCACCCAGTGTAAATGATTAGACTTAGGGCGGGGCTCCTGCCCCAGTTTGGAATGAGGTGCCTTTGCTGCTTGGTACAGTACCGTCTTAGAATAACAAACAAACAGCACATTCAATAGATATCATGGTCTACCACCTATCTATAATAACACCCTATAATCAGGCAACAATCAGTCTGCTTTGTCTCATAATGAGGCTACAGGAATGGGGTCATTTTTCTCTTTCCGGATCCCATACAAGTTTCATGAGAGCAGCAGAGCTACAGCCACTATGTATGTGCTGCTGACTGTAGAAATAACTCTGAACTCTGGACCTGTCCATCTGTTGCACGTTTTATGTTCACATCCCTGGCGTCATGGTAGACAGGCCAGGCAGGGAGGCAGCCGGTGTTTTCGAGAGAGAGCAGGACAGGAAGTGTGTGTGTGTACGTGTGTGTGTGTGTCTGCGGAAAAGCCCTACTCTCTACACTAGCACTACAAACAGACAGATGGCCTCAGTAGATGGTCCGCTACGTTGAGGCATTTGGAGTTAAGCTCCAAAGTTATTCTCACGACACAGCAAACGCATATCATATTTTTTCTCAGACAAGAGGATTTACAGATTTAACAAGAAAAAAATAAACAAATAGAATGACGAAGGGAGGGAGGGAGGGAGGGAGGGAGGGAAGGAGGGAGGGAGGGATCTTTTTGCAATGATGAGTGTTCCTCTTGTGCTGCATGACAACAGTGGTTAGTGGCTGACCGGGCTGTCTGATTGAGCCGAGCCCCCACACACAAACACACACAAACACACACACAAAAACACACAAAAACACACACACACTGTACACTACAGAACATAATGCACACACATCGTTACATAAGCAGAACGTTCTGTCTGCTGCGTCTGTTTAGGGTCATCAGCCAGCCCACCTCATCTATAACAAAAACGAATCCAAAATTAATGGACACATTTAATTGCATCACGATCCCCACCACCTTTCATGAAAGAGTTTCCATGCATTTCTAAGTGCTTATTTGTTTTGCATTATTCATGTCTCTTTAATTGCACAGGGCTCCTGATCTAGTATAGCTAGTATGTTGTCTATTCTACACTGTTTGAATTATTCAGTGGCGCGACTGGCTGGACTGTTTTCTCTTTTTAACCAGGTACTGCACACAGAGAGACATAGAGAGAGACATAGAGAGAGACATAGAGAGAGACATAGAGAGAGACAGAGAGAGAGACAGAGAGAGAGACAGAGAGAGAGACAGAGAGAGAGACAGAGAGAGAGAGAGAGAGAGCGAGAGAGAGAGACGGAGACAGAGACAGAGACAGAGAGAGAGACAGAGAGAGGGACAGAGAGAGGGACAGAGAGAGGGACGGACAGAGAGAGAGAGAGAGAGAGAGAGAGAGAGAGAGGATAGTCATACATGTGTAGCACCTGTGTGTTCTGTTACATGCCAATAGTGTCAGGCACATTGAGCATGTATACAACTTTTTGAAGGCACAGCTCTTTACAGTTTCACGTGTGAAGACTCCACACAGGCAGACACGCGTCCCAGGGGTGTTCCTGCCTGTCTCATGTATGAGGACGTTTTCCCCAATGTAGCGAGAGATGATAAGGAAAATAATAAAAGCCACAGATAGACGCCGCTTCCGCTGTGGAGAAATTATTCTTCTGCTAGCATGGGCAGGTGAAGAGATTAAGTTTATTGATCACAACAGATAGCGTTTAATCTACGCTGGGAATCCACATAGAGAAAATGTAAGGGAACATTTACCTGGTAAGGTTTTCTCATAGATCATGTAACTTCAGATGGGTTTTACTCTGTAAAAGAGTGGCACTTGACCGGATCTGGAGTTGTTGTATTTTCTTCAAATGCCAAAGCCATTACTCATTTCAGAGCATAATGAAAAAGTCCTCCCCTTTCTTGGAGCTTTGGGGAGATTCATTTTAAGTCTGTATAGATAACATATTGTGGTACATTCTTCTCATGTAATTTCATGTTTGTCCTGCAGGACATGCACAGTATGTAATAGACAACTCTATCATTGTCCTCCCTAGCACAGTATGGACTCGAGTCACATGACTTGGACTCAAGTCTGATTCGAGTCTCAAGTTTGATGATGACTTGACTTGGACTTGAGACTGATGACTTAAAATGATCTGGCCAGGTTTTGTAATGAGTCTCCTGTGAATTACTCTCCACGCAGTCAGAGACAGTAGCTGTAGTATCGCACTTGCATAAAAAAAACTTGCAAAAGATTGGCTAGTGAAACGCACACTAGGTCCTCTGATTGGACCAGCAAACTGTCAATCAACCCAGGTCGAGTGAGCTAGCAAACAGATTGTTGATTTGCTGTACAGCTATAGGATCAGGTGCAGTGCAAACGTCAAATTGTAAGAAGAGAGAATTGCCATAAATAAATATGCAGCTCCACAAAAATAGCTGTCTAGCCTCAATAAATAGACAAAGATTTTTAGTTGAACAATTCATTGTATGTATAGACTTTAAAAAAACTTGTCTTGAGACTAGACTTTCTCTTAGAATGCACGACTTTGACATGACTCAAGACTTGACCCATTCTACTTGGGACTCGACTTGAGACTCGGCCCTTGTGACTTGAGACTTGCTTGTGACTCGAATAATAGTTACTTGGTCCCACCTCTGGCCTAACATAACAATGATACGTAATGTTGTTTAAGCTCAATTTTAGGGTTCAAATGTTGTATTGTTCTCTCGTCATTGTTATATAATCCCAGCATGCTTAGCCAGGCTCTCCGTAGAGTTGTCTGCATGAGGTAATCAGTTCCAGTTGATGGGTAGTGTGCTGCCGCTGCCTTCTCCACTGTCTTATAAATATCAGAGCCATTCTGCAAAGTTGAAGCTATTGATTCATATACACTTTAGACTCTCAGCTATGTCAGCTCTAAAGTGTATGCTACTCTGCTCTCTACTGTGTACATCCAGTAGGCCAGGTTTTTTTTACAGGGCACTAGAGATGTAAGTTACTGTAGCATACATCAAATGTTTGGTTGGTTGTAGCAGAAGACTATTAGAAGATGGTGTGGCACATAATGCTGGTGGAAATACAAAGATAATGAACACAAAATGTGACTTTGGACATTTTGTCTTATATTAGGAGAGAACAGTGAACATAATATGATGTTTGAAAAGGTATGGTGTGGCATTAGTGGCATGAGTAGAAAACCAAGTAAAAGGCAAGCAAGCATTGATGTGAGATTATACTTAATTATTGTTTTATCCTTTCGTAACGAGGCATAGCTACTGTACAAATGGGTAAGTGTCTCCATTGTGGTTTAATAAGTGTGATGTCATCATATAAACTGCTAATAAATTTGTTTTAGAATAAATAATGGTGAGCTAAGCTGTTTTCCATGCTAGTCATTACAAATCCAGGGCAATTGATTTCACTTCTCTGAAAGCGGGATATCAAAAAAGCTGCTTAAACCCTGTTACAAAATGAAATGGATCCGTTTGCAGTCAGACACACTGTGTCTGTCAGTGGAGTAAAAAACAGCCTAAAATATAATCTCACAATGAATAGCATTTATAGTGCAACCACAGTGGAATTTGCCAAAAGACCATACTATGGGCTTACTCCACTGTAGGCTTCTCACATCCTATTCAGCCAGTCAGTCCCAGCTTAGTCCCAGACTCTGCGCATGGATGCTGTCTTGTTTAATTGTCCTATCTCAAGAGATAGGGTTGTGTGATTGGCGATAAACAGGCCTGAGGCCAGTGGGAAGCTACTCAGCCCATTATCGGCCCATCTAAGCGCCCTGCCTGCCTGGAGACTGGAGGCTGCCTTCCATCTCTATCCGCTCGTCCTCTCATCCAGATTCTCACATCCGATCATCCTATCCATGGATGTTGTCTGCTGGCTGCTCAGCTCAGCTTGGTGCCATTATTTCCAGTTCACCCAAGAACAGTTCACTGAGAGTATGTTACAGGCTTACAGTGCATGTAATTAGGTGTAAGGTGCTGAGGTGAAAAGAGACCGAGAGAGTGAAGGCAAGGTATTTGAACCCATTACCCTCACGGCTACCCATCTCTGCACCACCTGCTTCTCAACTGGAGTGTTCTGGCCATGGTCGCGACTCAGATCAAAGCTGCCGTTGACCGCCGTTCCACCAACACTGTTCAAAGCACAGGGGTCATGGATGCTAGTAGTGATTGAGGCAGCAGTTTTATGGAACCCCCTCTCCTCCTCGTCATCACCCACTGAGAGCTCATTCCTCCTGGGCTAGAACACTGGCAGCGTGGTGTCAGTCTGTTCTGATCAGACCCACCAGACAGGGTTTGTAGCAGGGGGGCTGTGCTCTCCTGTGGAGATGAAAGATGGGCTTAGGGAGGCCTGGCTGCTCATTGGGCCTGGAAGATGCCAGCTATACTATTCCCCTTGTCCTCTTCACGGCTCTCCACCACGCCGGCCGCTTAGCATATGGGCCCGCTGGTGGTTCTCTCCCCAGCAAAGCCTGCTGGGATGCTGGGGCCTCCGGCTCCTCCACTGACTCTCGTCTACTGCTGGAGGCCCTGGACCACACAACAGCTTCACATCATCCATACCCACACACACACACAGACGCACACATGCACGCACGCACGCACGCACACACACACACACACACACACACACACATATTCTCCTTTGTGAAATATAGGCAAGGGGAAGGGGACAGGTTCAACTGCCCTGGATGGTAACCTGTGATTCAGTGACCAGTAAACAATATGTCTAAGGAACCATGGGAAATCAGGTCAGTAGCTGACAAGCTTCATGACCTGCTTCAGCCTGTTAATTAATAGGCATCTCATTACATGCAGTGCTGGATTCATGTTCCTTTACAATTTAAAGGCCTGAGTGGACAGGCAAACAGGTTCACACACGCACACACGCCTGCACGCATTCCCGCATTCACACACACAGTCGCACACGCATGTATACTCAAACACACTCACACAGTGTGGTGTAGTGTTACTCATGCTGAACAGTGTTGTTCCTCTCGTTATTGAAGCATTCCTTCATAGAAAAGAGGAAGTGGTGCGAATGAAATAAGATGTGGGTATACTGACGACTACGGATTTAAATAAGATGTGGGTATACTGACGACTACGGATTTAAATAAGATGTGGGTATACTGACGACTACGGATTTAAATAAGATATGGGTATACTGACGACTACGGATTTAAATAAGATATGGGTATACTGACGACTACAGATTTAAATAAGATGTGGGTATACTGACGACTACGGATTTAAATAAGATGTGGGTATACTGACGACTACGGATTTAAATAAGATGTGGGTATATTGCCGACTACGGATTTAAATAAGATGTGGGTATACTGACGACTACTGATTTTAATAAGATATGGGTATACTGTCACGATCGTGGATAGAGAGAGACCAAGGCGCAGCGCAGTTATAGTTTGACATATTTTATTAACGGCGAACTTGAATACAAAAACAACAAAAGAGAGCGCGAACGTTACGGCAACCACAAACAATAATCCACAACGCAGGTGGAAAAAGTTACAACATAAATAGGTTCCCTAATTAGAGACAATGCTAAACAGCTGCCTCTAATTGGGGACCAAACACAAAACCACATAGACTAACATAGAAAACCCCTGTCAGGCTTGTCGTCTTGCCACATGGGGAGTGGTACTGGCGCTTCCTTCTCCGTGCCAGACCACGCCATAGACCCCCCCCAAAAAAATATCTTGGGGTTGCCCTTGGGCTGTTGGTCGCCGCGGGCCTTGACGACGATGCTGTCCTCCTCGCTCCTGTGGTAGCTCCTTCTCCTTCTTACCACGCTGCTTGGTCTATGGTTGGTGGTTTAATCTGTCACGATCGTGGATAGAGAGAGACCAAGGCACAGCGCAGTTATAGTTCAACATATTTTATTAACGGCAAACTTGAATACAAAAACAACAAAAGAGAGCACACAGGCACCAAACACAAACAATAATCCACAACGCAGGTGGAAAAAGTTACAACATAAATAGGTTCCCCAATTAGAGACAATGCTAAACAGCTGCCTCTAATTAGGAACCAAACACAAAACCACATAGACTAACATAGAAAACCCCTGTCAGGCTCTGACCATCACAACATAGAGATAAGCCAGAGGCCTCCCTATGGTCAGAGCCTGACATATACTGACGACTACGGATTGAAATAAGATATGGGTATACTGTCGACTACTGATTTAAAAAAAATATGGGTATACTGGCAACTACTGATTTAAATAAGATATGGGTATACTGACGACTACTGATTTTAAATAAGATATGGGTATACTGACGACTACGGATTAGTTTACTTTTGAATTTTTTACCACCCCAACTTACCATCACAAATAGCTGACAAGATAACAATTGTATATTTAAACTAGCAAATATGAAAAGAAGAGAGAGAGAGAGAGAGAGAGAGTCTGTGTGACTCAGAGCGCCTTCCTTCTAGAATGCTCCATTGTCTCCTTGTGATGAAAGTCTCTGAGGGAGCAGGGCAGGGAGAGACTGTTTATACAACACAGTGGCGGATGCTGCTGCCTGGCTCTTGGGGGAGCAGCCTTTTGCAGCATGCTGGGTTTCAGCTCATGTTTTCTCTCTAAGATGCTGATTTATGTGAAATGTTCTGCGGAAATGCTGCCGCCGCCATTTATGGCTGAGGAAAAAAGTATTTTAATCCCCAAAGTCCTCACCTAAGTAAAGCTACGTCTTCAGCTGTTTGAAAATAGATAAAGACATACACTGAGTGTACAAAACATTATGAACACCTTCATAATAGTGAGTTGCACCCCCTTTTGCCCTCAGAACAGCCTCAATTCATTGGGGCATGGACTCTTCAAGGTGTCTAAAGCATTCCACAAGGATGCTGGCCCATGTTGAATCCAATGCTTCCCACAGTTGTGTCAAGTTGGCTAGATGTCCTTTGGGTGGTGGCTTCAGAAGGCATTAGCAGTGTAGAAGCAGCTTGAAGCTATGTTCACTCTGGAAATAGGAATAGAATAGTCAAATATGTGCGTAGCACTTCATACTATTCTACTTTGCAATGCAATAAGATGTCAAAGCCATGCAGAGAGACAATCAAAAATTGCAAACGCAAATGTTCCTCAAAAGGAAACTGATAGAAATACCATACCATTTGTTCTGTATCATGTATCGTGTATCTGTCTTTTGTGTATCTTCGTTCTGGCATTTTGCACCTGCACTATGTTTTGTTGTAGCTGCTTGACAAAGAAATGTCCCCCTCGGGGATCAATAAAGTATCTATCTATCTATCTATCTATCTATCTATCTATCTATCTATCTATCTATCTATCTATCTATCTATCTATCTATCTATCTATCTATCTATCTATCTATCTATCTATCTATCTATCTATCTATCTATCTATCTATCTATCTATCTATCTATCTATCTATCTATCTATGAATGAATTAGGCTTTTTTTTTAGTCTGGCTGAGCAGCTTCATTATGGGAACAGTGCATATTGGTGAGAAAACATACCACCACAGGGCGTCCAGGTATATTCATATTGGAGACAAGGCTACTAGCTACTATCTCAATATGCATGTGTGTGTTTGTGTATGTCGGTGTGTGTGCATCTGCGTGTGTGTGTACATGCGCACATGCACATGTTCTGTTTTGAGGCTGACCACTTTTATTACAATAAAGAAAGCATCCATAGACTGCCCCCCCTCCCCACTCTCCCTCCACTCAGAGAGAGAAAGAGAGAGAGAGAGAGGCAGAGACAGATCAATATGTAAGTGGGCTGTTAGTACAGTATGAATCCACCGTGTTGCCCTAATCCTTGTAACACCCTCCTCTAACACTCTCTCTCTGGGAAAATAATCACCTCTCTCCATTATCTCTCCCTCTCTCCCCCCTCTCTTTTTGTCTCTTTGTGTCTGTCTGTCTCGCTCTCTCTCTCTCTCTGTCTTGGTCTGTCTTTCTGTCTCTCTATCTTTCTCTCCGTCTCTCTCTCTCTCTCTCTCTCTCTCTCTCTCTCTCTCTCTCTCTCTCTCTCTCTTTCTGTCTTTGTCTGTCTGTCTCTCTCTTTATTTCTCTCTCTGTCTTTGTCTGTCTGTCTCTCTCTCTATCTCTCGCTCTGTCTGTCTGTCTGTCTGTCTGTCTCTCTCTCTCTCTCTCTCTCTCTCTCTCTCTCTCTCTCTCTCTCTCTCTCTTTCTCTCTCTCTCTCTCTGTCTCTCTCGCTCCCTCTCTTTTTCATCTTTCTCTCCTTTCTGGGTAGCACTCACTGAGGGTTAATAGTATGACTGCAGTTTAACATAAGCTACCTTGCCAATGTCAGCGTAGAGTAGTAGAACCTAGTATTATACTGGCCTGCACTCAGAGACTCTAGTCTGTACACAGGAGGGCTGCCATGCTGAGATACTGTAAGAACTCTTTAGCACCCTTTCACCAGAGGATTCCTTTGAGGTCTCTCTACTGCTCCAAGGTTGCCAAGAGAATTTATCAGAAAGGTGACTTTATTTGCATTGGCTTCTATATTTATTAACAAACAGTACAGTCGCATGCCTTTTTTGTCACTTGTGCCAAATCGTCATTTCAGTATATTTCATGTTGACGATGTTGTCAAATCTTCCATAATCTTTTGCTCAGGATTAGATTAGGGTTTGGGTTAAGGGTTATGATAAGGTTTACAGCTAGTGGTTAGGGATTAGAGGTTTAAGGTTATGCTTCGGCTTCATTGAGGTTAGAGGTAAAATGTATCCATAACACTTAGAAAATAAATGGATTGAAGAATTGTCATGTGATGAAAACAATGTGGGACCAGGTTATTCCAGGTTAAACGTCAACACGTTGATGTGATTCGACTGTGGGTATTTTAGGGACCGTGACACAATACCAGCCTAACTCCAGTTGACATTCATGTCAACGCTCTCACTGTCCTGAGGGTCAGCTGCCAAGCCACATGGCTCTTCCATCATTCTCCTCATCCCCATCTTCTGTGTACACCAACCCTTCTCCTCATCCCCCTCTTCTGTGTCGACCAGCCCTTCTCCTCATCCCCCTCTTCTGTGTCGACCAGCCCTTCTCCTCATCCCCCTCTTCTGTGTCGACCAGCCCTTCTCCTCATCCCCCTCTTCTGTGTCGACCAGCCCTTCTCCTCATCCCCCTCTTCTGTGTCGACCAGCCCTTCTCCTCATCCCCCTCTTCTGTGTCGACCAGCCCTTTTCCTCATCCCCCTCTTCTGTGTCGACCAGCCCTTCTCCTCATCCCCCTCTTCTGTGTCGACCAGCCCTTCTCCTCATCCCCCTCTTCTGTGTCGACCAGCCCTTCTCCTCATCCCCCTCTTCTGTGTCGACCAGCCCTTCTCCTCATCCCCGTCTTCTGTGTCGACCAGCCCTTCTCCTCATCCCCCTCTTCTGTGTCGACCAGCCCTTCTCCTCATCCCCCTCTTCTGTGTCGACCAGCCCTTCTCCTCATCCCCCTCTTCTGTGTCGACCAGCCCTTCTCCTCATCCCCCTCTTCTGTGTCGACCAGCCCTTCTCCTCATCCCCCACTTCTGTGTACACCTGCACGTGTGTTGACATATCTTAAACATTTAGGATCATATTTTGAGTGTGATGGAAACGTCCCCTTGTAGAGCACTTCAAATATTCACTTGTGCGTTTGTGTGTAAAACTGTATCATTGTGAATTATAGAGGAGTGTTCATGTTTCGGCTATGTGCATAATTCATCGGGTGGAGTGTCTTCCACACATCACTGTTCTGTTTGCACTCCACTGCGCAGTCAGTCAGCCATCTTTAATTGATGAACAGGATACAGAAACAGAAACAGAACGGTACTCTTGCACAACTCCACCTTGTCCTTAACATTGAGTGTGACTGTGTTGGCGAATGGGATCATTGGTAACTAGCCATTGTTCCTTGTGTTTTATTGCTGTGCTGTGCTGTGCTATAGTTAATTTCATAAGCCATTGCTGTTGTGCTCTTGCATTGTAGAATGCTCTAAATATGAACACTGTAGTTTAGTTAGAAGGCTGGTGTGCTGTAAAACAGAAGAGCATTTTTATTTTACAGAGTTATGAAGGGTTATTGTCTGGCTGTGTAATAAATTGGGACTTTACAACTTTTGAATACAACTTTTGTTCAGATGTTTTCCAAGTTTAATAGGAGATGAAAGTCATTGAAAGTGGGTAGAACACACCTTTCGAATATGCCTCAATCTCTCTGATTGTTAAATAAAGGACCCTTTCAGACTGTATAAATTAGCATGGACTTCCTGAACTTTGGTTGAATATAATAATAACACAGTAATTGCATTGACACTCTTGTGGTTAATTGCACATTCAGGACAAACACATAATGTTCCATCAGGAAAGGAAGGGCGATTAATGTTATGTTTTCAATGCTCTAGCACTTCCTATTCTGTATTCATAAACAAACAACAAACATCCTGCTAGCAGAGCGTTGCATTGGAGTATGTGACTTGCACCCATAAAGAATACCCATCTACGTTGCATAATCCTGCCTCCACTTGCCTCAAGGACAAATCCAACAATGTCATACTCTTTTTGTTCTCTCTCTCTCTCTCTCTCTCTCTCTCTCTCTCTCTCTCTCTCTCTCTCTCTCTCTCTCTCTCTCTCTCTCTCTCTCTCTCTCTCTCTCTCTCTCTCTCTCTCTCTCTCTCTCTCTCTCTCACACACACCTCTCTCTCTCTCTCTCAATTCAATTTCAATTTTAGGGCTTTATTGGCATGGGAAACATATGTACATTGCCAAAGCAAGTGAAATAGATAATAAACAAAAGTGAAATACACTCTTCTCTTTCTCTTTCTCTCTCTCATCAATATCAAGTAGATGTCATGAACATGCTCCAATACTGTTTATGTGCGGCCAAGAATGATCTTGGCATACTCCTCAATGTTGATCAGGGAGTCATAGTGTTCTCAGCTCAACTACCTCATTACAACTGCTATACTAACAATTATTCCTAGCTGCATCGCTGGCTATGTGCCACACAGTCTTCTCAGTCTGAAACTAGTCCTGGTTGGTTTCCAGTGACACGGTTAGAAGTCTGTGTCCTAAATATTTTTGGCCAGAGCCCTATATACCCTGGTCAAAAGTAGTGGACTATTTGGAACTTACAGAGCAGACAGGATAGACGGAAGTGTATCTACTGCGTCTCTGAAGGGAGTCAGGCCATTAGTCTCAAAGTGCCTACTTTACCTGATATTCTCATATCTGATTTTATGGGGAATCATCAAACAGTGCTTTTTGAAGGTTCTCTGCAGTCTCTCTGTGTATAAATTCTATTTTTAAACCAACACTCGTGGCTGTCACTGAGCGATTGCATTGAGGTTTTAGCCTCAGTAAAAACAGCTACTAATTTATATGCATGGGTATACAGTGGCAAGAAAAAGTAGGTTAACCCATTGGAAATACCTGGATTTCTGCATAGATTTCTCATTCAATTTGATCTGATCTTCATATAAGTCACAAAAATAGACAAACACAGTGGGCTTAAACTAATAACACACAAATTATTGTATTTTTCTTGTCTATATTGAATACATCATTTAAGCATTCACAGTCTAGGTTGGAAAAAGCATGTGAACCATAGGCTAATGACTTCTCCAAAAGCTAATTGGAGTCAGGAGTCAGCTAACCTGTAGTCCTATAAAAAACTCACACAATTTGAGTTTGCTATTCACAAGATGCATCGCCTGATGTGAACCATGTCTCGAACAAAAGAGACCTAAGATTAAGAATTGTTGACTTGCATAAAGCTGGAAAGGGTTACAAAAGTATCTCTAAAAGCATTGATGTTCATCAGTCCACGGTAAGACAAAATGTCTATAAATGGAGAAAGTTCAGCACTGTTGCTACTCTCCCTGGGAGTGGCCGTCCTGCAAAAATGACTGCAAGAGCACTGCACAGAATGCTTATTGAGGTTAAGAAGAACCTGCTAAAGACTTACAGAAATATCTGGTTAATGCTAACATCTCTGTTGACGAGTCTACGATATGTAAAACACTAAACAAGAATGGTGTTCATGGGATGACACCATGGAAGAAGCCACTGCTGTCTCAAAAAAATTCTGTGGACAGATTAAACTAAAGTTGAGTTGTTTGGAAGGAACACACAACACTATGTGTGGAGAAAAAAAGGCACAGCACACCAACATCAAAACCTCATCCCAACTGTAAAGTATGGTGGAGGGAGCATCATGGTTTTCTCAGGACCTGGACAGCTTGCTATCATCGACGGAAAAATGAATTCCCAAATTTATCAAGACATTTTGCAGGAGAATGTAAGGCTATCTGTCCGCCAATTGAAGCTCAACAGAAGTTGGGTAATGTAACAGGACAATGACCCAAAACACAGAAGTAAATCAACAACACAATGGTTTCAACAGAAGAAAATACCTGTTCTGGAGTGACCCAGCCAGAGTCCTGACCTCAACCCGATTGAGATGCTGTGGCATGACCTCAAGAGAGCGGTTCACACCAGACATCCCAAGAATATTGCTGAAATTAAACAGTTTTGTAAAGAGGAATGGTCCAAAATTCCTCCTGACCATTGTGCAGGTCTGATCCGCAACTACAGAAAACGTTTAGTTGAGGTTATTGCCTCCAAAGGAGGGTCAACCAGTTATTAAATCCAAGGGTTCACATACTTTTCCCACCCTGCACTGTGAATGTTTACACGGTGTGTTCAATAAAGACATGCACACGTATAATTGTTTGTGTGTTATTAGCTTAAGCAGACTGTGTTTGTTTATTGTTGTGACTTAGAAGAAGATCAGATCACATTTTATTACCAATTTATGCAGAAATCCAGGTAATTTCAAAGGGTTCACATACTTTCTTGCCACTGTATTTGCATAGATGTGGCATTCTTTGTTTGCAATCCAATGCATGTAGAAAATTGATTGATGGGCAGTTTACGTTTTTCCTGGCATTCCACCATGAATATTCACTTCCTTAAGCATCACGTGTTAACCATGATGCATCATGTTCAGTGGGATGCCTTGTATATTGTTGTAAAGGCACTTAACCAGGCTTGTGAATCACATCTACACAGCTATGAATCAGATATTTAATGTTCCACTGCAGATCTGTATATTCGAGAGAGAGAGAGAGAGAGAGAGAGAGAGAGAGAGAGAGAGAGAGAGAGAGAGAGAGAGAGAGAGAGCGTGAGAGAGAGACAGAGAGAGAGAGACAGAGATAGAGAGAGATCTCTCTCCATTACAATCTCATATTTCACTCCTCCTCCACTTCCCTCCCTTACCCTGTTCTTTCTAGTCCCTCATGCACACACAAACAGCAGTATGTATAGCCTGGAAAGGAAAATCGATGGTAAAGAATTATAGTGTGGTAATGAACATGATCCTGCTGTCTGCTCTGTGAGTGGGCAGCAGTGTTGCTTTCATTACACTGTGGTGGTATGACCTTCCTATGTGCTCTGGAGACAAGACTAGAAAATTTGAAAATCACACAGGCTGCCATGCCATGCAAGTTCACTGGACCTGCATGTCATGTGATTCATTGTGTCCCAGATGGCACCATATTCCCTATACAGTGTACTATGGACCCTGGTTTAAAGTATTGCACTATATAGGGAATAGGGACAGTAGGGTGCTATTTGGGATGCATTTATTGGCTCTTTACCTACCTTTAGTAGCCTGTCATGTGACGAGTACCTGTTCTCTTTCATAAAAATGACATACTGTATCATGCCAGATCATCCTATAGGCTCAATGAGGTAATCATACGTTCCTACGTCAGGCAGGCCTGTGGTTTTGGCATGCGTCAGTGTCAAGTATGGTCTGGCTGACTATGATGATAGACCGCTATGTCGACATGGTTACGTTCACTTTACGGCACTAAATTAAATTCTCCTGTCAGGATTTTTCACACCTCATCACATTGACTTTATTTAATTTGCCCATCATCCTTCCTTTGTAGCCAGGCAGGCAGCCAGGTAGCCAGGCAGGCAGCCAGGCAGGCAGCCAGGCTGAGTGAGTAGTGAGACACTTATCTTCTCATTCCATACTTTCCTCAGTGTAATTACGGCAGTGTTACCTTCCCTCGTGTCAGGGTCATGTGCTAGATGTGTCTGCTGTAGTCCGCAGATCAGGCTTTAAGCAATATGAAACAACTCCTCTGTTCTGCACCCCCACACACTTCTAATGCTGAGTGAGTGACCCCCACGCAGGGATAGCATGACTCACTCTGTGTGGAGAGGAGAGGAGAGGAGAGGAGAGGAGAGGAGAGGAGAGGAGAGGAGAGGAGAGGAGAGGAGAGGAGAGGAGAGGAGAGGAGAGGAGAGGAGAGGAGAGGAGAGGAGAGGAGAGGAGAGGAGAGGAGAGGAGAGGAGAGGGAACAGGCTAATGATGCATGTAAACACACATTTAATATTTCTGTTAGAATATTTAATAGTTCCTAGTTGTACTAACATTATTTAACCAGTCTTTTGTTGTACTGACGTCATTTCAACCAGTTTATCGTTGTACTGATGTCATTTCAACCAGTTTATAGTTGTACTAAAGTCATTTCAACCAGTTTATAGTTGTACTGATGTCATTTCAACCAGTTTATAGTTGTACTGATGTCATTTCAACCAGTTTATAATTGTACTGATGTCATTTCAACCCATTTATAGTTGCACTGACGTCAACCAGTATCTAGCTGTACTGAACATTTTAGGATAACTGAATTTGCCTAATAATTAAGTTATAAATCATTACCAACAATGGGCCTTCAAGAGGAGGCAAAGCAGGAGGACCATTTCAAATTATCTTTTTCTCAGATAATTGATTACCTTTTTCAAAGCAGATTAGGATACTCTGATATAGCACTGGAGCATAATTTAATAGTGTGATTCAAGCCTTTTGATGTTGAGAGAGAAACCATGCTTATATTTTAATATCATCAGTTTCTAGTTATACGGATTTCATTTAAACCAGTTTCTAGTTCTACTGACATAATTTCAACCAGTTTCTAGTTGTACTGATGTAATTTCAACAAGTTTTGACCCCTGGGTATTGTCCTACTAAATGGCCACATTATACAAACGGATGTTCAAGACAGGGGTGGAATATAACTAGAGCGTCTTCGATTCAAGCTGTCAGTTTCACTGCTGGTGTCATTTTTGGTGGTGAATTTAATGATCCAGTTCAGATGATAAATTATCAATTTTTCTCTCCCTCTCTCTGTCTTATGTTGCAGGTGTTTTAACCTGACTTACAATGGAAAAACTGCTGGTCTGTCTGTTGGTTATTGGAATGGCAGTGAAGGCCCAGATCTGTCCGAAACGCTGTGTCTGTCAAATACTATCTCCCAACCTTGCAACCCTCTGTGCCAAAAAAGGGCTCCTCTTTGCCCCCCCGAACATTGACAGGCACACTGTGGAGCTGCGGCTGGCCGACAACTTCGTCACCAGCATCAAAAGGAAAGACTTTGCCAACATGACCAAGCTGCAGGACCTCACCCTGTCCAGGAATACCATTAGCTTCATCACGCCGCATGCGTTCGCTGACCTGGAGAACCTCCGCGCCTTGCACCTGAACAGCAACCGTCTGACCCGGATAGCCAATGACACTTTCAGCGGCATGTCCAAACTGCACCACCTGATCCTCAACAACAACCAGCTGACGTTGATCCACCTGGGGGCCTTCAATGATCTGCTGGCCCTGGAAGAGCTGGACCTGTCCTACAACAACCTGGAGTCAATCCCCTGGGAGGCTATCCAGAGGATGACCAGCCTTGCCAGCCTCAGCCTGGACCACAACATGATCGACTACATTCCTGAGGGGACCTTCTCTCTTCTCCAAAAGCTCAACCGCTTGGACGTGACCTCTAATAAGTTACAGAAGCTCCCTCCTGATCCTCTGTTCCAGCGGGCCCAGGTTTTGGCCACGTCTGGTATCATGAACCCTCCCTCGTTCGCGCTGAGCTTTGGCGGGAACCCACTGCACTGCAACTGTGAGCTGCTGTGGTTGAGGCGCTTGAGCCGAGAGGATGATCTGGAGACATGCGCCTCGCCGCAGCATCTCTCCGGACGCTACTTCTGGTCTATCCCTGAGGAGGAGTTCCTGTGTGAACCTCCTCTCATCACCCGGCACTCCCATGAGATGCGGGTGCTGGAGGGCCAGAGGGTGGTCCTGAGGTGCAAGGCCAGGGGGGACCCTGAGCCTGCCATACACTGGATCTCCCCAGAGGGGAAGCTGGTGGCGAACTCCTCCCGGACGCTTGTGTACACCAACGGCACCCTGGACATTCTGATCAGCACAGTGAAGGACACGGGATCCTTCACCTGCATCTCGTCCAATCCGGCGGGTGAGGCACATCAGACTGTGGAGCTGCTGATTATCAAACTCCCACACATCTCCAACAGCACTAACAACATCCAGGAGCCTGACCCTGGCTCCTCTGACATCTCCACGTCCACCAGGGCTGGGGCCAACGGCAGCAACCACACTGGGGACACCAAAACTAGCACAGATAAACGGGTGGTCATCGCTGAGGCCACGTCCTCCACTGCGCTGATCAAGTTCAACTTCCAGAGGAATATACCTGGGATCCGCATGTTCCAGATTCAGTACAATGGTAGTTATGATGATTCTCTCGTTTACAGGTAGGTTCCGTTCAATCCCCTCTTTGTGATTTTATTGACCGGATTTGTGTATGAAATTCATGGTGAAATTAGTAGTGGCCCTAATGGATTTCATTTCATTCATCAAGTGCACTTATAGTATTGGTTCAGAGATGTCTTTATGGAGATTTATCTGTGCATAATATTTTTTTTTCTCAATCACATTCACACACCATGCAAACCCTAAATGAAGTTAAATAGGCTTTCAACCACTTGGTGATCATCTTTATTAAGCAACGCATTAAACTAAACAACCAATATTAAATTGCTAAGCAATTATGGTAGCCACGATCTGAGATGTAAAAGCTGTTTAGCTAGTAGCTCATGCTAGATGTGTGGGATTGTAATCTAATGCATTTCATGTTAGGCTTTTGTACAGTGAGCAATTTTATTTGCACAACAGAATTGAGTAAACATACACATATACACAAATAATACATGGGAGGGGAATTACAAAAACAAACTAAAATCTGTCTGTTTTAGATCCTCTGCAATCCTTGAAAATTCATTAGTAAAACCCCTGCAAAGCAAAACTCACATCCCCACATTGGCTCAGAGCAGGCAGGCTGTGTGACAGAGGGATCAAAGAAAGATAGCAGTCTCTCAGTCATGATCTCATATGGATTAAGAGGAGCTGAACTCTGCATCATGAAGCCGCACATAACCACCCTGTTTTCTATGTGATGTGAATAGGAGGTTATTGAATTTCGAAGAGGTTGGCAGTAAAATGGCCAGTTTTAGTTAGTTCCACACTAACTCATTCAGTCTCAACAACTACCACTAATTGGAACTGCAATGTGCACGTGCAGTACATTGATTCAGTCTAAATATCAAACATTTAGCTGGAACTCCAATGGGTAGGAGACAACCATCTACGGTTCATTAACGAATACATCAGTCACTTTTTTATGTTGCTCTAATAGGGAAGGATCTATCCCTTTGCTCTCTTTGCCTGTAGAGGCATGCATGGAAACCAATTCCTATATCTGAGGATGGAGGAACGCTGTTCTTTTGAACATCGGGCATGTAATGGCTGGCTGCAGCATCTATCCTCAGAGAGGAGGGAGTGGTGAACACCAGGCTTCTTTTGAAAGGGTTTCTAACATTAGAGTATCTTCAGGTTGTGCATTGAACAGTATTACAAATGTTCCACTAATACAGTCTTAAAAATAACTTTTTTAAAGCTTCACACAACTACAAAGCTACATTATTCCCTCTCACGTGCTGAGTTTGTGTTCTTGTGTTGATATGAAGGATCTTCAATGGTCTCTGGGGTACATTGACCTTTTGAATAGCATGTCTCCTGTCTATATATCTCACAAGCACTTTGGAATGTGATAAAAAACAAGGCGACGGTGTGCTTTAGGACCATGCGGACGCCTCTGAGCAGTCGGGTAGTCTGTTTGGAGTGTTTATCCGACTGGATAGAAAAATAATAATAATAATTATGTCCCCCCCACCCCACCACTTCTAAAACCAAAGTTGAGCCCATGGTTGTTTTACCAGCACACAGTAATTTTCCTTTCAAGCATATTTATTACTCAATGGGGGTGTGATTAAAACATCTGGGCATCAAGCAAATTGTGCAGCAAGCTTTTATGTGCACACAAATCAGGAGAATGAGCCTATTTTAAAGCACTCCAACTTGGGCCATTTTAGCCAGAAAAAACTCCTATGGGGCAGGTAATACCTGGCTCAGATGTGCTTAAGGCATAAAAGAAACAGCTTTATTAAAATTAAATGGTCCCAATTTCCATTTATTGTCCAATAAACACACCCAGGCTAATATGGCAGTCTTGTTAAAATCATATGTTGTCTGTCTCTCAGGTGATTTTAAATGAGTTTAAACTAAAAGAAGAAAAACATTTCACTAGCTGTAGATTTAGATGACATGGCTGGATGGAGATGTGTTGTGCACTTTGCCCGATGACTGTTGGTGGATGTCAAGGATGTCAACATTCATGTGAAGTCAGCCTATATTAAGTTATCCTGGTTTGAGAACCTCAGGCCCAGCAAATGTTAATAGTAAATAAATCAGTCGAAGTTGTGGTGGAAATTATTCTAATGAAAGGAGAGACTTTTAGATTTCTTCAAAACAATTTAGCTTTATTTTTTGATTTATTACTGCAGTAATGGAACTTTTAACAGCCACCCAATGGTTTGGAGTTAAAAGCCCGAATAAACAGGATTCTGTTACAACTCTTTATAGTCTTCCTGAGTCCGTATACAGAGGTACATTGTGCTCTCGTTCAACAGACATAAAGATTTACAAGGTCCCAAATATCTGTCTCTAGATAATTTACTACTTGTTTATACAGAAATACTAAATGCAACATAGACACTAGGTCTTTCCCTTAATTTATGAAGCCCAGTATTTATCTGTAATGTGGGATGTATATAAACTAATGATTGGATCCCCCTGCACCCCCAATGTTGCCTAGGGCGGCAGAACGTCCAGGGCCGCCCCTGTTTATATCGTTTACATTTAGAGAGCTTAACACAGTAATTTTATTGACAATGGTAGAGAGCCACGTTACGTGCCTGTCATAAGCTACGTTTTCTGCATGAAAGGATTCAATCAATTCCATATGGTTTTGAGCATCGCAAAATCCTAATCAACAAAGAAAGGAAAAACATACAGTATTTACTGGTATTCTGTAAAGGTCACAGTTTTAAAGGTCAATATAGCTAATCTCTGGCAGGTAGTGTCGTTGTAACTCCTTTTTGTATAGTGATGGATGACTGGCCTAAAGTCTTTCCATCGTCAGCCATTTCTAGACTTTATCAATGTGTTAACTGTTCAGAATTTTCTGGTAGTTATTTAAGACCTTTAAATTCTCCAAATATTTGTCAGAAGATGGTAGGAAAAAGAGGTGAAGGAATGGACAGGCCTGAGAGTGTTGTTCATTAAATTAGTCCTTGCTAGTTCTCAGAGTGAACACTCCTGGGCAGACATAGAGAGGACAACTTTAGTAAGAGAGATAATAACACAGCTAGCTAGCCACCAATAAATGCTGCTTTCTTGGCCACTTTCTTCCAGATAAATAAACACCACAATGGCAAAGACAACATTAGAGGTCAAACGATATTCAGGAATATAATTTACATTAGCATTCTCCTAGTCAATGTACGCTGTCTAATGTTGTACAGGAATATTGCACACACAATGCTGTAACATCTTGAGGTTGTTTGTGTTGTCTTTGAACATTTTAAGTTTCATTGCAACTATATACATTTTGAGTAGCCTTGTAGTATTGGTATAATGAGATGTGAAACAATATTTATAAAATGCAGCAACTAGCATTGTTTTAAGACTATAGGAAATTGCTTCTCAGAAGCAGAATTTTTAACAATTGGTAAGAAAAGAGTATGCATAAATGACATGAATTGTCTTTATAACACATTTAATTTAAATCCACATTGATATATCTTTCCTTTTTCCTTCTCTCAGAATGATTCCCCCCACAAGCAAAAACTTCTTAGTCAACAACCTGGCTGCTGGGACGTTGTACGACCTGTGTGTTCTGGCCATCTACGACGATGGTATCACCTCCCTAACCGCCACTCGCGTGGTGGGCTGTGTCCAGTTCACCACCGAGTCTGAGTACCTGCGCTGTCACTTCATGCAGTCCCAGTTCCTGGGAGGCACCATGATCATCATCATTGGCGGCATCATAGTGGCCTCTGTCCTTGTCTTCATCATAATCCTCATGATCCGCTACAAGGTCTGCAACACCAGTGACTCGGGCAAAGGCACCCTTGTCACCAACGTCCACTCACAGACCAACGGGGCGCAGTCTCAGGGGTGCACCGTCACACCCTCTGTGTCCAAGCAGGCCATGGGAGGGTCAGAGGGAGGTGGTGGAGGGTGTCTAAAGGCCGCTGGGCACGCGCAGGACTCGCTAACGCACTCGTCCGAGACCTCTCTACCAGACTGCTCCACTGCTACGTCCCTGGTGACTCAGAGCTGGAACACACCTGGATCCTCAGGGTCTCTGAAGCCAAAGTCCTACACTGCTGCTGCTGCCAACCCTGAGCCCAAGATAGAGGCCCTCTCCAACGCTGAGACCCAGAACACCAACCGCAACAACTCCACCGCTCTGCAGCAGCCCTCCGCCCCAGTATTCCACTCCCCCCTACCCTCCTCATGTGTCAAGGACACCCCCATATTGAGACGGGCACACCCCAGACCCTCCTCCAAGTACCTGACCTTACCGGTGGAAGGGGTGAGGTCCAAACGTAGGCACTCTCTAAACGAGGCCTCATCCAAGCATCACTGCTACATTGGGACAACACAATTTGGGAATATGTGGTCTAAGAGGAGTATGTCCATGAACGGGATTCTACTTCAACTGGAAGATATAGACAGTGGCAAGGCCTTTTCGAGTTCAGAGTGGATTCTAGAAAGCACTGTGTGACTGTTCTGTTTGAGTGTGTGTGTGTGTGTGTGTGTGTGTGTGTGTGTGTGTGTGTGTGTGTGTGTGTGTGTGTGTGTGTGTGTGTGTGTGTGTGAGAGTTGGGAAACTTTTTTTTTGTTTCAGTTTACTTTTATTTTTATTTTCAAAGACCAACAGTAAAACGGATGCTTGCCTTGTAGGAATCAGAATTACATCCCTGCTTTCCTCCGATGGAGCCGAGTGCTCAGCAGTCCATGTAGTGTTTTCATACCAATACAACAAAGAAACGAAAAAATAACACCAACACACCTGTCCATTTATACAGTACATAGTCCCATTGTTATAGTTGTGGCAAGAGAAAAGCATTGGTGCCTTCCTCTGCATAACAGTTGTTCTCTTGCCAGGAGCACCAACAGGAATTCAGCTGTCCCTGACACAGGATGTGGGATCGAGAGGAACAAGAGCGATTTCACAAAAAGCCTTTCTATTACAAGGAAATAACATTTCCTGCATATAGAGACAATACAAAAAAAAAACGATCAAAGACTTGTTACTGGGCCTCTTATTAAATTGATATTTTTTCAAGACAAATTCAAGCTTTCTTTTCAGTGACATTGATATTGCCTTTGTTTTAAGGCACAAAAAAACCCTGTACATAGAAACAACATCGGCTGTGTTGTTATGTTGTGTAAAATAAAAAGATGAAAAAGTAAATTTCAATGGTCTTCATATTCTCAGGCTAGCACTACCATACAGTATATATACACAGACTTTTGCCCTGCTAGAGCTGCCCCGGTCAACTGTAAGTGCTGTTATCATGAAGTTAAAACTTCTAGGAGCAACAACGGCTCAGCCGCAAAGTGGTAGGCCACACAAGCTCACAGAACGGGACTGCCGAGTGCTGAAGTGCGTAGCGTGTAAAAATCACCTGTCTTCGGTTGCAACACTCACTACAGAGTTCCAAACTGCCTCTCGAAGCAACATCAGCACCAGAAATGTTCGTTAGGAGCTTCATGAACCGGACACAATATCTAACAAGTAATATCTAACAGTTTCACAACATATACTCTAATGTGCTAGTGATGGCTGTTTAGCAGTCTGATGGCCTTGAGATATAAGCTGTTTTTCAGTCTCTCGGTCCCAGCTTTGATGCACCTGTACTGATTTCGCCTTCTGGATGATAGCGGGGTGAACAGGCAGTGGCTCGGGTGGTTGATGTCCTTGATGATCTTTTTGGCCTTCCTGTGGCATCGTGTGCTGTAGGTGTCCAGGAGGGCGGGAAGATTGCCCCCGGTAATGCATTGTGCATACCGCACCACCCTCTGGATAGCCTTGCGATTGTGGGCGGTGCAGTTGCCATACCAGGCGGTGATACAGCCCGACAGGATGCTCTCAATTGTGCATCTGTAAAAGTTTGTGAGGGTTTTAGGTACTAAACCAAATTTCTTTAGCCTCTCAAGGCTGAAAGAAAATAGCTACTGATGTATGGGGACTTGTCAATGTCACAGTAGTCAATCCATCTTACTAGATAAAGCTCACATCCGTGTAGCATGGAAACTGACGTGCAGGTCTGATGATTCTCACTCACGCTACCTAAGGACTTCACCTCAGGAGAGTTGAATCAATCTGATGCCAGATGCATGGAGCTCTAAGCCTGCAATGTCCTGTACCAGTAGAGAGGGATTTAGTACAATTCAAGAGGTGGTTTCTCATTTCTTCCACACGAAACCCCGATATCTTAACCTGGTCCAAAGGTACAATGCTGCTGAACTAATACCGTGGTCAGTGACATAGGATAGGATAAACAGGATTAATGTTAATGTCCCAGAGGGGAAAATCGTCTTACATGCTGACCACACCGCTCGCGCTACGTGCATGTTATTTAATCATTGTATCCACACTGCTCGCGCGCGTCAACCAGTGTCTGCGTGGCCAGGTGCTAAAATAGAACTTGGCTGCAAATCCCGCATCTCCCATCTCCTCATAGTTTTTTTGGGGCATATACCCACGTGGGTGATTGAAAGATGAAATGAGGTTCACACTCATTGTGGTGGTAATGCACCTTAAAGTTGGTTGCCAACCACCATATAAAGTCCAAAGAAGAAGAAGCCTCAAGGAGGAGAGAAGACTAGAAACAAACTGTTGACTGTTTTGTGTATTTCAGGTAAAATAACAACCCAATGTTTATATCGCAGGACATATTAGCTAGCAACAGCAAGCCAGCTAGCTAAACTGCCATAAATGTTTAATGCTTTTCGACGTGCCCCCAAATGAATATAGTTTGTTCAGAGTTCGTTTTGATATTTCAACCTGTGTGTCCTGATCGCGTTTGGTGTGGATGGACAAAATGAACATGCGCATGATGATGCATGTGGACGCATGCGCGCGCCCGGTCTAGTCAGCATGTTAGACACACAACACTGCTGTATACAAACTAAACACTGTACAGTAGACACTCACCATAATAAAGTACATTGCTGGTTACACATTGGTGGTAGATGGAATGACAACTAGTTGAAGTTACATCATTACAACCATTTATACAACGGGTGGGTCTAATCCTGAATGCTGATGGGTTAAAACCACATTACAGCAGGTGTCTATTCCACAATTTACCACCGGCTAAATGTTAAATGCCTATGATGTTAAAATGCCTATTTACTCTGTTCCATCTGACTGCTCAATCCACTGTCTCATTTGACCAGCCAAGCAATTTATAAACTTGATCTCCACTATAAAAAGCATCTAAACATCTCACTTTTATTTTAGACTCATAGTAATGAAGTCGGAGTTGGTTTCTCAGCCAGTCGAAATCATAAATCAACTGGCATCATTTTTATGGATATATAGAAAGAAATGTCAATTGAAAAAAGGTCAAACGAAACGAAGTATAGCTAGGCCTCCTGAGTGGCGGAGCGGTCTAAAGCACTGCATCTCAGTGTAAGAGGTGTCACTAAAGTCCCTGGTTCAAATCCAGGCAGTATCATATCTGGCCATGAGTGGGAGTCCCATAGGGTGGTGCACAACTGGCCCAGGTTTGGCTGGGGTATGCAATCATTGTTAATAAGAATTTGTTCTTAACTGACTTGCCTGGTAAAATAAAAATAGTGTGCAGTCAGAAGAGCTAAGTTAGCTAGCTCTTCTGAACAACATTGTCCTGATGAGTGAGCATATTTTCTATGCCAGGTGAAATCGTGCCTCAGTAGCTTGTTGTTATGGATGTATCCAAATAAACGTCAAAAAAATAAAAATGCAGCTACATTGCTGTTATTCTGGCTGTCAGTTAGCCGTAGTTGGCTAGCTAGCAAACAAGGGATAAGAATGTTGCCAGCCAGTAGGGCAATGGAACATTTAGAGCGAATGACTGTGTCGTGTCCATAGATACAGAACAAAAAGACTGAACAACTGGGTCGAGTCTCTGGCAACGAACGACCAGCCGGCTTGGGTATCAATCTTGTGGAAGGATGAAATAGCATCAACAAAATAATGTTTTTTTAATTAAAATATGTAAATAATTATTTGAATATGTTGGTAACTTGTACAAAAGCCTAATAACACCTGTGCCAATATATCCTCCAAACACCGGCTTCTCTGGCATTATCACTTAAATAATAACCAACATGTTATAGTGATGTCATTTTAACCAGCTTTGCCAGCTGGGTTTAGTATTCTGTCAGGATTCTTACCTATTTGTCTCAATCCAGTAGGTTTCTGGCTTTAGTCTTTGCTCTCTCAAATCAAAGCACTAGTATATGACTAATTGACTCACAAAGACATGAACATGGAGTCACCTTTGGGTAGATTTTATGGACTATTTGTAATTCTACTGCACTACAGCTCTATAATGCAACTGCAAACCATGCCTATACATGTCAGTAGGCACAGAAGTGTGGCCATAATATATTGGAAACAACAGAGTTCCATTGACGTACTGTAGGTTTGTAAGCCTCACTATGCAACAAACTGATTTGTAGTTTTCCCTTCTGGCCTTTGAGACCATGGATTAACAATGGATTATATAATCTCAAAAAACATATGGTATTTCTCTCTTTGTTTAGGTGCAACAATGAAATATTTACAATATCTTAAAATAGAATATCACAATCTCCAGGATGAATATTCAGAAAACGCATATAGCCCAACGTATATAGGGAGTATCACAACAAACTGTTTATAATGACTACGCCTCTCTCTTTTAATGACTACACCTCTCTCTTTTAATGACTACACCTCTCTCTTTTAATGACTACACCTCTCTCTTTTAATGACTACACCTCTCTCTTTTAATGACTACACCTCTCTCTTTTAATGACTACACCTCTCTTTTAATGACTACACCTCTCTCTTTTAATGACTACACCTCTCTCTTTTAATGACTACACCTCTCTCTTTTAATGACTACGCCTCTCTCTTTTAACGACTACGCCTCTCTCTTTTTTGCATTCTCTATATTTTCCCTCTTATTTCGTGAAGAGTCCATTAGCCATCCGCATGGAATAATTTAACATGGGACATCTTTCTTTGCACAAGAATACACAATATTATTTAAATGTTCCCATCAGTGCTCCGGTGAATCAGCCAATGGTGACAATAACATTTGTGTTTCACAGCTTTACGGACCTTGCGTGGTTTTTTAAGCCCTGAACACTTAATTGTAAGTAGCTTTGTAAGGACTTCCTCTTCTCTTCCCTCATATGGCACAGAGAGACGGGGTGGAGAATAGACACATGCGACGTCCCCCTCCCGCTCTCTATGGCTCTCTCTCTCTAACTGTCTCTGTTTCTCTCCCTCTCTCTCTCTCTCTAACTGTCTCTGTTTCTCTCCCTCTCTCTCTCTCTAACTGTCTCTGTTTCTCTCCCTCTCCCTAACTGTCTCTCTGTCTCCTTCTCTTTCTTTCTCTTGCTCCACAGGCACATAGGACGACCCGCACCTCCAGGGCTTGCAAACGTTTTCAGCATCAAAACAGAGCTGGGGGCGATGAGATTTTAACAAGCCACATCCTAATTAATCATTCCCTCCACTGTTGTTGTCCAGAAGGCCTTCTTAATGAGTGTGTGTCAGCTTGGGAGGAGGAGGGGTCAAAGGGGTAGGGAGGGTTAAGGCGGGGGGAGAAACGGGATGATTGCCAATGCGCTCCAAAGGGAAATAAACCACAGCATTCATTCATCTGACACAAACCAGGCATTCAGCCTTTGACTTCAGAACCCAGAGACTTGGACACAGGGCCTTTGAAGTGATGACACATTGGGAGAAAAAGAAACAAACGTTTCATTTTTGGGATTTAAGATTATAAGCGGTGGTTAAAATTAAAGACATGTAGGGGATGATTCATTAAATAATTCCTACATATACATACAATTTGTCATTACATTTGCTCAGGCTCAGGGGACTTTGTTCAGGGTATGACTTCCACTCTGAGTCACCCATACCTTTAGGTCCAGACTTCAGTTATTCTCCATCTTACTCTGTGTTTCATGACAGAGGAATCACTATTCCCCAACAGACTGTTTGACACTAATACCTTTAGCCTGCAGCGGCTACACTGACTGGCTGATCTAGCTGTGTGTGTGTGTGTGTGTGTGTGTGTGTGTGTGTGTGTGTGTGTGTGTGTGTGTGTGTGTGTGTGTGTGTGTGTGTGTGTGTGTGTGTGTGTGTGTGTGTGTGTGTGTGTGTGTGTGTGTGTGTGTGTGTGTGTGTGTGTGTGTGTGTGTGTTGGGTGGCAGTGTAGAGCTTTAATGAGGCAACTTGACTTGTAAGCAGATGGTAAACAACAGAACTTGGTAGGAAGGAAAAATACTTGTCATCCTGTAGTGATACAAATCCACTGACCCTTTCAGGACAGGTACAATGTTATCTAACTGTAGAGTGTCTAGCATGGCATGTCATGTAAGTTCAGCATAATGACCTCTTTTAATCTTTTCCTTATTATGATGTCAACAGTGGAACACAGACTACTGTGAACACAAGGTGACACTCCATGAGGAGGTATCGTCCTACTGACCACTATCATGGATGGAGAAGCTAGGTCCAAATATAGTACAACACTGAACATACAAGAAATGTGTTAATTTCTTCAACATCCACTGAAGTAGCTAGCAAGTTTACTAGATAGCTACAAATGTTGCCTTGGTAACCATGCAAACATGCTAGCTTAGCTAACCAAATCATAAATCCTAGCTTGCTATTATGAAAATCAAATTCAACAATGCCAATAATGTTTTCAATTCAACTTCTGCTTTCAAAAGCAACTAAAACATAGAACATGTAAGAATGAACTTCATAGTAATTTAATTATACCGTGCATTATAGGGAAATAATCCACTCTCTAGAATGCCCTTTAAACCAATAAGAAACAACTATTCAACAATACCATGGTATAAATTGTTTTAAAAGCGCAATACTGACTATGTAATGACGACAATATCTCTCAGAGAACAAGAGTACATCAAAGAACAATGACTATTTCTTCGTCCATGGTATTTATAGCAGCACAATTACAATGGTGTTAATAGTCCTCACATGGGGCACCTATTTTGTAGTGACATATCGTTACAACAGAAAAAGTATATACAGATCATGGTTGCCTTAAAGTCTTTTACAGAGGGGAGTTGTGTAAAGATATACTATGTGGTTCCTGTAAATCCTCGGGGGCCTTTCATTTAATGTTTACAATAGGCTATCTAATAAATCAGTTTGATTATGTTAACTTGCTTGTCAGTCATCACTCATTACAAGTTGTGTTTATTGTGTTATTATAGCTGTCACATCCTAGTCACCTGGACAGAAGAGAGAGAAGGGTCGGATACTGACACTGAACACCATACATCCCTCCTGTAGGTGAACACTACTGTAATCCGAGTGCTCTCAGCCAGGTCATCTCTGTGACAGATGCAATCAACCCTGAATAATGAATCACCAAGGAGACACAGCCATATTGGACGGTAAGGAGGAACAGTTGGATCATTTGTGTTAATAACTGCCACAGAATTTAGGTAAAACTTTACTTTACACTAAAACCACTAAATCAGTCATTTGGACTGCTCATGGATTTATAACACACTGTTGTTAGAATCGTAATGTCACAAACAGAAATGCAGTTATAAGCAGTTTTAGGAGGGCATGCCATTTTTTAAATGGTTTTCCCCAATTGTCCATCCTTCTCCTGACAGTAGGGCCTGCTGCCCTCCTTCTCCCGATAGTCGAAGGTTCCGTACACAGTTGATTATCACCTAGATGATTGCCTCAAAACTGAACATAAAATATACCGAAACACATAAAACAACGGATGAAATAAATTATGTAAAGTGTGTTGGGGAGAATGGGTGAGTTGATGAGCAAGGGGAAGCGAACAATGCATAATTACGTAATCACCAATTGTGAATGAAGAAAAGGGAGGGCCATTCTATTGTATTGGTCTCCTCTAATTAAAATGTCAAAATGGTATGTACCCTATATCAGTCCACTGAATCCTAGCAGTCTCTACTCTTCTCTGCATAATTTACAACGGCAAGAATACCAAGACGAATGGATGCAGCATGCGTTAGAGTTGCTACAAAATGTGAATGAAAATGACTCCGATGGTGGGGAAGAAATTAAGAATTGTATCATGATATCTGAGGATTATTCTTCAGATTCTGAGCCTCAGCCTGATCATAAATCTCTGAGGCCTAAGCGCAAAAAAAGCCTGAACGGTGAGCACTGAGCAGGTACCCCGCCACCACCAAATGAAACAGTGAGACAGGAGAGAGGAGTGAGGGCCCTGTTTGAATAGAACAAGGCGGTGACAATGTGACAGGCCAATTATCAGCACAAAATGTCAACACTGAGAGAACAGAGCCTACATCTCAAGAAAAACCAACATCAGCAACGCACTCACCAGCTTTCATTGTTTATGTGACCTGGACATGCTCCTCCAAGTAAGCACGAGCTGACAATAACTGACACATTTTTGCTGCTGTCATATCGACACATTCATGTTGCTTTTGTGCAGAATTTTACTATTATCAAGCACACTTGGAGATTATAATGAAGTTTAGGCTATTGATGTTTTCATCATTAGACCATGCGTCTTGCTGATCATGCGTCTTGGTGGTTGGGGTATTTTAATTTATTCTGTCATTATAAAAAGAAGCTGTTACCAGGTTCCAACACATACATTTTCTGTTTCATAATTGTAACAAAGGCACTCCACTAATAAAATGTATTCAGTTATTCAGTTCACCAGTTGTACAGTGTTCCCCCTGACACGTTGGTGTGGCTGGCTTCCGGGTTAAGCGAGCAGTTTGTCAAGAAGCAGTGCGGCTTGGCAGGGTCGTGTTTCGGAGGAAAACGTGGCTCTTGTCCTTCGCCTCTCCCGAGTCCGTACAGGATTTTCAGTGATGGGTCAAGACTGTAACTACCAATTGGATGTCATGAAATTGGGGAGAAAAAGTGGTAAAAAAAAATATAAAACTAACTGACAAATTCACGAACACTCAACACCTGTTGAATACGGCCAGTGTCAGTAAACGTTGGAAAAAAAGCGTAATTAAATTGTTGCAAGCAGCACAGTTGAGGTCAACGTTCTGGATAACAGAAAAGCCTAACCAGCTCTGCTAGGATGCTTGACTGTTGTTGTTAGGTCAGAACAACCCTACTTTTCATCCATAGCATCCAGTGTGTGCTCTGAACATTTACAAACAGCAATCTGACAACACTCTGAGTTTACAAACACCAAGAGTACACTCTGACAATCTAGATTGCCGGAACAACAGATTTTTACCTTGTCAGCTCAGGGATTTGATCCAGCAACCTTTCGGTTACAGGCCCAACACTCTAAGCACTCAGCTACCTGCCACCCCAAATGTATGAATACACCCGTAGTATATACCAGCCTTATGTCTTGAAATATTCGGTTGTAGTAGTACATAGCCTCATATGTGAATCCTTAATCCTTAAAGAGATTAATACAAATTATTTATTTACTGGGCTAATAACTTACTAACTAGCAAAATATATGAACACAATGTGCACACGTGGCTACATCCAGCTCTTGCTTTGATCTCAAATCAAGCGCATCTACTCATGAACTACAGCTGTAAACACAGTCCAGCTCAGAGTAAATGGCACAGATCCATATATGGCAATGGTCTATTTGCAAATAGGACTATTGCAGTTCTGATTGGTTATGCTGCACCGGTCTGTGTAGAGTATGGGCTGAGTCATGCACAATAGCGTACACTAATGCGTTCTGCCTACAACAAAATTGCATAGTTTATTTTGATTCGGTATGTTGCATTGAAAGTGGCTAATATTGCGTTGATTCGATCACAATTGACACAGTACAGGGAAACGTTGATAGTACTAACTAACAGGGAAAACTCTAGAAAGTTGAGTGATGTTCAATCTGGTGCTGGTCTCCTTGGGCAGATGTTTCTTCTGCACTCTGCGCTGCAGTCTCTGGGCTACTGGTGCTCCAGTCTCTGGGCTACTGGTGCTGCTGTCTCTGGGCTACTGGCGCTGCACTCTGGGCTACTGGCGCTTTAGTCTCTGGGCTACTGGTGCTGCAGTCTCTGGGGAAGCTGCGCTGCAGCTTAGAGGGATCATTGCCCACCACTAATTGCAGCACCCCACCACCAACTACTTCCTGCGGCTATGGCACTTTGCCCTTCTTTTTAAGGATATATTTTATTAAACTATATCAAAAGTTATTGAAAAGTGCTGTGGCAAATGCCACGTTGCCACACATTTCCCATCAGCCTTGGGGTAGGCTGATGTTGATGCTAATGTAAATCTGCTAGTTGGCTAGCTCAAAAAACATACAGGTTAGTGGTCATATCATGGAGAGTCCCTAACGGCTACCACAAAATGACGGCTGGTTACACAAAAGAAAAGGGGAGGAGTTTTGGTAGGCAGGAAGGTTGAAAGACAAAGGAAGGGTCGTTTCTATAGCTAGGCTAGCATCAATATCATATGCACTAACAACCGCCCAATTGAAAGGTGAATGCAATTATAGATATTTACGGTTGAGCCTGGCTTTAGTAGATGGGTCGAAGAAGGAAGACTCTGGTCCTTTGGAGAATCTTCCTGGTTGTCGAGTCTGCATAGCGGATACATGGGAGTACCCTCAGTCCTTCAGAGTCTGTCTGTGTTCAAAGTTCATACCAAGTGGTATAATCAGGTCGTGCTGGATCCTGAGTTGTCTAATCAAAATTCACAGTTTTAACATGGTAGTCATCACAGTTAAGTTATCTGGTCATGTAGATTTCATTAGATAAAGCTTTAGTTGGCCAGGTCGCAGTTGTAAATGAGAACTTGTTCTCAACTGACCTACCTGGTTAAATAAAGGTGAAATAAAAAAATAAAAAAAATAAAAAAAGTTGAACCATTCGCGACCACAGCTCACGCCAAGGTCTGCTTTAGTCTTCTGGAACTAGATAGCCCTTTTAACATTCGGACAACGTCCTTGCATTTCTGGATCTAGCTTTAACTTTCGCCAATGGGCTTTTATAATGGGGAAAGAAGGACGCGTTTCATAGCTATCAGCCAATGTCTGTTAACATGGGCGTGGCTACTGGCTGGATAAGTTTACTTATGAAATAAACACTTTTCAAAATTGTAATCTTTTCAAAATTATTATCACATTTAAACACATAAAATGACTAACAATTCCATTTAAATATGGTAACCCCAATGTGTACACTTTCCAAGATATGTCTTTTGTCACCCTGTGGTCCGATTCTATATCCTAGACCCCAACGGGTTTGACATACTATTCTTTAAATACCAAGGGACACTTTGACCTGGAAAAGATATGCAAATATTGTTCATTGTCCACACTTATTGATGTTACCATATTGCATACTCTCTCTCTCTCTGTGGTGAACAAAGAGGTTTTCTGAGCATCTTGCTATAGATGGCTTTAGAGAAAGGAATTTATTGGGGGGGTCGTAAACTCTTCCCAATAGGTAGAGAGGAAAGGGGGTTTTATGACACTCCACCCAATGTAGCGACAGGAGACTTGGCAGAATATTTTTTAATAGCTTACTGCACAAATTATCAAAATGGCAGGCTACTTTGACACTGACAACTGAGAATCTGAGATCAATAAAAACAATCTTGTCTTGAATCCATCAATAACCTAGTCCAATGTGTGTAGAGACAGGCATATTATGCAACACGAGGAGGAAAGTATAATCCTACAATGCTCTCCTGCCAAAAGCCTACCTCTCTTTTGTTTTACTTAGTAAAACAATGATTGCTCAATCAATCATTGTTTTGGTAGCCTACAGCAGATTTTTCAGCAGGTGCCATTTGCTTTCCAACCTGTGTTATCCTGCGATTGTATTTGACATATTGTGAAAGGCCTGTTTTGTCTGCATGCCGTTCACTGACAGATTTGCAAGGCGTTCCTGACTTGTTACTGGGCTACACACAATCCGCAGCTAGGCTATTTAAAAAATATATATAATATTGATCCTCTGTGGCTTAATTATAGGCCTACTCATGGTGTAGTAGGCTATTCTGAATGATTTTATTTCTTTCTGAACAGACAGCAGTATTTCTATAACTCTGGCAAATGTATAAAAATGTATCAGGGTTGCTGCAGCATCTCCAGCACCTTTCCCGCTGCTATGATTCTATAAGGAAATAAATGATGAAGCGCTGCTGCTAGTAAGCTGACCGAATATTTATGTTTAGGTAAATCAAGTGTTATCAAGTGTTAATCAAATATGATGCTGCTGTGTCAGTATTGTTAATATTTAAACTAGGTAGCTTGCTACACACACCTGACCACTGACCACATTTCAAGCCTGCATGTTTGGATACCTGGCGCGGCACGTGCGCAGACTGCGTAAAAAAGGAATAACTGGGCATGTGAGCTCCGTACAGGGCAGACCAACGGACTGGGTAGGGGTGGCGAACTCGACAATATCACAAAGACTTGGGGCAGTTGGTTCAGAACAATAACGACAAAAACTGTATACCCCCCAAAAAAAGTATACCACCACCAAAAAAGGCATTTGGCGAGTGGGAGGGCAAAGGTAGACCCCTGTCTGCTCACGTGCCTGATGTCAGGGAACTTCTTTCTCTCCTACCATTTCTCAGACATGAACTAGCCTTGACTGGTGTGTCAGCATACAGCTTTTCATTTTCTCAGAGCCATCTCGTCAACCAGTCACCCTCAGCAGCCAGTCAGAAACAGCCCTCTCCTCAGCTATAGCTGCAATGTGTCAAAGCATAACCTCAGCATCCACTCCCCCCTCAGTGCCATCACTGTGCGCATCAATGTATGACTGGGGGGCTATATGTTTCAGGCACTCACTATGGTCAGGCTTGGGCGGAAATGCTTATAAATCAGAAAGTAGTACACACACTTGAGGGCGCTACCCATAGTGTTGGTATCATCGTAAGAACACAGTCTTACCCACAGCGATGAGGCTTTTTAATGAGTGTAATGATTAACTGATTTACGATGTCTTCTTATTATCAATATTTTATTCCTTGTTTCCCCAAAATAGCATAGACAACAGCATTACTTAACTTATTTGAACCCGACTTTAATTTATGGCTAATAAAGTGCCAACGCCTTCATATGTGTCTGAATGTGTTTTTATCAATGTGTTTATCATTGTTTGTCTCTCTAGTCTTTTATTACCTACTGAATCCTGTTTTAGGTAACTAAATGACACAACTACTAGTATATTGGTGAAGTTTGTTCTCTCTATCTTCTATCGTTCTCTCTCTCTCTCTCTCTCTCTCTCTCTCTCTCTCTCTCTCTCTCTCTCTCTCTATCACAAACACATGAACGCACAATCACGTTAATATGAGCATCTCATAAAGTATTAATTAGCCAAAGTCATGCCCAGAGGTTGTGTACATTTCCCACCTCTGACGACCTGTGTCACTAAATCCCTGCAGTTCAAATCTGCGTAGAAAGATTTAAAGGCCAAGCTAGCTGCATGATGTGACACTGCAGTTAATTCCAGAGTGATATCGATGCAAAACCTATTAAGCAATTATTAATGTGTGCGTTCTTCGCTCCTGATGCCTAGTCACTTTACCCCTGCCTACATGTACATATCTACCTCAGTTACCTCGTACCTCTGCACATTGATCTGGTACTCCCTTTATACAGCTTCATTCTTGTGTATTTTACTCCTGTTGTGTTTTTATTTTCTTATTTTTAACTGCATCGTTGGGAAAGAGCTCACAAGTAAGCATTTTACGGTAAAGTCTACACATGTTGTATTTGCTTCATGTGACAAATAACATGTTATTTGATTTATACTGATTTAGAGCTCACTAAGGAGTATTAAAGATACAAATATTAAAAAGTATTAAAAGTATTAAAAATGTGTTTTGAAGCGACAGAAAGTGTGAATAGATACTTCACAAAGCGACAGAAAGTGTGAATAGATACTTCTCATTGCGACAGAAAGTGTGAATAGATACTTCACAAAGCGACATAAAGTGTGAATAGATACTTCACAAAGAGACAGGAAGTGTGAATAGATACTTCACAAAGAGACAGGAAGTGTGAATAGATACTTGCCTTCACAAAAAGTTGGGACAGGAGAAAAAAAAGAACTTGTTTTAAGAATGTGATGTTGTTTTGTTAGAATGTAGCAGGATTTGTAATTAAACACTGTCGGTGGTCCTATATTGACTCATTTGTTTTGGTTCTAACAACAGCTCTGGCTTATAAAGGAAGAGTTATGACACTTATCGCCCACAGGATCAGAAGAATCCATCCTTTGATTTTCTTCTATGAGATCAAATGGAGTGTAGCCACTGGAGCCAAGTAAAGTTAACATTGAAAAATATGTTATTCTATAACAAGGTCCCTTCAATAGCAATACAACTAATACATGAATAAATAAATTATTCACTTACATATTTAATTACAAATTGTTGGTTGATTAATTGATTTAGTTATTTGCAGCCTCAGAGGAGTTGTAACCACTCCCTTTATAGCGTTGGATGAGAAGACAACTATGATGCAAACACGGCAAATGCTAGTAATTCAGTGTTACTGAAAATGACATTGGTACACCACTTGCCATGGTTGTTGAATGTGCACTGAAACCATACCCGTTAGTATCCTACATGTGACAACATGTCTGGATTACTGTCAAACTTGATTGACATTGTCAGTGACCCCAGGGTTTAACACCCAATTATTGGCCTTATTTTGAGGAGCCAGTGGCAGCTACTGTGAGCCTTTGTCTGAGGAATTTCTTCCACTTGACACAGAAAGAGAAGGATGGATGCATGGGGCCTGCTCTTTGACAGCTCTCACACCGCTGCTCATTTGTCATGGCAAAACCTCTTTTCCCTGACAGGACAGAGCTGGCATGGCATGTTGGAAGACTAATGTGTAGTGGTGGAGTTTTGAGGCAGGGGGAGTACACACTGGAAACTGGAACTACAACAACAACAAGGTCTTACGATGAAATCCCAGGTGGGACTCAACAACATGCAGTATCCCTATAAGCATACTTAACCCAGCTCAAACATCCAATTGTGATGGTTTATACATATTTTGATGAAAAATATTGGCTTGCAAAATGGCTCTGAGCAAGTAAGATATACGCTATTGTTGATTCTGCACCCTTTCATAATGCTTCCTAGTTAAATTAAAATTGTGCAATGATTACTTTCTCATTTGATCAATCAACTGAGGATCATTAATGATACACTTAGGAAAAAACCTTGCTGTGAATATTGCAAGCTTTTATCCCAATTTTTTTAGTTGTTTGTTAGAAGATAATCATATTCTGTAAAGCCTCAAATGTATGCCTAATTGAATCTTTCTGATTACAGCACCACACAGTGGGAGTGTAGACAGAAGCACAATGATGGAAGAACATGTTCTGGTCTTGTCCAGCACAGAAAGCCTAACAGACAACGAGTCCATACCCTGAACCGTTTCCCCTCTGTGGCTGAAAGGAGGATCAGAGTCTTCTTTTCAGAGGTTTATTTCCTGTTACCTCAGAGCTTACTCTATAGACAGCTCAGTGCAGACAGGTGATGAGCAACACAACTGGTCATTAGAGCTGCTACAGCTTAACAGCGTGAAGGACTGACTCATTCTATCAACATCACTGCCATTGGACAACACCGGCGCTTTATCCAGACACAGGGTTATTCAACTATATTCTTAAGGGGCCAGATTTGAAAAAGGTTATTTACAGGGGAGCCAGACATTTTCTACATGGTATTCATCTTCTTAAAACCAGTATAAAAACAATGCACAAACACAAATATGATCTTCTAAAGCACCTTTATTAAAATTTTAAGTGCTTTAAGATTAGCCTAATTCAGTGCATCGAATTGTTTAAATAATGGAACACATTTATACTTATAACACAGTTGACCTGCATCACATTAATTCATTTGATGATGACTGAATATACTGTATATAGTTGCAATGTTTTTTAATTCACAGCTGAGTTAAGCTCAAAGCACGCTCTGGTGTTTCAGGCAGTGTAGCAATCTCATCTGCGGTGAAAGAGCTGATAGGCGGGCAGACTGAACCTGTACCCCTGTTAGCAGCTCTGATTGTCTGTAACTGGTACATTAGGTGATATTGATTGGCAGAAATTAATGGGGGAGGACTACAGGAAAACAGATTCTCCCATTGGAGAACATTAAATGAGGACTCCTTTTGGCACTAAACATCGTATTTTTGTGGGGATATACAGTATACACAAAATTGGTAAACGGGCTGGATCTGGCCCGCCGGCCGCCAGTTGAATAGCCCTGCTGTATCATATGAGCTTGAGGGGCTGATTACCTCAACAAGCCTGCTATTGGATGGATCAATAGTCTTCTCAAACAACCTTTTAGAGCTTATCACAGGGATGTGTAGGCTATACAAGCTGGGAATGGGTTTATTGGCGAGCACCAAGGTGAGAGGTTGGTTGACTGGTCATATCATAGAGACCATAATGATTCTATGTGTAATTCTATGAGTCATATGGTGTGAGGCAGTGTGGGGTGCTCTAAATAATTCCAATCTCCTTAAATCAGCAGAAAGAGGATACGGAGGCCTTTGGAAGTTTGTCTCCAAACTACTTGCAAGCCTGGTCAAGCAGAGTGACTGCTGCATTCACATTTGGTTTCAAGTGAAACAGAATGCGAGCTATCGCAAGATCAGTTTGGTTTCACGAGGCTACATAACTACATGTATCTTCAGAATGCCTTTCTATGCAGGGCTCCCCTGTAGCCTGGAGGTTTGATTCTCTGTAGTGTATTGGAGTGTAGCTACTACAGGTCACTGTATAACTGAAGTGCTGAGTGGAGTATGATTCTCAGCCTGATTGGGTTCAGCTCAGGTCCCACTGCGTCCCTGCTAGGACTGAATGAGCTGTGCTTTCAACTGGAGATTAAGTTCTAGAAGGTAGACCCAGGGGTTGGATTTTGTGCTTGGCTTTATAAAATCCCTGCCAACACCAGAAACTCAGAGGGGCTACAGAGGCCCTTGTTCGTTCACTGCCCCCTTCCCTTATTAAGCCACACAAGTGGAGTAAAATGTTTAATCCTCTTTCTGTAGTCTCCCACAGAGAGCCTGCTACAGATAAAGCATTGAGGAGCAACACTGGATACTATAAAGATCTAAGTAGATCATCAAAACAAGTAAATGTTTGTATATTCTTTTTTGTATGTTTGACATTGAGTGCCACACTTATTTAGTCTCAGATTCCAACCGTTTCTAACTGATCATGTTGATCAAAGAGAGGCTCTAACAAAATAACGTAATTCAGCCTAATTGAAGAAAACTAGCTCTTGTTCATTATCGTATGAAACTATGGCATAAAGGTGGTAGAGAACTTTCACCGGGTCATTATTAAAGTTGCCCGTTTTTTTTGTCTGAGAGTAAGCACTTTAGGAATGCAGTAGAAACAACTGCAGGTGTGCATTATGCAAATATATTTTCCTTTTTGAGTTGGAGCACTTCTGGCCATCATGCTCATTTTCAAAGGAAACCCAAAAGATGCCATTATAAAGAACATAATGGACCTCTCTTCCCGTTTCAAAGCAGAAAGCCTGACTTCTGAAATTGGGTACCTGTCAAAGAGAATTTCAAAGGTCATATTTAGATGTTCTGCAGAATAGGGAGCTACATGAGACTGAAATTATGACACTTTTATTCAAAGCTGAAGGAGCTGAGCTTTTCCAACTTTCAAAGTAGAAGATCAGTGACAATAAACATGATTATGAGCGCTGATTATGATGTATGGGGTGTATCTGCTTCCCCTCATTATACAATTCCTGAATAAATATTACTTGTAGATTTTAAAACGACACTCTGCTAAGCTAGCTTGTCTAAAAAGTACGTTTCCAGGCCCCATTTTGTATTTGGTGTTGATTATGACAATGTCCCAGAGGTACGGTATCTAAAATTAAATCAATCATTCCTGCCGCAGAGATTTACTAATTATTTGGAATCATTAAATGCAGCCTCTCCAATGATGAAAGCCCAGGCAGCGAAGGCATTGGGAAGCTAATATTTGAACATTTTTGTTCTGTCACCGTACAAAACTCAACATTTGCAGTCCATTTCACTTTTCCGCAAAGGGGGGAAATTAAGAATTCGACAGTTCATTTAAACGCTCTCCATTTACCCTGGTAGGATCGTGCTGTGAATCATAATGACGGCCTTCCCTCAACTGCTGAAAGGCGGCGAGATGCACAGATAGGCTTTAGTATTTCTTCCTCAAACAGAAATTGAATGAAATGGATAACACTCCTGCAGGCGAATAGATGTAATATTCCATTGGCTTGATGGCAGACGTCATTCTCTGGCCAGAGACACTCCAGACCAGAGACACAGTCAACAGATTTGACAATATAAATATTGTTTACAGAGAACACACTGGATGCTACTGATAAATGTCTCACCATTCATTATACATAGACAACACTGTATACTTCACCAAAACATTTACATTGTACCAATGAATTCAATCATGACATACAGCAAAAGGTTATTTCCACACTCAATAGTCACTGTAAATATGTATTCCTGAATAAAATGTGTCCATGGTCTCAGATACCACCATTCGTTGTATGATTTGACCTTGTATTCTGCCATCAGTTGGTAAGAGAAGTCAAGATCCTCTGGGTTCTCTCAGCAACGCAGCTCACTGTATCTAGCACAAGGGCTTACCAAGCGTTACACTCTGCCTAGAGATAAACAGAAAGAGACAGAGAGAGGGAGAGATAAATAAGTAGAATAAATCAACCCCATAACCTTTGTAATTCAGAATGGGGAAACAGAAGAAAGACTTACGCCACAACCAAAATAATGTATTACAAAACAAAGCTGGAGAGATACAAGAGGAGTCGTTCAATGTAAACCCCTGTGGAGCTGTGTGTGAGATTTCCCATGTTATTGATGAACATACTCCGATAATCCACATCTACGCCAGCGGTAAGGTCTACAGCTAATGAATAAAACATACAGTCCCTCCTCAACCACACCAAGTACAGATATGTACTGAGAGCTGGTAGAAACCCTATTTAATGCAGTATTCTCAAAATGATTTACTTTAATACCCAATTAAATCAAAACATGATCTCAACTTTAGCTTTTTTCTAATGTAATGTTTACCCTTTTAATGCAAATTTGAGCTGAATATTATTGTGCCTTTCTGAGTAAATACACATATGCATAAGTACATTACTACATTGGAAAATTTAAACAGTGATATTTCCAAAACTAGATTGGAATCTTAATGTTATTTTAACGGCGATATTAGATGTAAACAAAGTATCAGTGAGTGTTAAAATATGGAATTATGATTGATGACTAGTAGTGACAGACTGTAGTCTGTGTTCTGAGTTCTCTCAGGGCAGAGGCAAAGTCAGGCAGTTCTCCTGTGACTGAGAGACCTGATAGATAAGAGGAGTGTCTGTGATGCGAGGCACTTCTATTCAAACGCATCAAAATGAAATAAAAAATGATATCCTGTTTGGTGGGCTAGGCAGGCAGCAGCATCAGAAACAAACAGCCTGAGAGAGCAAACAAAGCCTCCTTATTGCTCGACAAAGGATAGGGTAGCTACCTGGGTAGCAACATCATCACATCCACACTCGATCACAATTATTACATGATATACTGCGGGGTGCAAAATGATTGGATCCATAAATAAAGATGAGTAAAAAATACAGTATAAAATAAATAATTCAAATTTATTTTTAAACCTATTTTGAATTGAAAAGGGCGGTCCATAAGTGAAGACAAAGGATATCAAAGTTCTGGAAAGATTTGGTATGTGGGAGTGGTCTAAGATCCGTCCCAATGTGTTCTTAAATCTCATAAAACATTTAAGAAAAAGGTTCAGTGTCGTTATCTCCGCAATGGTATGGTGGGGGAGTACTGAAAACAGGGGATACAATAATTTTGACTACCTTTTTGTGATTTTTTTAAAACAAGATCTCTTTCTCTGATCAGTTAGTATAAAATAATTACACTGCAGGTAATATGTTTAATACTCCGCTCCATTTCCACTGTAGGTTACTGTTTTTATTACAGTGTGAGATGATATTGGGGGTAGGCATCATGTAAAGACCACAGTTTACAAAATAATGTCCGCATTCCAAATGTTACCCTATTCCCTATATGGTGCTCTACTTTTGACCAGAGCTCATAAGCCCATAGCCAATGTGTCCTGTCCCTATTCTATTCCTGACTGGGTTCAATCCCCTCCAAAAATCTATTTTAATAACATTTTAATTTCAGATGCTATAGTTACCTAAATTACTTGAATGTGTTAATTAAGTATGACTCTTAACTTAAACAGTGTTAATGTTTAAACAGCTCTTCATATCTAAAGAGTGTCCTCCACCACTCACTCCGGCTTCAGTGTGTCACCCCCTTGGCCTCTGCTATCCCTCTATGCTTGTCAAAGGTTGGTAAGTACACATCAACGTGGACGAGAGCTGGAAACTTTCATAAATGTGATTGCTCATACTGAATTACATTTATATTTGAATAGGGAACTGACAATACTAATACATGCATTACCAGTTTGATATTCTCTGTGCAAACCTCTACAATTCATGTTTATTTTACACACTCAACCCCCCTTTGGGTTAGGGCAGTTTAGTTCTACTCTACTGCAGGAGAGAATGGCACCGGTCAGCACGCAATAGATAATATGCATGTGTCAGACAAAACCAGGGGAGGAAAATGAGTGGATCTTAAATAATTAAAAGAGGGGAAGACAAAGGTAAGTGCTGCTTACTGATATAGCATACATGAATAAGTAATGAATTTGGACCTGAATTAATTAGTGTCCTAGCTGGCCTGCCTGGTCGGTCGGCTGTGGATGCGCTTTTGATTAACAAAAAATATGTTTACTTTTTGCATCGTTTTTAGGCAGTGTTTTATACATTATTGAGATGAGCGTTTTGATATTTAACTAGACTGACTGACTTGTAATTCCATATAAAAAGTACATTTCTCTCCACATTATCAAATTGCTGTACATATACAGGATCTTAATTTGATCACTCTTTTGTTTCTGAGAATGTTCCTGCACTGCAGAAAAGGCAGGTTTACATAAATTCACTGAAAATACACCCTAATAGTTTGCAAGCTGTTATATCACAAAGAAATTCTCCTAGTTAACTACAATTATTTTATTCTAGAATCCATTAGAATGCTGAGCATAATCCACAAGGCCTTGTTAAAATAACCTTGAATTATTTTTCTTTCTTTTTTTCTAATAGGAATTCAATTTCAATTTTCTAAAAAATAGAGCCCCCTGACTCAATGAATAGTCAACCACGTTGGTCCCCTTTTGTGATGATGCATAGCATGAGCCCAAAAGCACATAATCAAAAATGATTGGTGACACCGATCCCGCTGCTTAAATGGCTATAGTTGTAGCCTGTGCTCCCTTTACATTACAAAACGAAACTTCTCCTTTTGCTCTCCCTTCCTCCTTCCTGTCTCCCCAATCAATTTAAATGATCAGTTATTTGTCACCCATAGTGATGGATTGCAGTGTACAGCAGCCATACCATTGGCCAATAAGTCTGACCTATCCTAACTATGATCTATTCAACCACTAGTGCTCTAGCTCGCTGCCAGGCAACCCCATCACTCTTACTGGTGTAAATTAATCCACTGGCTTGAACAGTGACCAGCCAGAGAAACTGGGCAAATAGCTATCCAATAGACCTCAGCCTTTTGTCACAGAACAAGCCTGTTAATGTCACCTGCTGAGGCTTTTTCACACTTTACTACACCATCACATTTATCAAATCTATCTCTGTGGCAGTCTGTTGTCAATGATGTAAATTCCAAAAGGGTTCTTCGGCTATCCCGCATAGGAGGACCCTTTTTGGTTCCAGGTAAAACCCTTTTTGGTTTCAGGTAGAACCCTTTTTGGTTTCAGGTAGAACTCTTTTGTGTGTGTAAAGGGTTCTACATGGAACTCAAAAGGGTTCTACCTGGAACCAAAAGGTTTCTACCTGAACCAAAAAGGTTCTACATGGAACCAAAAATGATTCTTCAAAGGGTTCTCCTATTGGGACAGCTGATGAACCCTTTTAGGTTCTAGATATAACCTTATTTTGAAGAGTGTATCTGGACAACGCACAGCTTAATGTGGGAGTTTGTAATGTTGCCAAATAAGGCTAATTGTCCAGGCATTTACCCATTCCAGAGGTTCCTAAGGGTGGCAGGTAGCCTGGCGGTTAGAGCATTGGGCCAGTATCTGAAAGGTCGCTGGTTCGAATACCAGAATTTACAAGGCGAAATCTGTCAATGTGCCCTTGAGCAAAGCACTTAACAGTAATTTGCTCCAGAAGTGCTGTGCTACTATGGCTCGCTCTGAACCAATCCGTATGTGTATGTGACAACTAAATGTATAGAGAGAGAGAGATATGGAAGCCTTGGTCTAATGTAAGACCATTTTCACGGTAGGTAGCTATATAGCTCCTGTCTGCTGACATACAGTATACTGCCATTAAATGGAGCTCTGCATTAGACCAAGGCTTCCCTATATCTCTCTGTTTGTTTGTTAAATTGTACTGCCACTCAAGAATTTCCTCGTATATAGCTTTGCATTTTCTAGTATTATTATAACTACATCGAAAATGAGGGAGGTTATATGGATTTACATGCTGGCGTTCATTTCTCAAATAGTTACGGTAAGGTGAGACAGTAATGGCTTAGTGAGAAAATCTCCTGCATGCAGTTGTCCTCGAAAGTATATCATCTAGCCATGTTTTTTCCCCAGCAGTCGGTTTACAGCTGATGTGTATTTCTAAAGATTATATGAGTGAAAGGGAGGCCACTGAACCCATTTAATTTGAAGGATAAAATGACCCATATTAACTTATCTCTGTATTTTAACTTATCTCATCTGCCATGCGTGACAAATAACATTGAGCTCAATGGCTCCCCAGAGGACAGGACTGTAAAATAGACCTGTCGAATGGCTAACGCTGATCCCAGTCCCAGTCCATCATTTTGGCCAACGCTACAAAGCCATTAAAATACAAACAGTTTAAACACCTTGCTTGCCTCCACCATTAAACAAAATGATATGCATGATATTAAAACGACTCGCTGCTCTCCTTGATTGTGTCTTTGCAGCTGGAATGTATCTTGATTTATACACCACACTAGCTGCTCTCTCTCTCTTTCTCTCTTTCTTTACACTTTACCAGCCATGATTAAATATATAAAGATCTCGTGTGTAATCTGCGCCTTGTAAAGATCGAGGCAAGAGGTATTGTGTTTTATTTGTTCATGTTTCACCAGTGAAGGGTCCCGTTACCAAGAGAATCAGATTCACTCTCAATTCCGCAGTGTACAGAGTACCTCACCGTGCAGGGATATAGGCAGACACTCAATACAAACGGCAGGAAGAGAAGAGCAGAAATAAATCAATGGTATCCATCATAATCTTTGGCCACGAGGCTACGACTGACTGCCGAGTATCAGACAGTCGATAGAGTCGTTTCCTGGCAGAGATGCTGCATTGCAGAGAGCAGAGAGAGAAATGGAGGGAGGGAGGGAGGGAGGGAGGGAGGGAGGGAGGGAGGGAGGGATAGGGAGGGTGAGAACAAGGGCACTGTCTCTAGTGTCTAGTGTGCTCCCTCAATACAAAGTCCACATTATTATCTACACACAGAGATGATATCAGGATACTCAAGAATCTAATATTATTTTTCGGTGTACAACTAACACAATGAGGGTAATTTCTACTATAGTGTTTTAGCTTCGTTGTCCCAGCAGCGTCAAATCGAGGGATCAATACCACAACATAGGACATGGTTATCATGGTCAATCAATTGAAGATGGTGAAAAGTGCATCACTTATTGTCACTTTAAAAGAGTTTCCGTCTCAGAAATATTCAAATATTGATCAGTTACTAATAAAAATGTCTCCCATGAGGCAACTTCTTGCTCTGACTTATCAAAGTGAAATTATTTTAGGATGTTATGTGTTGAAATGTACTTACCAAGGTGATAATTTGGAGAACTAGCTATGGGCAACATTAATGCCCCATGCTTCTGCTGCTTTGAAAACCAGGCCAATTGTAAATACTGTGGTTATGCAGATAAGACACAGTCACATTTGCAATCTAAATCAAGCACACTAGAGTGAAGCAAAGACAAAGCGCCTGTCAATAATTTCCCAGTCGGAAGAACTGAATATTAGCACAAATAAGAAGAGGAGAAAAAAAACGACTAATTTCGAGATGAGATTCCGTCAGAGATATGCATCAGAGAGCAGTTTAATTCCGTTTGTGCAGAAGTTTTCTGTATCTGATGGTGATAGACGTGATCCATCTGAGGTAGAAATACGGTGAATCACCTTACCTTGTCTAACCTACTTCAGTCAGTTGAGCATAGAAATTGGTAACTTGGTAACTATTTCTATGGCACCTTGGATGTCCCATTGAATAGAATGACTCACAGAAAGCCAAATGATATACAGATATGTTCAACAGCCTTTCCGCATGGTGCAGTAAATAAGACACAGGTTAGGGGTGGACAAGGCTGATTCAACTATGTTTGGAGTCAAGATTTGCACTGACTATTCTAACATTGCGATTGATTGAGCTTTAGTTGTTCCTCTCTGATTAATCCATATATAGGGTACAGTAGGACTCTTGGCACATAGTGTTCTGAAGGTGAATTTAATTGAATGCCATGAACAAACAATGCTAACTAACTTGCCTAGTTAAATAAAGGTTAACTAAAAATAAAATAAAAAAACAAAACAATGCTCAAATACTTGTAGGTTACAGTACCACTGACAGAAATGAATGTTTCCCACTCCATATGGAAGAGACAAAGCATTTAATGAGCCTTTAAATAAACCAGACACATTTGACAGTCCTTTTAGGAGATATACAGCTCAACATAGGTAACATTGTATCACCCCCCAAGCCCCCCCCCGAACACCCCCCCACCCCCACCCCCACCCCCCCCACCCCCACGCCCACCAACAAAAACATTACTACAGTACATGACCCAAAGTATGTGGACAGCTGCTCGTCGAACATCTCATTCCAAAATCATGAGCATAATATGTAGTTCGTCCTCCCACTCTTCTGGGAAGGCTTTCCACTAGATGTTGGAACATTGCTGCGGGGACTTGCTTCCATTCAGCCACAAGAGCATTAGTGAGGTTGGGCACTGCTGTTGGGCGATTAGGCCTGGCTCGCAGTTAACATTCCAATTCATCCCAAAGGTGTTCGATGGGGTTGAAGTCACAGCTCTGTGCAGGCCAGTCAAGGTCTTCCATACCGATCTCAACAAACCCTTTCTGTATGGACCTCGCTTTGTTCATACTGAAGCAGGAAACGGCTTTCCCCAAACTGTTGCCACAAAGTTGGAAGCACAGAATCGTCTAGAATGTCATTGTATGCTATAGCGTTAAGATTTCCCTTCACTGGAACTAAGCATAAAAAACAGCCCCAGAGCATTATTCCTCCTCTACCAAACTTTACAGTTGGCACTATGCATTGGGGCAAGTAGCATTCTCCTGGCATCTGCCAAACTCAAATTCTTCCCTCAGACTGCCAGATGGTGAAGCAAGCTTTTCACTCCAGAGAACACTCCAGAGTCCAATGGCGGCGAGCTTTTCACCACTCCAGCCAAAGCTTGGAATTGCACATGGTGATGCTCGGCCATAGAAACCCATTTCATGAAGCTCCCGACTAACAGTTATTGTGCTGAAGTTGCTTCCAGAGGAGCTCGGTAGTGAGTGTTGCAACCGAGAACAGACGATTTTTAAGCACTGCGCACTTCATCACTCGGTGGTCCCGTTCTGTGAGCGGGACAGAACGGGACACTCCTAGAGGAGCAACAACGTAGTGTTGCTCCACTTCACAATAACAGCACTTACAGTTGACAGGGGCAGTTCTAGCAGTGAAGACATTTGACGAACTGACGTGTTGGAAAGGTTGCATCCTATGACGTAGCCACGTTGAAAGTTGGTGAGCTCTTCAGTCAGGCCATTCTACTGCCAATGTTTGTCTAAGGAGATTGCATGGCTGTGTGCTCAATTTTATACACCTGTCAGCAACGGGTGGGGCTGAAATAGCCGAATCCACTAATTTGAAGGAGTGTCCACATACGTTTTTGTATATAGTGTATGTTATTAATTAGAAGAGACAGCTGAGACGAGCAAAGTATTGGATGTTACCTTTATAATCCTCATTATATTCTAATGACCTTTAACATCTTTGCGCAAGAATAGTAAATGCATAATGGCACTGTTACATTAAAATAATGGAGGAGACAGTGGTAAATTGTCAATTTCAAATTCCATATATGGATTTTCATATAATGCATTATATAGTACTAGTAACACGCTATAGTCGCATGTCATCACGCAACATAATGGGGTATCCTGAGTAAATACACTGAGTGTTCAAAACATTAAAAACACCTTCCTAATATTAAGAATGCCCTTCATCTACGCTGATTGAAGTGGATTTAACAAGTGACATCAGAAAGGGACCATCGCTTCCATGTCATGGAAAGAGCAGGTGTTTATAATGTTTTGTACCCCCATATGACATACTACTAGTGGGATTGCAGTGGGATTTATTTAAAACAAATGAATTGCTCAATAATTACATTTAAGCTGTATTTGCTTTGTAGTTATTATTCCTAACAAGGGCATTGAACTGAATAAACCACAACAGTAGTTAACAAGCTCATCACAAGCTTACTCTAACTCAAAGACTTGAATTATATTTTTATTTCAATTTCCAGTGAACATTTCTCTGGATAACTTAGTAGAGAAGCAGGAAGAATTCGGCAGCTGTGATCACTTATTCAGCAATGTTGCAAAAACCTTCAGCTATGGGGCTATATTTAGCCTGAGATCACTGCATCTCCTTGCAAAAGATGAATGGCTTATGAAGCCAGGAGGAACCACAGGTAGAGACAGAACTGGATTTGATCTAAGGGCAATGGGAGTTCAATGTTGACCAGTTTCCTGTAGCTATGCTGTACTTCTGATCATTAACACATCATCCCATAGGCAGGGTACGATGACTAGATTCATTTTCAGGCCAGAGGCACTATTCTTCTAGAATTTTGCATTTTACTTGATGTACTGTATTGTTCACATCCTCGATAATGGCAGCAAGATCAAGTTACACAGAAAAATCTGATCATTATCACAGGGATAATGATGACCGTATTGCAAAGCTGCACTTTCACTTTTCATTTGGGAACTTATCTGAACAATAGTGAACCTGGTTTTATAAGGTGATTAAATCAGGTATTACATGCAATTTCTGATGGAACACACAATATAAAGTATCTAATGCATAAATTGTTATAAAATATTGTGACTTTTTCCAACTCAGAACATTATACAGTGCATTCCGAAAGTATTCAGAAACCTTGACTTTTTCCACATTTTGTTACGTTACAGCCTTATTAAAAAATTATTGCTTTTCCTCATCAATCTACACACAATACCCCATAATGACAAAGCCAAAACGGGTTAAAAAAAAGACGAAAAAAAAGCACATTTATTAAAATAAAAAGCCGAAATATGACATTTACATAAGTATTCAGACTCTTTACTCAGTACTTTGTTGAAGCACTTGTCATGACTCGCTCCTGGGTGAGAATCAAAGGTTCCAGATCAGCTTGGCAAATGGCTGACAGATAGCCAGACCACCCCTCTCTCCCACAGGAGAGGAGAAGGGGGAGTTGGGCCGGTTTTATGACTCCTCACGCCAATCATAAATTGTATGCAGCAGACGACTCCTTTTGGTCTCTAGTAATCTTTCTTACAGAAGATTTTGCCGCCCAAAAACACTAGTACCCAAAAGTGAACACTGGAACGTTATTTATATCATCTGAAAGTGGGGAATGATGACAGATGGAATATGGGAAATGAATGTCTATGTCATTAAAAATTTTATAAAATTTTTATAACAAAAATATTGTAACTTGAAGAGCTTTCACACTGTGTACGTCAGGTTATTTTAGTATTCTAATGAGATCACAGTAATCATAGTACTTTTGCCCAGTTTGTAGCCATGCCCGAGGGTGTCAGAGTGATGGAACGCCCTTTTTACCAGAGGGTATAAAGGATGAGTTGAGAATTAACATATTCAGACCAGGAGAACTTTAAGCTGCAGCTCAGTTCTCGATTGGTTACGACCACATGAAAATCAACACGAGGCGAAGATGACAAAGTTGCCTCTAACAATCAATGTTACGGCTGAGTAATTGCTCTAAGTACTGTATCTGAGAAAGGAACATTCTGTTACTTTTCAACCTTTGTCTACTACACTGCTCTCATCACCCCACTGGTGGATCATCGACATGGCTGATTAGCTGGCTTCATACTACAGAAAAAGTCATTGACAACGAAGGAGAAGGACCTTGTGACATCTGGTGGAGGAGAAGGCAAGCTCTTTTCACGAAGGCTTATGTCCCACAGAGATAGAACGACGAAGAAAGACAACTCAGACACGTAAATACATTCATTGCTTCCTCTCCCCCATGGGCGGTGGTTAGGGTGCTAAGCATTCTGATTACTGTGATTCCAAATTTATCAGTGATAAGTTTGAATCTCACTTTGTCTCTCTCTCTCTCTCTCTCTCTCTCTCTCTCTCTCTCTCTCTCTCTCTCTCTCTCTCTCTCTCACTATTGACCCCTCCCTTTTTATAACCAAGCAGTCATGCTGTTGTTAGTCCACTAGGGACATGTTTTCATTGTATTATGTTTCTAATCAATAACCTCTACTGTGTGTGTGTATGTATTCTATGTAGTTATTTAGTTAGTTAGTAAATAAATAATTAAGCCAATTTGTGTATTGCTGATTCATAAGTAAGGTTAGGGTTCTTGCAGATATCAAGAAGTATGCGACATTCAGAATGAGACTGATATGAGGTAATAATTAATAAGTAACTGTTATCGATATATCAGGCCAAAGAGTTAAATCTTGCTTTCATCAGACCAGAGAATCTTGTTTCTCATGGTCTGAGTCTTTTAGGTGAATTTTGTCAAAATCCAAGCGGGCTGTCATGTGCCTTTTACTGAGGAGTGGCTTCCGTCTGGCCACTCTACCATAAAGGGCTGATTGGTGGAGTGCTGCAGAGATTCTAGAAGGTTCTCCAATCTCCACAAAGTGACTCTGGAGTTCTGTCAGAGTGACCATCAGGTTCTAGGTCACCTCCCTGACCAAGGCCCTTCTCCCCCGATTGCTCAGATTGGCTGGGCGATCAGTTCTACGAAGAGTCTTGGAGTTCCAAACTTCTTCCATTTAAGAATTATGAAGGCGAATGTGTTCTTGGGGACCTTCAAAGCTGCAGAAATGTTTTGGTACCCTTCCCCATATCTGTGCTTCCACACAATCCTGTCTCGGAGCTCTACGGACAATTCCTTCAACCTCATGTCTTGTTTTTGCTCTGACATGTACTGACAACTGTGGGACCTTATATATACAGGTGTCTGCCTTTCCAAATCATGTACAATCAATTAAATTTATCACAGGTGGACTCCAATCCAATTTTGAGCTCAATTTTGAGTCTTATAGCAAAGGGTCTGAATACTTATTTAAATAAGGTATTTCAGTTTTTTGTTTTTAATACATTTGCAAGAATTTCTAAAAACCTGTTTTCACTTTGTCATTATGGGGTATTGTGTGTAGATTGATGAGGATTTTTTATTTATTTAATCCATTATAGATTAAGGCTGTAATATAACAAAATGTGGAAAAATTCAAGGGGTCTGAATACTTTCCGAATGCGCTGTATAACCAGATAACATGGTAGTCATGCGAATTTGAGGGGGAACAACCGATGACTTGAGCAGATTTTGTGGGATATAACAACTGATGTGAGCCTTAAGGCACAGTTTGACAACTCTGTTAGAGTTCTTGTCAGCTATTTCACCCCAAACAGCCTCTGTACCAGCTACTTCTTAAGCTCAACTGTGTTCTCACTGGGTAAGGAAGGAGAGACTTGCAGAAGATTATCTTCAGGTCTGCGCAGAATACAGATGTAGGATCTTAATTTGATCACTCTTTTGTTGCTGATAATTTTCCTGCACAGCGGGAAATGCAAATTTATAGGATATTGAAGGTTTAAAAAGGCTTCTAAAGTGTGTAATTTCCACTTCAAAATGTCAGACTTGATTTGAAAAATCTACCTCTACAAAGTCCATTAATTATAATCCACATAATAATTCACATTTCCTGTTGATGCAGGATTACTTTCCTGCTGTAGTAAACTGGGTCAAATGAAGATCCTACATCTGTACAGGATTCTTATAGCAGAACGGTAGATGAAACACTCCTACAGACATTATATAGATCTACTGATGTAGGATCTTAATTTGAGCCAGTTTGCTACAGCAGGAAATTAATCATACAGCAACAAAAAAAGTGAAATGTTCATTATTATGTGGATTATAATGAATGGACATTTTTGTAGGGGTTGATACATTTATTTAAATGGAAAATACAAACATCCTGGGCGGCAGGTAGCCTAGCGGTTAGTGAGTTGGGCCAGTGACTGAAAGGTCCCTGGTTCGAATACCCGAGCATTTCCTGCATTACAGGAGGTCTCTCCTGCAACAAGGTGATCAAATTAAGATTCTACATCTGTATTGTTCTGTGCAGACTTGCACACTATGGCATAACCACTTAAGGATCGGACCCTTTTTTTCCAATTTTCGCCTAAAATGACATACCCAAATCTAACTGCCTGTAGCTCAGGACCTGAAGCAAGGATATGCATATTCTTGATATCATTTGAAAATAAACACTTTGAAGTTTGTGGAAATGGGAAATTAATGTAGGAGAATATAACACATTAGATCTGGTAAAAGATAATACAAAGAAAAAAACAGGCGTGTTTTGTCACATCATCTTTGAGAAAGAGAAATGACATAATATTACTTAGGTGTCCAGAAGCAATTTATATTTTTGCCACTAGATGGCAGTAGTGTATGTGCAAAGTTTTAGACATAGTCAATGAACCATTGCATAACTGTTCAAAACGTTGTATCAAGTCTGCCCAAATCTGCCTATTGGTTTATTGATACATTTTCAAGTACAAAACTGTGCACTCTCCTCAAACAATAGCATGGTATTCTTTCACTCTAATAGCTACTGTAAATTGTGGGAAATGTTCTTGTTATTTACGACGTCAAGCTAATCACATTAGCACACGTTAGCTCAAGCGTCCCGAGGACAGGACACAATCCTGTAGAGGTTAAAGAACGCATGCCTAAAAAAATACAAAACAGCCTTCACAGTCACAGACTATGCGTCAGTTTGTGCACAGGCCAAACAGCAGAAGATAAACGCTAACAAGTGAAACATATTGAGCATTCTTTCTGCCTGTCTACACATTGTACACACTTGATTATAATTGGGATTGTCACTTTCCTAAACTCACAAACTTTAGATCGGTGACAGTGCTGCTTACTTATTTCCCCCTTCCTCACCATACTTCCTCCCCATCCCACCTAATTTCTGGGGTAAATCATAGTAATTAGAGATTTCACAGACCGTAACATTAATTACATTGCTAAATGGGAAACCAAGCAAGCCACGTCTTTAACTACCCATGCACAGCAGTTTTGGATGTTGGGAGCAGCTGTTGACCGAGCATAAGCATCAGTATGGCTCTGGAGGGTAGTGGCTTAGAATCTGTCTGTGTTTATCAGATGTTCAGTTGTTTATCAGTGCAGAGAGAGAGAAGGATAGGGAGGGGAGAGGGAGAGAGAGAGCGAGAAAGAGAGATGAGAGAGCAAGGTTAGAGAGATATGAACAAAGAGACAGAGAGAGAGAAATAAAGAGAGGAAAGGAGTGGGGGAGGGGGGCTGTTTAACTAAGTCCAGATGATGGATTTACTTCTTACTAACACGCATGGCCTCAAACAGGTCAGGATGTTGTGAGGTTAACCAACACTCAGTCAGCAGTGATGCTGATTAGTGCACCCCTCTCTCTGAGCCCGCCTCAATTAACAAGCTCTGCAATGCATCCCCCAAAAAAGATACAAGACAACCAATTGAAACGGATATCGATTAGGTGCTGCTGGAATCACTGTGAAGTCCTGCTGACATGCTTATGATGGAGATTGGGGTTTAATGTCCCGTATCAAAAAGGGATCATTAAATTATCATTGTACCTCTCCGCTCCCTTAGAGAATATTATGCATGTGTGGGGACTTCTGATGAAGCACCATGTTAGTGGAGAGACTTAATCAAGGCATTGGAATGTTGGTATTGTATAATCCAAGCAGCATCACCTCGAGAATTAAATCAGACTCTGTTTCCTTCTGCGACATAACCAGGCGTGCATAGCATAGCAGGGTTTATATATGTATGGTGACGAGACCTCTTACAATGTAGCCACACACACACATTAACTGAGGTTTCATACACCACTGAACCCTGACAGGTGTGATGAAGCACTGCAGCTAGAAACCAATCCAAACAGATTGTACATTTCTATATATAGATAACTAGCATACTGAAGAAAAGCTCAGAAAGGAACTGATCATGTCAAAACGTTTCTGAATAAAACAGCCAGTGGCTCTTGTATTTTTAATTATGTAAAGTTTGGAGGGAAGATTGAGAGTGACAGACCCATTCTACAGTTAGGATGAAGAACGCAATCCATGTTCTTGATCATTACTGTGTGTGAGTGTGTGTGTGTGTGTGTGTGTGTATGCGCACCTTAGTGTGTTGGTGCCTTACAGCTTGTCACGGAATCCACCCACATCACAGCCTTGAAGATCACAGAATAGTGCATCTCTTTCTGTTCACACTGAAAGCCAATGTGGCTGTGCTATAGTCAAGCATAATGAGATGGATGTGTAGGTATGCCAAATAGAACAATGCCAAAATTAAACTATTGTTTTTGTTGCATTTCATAGGTCCTGTATGTATCTAACAACAATGTTAGAAATCTGTTTGTTATCTGCAGGCGAAATGGCTCAAGTTGCGGTAGAGTGCGCTTAACTATGAAACCCAATTACTGCTCTGGCTCAGACAAGTAGGCCCCTGATCCATCATGAGAAAAGTGCATCCTCCCCTGGAGCCTCCCGACAAGGGAGCGGTGTAATGGGGTGAGAAAACAGGGCTTATTGGGAGATCTTTCACCCTTTCCACCCTTTATGTCTTCACGTTAAAGGATTACCGGCACATGCCAGGCTAGACAGCCCCCTTGTTTTATGTGCTGATAAATATCAGAAAAACAATGCTGGAATACTTCTATATGCTGAGGAAGGATTTATCTGTCTGCCTCTTATGTTATGTAAGCTGCATAACAGGATTTATATTGTCATTAAGAGGCCGATCTGACAGCAGGGTGGCAAGATAAAGGCTCATGATGGAGACCCTCCCAATCATCAGGCTTTCTCTCTCTCTCTCTCTCTCTCTCTCTCTCTCTCTCTCTCTCTCTCTCTCTCTCTCTCTCTCTCTCTCTCACTGAGGCCCTGTGTTGTAGCCCTCTGTAACAGATCCACTTCGCCACACACTGATACATCCTGCTGAAATCCTTCAGGAAGGAGTCACAAGCATTTTCTCAAAAGGGCATCCTGATGGAATCCACCAAACCATGTCGGTTTTCTGAGAAGTAAAAGTCTTTCTGATGCTCCCATGCTTTTACACCGGTTACTTTCAGCCAATGTACACACAGACTCCCATTCCTTTGGTCACGTGATCTCCATGACAACATGACAAGGTAAGTGGAAAAGCATAGGTGCTCTACCAGGAACAGAACATCTTACTTTTATTGATAGTTTATATTTGAGCATAACTATTTACATTTAATGGTGTGAGTACTGCTAACACTAAAACCTCTGGGAATTCTAACAGTGTAATTAATACATTTCATATATGTAATTGCAAAAATAATCATTTGGTTGTGTTAGATAGATAGATAGATAGATAGATAGATAGATAGATAGATAGATAGATAGATAGATAGATAGATAGATAGATAGATAGATAGATAGATAGATAGATAGATAGATAGATAGATAGATAGATAGATAGATAGATAGATAGATAGATAGATAGATAGTGTTGTGTAATTTCCAATTCTTTATAGTTATTGTGTAATTTCCAATTCTTTATAGCTCCCTGAATATATTAAGCTCTGTATGTTTCAAGCAGAGACAAGATCTCTTTGTCCTCAGCAGATGAGGGTAGGGTGTAGGCAACCCCCTACCACTCAGCAGGTTGACCTTTGACCAGAGGAATGTCACCAGAGTCAGGAGACTCCCCCAGGGGTAAAGGCTTCCAGTGTACCTCCCATTTTTCTGACTTAGAACTAGACATGTATTCTGTGCCAATGTTATCTCCAAATAGCATCAAATAGCAATGACTACTTAAGTTCAGGCCAAGAATTACTTACAATATTGCACGTGATATGATATAACAACTGTACATGAATATGTATATACAGACCTGAATGAATAAATAAAGTCCTGAGTGAATGAGTGATTACAGACCAGAGTTACTCACGGATGGATGCATAATTGTTAAACTAGGTCCTAACACCCCAACAGTTCCAGGTCTATGTTGCCGACGGCACGGCACCCCGGTGAGGCATTAAATAGTCTAATAGCCGCCGGCAGGATGGACCTCCTGTAGCGCTCTCTGGCACACCGTGGTGGGATCAATCTGTGACTAAAGGTGCTCCTCTGCGTCATAACCATGGCATTCAGAGGGTGGGTGACGTTGTCCATGATGGCCAGCAGTTTGGCTAGGATCCGTCTCTCAGCCACCTCCTCTAGAGTGTCAAGGCTAATCCCCAGAACAGAGCTAGCCTTCCTAATCTGACTGGTAGAAGGTATGCAGTAGTTTACAGCACACGTTGAAGGATCTGAGCCTCCTCAGAAAGTAGAGTCTGGCCATTTTTGTACAGAGTCCCGGTGTTACCAGCCCATTCCAGCCTGTTGTCCATATGAACTCCCAGGAACTTGTATGACCCAACCATTTTTACATCCATCCCGTGTATAGGGACTGCAGTCAGTTGGGCCTTGGTTCTCCTGAAGTCCACCACCATCTACTTTGTTTTTCTGGGGTTTGAGGTGAGCGTGGACTAACCTTTACAGGGTCTTCATGATGTGGGATGTTAGCGCTACAGGTCTGAAGTCATTCAGGACAATGGGATGCGCCTTCTTGGGCACTGGGATGAGGTAGTATGTTTTCCACAGCACAGGGACCCTTTCCAGGCTCAGGCTAAGGTTGAAGTGTCGCTGGAGTATTCCACACAGTTGGTCAGCACAGACCCTAAGCACCCTTGGGCTGATGCCATCAGGGCCCGCCGCTTTCCACTGATGTAGTATCTCCAGCTCTCTCTTCACTTGGTTGGTGGTGAAAGCCAGCCCAGGTGGGGAGGTGGGGGTACGTGGGGTGTTGAGGATCAGTCCAGAGGGAGCAGGGGCGGAGGTGGGGAGGGGGTTGCTGATTGTCTCAACAGAGGTGTTGTGAGCAAAGTGTGGGTGAGACGGCCGTGAGGGTGTGTTGCCTGGGGAGCTGGATTGGAGGTGGACAGGGCCAGTTTTGAACCTGTCAAAAAATTGTTTCAGCTCATTGGCTCTGTCCTTGGTCCCCTCCGTCTGCCCACTGTTTGACTTTTTGAAGCCAGTGATATTTCTCATACCCTTCCACACATCTCTCACCTGGCTCTGCCTCAGCTTGTCCTCCATCTTCTCCTTATACACTCTCTTCCCCTCAGCAATCCACAACTTCAGCTCCCTCTGGACGCATTTCAATTTGTCCTTGTCCCCCTCCTTGAAGGCCCTCTTCTTCTCATTCAGCAGGGCCATCAGGTCGCTGGTGACCCAAGGTTTATTATTTGGAAAACAGCGTACCTTCCTGGTGGGTACAGTGTTGTCTACACAATATCATTTGATATAGTCTGCAGTCAGTAAGTCCATCAATGTCATCCCCATGAGCCTCACAGAGCACATCCCAGTCTGTTGTTTCAAAGCAGTCCTGTAGGGCCTCATTCGCCACCGGAAACCATCTCCTAATGGTCCTAGTGGTCGCAGGCTGCTGTTGGACCATAGGTCTGTAGAGTGGGGTGAGGGTGTAGATCTAATGTAACATTAGAATATGATTTTAAATTTGATTTCAAATAACACAATAGCATTTTCATTAGTTTATGTTAGTGTAGGCTATATGTAAATGGTCAATACATTTTATTAGTGGAGTGCCTTTTTTACAAATATGAAACAGAAATCATGTGTTGGAACTTGGTAACAGCTTCTTTTTATAATGACAAAATAAATAACAATACACCAAAATACACCACTAAGACGCATGGTCATCAGGACACACGGTCAAATTATGAAAACATTAGAAGTCTAAACATCATTATAAGCACCAAGTGTGGTTGAAAATCAGCACCAAATAAATAAAGGTCTTAGAATGAATATGTGTCAATATATACTGTAAGTAAATTATTGATACGTTGGATACAATGGCGAATTTGTCTGTTTCTTTTTCATCAAAATGGAGGTAAAGCATGATCTCGCTGAAGCGATCCCCTGACATGGTTTCTCCAAAGACAACTATACCATATACACACCCACTTTCCACCGATGGACATACAGGATTGAAATTAACACTTGCAACAACAGACAGATCCCAGGCAGTGTGTCCTTGACCGTGCGTGCCTTAGCCACAGTACAGTCCCTGAATTCTGTAGCATGTCACATAAACAACGAAAGCTGGTGAGTGCACTGCTGGTGTTGTTTTTTGCTTGAGATGCTCTCTCAGTGATGACATTTAGTGCTGATAATTGGCACATAGCATTGTCACTGGCTTGTTCTATCTAAACGGTTCTATCCCTTCCTCTCTCCTGCCTCACGTTACATTTGGTGCTGGCAGGTGCACCTGCTCAGTGCTCACCGTTATGGCTTTTTTGCTCTTAGGCCTCAGAGGAGTAGGTTATTCAGGCTGAGGCTTAGAATCAGGAGAGTAATCATCAGAGAGATCATGATTATTTTCTTCTCCAACATTGGAGTCGTTTTCATTCAGATCTTGTAGCAGCACTAACGCAGCATGTACATCCGTTCCTCTTGGTCTTCTTGCCGTTGTACTGTGTACTCCATGTAGGCCAGAGTAGGCTGATAAGACTGCTTGGATTTGGTAGACTGATATAGGGTACATAACATTTTCAGATTATTATTAGAAAATACCAATACAATAGAATGGCCCGCCCTGTTCTTCATTCACAATTGGTGATTACATAATTACACATCGTTTGCTTCCGCTCGCTCATCAACTCACCCATTCTCCCCCTTTCTCCCCATCATACTTTATTTACTTTATCCTTTTAATCTGTTGTTATATGTGTGAAATTTGTTTCAGTATAGTTTAGGTTCAGTTTCGAGGCAATTGTCGGGATGATTATCAACTGGGCACGGTACATTCTACTATCGGGAGAAGCAGGGGTGCAGGCCCTACTGTCTGATGAAGGAGGGGCAACGGGGAAAAAACATAAAAAACACATGACATGCCCTCATAAAACTGGTTATAACTCCAGTTCTGTTTGTGATATTAAGATTCTAACAACTGCAGTGTGTTATATAGACTTATTCAGGAAAGGTCAAGGACAGAGGGGGGCATAACTTAAAAAATGAACAGTTGCCCCATATGAGGATAGTTACTTACATGTTGGTGACCCGTGTGAGGAGGATTTTCTGCTATTTGCTATTTACTGGTAATATACAGTGCTTTCGAAAAGTATTCAGACCCCTTTCCTTTTTCAACATTTTGTTACGTTACATCCTTATTCTAAAATTGATTAAATAATTGTTTTTCCTCATCAATCTACACACAATACCCCATAATGGCAAAGAATACATTTTTGCAAATAAAAAAATATATAAAAAAACGATACATAATACAGACCCTTTGCACTGAGACTCGAAATTGAGCTCAGGTGCATCCTGTTTTCATTGATCATCCTTGAGATGTTTCTACAACTTGATTGGAGTCCACCTGTGGTAAATTCAATTGATTGGACATGATTTGGAAAGGCACACGCCTTGACAGTTTATGTCAGAGCAAAAACCAAGCCATGAGTTTGAAGGAATTGTCCATAGAGCTAAGAGGCAGGATTGTGTTGAGGCACAGATCTGGGGAAGGGTACCAAACATTTCTGCAGCATTGAAGGTCCCCAGAAACACAGTGGCCTCCATCATTCTTAAATGGAAGAAGTTAGGAACCACCAAGACAATTCCAAAAGCTGGCTGCCTGTCCAAACTGAGCAATAGGGTGTTGACCTAGAACCTGATGGTCACTCTGACAGAGCTCCAGAGTTCCTCTGTGGAGATGGGAAAACCTTCCAGAAGTACAACCATCTCCGCAGCACTCCAGCAATCAGGCCTTTATGGTAGAGTGGCCAGACGGAGTCACTCCTCAGTAAATGGCACATGGCAGCCCGCTTGGAGTTTGCCAAAAGGCACTTAAAGGACTCTCAGACCATGAGAAACAAGATTCTCTGGTCTGATGAAACCAAGATTGAACTCTTTGGCCTAAATGCCAAGCGTCACGTCTGGAGGAGACCTGGCAACATCACTACGGTGAAGCATGGTGGTGGCAGCATCATGCTGCGGGGATGTTTTTCAACGGCAGGGACTGGGAGACTAGTCAGGATCAAGGGAAAGATGAAAGGAGCAAAGTCCAGAGCGCTCAGGACCTCCAACTGGAGCGAAGGCTCACATTCCAACAGGACAACGACCCTAAGCACACAGCCAAGACAACGCAGGAGTGGCTTCGGGACAAGTCTCTGAATTTTACTAGAGTGGCCCAGCCAGAGCCCTGACTTGAATCCCATCGAACATATCTGGAGAGACCTGAAAATAGCTGTGCAGCGACACTCCCCATCCAACCTGACAGAGCTTGAGAGGATCTGCAGAGAAGCATGGGAGAAACTCCCCAAATACAGGTGTGGCAAGCTTGTAGCCTCATACCCAAGAAGACTCAAGGCATAATTGCTGCCAAAGGTGCTTCAACAAAGTACTGAGTAAAGGGTCTGAATACTTATGTAAATGATTTTTTAATAAATGTGCAACAATTTCTACAAACCTACAAACCTACTCAATATTGGGTATTGTGTGTAGATTGATGAGAAAAAATAACAATTTAATCCATTTTAGAATAAGGCTGTAACATAACAAAAAGTCAAGGGGTCTGAATGCGTCCCGAAAGCACTGTATGTCGAATGGGAGGAGAAATATTTGCTTTTATAGTATATCCAGTACATACTGTACTTTTCTTTGGCGCCTGCAATAATACTACCAACATTATTATTCATACCCTATTTGTACCAGTCATTGAACCAACATTTTCCATGATTGAATACTTTTACAGATTTAGAGTTCACCTTCTGTATCAGAATAGTGTAAAGTATGAAATCTCTTACAAAAATAAATATTAAGAGTTATTGTGGGCCAAAATAATACAGAGTGCTTGGGTTTGGAGGGATCATTGAACCCTGTATTTTGAAACAGATTTATTGCAAAGCAAGAGCTTTACTTGGAGTTCAACATGTTTCATATAAATAATAATTGTCTGTGCTCCTGGATGATTTATGGTTTTATTTAAACTATTTATTAAAATTAAATTACTGACCATCTTCCAATGGAGCATTTCCAGCAGTACAGCAATTAATGGTTTCCTTTATATGTCTCAAATAGAGCTGTGTGGTCTCTGAATTAAAAAAATAATAATTACGCTTTTAGGGAAAACTCTTCACTCATGGGGAAGACAAGTTGTGGTGCAGTCTCACAAAAAATATAATATGTGAATTTATGGGAGCTCCAAACATTAGCCAAATCTTAGTCAAACACAATAACGACGAATCACATCACTTTCATTAGGGGTGGACAACATTTTTCATTCAGATAGGCTTGACAATATCATACATACTGTAGATACGCTGTTTAACTATTACTGTCAGTGCCAAGGAGAAGACATGTTCTATCTGCAAAATGTACCACTGTCATTCTGTATGTTGTCATGGTAATTACGTCATCCTATCCTCTTATTTGTGTGTCAGACTAATGTGTTTAAATCACTGGATAAGTTGTGAGAGGAATATAAAGTGGAGTGAATGTCAGTCAGTCAGTGAATGTGAGCAACACGGCGACACTCCTCACGCTTCAACGTCCTTTGGAGACGGCCACCTGTGCTGAGCTTCATGGTGGAGGTAATGTGGAACACTGGCTAGGCACCATGTATATTTATTACTTGCTAATGAGCCACAACTGACCCAAGCTGAGGACTGAGTGACTTCAGCTGAATGGCAGGCAGCACTTCATCCCCAGCACACTGCCTCTGTGTGTGTGTGTGTGTGTGTGTGTGTGTGTGTGTGTGTGTGTGTGTGTGTGTGTGTGTGTGTGTGTGTGTGTGTGTGTGTGTGTGTGTGTGTGTGTGTGTGTGTGTGTGTGCATGCGTACGTGCGTGTCCAAATGGCAGCAAACTACTTTATGTCTGCATATATGAAATTGTTCACATGCTGTAATGTCATGGACTGTATTTGGGAACATTTATAAATCATGGTTTGAACTTGCATTTACTGTATTTAGAATGTAATAACATTTACGTCAATTGCATAACTGTTTTTTTTTTCAATTATGTATTCTGTAAAGTATTTCTATTTACAGCTATCTGGCGTTGATGTTTACCCTGTAATCATAAGTGACATATGTGAGTCCACTAAACTGGGCCAAACACATTTTTCCTATCAGTTGCCTTTGGACAGCTGAAAATGAAGTTGTCATTAAAAATTAGGGTGGTCTACATTTACAAATAATTCTTACCCCTTGAGTTATTAGACATTTCGTTGTGTTAAAGCCCAAATTCAAAATTGATTAAATATATATTTTTCTCACCCAATACCCCATAATGACCAAGTGAAAAAATGTTTTAATAAATTGTTGCTAATTTATTGAAAATTAAATACTGAAATATCTCATTTACATAAGAGTTCCCACCCCTAAGTCAATTCACATTAGAATCACCTTTGCACACCTGGATTGTACAAATTTGCACATTACAAATCATTACAACTCTGTCAAGTTGGTTTTTGATCATTGCTAGACAGCCATTTCAAGTCTTGGATTTTCAAGCCGATTTAAGTCAACTAGGCCACTCAGGAACATTCAATGTTGTCTCGGTAAGCAACTTGTATATTTGGCCTTGTGTTTTAGATTATTGTCCTGTGGAAAGGTGAATGTCTCCAAGTGTCTGCTGGAAAGCAGACTGAACCAGGTTTTCCACTAAGATTTTGCCTGTGCTTAGCTCCATTTCACTTCTTTTTTATCCTGAAGAACCAGTCCTTAATGATTACAACCATAATATTATGCAACCTATGTTTGAAAATATGGAGAGTGGTAATCAGTAATGTGTTGTATTGGATTTGCCTCAAACATTACATGTTGTATTCAGGACAAAAAGCTAATTGCTTTGTCACATTTTTTGCAGTATTACTTTAGTGCCTTGTTGCAAACAGGATGCTTGTTTTGGCAAAAATGTATTCTGTACAGTCTTCCTTCTTTTCACTCTGTCATTTAGGTTAGCATTGTTGATCCAGTTTTCTCCTATCTCAGCCATTAAACTATGTGACTGTTTTAAAGTCACCATTGGCCTCATGGTGAAATCCCTGAGCAGTTTCCTTCCTCTCTGGCAACTGAGTTAGGAAGAACGCCTGTATCTATGTAGTGACTGGGTGTATTGATACACCATCCAAAGTGTAATTAATGACTTCGCCATGCTCAAAGGGATATTCAATGTCTGCGTTTTTACTTTTACCCATCTACCAATAGGTGCCCTTCTTTTTTTGCCAGGTATTGGAAAACCTCCCTGGTCTTTGTGGTTGAATCTGTGTTTGAAATCACTACATCTCAATTTTAAATTCAGGCTGTAACACAACGAAATGGGGAAAGAGTCAAGGGGTGTGAATACTTTCTGAAGGCACTGTAGCTATGAAGAGAGGGAGCTATTTTGATACAGTGTTACTGCAATGTTTCTATTTGATTAATCTGTTAGCCTATATAACTTAAAGGTTACTGCGCTAGCTACAAAAATATCTTAAGACTTAGTCATCATGTCAATAGCAGCTGCCACAATATCAAAATGTGCAGAAAAAATACAAGTATTTAAAGGAGTGCTCAACAAAGATTTAATTCCACTAAAAAATCATTATAGAATTATAAAATCCAATTAATTTCCAAATGTCTAATATTTGTGTTCTAGTATTGTCACACTAGTTATTGTTGGTTATGTTACTTTGCCTTGCATACAAAAAAAAAAATAAAATGTCACGCAGCAAGAAAACCAGCAGAAAGTCCGCTGCGGCCACACGAGGAGCAGTGGGTCGTTCCTCCTCCGGTCACCTGGAGCGCTGCACCATCCAGCTCCATGGCATCAGGAGTGGTTGTGAATGAGAGTGGAACGGACAGGCCCAGTCCAGGACGTCCTCGAGAGGCCAGCAGGTTGTCCAGTCGGATGGCCATGTCCACCAGCTGGTCAAACCTCAAGGTGGTGTCCCTGCAGGCTAGCTCTCGACGGACGTCCTCACGCAGACTGCATCGGAAATGGTCGATTTGGGCCCGTTCGTTCCACCCTCAGGTGGAACAGACGCTCACCCGCCTCTCTCTTGGCCCACTCCAGAACAATGGAAAATGAATTAAAGGAGCGGCAGTGGCTAGAAGGCCGGTGACGACGAGTGCCGAAGCTCGCCTGAACAAGGAGAGAGGGCAGCTTCGGAGGGAGTCGTGGCACAGAACTGGTGTAACTGAATCAGGTTTGTAGGCCTCCTTGCTCACACACGCATTTTCAGTTTTGCCCACAAATTTTCTATAGGATTGAGGCTTTGTGATGGCCACTCCAATACCTTGACTTTGTTGTCCTTAAGCCATTTGCCACAACTTTGGAAGTATGCTTGGGGTCATTGTCCATTTTGAAGACCCATTTGCGACCAAGCTTTAACCTCCTGACTGATGTCTTGAGATGTTGCTTCAATATATCCACATATATACAGTGGGGAGAACAAGTATTTGATACACTGCCGATTTTGCAGGTTTTCCTACTTACAAAGCATGTAGAAGTCTGTAATTTTTATCATAGGTACTCTTCATTTTATGGCATGACATAAGTATTTGATACATCAGAAAAGCAGAACTTAATATTTGGTACAGAAACCTTTGTTTGCAATTACAGAGATCATACGTTTCCTGTAGTTCTTGACCAGGTTTGCACACACTGCAGCAGGGATTTTGGCCCACTCCTCCATCCAGATCCTCCAGGTTTCGGGGCTGTCGCTGGCTAGGCCACTCCAGGACCTTGAGATGCTTCTTACGGAGCCACTCCTTAGTTGCCCTGGCTGTGTGTTTCGGGTCGTTGTCATGCTGGAAGACCCAGCCACGACCCATCTTCAATGCTCTTACTGAGGGAAGGAGGTTATTGGCCAAGATACATGGCCCCATCCATGCTCCCCTCAATACGGTGCAGTCGTCCCCTTTGCAGAAAAGCATCCCCAAAGAATGATGTTTCCACCTCCATGCTTCACGGTTGGGATGGTGTTCTTGGGGTTGTACTCATCCTTCTTCTTCCTCCAAACACGGCGAGTGGAGTTTAGACCAAAAAGCTCTATTTTTGTCTCATCAGACCACATGACCTTCTCCCATTCCTCCTCTGGATCATCCAGATGGTCATTGGCAAACTTCAGACGGGCCTGGACATGTGCTGGCTTGAGCAGGGGGACCTTGCGTGCGCTGCAGGATTTTAATCCATGACGGCGTAGTGTGTTACTAATGGTTTTCTTTGAGACTGTGGTCCCAGCTCTCTTCAGGTCATTGACCAGGTCCTGCCGTGTAGTTCTGGGCTGATCCCTCACCTTCCTCATGATCATTGATGCCCCACGAGGTGAGATCTTGCATGGTGCCCCAGACCGAGGGAGATTGACCGTCATCTTGAACTTCTTCCATTTTCTAATAATTGCACCAACAGTTGTTGTCTTCTCACCAAGCTGCTTGCCTATTGTCCTGTAGCCCATCCCAGCCTTGTGCAGGTCTACAATTTTATCCCTGATGTCCTTACACAGCTCTCTGGTCTTGGCCATTGTGGAGAGGTTGGAGTCTGTTTGATTGAGTGTGTGGACAGGTGTCTTTTATACAGGTAACGAGTTCAAACAGGTGCAGTTAATACAGGTAATGAGTGGAGAACAGGAGGGCTTCTTAAAGAAAAACTAACAGGTCTGTGAGAGCCGGAATTCTTACTGGTTGGTTGGTGATCAAATACTTATGTCATGCAATAAAATGCAAATTAATTATTATATTAATTATTATATAGATACGTCTCTGAGTACAACCCCAAGAACACCATCCCAACCGTGAAGCATGGAGGTGGAAACATAATTCTTTGGGGATGCTTTTCTGCAAAGGGGACAGGACGACTGCACCGTATTGAGGGGAGGATTGATGGGGCCATGTATCGCGAGATCTTGGCCAATAACCTCCTTCCCTCAGTAAGAGCATTGAAGATGGGTCGTGGCTGGGTCTTCCAGCATGACAACGACCTGAAACACACAGCCAGGGCAACTAAGGAGTGGCTCCGTAAGAAGCATCTCAAGGTCCTGGAGTGGCCTAGCCAGTCTCTAGACCTGAACCCAATAGAAAATCTTTGGAGGGAGCTGAAAGTCCGTATTGCCCAGCGACAGCCCCGAAACCTGAAGGATTTGGAGAAGGTCTGTATGGAGGAGTGAGCCAAAATCCCTGCTGCAGTGTGTGCAAACCTGGTCAAGAACTACAGGAAACGTATGATCTCTGTAATTGCAAACAAAGGTTTCTGTACCAAATATTAAGTTCTGCTTTTCTGATGTATCAAATACTTATGTCATGCAATAAAATGCAAATTAATTACTTAAAAATCATACAATGTGATTTTCTGGATTTTTGGTTTAGATTCCGTCACTCACAGTTGAAGTGTACCTATGATAAAAATTACAGACTTCTACATGCTTTGTAAGTGGGAAAACCTGCAAAATCGGCAGTGTATCAAATACTTGTTCTCCCCACTGTATGTAACTCTGTGTATTAGTTTAGGTATTCAGTAAATAAATAATGAAGACAATTTTGTATTACTGATTCTACATTATGTTTGCCAGGGTTCTTGCAAATTAGATCTTACGATCATCAGAAGGAGACTGACTGATAATGAGTATGATTAATAATTGACTGCTATTGATGTAAAGATCTTCAGATCTTTAAGAGTTTATTCTGAGGACAGCGGCTCTATAAACACATTTCCCCGGGTTATAAATTAGTTAATTGTTGCAATTAAACATTGAATAACCTATTTTATAAAATAGCATGTCGCCAAATTAATCCAAATCACGTTACACCTGGTTCAGTCTTGACAGAGCTTGTGTGCAAAGCTCTTAGAGACTTACCCAGAAAGACTGGGTAAGCTGTAATCACTGCCAAATGTGATTGTGGGGTGTGAATGCTTATTTAAAGTAATTAATTAATTAATTAATTAATTAATTAAAGTAATTAATTAATTTTCAATACATTTGAAACATTTTCCAAAAACATGTTTTCACTTTGTCATTATGTGTAGATGGGTGAGATAGGTGAGAAAATAATCATATTTAATCCATTATGAATTCCGGCTGTACCACAACAAAATGTGGAATAAGTCAAGGGGTATGAATACTTTCTGAAGGCACCGTATCTAACCCCTTAAACTGGTTGTCTTAAAGCTACTGTTGAATCCCTCAATTAAAATTACAAGAAAAATACCCTTTTTATGTTTAATCCTGCAAAACATTAAGCCTCATTAAGGCGTTTTGGATATCTCTCTTCATACTCAGTTGGTGGCGGTCTGCTGATGGTAACTCATACAACTAGTCTTCAATTATTTAGAGGAAAGACTAGGGCAATTTTTCTAATAGCAGATACTGAATAATATAGCTAAGTGTGCTTTGCTTTTATCTGAGCATCCTGGTTTGCCTGGATCAGAAAAGCAGAGGGGGCCTTGCGCTAGGCCATTCTTATGACATATTCACAGCACCTTACCAAAGTTCATATATACTGAAAATGTTAATAGCCTATGTTTATTTACCAATGTGTAACTTTCTATTTTATTGCTTATATGTGGCTATTTTATTTAGGTAGCCAAATATCCTTTAGCGTCGTTCCTGATACACAGAAAATAAATACATTGAATACACAGAATTTAAGAAAATAAATATTGGTACTGAGAATGTGGCCCTGGGTTGGAGGACGGTTGGAGGAGGGTTGAAGAAGGGTTGGAGGACAGTAGGAAGAGTATAAGAGGAGGGTTGGAGGTGGGTAAGGGAGAGGTAGAAGCTTTGGAGGAGGGTAAGAGAAAGGTTAGAGGGTTGAAGGAGAGTAGGATGAGAGTAGGAGGAGAGTAGGAGAAGGGTTGGAGGAGATTTGAAGGAGGGTAGGATGAGGATTAGAGGGTAGGAGGAGGGTTGGAGGAGAGTAGAAGGAGGGTAGGAAAAGGGTAGGAGGAGAGTTGAAAGAGGGTTGAATGAGAGTAGGATGAGGGTTGGTGGAGGGTTGAAGAGGAGTAGAACGAGGGTAGAGGGAGGGTTGAAGGAGAGTAGGAGGAGGGTTGGAGGAGGGTAGGGGAAAGGTAGGAAGAAGGTAGGAGGAAGATTGGAAGAGGGTGGGAGGAGGATAGGAGAGGGTTGGAGGAGGGTTGGAGGAGGGTGGGAGGATGGTAAGAGGTTTGGAGAAGGATAGGAAGAGGGTAAGAGGAGGGTTTGAGGAAGGTAGGAGGAGGGTTGAAGGTGGGTACGAGGAGGGTAGAAGAAAGGTAGGAGGGGTTAGAGGAGGGTAGGAGGGGGTTAGAGGAGGGTAGCAGGAGTGTTGGAGGAAGGTAGGAGGAGGGTTGGAGGAGGGTAGGAGGAGGGTTGGAGGAGTGTAGAAAGAGGGTGATAGAATGGTAGGAGGACGGTTGGAGTAAGGTAGGAGGAGGGTTGGAAGAGATTAGGATGAGGGTAAAAAGAGTGTAGGATGGTTGGAGAAGGGTAGTAAGAGGGTATAAGGGGAGGTTTAGAGGAGGGTTAGAGGAGGGTAGGCTGAGTGTAGGAGAGGTTGGAGGAGGGTTAGGAAGAGGGTAAGACCGGGATAGGAGGAGCGGTAGATGAGGGTAGGAGGAGGTTTGGAGGAGGGTAGAAGGAGGGTAGGAGGAGGGTTGAAGGAGGGTAAGAGGGGTGAAGGAGGAGGGTAGAAAGAGGGTAAGAGAATGTTAGGAGGACAGTTGGGTAGGAGGAGGGTTGGAGGAGGGTAGGAAGAGGGTTAGACGAGGATAGGAGGAGGGTTGGAGGAGGGTAGGAAAAGGGTTGGAGGATGGTAAGAAGAGGGTAGGAAGAGGGTTTAAGGAGAGGAGGAGGAAGGTTAGGAGGAGGGTTGGAGGAGGGTAGGAACAAAGGGTAAGAGGAGGGTAAGAAGAGGGTAGGAAGAGGGTAGAAGGAGGGTAAGAGTGGGGTAAGAGGATGGTAACAAACTGTATGCAGCATGAGGATACTACATTATGCCAATCTCATGATTACATTCTTTAAGCACTTCATATTGTCCTCCTAATCCAGTTCTGTCTTTCTCTGCCGTGTGTCGTTTAGAACATTTAACACACAGTATTGTCTACTTTGTCAATGTCTAATGACACATATTAAATTAATTGTAAAGTATCATCAAGCGATAAAGGCTTAATTCTGCACACTGACGTTGGGCTAAAGCATGGATGATTTATGCAGGGGAGTTGGTGGAGAGGCAATTAAACTGGAAATGTTAATTTCAGAGTCATTTCATTTCTCCCCTCCACAGGTATTTATAAACTGTGAGGGTTGTATGGTGGCGACACAGGGAGGTGTTCTGTTTATCAGTGATGGTGGATAATCAAAAGCCAGCTGCTCCTTTGAGTGATGATTTACGGAGGGAGGAGAGTGTGTGTGTGTGAGAGAGAGAGAATCGCTGAGAGAGATATTTGTGATTCTCAACTGATGGATTAATCCAACATTTCTCACTTGGAAGGGGAGGCAGAGTGAATTAAGTGATTTTGTTCCTCCAGAGGACCTGATTTGGCCAACGATTCAGCTTTACTCTAGGAGGTGGTGAGGACAGACAGACAGGTGTATGGCTCCTCCTCGTATGAACTCCCCATCGGTGACTGATCACACTGCCTTCTCCCATGCTGGGTTGTAGAAGTATAAGAGAACATGTTGATGGTCATGTCACCTCAGGCCTGTATAAAACCTACCTACTCCCTACTGCCACACAGTGACACCTCTTCATTGTCCAGAACAACCATTTGTTTCAATTGACATCGCACTACAATCTGGTGTGTGACACTGAAAACATATCTTACATCATCTCATGCCAATTGGTACTTAATGGCATTTGCCTTAAGGAATCCCAAAATTCTATTATTCTATTATTTGGTCATTACTATTGACGATGTAAGCTCTAAGAAACTATATAAGTGAGAGGACTGAAACTAGCATTTAGGTACATACACTTACAGTGCATTCAACAAGTAATCACACCCATTGACTTTTTCCACATTTTGTTGTGTTACAGCCTGAATTGAAAATTGATTACATTTAGATTTTGTGTCACTGGCCTACACAAAATACTCTATAATATCAAAGTGGAATTGTGTTCTTCAAAATTCTTACAAATTAATAAAAAAGGAAAAGCATTGAGTATTCAACCCCTTTGTTATGGTATTGTGTGCTTAACAAGTCACATAATAAGTTGCATGGACTCACTCTGTGTGCAATAATATTGTTTAACATTATTTTGGAACGACTAAATCATCTCTTTACCCCACAAATACAATTATCTGTAAGGTCCCGTAGTCGAGCAGGGAATTTCCAACACATATTCAACAAAAAAGATACTTGAGGTTTTCCAATGCCTTGGAAAGGGCACCTATTGGTAGATGGATCATAACAAAAAAATATCCCATTGAGCATGAAGTTATTAAATACACTTTGGATGGTGTATCAATACACCCAGTCACTGCAAAGTTGCAGGAGAGGAAGGAAACCGCTCAGGGATTTCACCATGAGGCCAAATGGTGACTTTGGTTACAGAGTTTAATGGCTGTGATAAGAGAACACTGAGGATGGATCAACAACATTGTAGTTACTCCACAATACCAACCTAAATGACAGAGTGAAAAGAAGGAAGCCTGTACATTATAAAAATATTCCAAAACATGCATGATGTTTGCAATTAGGCACTGAAGTAAAACATAAAGAAATGTGGCAAAGAAATTAACTTTATGTCTTGAATACAAAGTGTTATGTTTGGGGCAAATCCAACACAATATACCACTCTTCATATTTTCAAGCATGGTGGTGGCTGCATCATTTTATGGGTATCCTTGTCATTGGCGAGGACTAGGGAGTTTTTTAGGATAAAAAAATGGAATAGAACTAAGTACAGGCAAAATCTTAGACAAAAACCTCTTTCAGTCTGCTTTCGAACAGACACTGGAAGATTAATGAACCTTTCAGCAGGACAATAACCCAAAACACAAGGACAAATATAGACTGGAGTTGCTTACCAAGAAGACATTGAATGTTACTGAGTGGCCTAGTTGCAGTTTCAAATTGGCTTGAAAATATATGGCAAGGCTTGGAAATGGCTATCTAGCAATGATCAAACAACTTAAAAGAGCTTGAAGAATTTAAAAAAGTATAATGTGCAAATATTCTACAATCCAGGTGTGCAAAGCTCTTAGTGACTTAGCCAGAAAGACTCACAGCTGTAATTGCTACCAAAGGTGATTTCTGTATTTAAAATGTGTTTTCACTGTCATTATGGGGTATTCATGCTGTAACACAACAAAATGTGGAATAAGTCAAGGGGCATGAATACTTTCTGATATAATTGTCCTAAAAATATATTGCTTACTTCTCCCCAAAAGGCATAACCTAGGTACAACCCTTTCCATAACTCTTCAAAAACCTGTCTGTCTAATTGAACTGATTAGCACTTCTGAGCAGCAATAGGAATGGTTTTGCTCATCAGCATGCCTGTGGAGAAGACAGCGCTTCAGCTTTAATGTTACATGAGACGATAAGGAGAGGTCAGCCATGGTGCGGCCCAAGGGGATTACAGAGAGAAAGTGAGAGGGATAATGGGAAAGAAAGAGAGAGAGAGAGAGAGAGGAGAGAGAGAGAGGAGAGAAGGAGATAGAGAGAGAAGTAGAGAGTGTAAAATACAGGTTTCATGCAGGATATGCCACTGAAAACAGTTCACAAGAGATCTTTCTTGGAGCCTCTGAGGTTTCTAACGCTGATCTAGACTCCCTTGGTGCTATCCTGCCAGGAATGTGCTATAGAAGTAACTTCCCTTTACGTGCTAGTTGGGATAATATAATGCCCCAAACACCCTATTGTATAACAGTCGAAGGGTTTCTACAGTAGCTGTATGCACAGAGATGTCTTTCATGTCAAATTCATGTCCTCCCACATATCTGATCATATTTCTTATATCTCTGTCTTGTGAAGGTGTGGGGAATTAATCCAAAGGTGTAAGTGATATGCATTAGAAATCAAATCGAACATTATCGGTTCATTGACTGTGCAGCCAACTTACCCATGATCCAGCCTCTGTTAAGCTTTGGGTTACTATAATCATTATGGTAAAATAAGTGTATAGGTTCACCCTCCCAGCCTGTGTAACCTTTATTTATTTAACTAGGCAAGTCAGTTAAGAACAAATTCTTATTTATAATGACGGCCTACACCGGACAATTGTGGGACTCCCAATCATGGCCGTTTGTGATACAGCCTGGAATCAAACCAGGGTTTGTAGTGACACCTCTAGCACTGAGATGCAATGCCTTAGACCACTGTGCCACTCAGAAGCCCAAGTTTGGAAGTTACAGTATATATTCTGGATTGGAAGTTATAGAGTATATTCTGTCTGTGTAATTGTGTGGAGGTGTATGTGTTTACAATGAAATTCCAGATACCCTACCAAGCAGGTGGGAGGAACACAACACAGTCAGCAGGGTCTGAAGGAGAGGAACAAACATTACGATCAGATAAACCTTACATCTTTTTTATGTGACGCCAGGAGGCACGGGAAGCTGAATTTACATTTTTCAGAAAATGTCCACAGGCAGATTGTTTTAAGGCCACATCTTGCTGTTTTGCATATGCTGCCTTATGGTGCTTTGCAATCTCAGCCATGACTTAAAAAATACATCTTCATTATAGCTGGATATTTTTTCACTGGATACAAAACAGGAAGCTATGAGCTTGAGTTCAATCCAACCCACATCGTTTTTGTTCTTCAAATGAACTTGTTGAAACGGTGTAATACTGTGTCTTCTAAGAGTAATTCATTCTGTTGCCTGGCAAATACTGGTACTTTCTGTTCTCTGTGCTTATGGAAGGAGACTTTTGCTTATCTTTGTTACTTCCAGGCGTCATTGTTTACCTGGAATGCATCTCCATGCACCATTAGGGACGTATCAACTGATCCCCACTATTGAATTCTGAAGCATTCTCAGTCAATGTGAATACTCCAAAGGCACCAGGAACACAGACAACTGAATGTGTGCTTTGGGCTAACAAACAACACATTTATATTTAATTATACATTTAATTGTGGACTTAATTCAGTTGTGAGTATGGAGAAGAACACGACTACACAGTAGGACAGTATAACGGAAGTTACCTCAATGAACCCCTACGCACATTCCCTATATACAGTGGGGAGAACAAGTATTTGATACACTGCCCATTTTGCAGGTTTTCCCACTTACAAAGCATGTAGAAGTCTGTAGGTACACTTCAACTGTGAGAGACGGAATCTAAAACAAAAATCCAGAAAATCACATTGTATGATTTTTAAATAATTATTTTGCATTTTATTGCATGACATAAGTATTTGATCACCTACCAACCAGTAAGAATTCCGGCTCTCACAGACCTGTTAGTTTTTCTTTAAGAAGCCCTCCTGTTCTCCACTCATTACCTGTATTAACTGCACCTGTTTGAACTCGTTACCTGTATAAAAGACACTTGTCCACACACTCAATCAAACAGACTCCAACCTCTCCACAATGGCCAAGACCAGAGAGCTGTGTAAGGACATCAGGGATAAAATTGTAGACCTGCACAAGGCTGGGATGGGTTACAGGACAATAGGCAAGCAGCTTGGTGAGAAGGCAACAACTGTTGGCGCAATTATTAGAAAATGGAAGAAGTTCAAGATGACGGTCAATCTCCCTCGGTCTGGGGCACCATGCAAGATCTCACCTCGTGGGGCATCAATGATCATGAGGAAGGTGAGGGATCAGCCCAGAACTATACGGCAGGACATGGTCAATGACCTGAAGAGAGCTGGGACCACAGTCTCAAAGGAAACCATTAGTAACACACTACGCCGTCATGGATTAAAATCCTGCAGCGCATGCAAGGTCCCCCTGCTCAAGCCAGCGCATGTCCAGGCCCGTCTGAAGTTTGCCAATGACCATCTGGATGATCCAGAGGAGGAATGGGAGAAGGTCATGTGGTCTGATGAGACAAAAATAGAGGTTTTTGGTCAAAACTCCACTCGCCGTGTTTGGAGGAAGAAGAAGGATGAGTACAACCCCAAGAACACCATCCCAACCGTGAAGCACGGAGGTGGAAACATCATTCTTTGGGGATGCTTTTCTGCAAAGGGGACAGGACGACTGCACTGTATTGAGGGGAGGATGGATGGGGCCATGTATCGCGAGACCTTGGCCAACAACCTCCTTCCCTCAGTAAGAGCATTGAAGATGGGTCGTGGCTGGGTCTTCCAGCATGACAACGACCCGAAACACACAGCCAGGGCAACTAAGGAGTGGCTCCGTAAGAAGCATCTCAAGGTCCTGGAGTGGCCTAGCCAGTCTCCAGACCTGAACCCAATAGAAAATCTTTGGAGGGAGCTGAAAGTCTGTATTGCCCAGCAACAGCCCCGAAACTTGAAGGATCTGTATGGAGGAGTGGGCCAAAATCCCTGCTGCAGTGTGTGAAAACCTGGTCAAGAACTACAGGAAACGTATGATCTCTGTAATTGCAAACAAAGGTTTCTGTACCAAATATTAAGTTCTGCTTTTCTGATGTATCAAATACTTACGTCATGCAATAAAATGCAAATTAATTACTTAAAAATCATACAATGTGATTTTCTGGATTTTTGTTTTAGATTCCGTCACTCACAGTTGAAGAGTACCTATGATACAAATTACAGACTTCTACATGCTTTGAAGTGGGAAAACCTGCAAAATCGGCATTGTATCAAATACTTGTTCTCCCCACTGTACACTATCAAACCAAACAACACCCACTATATGTTATTAAGGATTGTGTATTAGCTAAATCAGTTAATAAGTTATAGCAGTACACTATAAGTTATAGCAGTACACTTCACACACTTCACCTTAATACATCAATAAACAATGGTAAACAATGGTAAAAAGGTCTTAAAGTCCATTAATGGTTATTACATCATATATACTTTTGTATTGTGAGCAGAGGGAATGGCGAAACTGTTAAGCACTGCATTTCGGTTATATGACTTCCATCCTCATATGTTTGCCTTTAGGGTAGTGATTGAGAAGCGGCAAACTGTCAGGCAGGCAGGCAGGTTGAATGACAGCAACCATCTATCTTGATCACACTAGTCTCCTCCAAGAACCTGTGATACTCATCATCTGAGAGCCTCTCCCTAGCTGAGGGACCTGTGACAATTTTTCTTACAAGCACCACGGAGAGAGAAAAACAACTCCACTTATCTGTCCATACTTGAACATTCATGAGGTTTTGATTGCCCGAAAATACATAGTTTTTTGCTGCAGCTTGTAATGTAGCTAAGCTAGTTGTGAAGAACCTAATAATTCATTGCATAATTTATCCAATTAAACTGCTCATTTAATTACTTGGCATCTAACTGAAGAGTTGTTCTCAAACGTACCAGGCACTGTTCCCAAGAGGTCTGAAAACAGTGTGGCTCATAAAGGATTTAAACACAAGAAGCTGGCCACAATTTATCAATACAGAACCCATCTATGTGTTAGGGATGAGGGGAGCCAAGCAGTGAGAGAGAGGATGTATGATGATGGTAAATTATCCCAGAGGTAGAAACAAACCCTAGCCCCTAACCCCTAGACGCTTGTGGAGATCTGAGAGGATTGGACAGGTGTAAGTAATATGGCACAACAAAAATCCATCTAGCCCATCAGAGAAGCACAAGCATTACGCTACACTCGCAATAACATCTGCTAACCATGTGTATGTGACCAATACAATTTGATTTGATTTGATTTGAGTAAAGCTAACATTGGTGACTTACCACCACCTGCAGTGCTGAAGTCTTGAACCAAATCTTGGGTGTCATTCATTTATTATGGCCACTAGATGGTGGTCATATAGCTTAAAGCCATTTACAAACTAGGCAAACCAATTTGAAGAAGAAGACAATTAACTGTTCATTGGCTGATCGTATCCCAACCTACAGTATAGGAATCCCCACGCAGTTGACTACTTTAAAATGGCAGAAGCCCTCAATGGCACCATCTCTACAGAAGGGATGGATAACGCCAGTGACAGAATCCAGATGTAAAATACAGCGAGGTAATCCTCTTCCTTAATTGTGTCACGTTCGGGTGTGTAGAGAGACCAAGGCGCAGCGTATCGATAGTTCGACATGTTTATTGAACTAACTGACAAACTATACAAAATAACAAATACAATATATAATGAAAGGGAACACACATAGCACGAACACGAGACAACATAACAATGAACCACGCCAACGGAGTGGAACACAGACATATAAGTAAGATCCCTAATTAGAGGTAATGCATAGCAGCTGCCTCTAATTAGGGATCCCACACACACAACACCACACAGACGTAGAAATAATAGATCTGCCAGACTCTGACCATAGAAATATAGAGAAGCAAAGCCTCTCTATGGCCAGAGCCTGACAGTACCCCCCCCCCCCAAACGCGCGGACTCCCGACCGCAAGAAAAACAAACACATAAACATGAGGGAAGGGTCAGGGAGGGAAAAACATCAACCATAAACCATCGCCGGTGGCGGTTCCGGCCCTGGCGAAGTGGATGTCCTCCTCCTTACTTCTACTGGGCCCGGACTGGGCCCCAGTGTGGCTGGCGATTCAGGCCATTTAAAGGGGCAACCCACCGGTCCTGAAAACAATGGTGGGGAAAAAATCTCAGGCCATGGAGCGGGGCAAATAACCGGGCCAGGACTGAGCACCGGTGTGGCAGGCGACTCCGGCCATATAAAGGGGCAACCCACCGGTCCTGGTAACAACAATGGTGGGGAAAAAATCTCAGGCCATGGAGCGGGGCAAATAACCGGGCCAGGACTGAGCACCGGTGTGGCAGGCGACTCCGGCCATATAAAGGGGCAACCCACCGGTCCTTTAAATAACAATGGTGGGGAAAAAAGTTCAGGCCATGGAGCGGGGCAAATAACCGGGCCAAGACTGAGCACCGGTGTGGCAGGCGACTCCGGCCATATAATTATCACGGGAGACTCCGGGCTGTCGAGCGTCACGGGAGGCTCCGGGCTGTCGAGCGTCACGGGAGGCTCCGGGCTGTCGAGCGTCACGGGAGGCTCCGGGCTGTCGAGCGTCACGGGAGGCTCCGGGCTGTCGAGCGTCACGGGAGGCTCCGGGCTGTCGAGCGTCACGGGAGGCTCCGGGCTGTCGAGCGTCACGGGAGGCTCCGGGCTGTCGACCGTCACGGGAGGCTCCGGGCTGTCGAGCGTCACGGGAGGCTCCGGGCTGTCGACCGTCACGGGGGGCTCCGGGCTGTCGACCATCACGGGAGGCTCCGGGCTGTCGACCATCACGGGAGGCTCCGGGTTGTCGACCATCACGGGAGGCTCCGGGTTGTCGACCATCACGGGAGGCTCCGGGTTGTCGACCATCACGGGAGGCTCCGGGCTGTCGACTATCACGGGAGTCTCCGGGCTGATGAGGCGCACCGACGGTCTGGTGCGTGTAGCCGGCACTGGAGGTACCTGGCTGGGCACACGCACTGGAGGTCGAGTGCGGGGAGTCGGCACGGGACGTACCAGACTGGAGAGGCGCACTGGAGGCTTGGTGCGTGGAGCCGGTACTGGAGGAACCTGGCTGGGCACACGCACTGGAGGTCGAGTGCGGGGAGTCGGCACGGGATGTACCGGACTGGAGAAGCGCACTGGAGGCCTGGTACGTGGAGCCGGCACTGGAGGAACCTGGCTGGGCACACACACTGGAGGTCGAGTGCGGGGAGTCGGCACGGGACGTACCAGACTGGAGAGGCGCACTGGAGGCCTGGTGCGTGGAGCCGGTACTGGAGGAACCTGGCTGGGCACACGCACTGGAGGTCGAGTGCGGGGAGTCGGCACGGGACGTACCGGACTAGAGACGCGCACTGGAAGCCTGATGCGTGGAGTCGGCACATGTGGCACAGGACTAATAACACGCACCTCAGGGCTAGTGCGGGGAACAGGCACAGGACGTACCTGACTGGAGACGCGCACTGGTAGCCTGGTGCGTGGAGTCGGCTCATATGGCACAGGACTAATAACACGCACCTCAGGGCTAGTGCGGGGAACAGGCACAGGACGTACCTGACTGGAGACGCGCACTGGAGTGTAGCAGACGGCCGGACCCGGACTGGGTACCGGTGAAGCGGACTGCTCTGACACTGGAGTGTAGCAGACGGCCTGACCCAGACTGGGCACCGATGGAACGGATTGTTCTGGCACTGGAGTTCTCCCACGTGAAACCGGCATAGGACATACTGGAGTGGGGATGTACACTGGAGACTCGGCGCGGGATGTAGACATTAAACGACCCGGACTGGGGATGCACACCTTGGGCACCTTTAACTCCAGCTCCCTCCGCTCGTTCTCACACTCTTCCCAATTACGCCTACACAGCTCCATAATATCACAATATACCCCCTTCAGGTATTCCTCTTCCTCCTTCTCCACCGTATTCCACATGGAGAGTGGTACTGGCTCGTCCTCCTCGTAGCCAGACCAACCCCATAGCCCCCCCCCCGAAATTTTCTTGGGGTTGCCTACGGGCTCCGTTACCTCCGTTTACTCGATTACGCCGTTTCTCTCCTTTTTTCTCCTTAGCTCCAGAATAACGCTGCTTGGTCGGGTGGTGGTTCATTCTGTCACGTTCGGGTGTGTAGAGAGACCAAGGCGCAGCGTATCGATAGTTCGACATGTTTATTGAACTAACTGACGAACTATACAAAATAACAAATACAATATATAATGAAAGGGAACACACGTAGCACGAACACGAGACAACATAACAATGAACCACGCCAACGGAGTGGAACACAGACATATAAGTAAGATCCCTAATTAGAGGTAATGCATAGCAGCTGCCTCTAATTAGGGATCCCACACACACAACACCACACAGACGTAGAAATAATAGATCTGCCAGACTCTGACCATAGAAATATAGAGAAGCAAAGCCTCTCTAGGGCCAGAGCCTGACAAATTGCTTAATTCATGCTCTAAGTCTCGCTATGCACCTAAAATCACAGCGGTCTACTTTACTCCACATGAGACAGGAATACTCTTCATACCCAACAGAAAATAATATGTTTATAATATTCCAAAACTCACAATTGGTTTGTACTTACAAATCAGATGAATACGGGCCTTCATAAATTAGTGAAACCATACTAACAGTATATAATACACAACAAATGTTCCTCACAATAACAATTAGCACTTTATTATGTCGTTTTTTTCATTGCAATCATCATTATGCAAATGCACCTCTACATTAATTAGTGGTCTTTGGGATCCTGTGATCTGTTGACTGGTGTTGATCTAATGAGAAAATAGCTCAGACTCTGGGAACATAATTGCTGTCTCTTCTGATTAGATGATTCCACCTTGATCAATGTGTGTGTCATGATTTGTAGAAAGGTAAATCATGTTTGCAGAATAATGAATGCCGACGCAGTTATGTTGTCACAGTTAGTTTAACACTGTGGAATACCTTTGACCTCTTAATGTAGCTCTGTACTTACAGTAGCCTAATAACAGCTCAGCACGTACATGTATTGCAGTGAATGTGTGGCAGCTTTGTAGTAATACTCAATTTCACCAAACAAAACAAAGTAGAGAAAAAAAACGTCAATTGCCTTTTGTTCACCTTGCATTCTCTGGCCTCCCATCTATCATGGTGAGATATTGTGAATGGTTTGAGGTGATTGGTTAAAGGAAGGACGGGATGGGGGGGGGGGTGTCTGTCAGGTAGTATTATTGCATGTGAATGAAAACGTGTGGGAGTATGGTAAATATCACAGGAAAAATGTTGTCTTGCAGCCACAGGAACACCAGCTGTCTGAAGCACAACAATAGAGAACAATAATGAAAGTGGTATAGTGTAATAAATTAAATGAGTATAGAGGTAGGCACTGGCAGAGACCCTCGTACAAAAGACTGGGATAGTTTTAATTTTTATTCTGAAACCATGGTGTTAAGCATGTACGACACACTTTTGTCATTATCTGGATGGGTCTGGGGATGGGTGTGAGGTTTCAATGGATATACCAGTCATGCAAGCAGATGTGCATACCAACCTAACACCTTTGAGGGTTACTTTAAAGATCCAATGCAGTCGTTTTTAGCTCAATATCAAATCATTTCTGGGTAACAATTAACATCCTTGCTGCACTATTTTTCCATTTAAATGGTCAAAAATAAAAAATACCCCAAATATATTTCTCAAGCTAGAATTTTGCTTGGGCTATCTGGAAGTGGTCTGAGTGGGAAAGTTGGAGTGATTAGCAGAGAGGTTTGTAACTCTCTTTATCCCCATTTATACTTGGTTCTAACATGCCTCTGTTGTCCTGATTTTGTCCACATTCACATTGTGCCCACATTTGTCGACAGGTGTAAATCCCTGAGCTGACAAGGTAAACTTCTGTCGTTGTGCCCCTGAACAAGGCAGTTAACCCACTGTTCCTATTGTAAATAATTTGTTCTTAACTGGGGCAAACAAAAAAAAGGAATGCATGTGAGGAAAGGCACAACACTAAACAATACATTAATTGCACTATAAAGGTGACAAATGGTGCCCACAAACAGCAGAGTTCCAACACCTTACCACTGCTACACCTGGCTTTCAGTGGAGCCTTGTCTGGGAGTGAAACAGTTCATTCAGCCTCATTTACTGCCTTTTAAAAAACATAGCTGATATGGAAGACTTGCTTTCACAAATGTGGTTTCTACTGACAATTGAGATGTACAAACTATGGCAATCCGTAATTTCGATTAAGACATTAATGAGCGAGCGACGACGGACGTAGATATTATAACTATTTGTTTAGCACTTTTGAAATGTACAGCGACAGAATTCAGAACATGGGCCGTTCTTACAGTATTCTCCCTGTACACCAAGTCAGAACCGTAGGATAAATAAAGAGGGCATATAAGCAGACAATGAAAGCTCTTACAATATTCAATGATTACATTTCTCTAAAACAGGTTATAGACTACATGTGCACCACCTAGTTAGAACCGTAGGTGAAATTAAGAGGCAAACATTATTAGGGTGAGGCACATTGAATGCCATTTGGGTCTTTGCGCGTGAAAAAATATATATAACACTATTTGAAGCGTTAAATAACCTTTTAATTTGACACGTCAAAAAACACAATTCTACTATCAGTAGCACTGTCAAAGCTGTCCAATATTAGTCTAATACTGCATCCAGCTCTGAATAAAATGAGCATATACAAATAAACACATGTACTGTATGAAGAGATATGGTCCTGAATGAGAGAAAAAGTGTTCTCCCCTTCCCCCGTCACATTCCGGAGCAAAATAGAATATTTGAAAACATTGTAGGCTACAGAAAGTCAAGGACTGTAATAGCAGAATTTATACTGAACTACAAATGTATTGGGGATGCATGGGACGGACTATGATGGAGTTGCAGCAGAAGAGAAAAGTGCATGACAAGTGTATGGCATGGTATAATGTGTAGGCCAAGTGTTCCACCTGTACCTTTAGATCTAACCAGAAGGAACAGTGGGCAGGTGGTGAATAGTCTATTTCATTTCTGTATCAGAAAATAAAACAGTGATACTATAATGCATTGTTTTTAAATTGTATTATTTTGCATTTACATTGTAGTCATCTAGCATATGCTATTATCCAGAGCGATTTACAGTTGGTGCATTCATCTTGAGATAGCTAGCTGGGACAAATAATTATTCTATTTTATTTTAACCTTTATTTAACTAGGCAAGTCATTTAAGAACAAATTCTTATTTACAATGAAGGCCTACACTGTCCAAACACTAGGCCAATTGTGCACCAACCTATGGAACTCCCAATCACAGCCGGTTGTGATACAGCCTGGATTTGAACCAGAGTGTCTGTAGTGACACTTCTAGACCACTGCGCCACACAGCCTTTATGGCATACTATGTTACTTAACCTGTTTCTGTTTTTAGTGTGCATTAGGTCCTAAGTGTAATGTTTTGTTACACAGTACTGTGCATTAATTGTATTTTGTACACACATCCAGATACTCAGCTCGTTTGAGAGGTGACTTTTTTAGGGATATTTATTTGTATGGCTGCAGACATGTTGAGGTTATCGGATCATCTTGATCGGATGACGACAACCACATTTCAATACAAAATGTAACCACGGCTTTAGTAACTGGTCTATATCAACTTATACTGCCTGGTGATGTCACCAGACAAAACAAAACTCCACCCATGCAAACCCTGCTGATTAGAAAGTCCTGTGTAGATTGTATTTTCAGGAAATAACACTGACTTTTTAGACCTGACAAGAATGGTTTGGTTCACCAGTAACAAGGTACTTACAGTAGATATGTGACAGGGGACCTCAACATGTGATTACTGTACATGTGAGTCCTCTGAATCTACATCTACGCAGCAGAAGCTGATTAAAGCACTTCATTTACAGTAATAATCACAGCCGTGATCGCTACCCATAGACCATTAGAGATCTCATAGACGAGCCATGAGAGAAATGTGACAGGGACCTATGGGTAGAGAGGGGAGTCTGCGTACCATATAGCACCCAATAACTTTGACTAAATGCATACCACCATATAGGGAATAGGGTGCCATTTGACTAGACTATACTTACCTGAGCTGTCATCAGTTTTAGTCTGGTCCAGTTTTTCTGTTGATAATAGCACTCATTACATTAATATATGTTCTGCCATGGCAACGCCTGCATTATAATGAAAGGGACTTGTCTGTATGCTGTGGCGATGGGGCCTGGTCAAAAGTAGTGCACTATAGAGAATAGGGTGCCATTTGGGACTCAACCTCTACAGGAAGTACTCAAGCTCTACAGGAAGTACGCAACCTATACAGGAAGTGCTCAGGCTCTATAGGAAATTGTCTGGTGTGTAACATAATTACTGTAAAGTGGGAAAAAAAGATTAGGCCATTTTTGGGCTCTTGACCTTTTTTTATTGGGGTTTCTACTATCCTTTCAATTACTAGTAGTCTCTTTTTTTCAGATTTTTTATGAAAAATAAAACATCAGCTTCAGATTCTTGAAGAGTATTGGTCCTGAGAGTGGGTTTATCAAAATACATGTACTGTATGTGAAATGTATTGGTCCTGAGAGTGGGTTCATCAAAATATGTGAAATGTATTGGTCCTTAGAGTGGGTTCTTCACAATATGTGAAATGTATTGGTCCTGAGAGTGGGCTCATCAAAATATGTGAAATGTATTGGTCCTGAGAGTGGGCTCATCAAAATATGTGAAATGTATTGGTCCTGAGAGTGGGTTCTTCAGAATATGTGAAATGTATTGGTCCTGAGAGTGGGTTCATCAAAATATGTGAAATGTATTGGTCCTGAGAGTGGGCTCATCAAAATATGTGAAATGTATTGGTCCTGAGAGTGGGTTCTTCAGAATATGTGAAATGTATTGGTCCTGAGAGTGGGTTCTTCAGAATATGTGAAATGTGTTGGTCCTGAGAGTGGGTTCTTCAGAATATGTGAAATATGTGAGCCCAGGGTGCTGCCTAATTAGATTACGTCTCCTCAGTTATATCGCTGAAATTAATCGTGTGGTGATTAGGAATCGAAGAGGACAGGCATGCTAGTTTTAATCACCCTTATTGTCAATAACGTGGATCAGGTCAACCACAAGGCTTCCTGTTCTATCAAAGCTTTGCATCTCCAAAAACACCACACGCATACACCACAAGATGCAAATAGTTTAGCATGTATTTATGGATGTATGTAATGTATGTACTGTAGATAGGCCTCCCTCTCTCCCTCCATCCCTACATAGATAGGCCTCCCTCTCTCCCTCCATCCTTACATAGATAGGCCTCCCTCTCACCCTCCATCCCTACATAGATAGGTCTCCCTCTCACCCTCCATCCCTACATAGATAGGTCTCACTATCACACTCCATCCCTACCTAGATATGCCTCCCTCTCTCCCTCCAACCCTGTATAGATAGGTCTCCCTCTCTCCCTCCATCCCTACATAGATAGGCCTCCCTCTCTTCCTCCATCCCTACATAGACAGGCCTCCCTCTCTTCCTCCATTCCTACATAGATAGGTCTCCCTCTCTCCCTCCATCCCTGTATAGATAGGTCTCCCTCTCTCCCTCCATCCCTACATAGATAGGTCTTCATCTCTCCATCTCTCCCTCCATCCCTATATAGATAGGCCTCCCTCTCTCCCTTCATCCCTACATACACTATTTATACAAATGTATGTGGACACCGTTTCAAATTAGTGGATTTGGCTTTTTCAGCCACACCCATTGCTGACAGGTGTATACAATTGAGCACACAACCATGCAATCTCCATAGAAAACATTACTGAAGAGCTCAGTGACTTTCAACCTGGCACCGTCATAGGATGCCACCTTTCCAACAAGTCAGTTTGTCAAATTATGCCTTGCTAGAGCTGCCCCGGTCAACTGTAAGTGCTGTTATTGTTAAGTGGAAACATCTAGGAGCAACAAGGGCTCAGCCGCGAAATCACACTTCACTATCTGAAGGTCCGACAGATTAATCTGGGTTTGGCGGATGCCAGGAGAACACTACCTGCTCCAATGCATAGTGCCAAGGTGGAGGAGGAATAATAGTCTGGGGCTGGTTTTCATGGTTCGGTCCAGGCACCTTAGTTCCAGTGAAGAGATTTTAACGCTACAGCATAAATTGACATTCTAGACGATTCTTTGCTTCCAATTTTGTGGCAACAGTTTGGGGAAGGCCCTTTCCTGGTTCAGCATGGCAATCACCTGTGCACAAAGCGAGGTCCATACAGAAATGTTTTGTCGAGATCGGTGTGGAAGAGCTTGACTTGCCTGCACAGAGCCCTCAAACCTATCGAACACATTTGGGATGAATTGGAACGCTGACTGCAAGCCAGGCCTAATCGACCTCACTAATGTGCTTGTGGCTGAATGGAAGCAAGTCCCCGCAGCAATGCTCCAACATCTAGTGGAAAGCCTTCCCAAAAGAGTGGTGGATGTTATAGTGGCAAAGGGGGGACCAACTCCATATTAATGCATATGGTTTTGGAATGAAGTGTCCACATACTTTTGGTCATGTAGTGTATCTCATCACATTTCTGCTGCAAACTATGTCTGTTTTGATTGAGAAATGCTGGCTTACTCCCATTCTCCTTTGAGAAGATACGATGGCCTATCTGAAATACCAGTGGTCTCCACAGTAATGTGTTTTTCATCACATCAGTCGAAACTGCGACCTCTTCAAAAGGATCTCATGAAATTCAGATGGCCCTTACTATCTATTTGAAATACACTGGCATTCTCTGCCCATCAAGGCATGCTGGTGAGCTGTGCATGTACAATTAGGCGTGTGTGTGTGTGTTTGTGTGTGTCAAAAACGTGAAGGCTTTTCTTGTCTGACAGATTCTAGATTCACAGCTGCGGGTCCATTTTCAATGAATTATGCTATGGTTTTGTCTATATTTTGCAACATTTCCAGTGGAAATGATTATTTTGCACCATTTGCCCTCTGCACACACACAAGCAACGCTAATTGAAGATGTTTATAAAGAGACAAAAGCAATTAAAGCTTTTATGGATGTAATCAGCCTTTCTCTGCCTCCTTTAGCTCCTCTTCACTGACTGGTTGGCTGGCTGGGTGGCTCCGCCTCGGCTTCTGATCTTAGTGGAGCAAAGAGAGAACAATCATTGAGTCAGAGGAGAACGATCAGAAACATACATTACGAGAGTAAAGTATCGATCATTCGAATTATCTGTTTAACGCTAAAGCTAATTATAGTAATTAGGTAATGTTGTTAAGTGTCTTCATTCATGCTTTTTTTCTCAATCCTTCTCTATAGACACACATTGCATGCAGTACCAGGGTGGATACATAAGACAAGAGCCATATACTGTCTGGAGCTAGAAAATATTGTAGGCACATTTGATAGTGGTTCCATTTCTACAGCCCCATCCCTCAGCTTTTTACCGAAAGAGGAGCAGGGAGACACTTTGTTATTGTTTATACTGCTGATTGCCACTTTAAGAAGTTAAGATGCAGATTAAATACACCAAAATATGTTACAGATACTATAAAAATCACTCAGACAGTAAGTGAATACACAGCATCCAGCACAGCAAACAATCAATCAAATGTATTTTACAAAAGCCCTTTTTATATCAAAAACACTTCAAGAGCAAATGTCAGTTGGCTTTTCATAGCTGAGCATTCATAGGTTGAGAGAGAGAGAATGGAAACAGTAGGACCGGGACAAGGTAGTTCATTCATAGGTTGAGAGAGAGACTGGAAACAGTAGGACCGGGACAAGGTAGTTCATTCATAGGTTGAGAGAGAGTGGAAACAGTAGGACCGGGACAAGCTAGTTCATTCATAGGTTGAGAGAGAGAGAGTGGAAACAGCAGGACCGGGACAAGGTAGTTCATTCATAGGTTGAGAGAGAGAGAGAGAGAGTGGAAACAGTAGGACCGGGACAAGGACCCACCCTTGCTGTCTCTGCCTGGCCGGTTCCCGTCTCTCCATTGGGATTCTCTGCCTCTGACCCTATTACGGGGGCTGAGTCACTGGCTTACTGGTGCTTATTATCCGGTGTCTTGTGTGAATTTATGTATGCTCCCTCTAATTCTCTCTCTCTCCCACTCTACCTCCTCTCCCAGAGGACCTGAGCCTACCCGGAGGACCATGCTTCAGGACCACCTTCCCTGATGACTCCTAGCTGTCCCCAGTCCACCTGGTCGTGCTGCTGCACCGGTTTCAACTCTTCTGCCTGCGGTTATGGAACCCTGACCTGTTCATTGGACGTGCCACCTTGTCCCAGACCTGCTGTTTTCATCTCGCTCTCTCTCTACCGCACCTGCGCTCTATTGCACTGAAAAACCAAGTGACATTCACTCCTGATGTATTTACCTGTTGCAACCTCCAATACTACTTTTATTATTATTTGACCCTGCTGGTCATACAGTACATATATGAACATCTTGGAGAAAGAACTGGCCTTAATGGCCATGAATTGTTATAATCTCCACCCGGCACAGCCAGAAGAGCACCCCTCAGAGCCTGGTTCTTCTCTAGGTTTCTTCCTAGGTTTTGCCTTTCTAGGGAGTTTTTCCTAGCCACCGTGCTTCTACATCTGCATTGCTTGCTGTTTGGGGTTTTAGGCTGGGTTTCTGTATGTCACGATGTGGATATAAGGGACGGTAAACGGATCGCTGATGGAGTGACATTCCTTTTTATTAGTGAATGAGATATTCTCACAAGGCATTCAAAAATAAAAGGAGAGCGAAAACAAAATGGACTATAAACAAATACACAGTGACCTAACTGAGTTCTGCAGCATGCAGACAAACAGAAACAAACAATGATCCACACACAGGTGGATTTGGAGGGCTGCTAAATACTCCCCCCAATCAGAGACAACTCTAGACAGCTGTCTCTGATTGGGGATCATTAATCCTCCCTCACTGATGTGAGGACTGGGTTGTGGCTCAATCCACTCCCCCAGATGGGAGAAGCGGCTTCACCACTACCCAGCCCTCACACTGTATAGCACTTTGTGACATCGGCTGAGACCTCCATTCTGAGGTCTTGGCTGATTTCTTTTGATTTTCCCATGATGTCGAGCAAAGAGGCACTGAGTTTGAAGGTAGGCCATGATATACATCAACAGGTACACCGCCAATTGACTCAAATTATGTCAATTAGCCTATCAGAAGCTTCTAAAGCCATGACATCATTTTCTGAAAATGTCCAAGCTGTTGAAAGGCACAGTCAACTTAGTGTATGTAAACTTCTGACCCACTGGAATTGTAATATAGTGAATTATAAGTGAACTAATCTGTCTATAAACAATTGTTGGATGAATTATTTGTGTCATGCACAAAGTAGATGTCCTAACCGACTTGCCAAAACTATAGTTTGTTAACATGAAATCTGTGGAGTGGTTGAAAAATCAGTTTTAATGACTTCAACCTAAGTGTATGTAAACTTCTGACTTCAACTGTATATTCAAGAATCAGTGCATATACTGTATATTGTCCATTTTATATGGGATGACAGACTGTGTCTTGAAATAAACAATAGCTTTAGAAACAACATGGATTTTCATTGTACCTGCAGTCTCCTCCAGGATGAAAACCTTTTAAGGGACGAAGATGTCATCCTGAAAAAAATAAAACGTTTTGTTAAAACAACTGAACACAAATATATCAGTTGGCATTAACAAGCTACCTGTCTTGTATGCTTTGTCAACACACACACACACACACACACACACACACACACACACACACACACACACACACACACACACACACACACACACACACACAGCAAATACAGGAACATTTATTTTTCAGCAAACATTACCTATGTCAACTTCAGTCTAGCTAAATGAGGTGGAGCTAACAAAACATTACAAAAATAAATCTGTCAACAAATTGTATTACAGTACTTGACTATCTGAGGTGGAAGCTAGCTACAGTAACTATCTAATAACAGGGGTACAAGGAGAATTTTAGTTGCAGTTGAGTTGCTTGCTAACATTAGTTGCTGGGGAGTGTCACACAAAACACTTCAGACGTAATTAGCTAGTTACCTTCAACTAAAGTTGCAACAAAGTTGTCCAGTGCCTAACGCTAGCCTAGTCAACAACAGTAATGACCAGTTAACGTTACCTCAGGCTCCATTGACTCGCGTCGCCTCCTTCGTTCAGTCTTGCTTTTGCTTGACTCCGAAGTCAGCTATGTTGATGATGGTCGGTCAGTAACCCCTACACCATAATCCTCGAAATGTAAAACTTCTTCAAAAGTTGTTGGTCCTTGGGCAGCCGATGGTAGTTTACATAGTGATTTTTTTTTAGCCAATTCATACAGCCTGGCGCTATACAGTTAATGTTTGAATTACTACTTATGTTGCCATCTTCGTTGTCTGCACCTAACCCCTCACTCTCTTCGATTCACTCTCTGCGCGAAAACCCCAATACGCACTGGATTCAATACAACAGACAATTAGCTGATTCCTGCCAGTGACGCACTGGCGTCAGTCGTTACTATGGCAATTTAAAATGGCGCTGACCATAGCTCAAATAAACCTTGTTGACGATTAAAATACTAAATATAGAGATGTTTTTATGTTCAATGCACATGTTTATTAATAGTGGATTGAATACATCTCTTTGCTTATATTTACTTCCTAAAGTGTTTCCGTTCCCCTTTAACTGATACATTATCTTTACAGACCTTAACTTTCTCTGTCATTCCCCGATAGAAACTGATTGGTACACTGTGCCGTGTAGCTACCGCAGGCAGTTTTTTTTTAAAGCCCATCTGTTTAGCAGGGCACCTGCCCTATATAAGCTTCATGTTTTGTTTCCTGGTAGTAAACAATATATGTGTTTTGGAGCTAGCTAGGTATGCCATAACCAGTAAAGCAACACCAGTAAAGCAACAATCTTCTTCACAACCCATGTGGGATAATCATAAAAGCTGCCTACATGGCGATGAGTCCATTGTGTTCAATGTTTTTTGGACCTGACGTTAAAGTGTATTACAGACAGCAGAGTGTTTTTCTCTAAGTCATTTGCACACAGCCTGGTTATTATCACACCGGCCTATGTTGTAAATATATTTGTCTTTCTCTCAATGAACATGTGGTGGAGGAGTCTCTCTGAGGTTTGTTATTGGGTTTATTCATGAACACTGAGAAACACTGATCATGCTGTCATTGCTAATGTTGTAGAGAGAGAGGACTGAAGCTACTGGAGCTATTCTCTGTGGCATGCACCCAACCCTATTCACTGCAATGCCCCCAAAGGCAACCTTGCATATGTTTACACACTGATAACTTCTGGAGGAAATCTCAGAGCTAGAGAGAGAGAGTGGAAAATAAATAGAAAGCGAGGGAGGGGGGGTTGGTCCGTTTTTGTTTTTTAGCAGAGCAACTGTTTCACATCATAGCCTACCTAGAGACTGAGGACAGTTTTGTTTTTATGTTTCAGTGATTACAGAGCAAAAACTAAAGCCCAAAGGAAATGTAATTTATTTGATGTCTTCACTATTAATAAAGAAAAACCCTTGAATTAGTAGTTGTGTCCAAACTTTTGACTGGTACTGTACAGTTAACCCACTGTTCCTAGGCCGTCGTTGTAAATAAGAATTTGTTCTTAAATGGCTTGCCTAGTTAAAAAAAATAAAAAAATAAAAGGAAATCAGTCAATTTGTTAGGCCGTAATCTATGGATTTCACATGACTGGGAATACAGACATGCATCTGTTGGTCACAGATACCTTAAAAAAAAGAGGTAGTGGCGTGGATCAGAAAACTAGTCAGTATTTGCCTCATGCAGCACGACACATCACCTTCGCATAGAGTTGATCAGGCTGTTGAAAGCGTTAACATCAGCAAACCGCTCGCCCACACAACGCCATACATGTGGTCTGCAGTTGTGAGGCCGGTAGGACTGCCAATTCTCTAGCTATGTGACATTGGAGGCGGTCTATGGTAGAGAAGTTAACATTACATTTTCTGGCAACAGCTCTGATGGACATTCCTGCCATCAGCATACCAATAGCATGCTCCCTAAAAACTTGAGACATCTGTGGCATTATGTTGTGCACATTTTAGAGTGGCCTTTTATTTTCCCCAGAACAAGATGCACCTGTGTAATGACCATGCTGTTTAATCATCTTCTTGATATGCCACATCTGTCAGGTGGATGGATTATCTCTGCAAAGGAGAAATGCTCACTAACTGGGATGTAAACAAAGGTGTGCAGTGTATGCATCCAAACTAAAAAACAGAAATGTCAAAGCAGCCAAACAACTGCAGCCCTGAATGTTTACAGTCACATGGTGCTTGTTAGACGGCGCAGTCAGAACAACCGAGCATGATCCAGTAGTTCTGTCTCCCTGCCAAATTAAAATAATGTGGCCTCTGGGGCAGTCTCTCACCCATCTACATTTTTGGGTCAATCACCACAAATCTCTTCCTTTTACTTATTTCATTAACCATCACAAAGTTGTCAGACTCTCCATAATTACTGAACACATGCTGCTTTTTACGACTGACCTAGCCCAGCAATCAGCTTTCAATAATAAAATCAAGGGTGTTTGCACATAAACATCATCAAATTTTACAACCAAGCCCGTGAACAGTTTTATATTCCTCTCTAAAACTGCCAAATGAGGATAATGTGCAATGGGAGAGAGTGGATGTGAAAAACTGCTGACGCACTCCTGTTTCACATGGCCAACCGACTCGTTGTCATCTTTGCGCTGGGTGACAAACACTCTGTGATGTCTCCGGCATGGCTAACAGCTGGTGCCTCTGAGTCATGCCTTGCAGTCTCCTGTATTTGTGTTGAAATACCTACACAGGCATAGAAACTGCTTTCTTCTCCGTCTGATTAATCCATTTTTTTACAAGCACACTCCGCCAATGATTTTGTGGGGGGCTATATATCACTGCAGAGCCGTGCCAGGACCACCCACCCACATTCAAATCAGGGATTAGAACATTTAAAAAATATAAAAATTGCGTACTGTGTGGTGATTCCAACCTTATTTGTGGGAACCAGACATGGGACCAAGTCACAATTTTGCAAGGCCTAAGCAAGTCTTATCCTTCATACTATCAACAAGCTATCTGTTGAAAAGCAAATGCTTGCTAAGGTTATGATTAGGGTTAGGTTTGTAATAAGGTTTAGGGTAAGGGTTAAGGTTAGGGTTAAAGCTACAGTAGGGTTAGGGTTAGAAGATAGTTAGTTGAAATGTTACTGCAGATAGTCTGTAGAGCATCTACAGATGGGCTATCCAAATAAAGTAATAGCCACAGGAAGTAGGGGTGCTGAGGGTGCAGCTGCACCCCCTGAAAAAAAAAAGAAAAATAAAAGTTATGCACTGGGTTTTTACTAGTCCTGTATTAGCGGACTGATATAGCCTTCTGTAGCAAAGCCTCCCCAAAAATGTACAGCGCCACAATACTGTATATCTCAGTTTATTGCATAAATCGTACATGCATTGGATTGCAATGCTGGTGTGGTAAAATGTTCCGGTCCAGTTTAATGAATTACAGTGTAGGCTAATCCAAGTGTAGGCCATGACACAATGTACATTATTAGAATCAGGTGCGCTAGATTAGGGTTGGAATGGAAACCTACAGGATGGTAGCTCTCCAGGAAAAGGGTTGGAGAGCCCTGTTATAAAATATGCATAAAATGCATCCTCCAATTGCAACATTTGCCTATGCCCACATATATTGTCTCAAGAAAATGTTATCTTTTTTATACCCTCAAACACCAAGTTAGGCATACCTAATTTCAAAATAGTCCATTGTCCATTGTCAATCATGAATGATAACTATTCACGTTTTAAAACTGCATCTGCATGCCAATCATTTGATTGATTTCAATCAGTTTCTTGGCAATAGCCTATGCATTTGGATCTTTAATTACTGTTTCGTGAGCGAATTAGAGCAGAAGATGTTAACAAACTATTAGCCTGTCTTGTATTTTGTTTCAATCAAAGCATATATCCTGCATAAAAGCTTGGCACGTGATACTTTTTTTTAGGGACTATTCACCTTCAGCTAACCATCTTAAAATCGCATTAGAAATTAGTTGTTTTTGGTGCAACAGTAACGTTATAGGCCTCCTATGCTATTCCGTTCTGTTATATAAAATGCTAATTCATCGTTATGTGACCTTGCAAGACATTGATTCAGCTTCGATCTAACTTTACTAAACTAGCACCATTGAACAGCCGTAAAATGTAGCTTTTGGGGTGGTCTATTCATGCATATCAATAAACTATAACTTAAATGCAATATTACCTCCAACTTGGCCCAATTCACATTTCCAATATCCCACCCTGACATAGCCTTCTTCACACATTTCTCCTTATCACAGAGTTGCACACACACACACACAAACACACACACACACACAGTGTCATTTCAACCTACCAGCCTCCGTAGAATACTTTTTGTGCGATCAGATCAAACCTTTAATGTCAATAAAAAACAAAGCTTTTTTTTTGGGAGATCTGTAAATATCCCACCCCAACTACCTCATTCCCATACTGTTATTTTTGTTCATTTGCACCCCAGTATCTCTGCCCGCACCAAAGGCATATTTGCACATCATCATCTGCACATTTATCACTCCAGTGTTAATGCTAAATTGTAACTATTTCGCCACTACGGCCTATTTATTGTCCTACTTCCCTAATCTAACTACATTTGCAATCACTGTATATAGATCTTCTATAGTGTCATTGACTGTACGTTTATTTATTCCCATGTGTAACTCTGTTGTTGTTTTTTTGTCGCATTGCTTTGCTTTATCTTGGCCGGGTCGTAGTTGTAATTGAGAACTGGTTTTCAACTGGTTTACCTGGTTAAATAAAGGTGAAATAAAAAATTAAAATCAAAGTGGCAAGAAGAGATGTTCACTTAGCAGAACCCCCACAACATTCTGAACCCCCACATCATTCTGAACCCCCACATCATTCTGAAGCCCCACAACATTCTGAACCCCCACATCATTCTCCTCAGTGAATTAATTTCTTTATATGCTATATTAAAACCAAGGCAGGGCTAATCAAACACAATTAATCATAATTTGGTATGATTTCTTGCACAGTTTATTACCCAAATGTGTTAACTTGGTACTTGTTTAGTAAAATAAAAAACACATTTATACGGCATACATTTATGCAATAATGTATATAGCCTACAGCACAGTATAAATGTATAAGCTACGAATAAAACTGTGTAACAACCAGACTTTTTATGCTCCATGTTGGCGAGGACCGACAGATGTGTTGCATGTGTGTCATGCGAAGTGGAGGCCGTATGGATTAGGAGTCTCCTGCCAGTCCTGTTCCTGTTCTGGAACAACACAAAAACACACACCTCCTGCTAGTCCTGTAACCGTGCTGGGATGTGTGCATAAGGAGGCCAAGGCCTTCAGACAGGGAGGGAGAGAGTATGTGGACTGGATGGAGAGAGGGAGAGAGAGAGGGAGGGAGGAAGGAAGTAACCTACTTCAATACAGTTTTATGGAAATACAGTACTGAACAGCCTTAGAATGGGCAAATCTTGTCATCTATCCACAGTACATCCAGTAGACCACTTTCTTTCACAGATTACTGCTCTGCTTATTTATGTTCACATACATGTTTGTTTAGCAGTGAAATAGCATTTGACTAGATTTGCTACTATGCATAAAACCAGGCAGAAAGATAAAAGGATGAAACTGAGCATGGATTATGTCTCCTGCTTTCTCCTCAAAAAGCAAGACTTTGTCATATTGCTGACTATGTATGTACAGTTGCTGCCACCTATATTGGCACCCTTGCATTTTTTCTTAAATGATTCCCTATTTATATTCATGTACAGTTGTTATATCATATCACGTGCAATTTTGTAAGTAATTCTTGGACTGAACCTACGTAGTCATTCACTCAGGAAGTATCCTGTCAGTTGTTCATTGCTTTTAGTATATTGAATGTGCAATACGTGCATTTATCTGTAATTAAACTAAGGACTGTATTTTAAGGGAACTATTATTATTACCCTAAATTATATAATACGCACATTTAGCTATTTAAGTATATCTTCCTGTAATTTACCTGTACAGTTAATGTAACCATGCAAATATTCACTTACCTGTAAATGTAACTGTCCATTTACCTGTACAGTTACTAATTGTTTAGTATTTGGTTACACAGTTCTACAGTAATACTTGGTTGCACAGAGCTAGTACTTGGTTTCACAGATCTAGTACATGGTTGCACAAATCTAGTACTTGGTTGCACAGAGCTAGTACTTGGTTGCACAGAGCTAGTACTTGGCTGCACAGAGCTAGTATTTGGTTGCACAGAGCTAGTACTTGGTTGCACAGAGCTAGTACTTGGTTGCACAGAGCTAGTACTTGGTTGCACAGAGCTAGTACTTGGTTGCACAGAGCTAGTACTTGGTTGCACAGAGCTAGTACTTGGTTGCACAGAGCTAGTACTTTGTTGCACAGAGCTAGTACTTGGTTGCGCAGCCTTTGGCCAAGACTGCAGAAAAAACGTCTTGTAGCCATCATTGAGCTTGCTGCACATTTCTCCTCACAGTTTGGCCTACTTTCTTCATATCTCCCCATAGTTGTTTGGATGTGATTTAGATATGGATTCTTCGCTGGCCACTCCAGAACAGTCCAGCATCTCTTCTTAACCATTCTTGGGTGCTTGTTGATGTGTGTTTGGGGTCATTGTCCTGCTGGAAGACCAACATTTTTAAGACACCGGGTCGACCATTGGACTACAAAACACTTGATAATCTGCTGATTTCATGATGGCTTGTGCACGTTCGCCCCCAGTACCAGAGGCAGGAAAGCAACCCCAAAGCATTATCAAACCTCCCCCATCTTTGATTGTAGGGAAGGTGTTATTTTCATTGAATGCTTTATTTGGTTGTCAGTAAACAGAGCGCTGATCTGTATTGCCAACAAGCTCTTATTTTGTTTAATTGGTCCCTCCATAATACCCTCCATTGGTGAAAGGCACCCGTCAAACATTGAATAATTAGAGCAGTTTGCTGCTGAAGAACGGGACAAAATGCCAGTAGAAAGGTACAGCAAGCTCACTGATGTCTACAAGAAAGCATTTGTTGATAGTTATATTGGCCAAAAGATGTGGAACCAATTACTAGCTAAGGGTGCCAATATATTTGGCCGCAACTGTATGTATGACCGTTTTTAGTGCTTTGTGAGTATTACTGTGCTTCAACCTAACCGGCTGAATCACTGGAGGAAATGAAAACAGTGCCATCTATTGATCGACTGTGAAATGAAGTGCTTTCTCCTGCAGTGCAAAGAATTCAGCACAGCCTTGGACAATTAAAATACTATACAACGTGCAAACACACTCCATTCAATGTGGAGAGGCTACTACAGTTCTGCACTGAATTTGACCTTTGTCCATTCAATTAAAATGTTTATATAGGGATTCTGTGTTAAAATAGGCCTATGAGCTATGCATGTATGAGGAAAAAGAGGCAAGAAGAGGGATGGATAGAGAGAGGGAGAGAGAGAGAGAGAGAGAGAGAGAGAGAGAGAGAGACAAAGAGAGAGAGAGAGAGAGACAAAGAGAGAGAGAGAGAGAGAGAGAGAGAGAGAGAGAGAGAGAGAGAGACAGAGAGAGAGAGAGAGAGAGAAGAAAGAGAGACAGAGACAGAGACAGAGAGAGAGAGAGAGAGAGAGAGAGAGAGAGAGAGGAGGAGAGAGAGAGAGAGACAGAGACAGAGACAGAGAGAGAGAGAGAGAGAGAGAGAGAGAGAGAGAGAGAGAGAGAGAGGAGGAGAGAGGAGGAAGAGAGAGAAGCGGTCAGCGCTGATGACACAGGAATATTGATCGGATCAGTCTGTTCAGTCAGAATGAAGATGAAGAGAGAGCAGAAGTCGAGGATAATATTGAGAATATGTCATGTCAAAAACACTGCTTCCGCCATGCACTGCAGAGTTTACATTTTACAATAAGCTGTTCTTACTTATGTTTTTAAATGGTAGTTACACAGGTAGAATGTAGGTACACAGTTTTACATAATGTTACATAGTAGTTCCATCTGGTTTAGTGAGTGGTTTGGTTAAAGGGATACGCACACACAGTCATCTTTGTTTCATTGATTTAATAAACAGTATTTCACATTTATATTGTATATAGTTTTTTTATCTGTGGTTTTCGTTCTAGCCTCCCATGAGCACCTTTTACTAGCTTCTTTTCATGTGAACTGATTTGTACCCGTGCACTGACTTTTACCCGTCTTCCTTTGAATAAATAAAACAAAAAAACGAAACAAAAAAAAGATACTGCATGCTATAAAATGTGGATGCACCATTATAGAAAGTATGACTGTATGGCATTATACGGCAGTGCGGACTTCAATGCTGTCTCTGTCAACAAAATGATTCACAACTGTTTAAATTGGCTACAACCCTGTCCTGTGCTATGAAGATATTATATCATACTGCAAGTAAATCATGAGCAACTGGTGCAAGGACGAAGGCAGAGGTCACATTGCTGGCAGACTGTCCTACTTCAGCAGATCGGCTGGCACAGCTGGCACATGTTGCAAAGAAGGGGAAAGTACTGTACTGTAAGAAAATAAAAATATAATTGTGAGCAAACTGAAAATGACAGCCGCCAAATCTCAGTGGTTCCACAGAAAGGACTGTGCATATTGTGACAGTTTTAACATGGGACAATCATTATTTAACATCTCATGATCCTATTCAGAAGAGACCATATTTAAAACAGCCAAGCAGAAAATAGGTATGTAACTTTTTCCTCCTTGGGTGTCAGACTGAAAATGTTCACACAAAAAAAGCACAAGAACTAGCAATGTCCAAATTATGCTATGAAAGATTATGCATAATGCAACCCTATAGAATAATATACAACCATGTTCCGCAATATATCTCTGGGATGCATCGGATAATGAGGCTTCTGAAATGACAACATTTTACTGCCTGTGGAGAATACGGGAGCCTGGTTGGCGGAAAAGTATTGGAAGGCATTTGCCATACGAAGAAATTGCTATTATCACAGAATGTCAACACCTGACATATTCCACTATTATAGCGAATCACCCTACAGGAAGGACCACATGGCCATGTTACTGTGATCCAGAAAGACCACATACAGAACGAAGATTAGAATGTATATTTGGCAACCAAAAAAAGACAGGCCAAAAAATATTCATAATTATATCAAATCATCACTCAAATAGTATTATTAACAACTTCCCCTCATACAACCCCAGTGCTACCTACGTCTCTAATTGGCAAGTGCTTTAAAACCTCCCTTCATTATAGAGAAATATGTGTATTAAATCTGGTAATTCAATGAAAAACAAGAATACAACTATTCTCCTTTGATTTGCATTATCACTGGCTAGCTCCCAGATGTGAGCTCTGGTGGTTTCTGCAGTCCTTGGGAATCAATTAAGACTTTGGACTACAAAATTAGAGAAGGAAAGCAAGGAAAGCCATGTCTGTGCAGTGTACGCTGTGCAGTGTACGCTGTGGTACTAAGCTAACATATGGAATTGTTGTAATATGATCATACCATGGATTATTAGTTATTTGATTTTGAATTGTAGGACCCCTTTAGGTATCCCAAAAAAATATTTAACAATTATTTGATAAAATATTGAATTTGGCCTTTTCTACTATAGCCCATAGAAATGCATTAAATAACATTCAGAAATGGCAAAAAATACAGTAAAATAAAAAAATCATAAGGTATAAGGTTTTAAAGTGTCTGTATTACAATATCTTGGACAAATAAGAAAGCTCAATAAATATATATGTCATCGAATATTGTAATTGGTATTTTTCTGCCTCCAAAAATATGGGGAAAACAAAAACAAATATATATATACAGGCTCCCGCTGTTTGGGTCTTTGCATGTCAGCCAGTCAATATTTGTATGGATATATACAAATACATTTCAATAGAAAACAGGTAAAACTAAACAAAATGCATCTAGTTTGCAGTCTTTCTAGATTCAGTTTGAAGTGATTGTGTTAACTGTGAACAACAGTGTTCTGACGAGAGAGTACTTGTTCTATACCAGGTGAAATCGCGGAATGTTAGCTCATTGTTATGAATGTATCCAAATAAATGTCACTAGAAAACAGCTTTAAATGCAAATGCAGTTACTTTGTTGTTATTCTGGCTGCACTGTTTCACGTGACAGTAAATTAGCCGTTGTTGGGTAACTAGCGAGCAAGGGATAAGAACGTTGCCAGCCAGTATGGCAATAGAACATTTAGAACGAACGACTGGGTCACGTTCCATAGATACAGAACAAAAAGACTTAACGACTGGGTTGCGTCTCTGGGAACTGAACCGATAGAACGAACAGCCAGCTGGCTTAGGTAGCAACCCTAGATTTGTGTCGGGACTGTAGCTTGTGGAAGGATTAAATAGTATGAATGAATTAATCAAAATAATGTTTTTTAATGAAAATATGTCAATCATTTTTTGAATACGTTGGTAACTTGTTGTATAAAAGTGATAATGTCCTTGAAGCCGGTGTTTGGAGAATATATTTGCACAGTTTGCTGGCCCTCGACTTCGTCTGCCAATATATGCTCAGAACACCGGCTTCTCAGGCTTTATCACTTAATAAACCACTAAGACAGAGCTGGCATTCAATACATTTCTGATGTTTTGCAAATGTCATTAGAATCTGTACATGTGACTTTTTGGAGACTTTTTGGTCTAAATCCAGTCACTGTGTGGGTTTGCAGTATATGATTTGTATTCAGTAGTGATGAGCACATCAGAGTTAAGTCCTAATGTCTGCCGTTTCAGTGACAATGCCAGTACTGCTGAGAGAACTGGCCTCATCACAGAACACTATGTAATCAAAAGTGAGACATAGTGGCTTAGTGACCATAAAGATTTGTACAACAAACACTGTGATTCACAATCTTTTTCAGGGACCATAGAATACCATGAAATACAGTATATATATTTTTGTTGGAACCACAAACCCACATGGTAATCTAGCCCATATACTATAGCTATGAGAGAGATGCTTGTATGTATGGTAAAGCAAAAAAAAAAAAACTTAATATGCACCCAAGACATGGGCTACATGCCCACATGTAAATACTCCATGCTGATATGCTCTCAAGCATATTTACAGACCTTTGTATCGTCAATGCCATCCATTATTCGATGGTCAAAGCACTAGAAATTCAACTCTCCTTATCTTGGCACTATATACTTGAAGGGAACATCCCTACTGAAATCTCCCATGGGGAACCGAGACCCCTGACCTATCTGTTTCTGTTTCACTGGACTCATCCCTGACTACTGTGAAAAAGTACTTTTCATATTGATACTGCATGTTATCAGATCTTCAACCAAAACATAATATTAGATAAAGGGAGCCTGAGTGAACAAATAACAATAACAATTACATACTTATCTCATTTATTTAATAAACAAAGTTATGCAACACCCAATGCCCCTGGGTGAAAAAGTAATTGGTTGTGCAACCTTTAGCTGCAATGACTCCAAACACTTCCTGTAGTTGTTGATCAGTCTCTCACATTGCTGTGGAGGAAGTTTGTCCCACTCTTCCATGCAGAACTGCTTTAACTCAGCGACATTTTGGGGTTTTCAAGCATGAACTGCTTGTTTTAAGTCCTACCACAACATCTCAATTGGGATAAGGTCTGTACTTTGACTAGACCATTCCAAAACTTCAAATGTGTTGCTTTTTAAACATTTCCATGTAGACTTGATTGTGTGTTTTGGATCATTGTTTTGCTGCATGATCCAGCTGTGCTTCAGCTTCAGCTCACAGATAGATGGCCTGACATTCTCCTATAGAATTCTTTGGTACAGAGCAGAACTCATGGTTCCTTCTTTTAAGTCGTCCAGGTCCTGAGGCAGCAAAGCATTCTCAAACCATCCCACTACCACCACCATGCTTGACCGTTGGTATGAGGTTCTTACTGTGGAATGTAGTGTTTGGTTTTCGCCAAGCATAATGGGACCCATGTCATCCAAAAACACCTTTTCACTGCACTTTCTTAATCTATCTGAAAAAAAGAAAAAGAATAAAACATGAAAACAGAGTAAAAAGAGTGGATTGACGCAATGAGATCGCTAGCTGTATGACGGGCTCGTCCATATTAACAGAAAGGGCAAAACTTGGAAATTAAATAAAATCTGTTAAAGCACATGTGCCTCTGCTGTTACTGTTCAAATTTTTGGTGTCAAATCCATAATTTGTGAGATTTATTGAGCTCACCGAACCACTCATCCTGCACAAAGGTTCCTACAACTGACTGACACTGACATGCAGGCAATTACTTTATGAGAAATACCACGGAAGGCACTTCTTGAAGGGGTGACAAAAGTGTTCATTCTCAGCGGATGTAGGCAGCGTTGCTCCTCACATCTCATAGGTGATGGGACTGTAAGAAGGTGGTCATTTGGATTGGAAAGTAATCTCGTCTCTTCCTTTACAATGGAGGTTCAACAATTAAGCCCATTTTCCCCCATTTCCTACCTGAATAAGTCCGTGGAAGATAGAGAGGTTCTCTCCGTTGTCTGTTACTGTCATTCCCAGGCTAGACATTAACTCTATTGTTTTCACACGCTCTACAAGCGGGCGGGTTGACAGAGATAACAGTTCACACATCATCCCTCCATCCCTCTAACACCACCTCCCATCCCTCCATCCCTCTTCCGCCACCTCCCATCCCTCCATCCCTCTAACGCCACCTCCAATCCCTCCATCCCTCTCTCACCACCTCCCATCCCTCCATCCCTCTAACGCCACCTCCAATCCCTCCATCCCTCTCTCACCACCTCCCATCCCTCCATCCCTCTATTGCCTCCTCCCATCCCTCTAACGCCACCTCCCATCCCTCCATCCCTCCAACGCCACCTCCCATCCCTCCATCCCTCTATCGCCACCTCCCATCCCTCCATCCCTCTAACGCCTCCTCCCATCCCTCCATCCCTCTAACGCCTCCTCCCATCCCTCCATCCCTCTATCGCCACCTCCCATCCCTCCATCCCTCCATCCCTCTAACGCCACCTCCCATCCCTCCATCCCTCTATCGCCACCTCCCATCCCTCCATCACTCTATCGCCACCTCTCATCCCTCCATCCCTCTATCGCCACCTCTCATCCCTCCATCCCTCCCTAGCAGGCCCCTACCTCCCGAGAGTCCCATTGCAGCACTGGCCTGCACTCTCTCTCCCTTTCTCCCTCTCTCTCCCTCCCTCCTTCCCATGCAGAGTCCCATGCAGGAGACCTGGCCTCCCTCTCACACACATAATGCTAATGCAAAACCCCTCTGCCCTTATCCCTAGCCACTTTATCAAGTCAGGTGTAGGCACGTGTTGAGAGAGCGAGAAGCGAGAGCTGAGAATTAACAAATTAAAGGATTTACCAAACTCATATTGCCATAAATCCCTCGGCTCCCCACTGCCCATGTTTACATGGCCCTGATAACGTCCTGTTTACTCAGACGGACACGCCTGTTATTATAATGCACGTTATTACCTGCTTATGCCCAGGCCCCTCTGCACTGTGTACAGGTGCAGGACTCTGGCCTGACCTGCAGTCTGATGGGTTATCCCAGCATTATCCTCATTTTCAAAACACTCAATAATATGTGCACTAACAGTGATACAATAACAGTTCATAAGGTCCTCTTGAGTTGAAAATGGGATGCGTTACATCTAGGAACAGGAGGGTGAAGCTCATACCCACAGAATACAAATCTCCTGTCCTGAGGTTACTCACCCCTTCACAGCTGTTCTACAGATGTTATGGAGACAAAAAATTAAAATGGTCTTGCTTTACTTTCTCCTCACAAGCTATAAAACACTCATTGGCTGCAGGGTGAAGATATAAGACAATGAGGTGGAATAATTGATTACAGAATAATCCTGTTGTACCAAGCCATGTAAGAGACACCCCAGAAACCCCCTCCGGTGTGGAATGGGGAACTGGGTGGAGCGGAGTAGAATGGGGAACGGGGTGGAGCGGAGTAGAATGGGGAACGGGGTGGAGCGGAGTAGAATGGGGAACGGGGTGGAGCGGAGTAGAATGGGGAACGGGGTGGAGCGGAGTAGAATGGGGAACGGGGTGGAGCGGAGTAGAATGGGGAACGGGGTGGAGCGGAGTAGAATGGGGAACGGGGTGGAGCGGAGTAGAATGGGGAACGGGGTGGAGCGGAGTAGAATGGGGAACGGGGTGGAGCGGAGTAGAATGGGGAACGGGGTGGAGCGGAGTAGAATGGGGAACAGGGTGGAGCGGAGTAGAATGGGGAACGGGGTGGAGCGGAGTAGAATGGGGAACGGGGTGGAGCGCTCTCATTCTCCTCTTTCGGTTTGACCTCACATCTCACCTGGGCCTGTAGCACAGGCGTAATCTCCTACCCTCAGAGACAGGCTCAACATGCAGGAGTCCATTGTTGCTTAATTAATTACTGAATGGTGTGCAGGTATGGTGCAGTCAGAGGGAGAGATAAGGCAGAGACGGGTTCTCCCTGATGGGAACCTCTGAACAATGAGCGGTTGTGTTTACCCACAACTTGGGCTCGGCTTGGATGTAGCCTAAAAGACAACAAGCAGAAGATTGGCTCAGAGAGTAAGAGTAAGAGCTGCATGCAGGCTACCATGTTCTGGAACTTTGAACTCTGAGTTCAAGGCCAACATAACATGTTGTAGCCTTGTTAATATCAAGCCATGTCAGCATTATCAAGTGCAATAATAACTCAACAGAAACAGTTTGTGTAATAACCACATTTATTTCATGAGGGTCCTAAATTTATGGCATGTGTCAGCTTTATATGACCCTTCATCTAAGGGTCAAAACACAATGCAAATGATTTGGTCTGAGTTAGTTAAGTCAGGGTTCTATGCTCGTTTTTCTCTATGGAACCAGCCCTCCAGATCTGATGACTATGGATTTTGAAAAGAAATTAACACAGCACACGACAAACTTTGTGCTGAGTGGTACAACAGGAACACAGAACAGGTGTGGGTCGGGCGTTTTTGCTATTGTAAGGCATTGGTGAGTTGAGCCCAGTGAAGGGGATGGGATCTGTATGAGCTGAATGCCAATGCTACCACCTCTATCCTCCATCTCATTTAGATCTGCAGAGCAATTATGAAATACTCAACACCATGGAGAGAGGGAGAAGAGTAAGAGAGAAATTGAAAGTGAAAGAGAGAGAGAAATAGAGCGAGAGAGAGAGAGGGAGGGAGGGAGAGAGGGGGAGAGAGAGAGGAACAGAGAGAGAAAGAGGAACAGAGAGAGAAAGAGAAAGGGAGCGTGAGAGAGAAAGATGCAGGGAGAGAGGGGTTGTCACAGCCACTAAGCACTGAGCACTACACTACACTACAGTAATGTGATTTCTGTTGATTGGGAAATGTTAAATACTGTATGTTGAAGGGTATATTAAATGTAAATTAAAACTAGGCACAACACGACACAGCACAACACCGCACAGCACAACACGACACAATACTACATGGCCCAACACAACATGGCACAACACAACACAAAACAACATGACACAGCACAACACAAAATGACACAACACAACACAGCACAACAAAACACAACACGGCACAACACAGCACAACACAACACAATACAACACGACACAGCACAAAGCAACACGGCACAGCACCACACAGCACAACACAACACGACACAACACGACACAGCATAACAAGACACGACACAAAACAAAACAGCACGGCACAAAATAATACAGCATGACACAAAATGACACAAAATGAAACAGCACAAAACAACACAACAAGACACAGCACAGCACAACACAACATGACACAGCACAAAACAACACAACACAGCACAACACGACACAGCACAACACAACACACCACAGCACAACACAACTCAGCACAACACAACACAACACAAAACAACACAAAACTGAATAACACAACACGGCGCAACACATCACGACACGCCACAATACGGCACAACAAAACAACACGGCATGACATGGCACTACACAGTACAACATAGCACAACACAGCACAACACAACACAGCGAAGACATAATGAGGGCCTTCACAATCCATTTAGCCTACTAGAACATCACCCATCATAACAAACCGATGCCCCCCCACTGTATTCACTTGACACCTTGTGTATTTCACAGTCATTTTGTACAGAGATAATAAGAGAGATGATGCAAACAAATGTATTTGTATGGCTATCTATAGTAAATGGAGACTGGCTTTACCCATTTGATGATGAGCCAACTGACAGCATCTATTTAATGTGTCCATTAACAGTGGGATGACAGATTCTGATAACTTCCCATTCTGCAGCTTTATTCCTCTGAAATGTGTAGTTCAAACTGATTTTCCTCAATTCAAATTTCAAGGAGAATTGTCTTTTGTTCTTTATTCTATAAATATTATCCTAAAATGATCTCTAAATTACAGTGTTGTGGGACATTGATAAACGTTCACAGCAACTGTCTCAAACAACACATACAGTGCCTTCAGAAAGTATTCATACCATTTGACTTATACCACATTTTGTTTTACGGCCTGAATTCAACATGGATTCCATAGATTTTCTTTCTCACCCATCTACACACAATACCCCATAACGACAAAGTGAAAACATGTATTGACACCACTTAGTCAATACTTTGTAGAAGCACCTTTGGCAAAAATTACAGCTGTGAGACGTCATGGGTAAGTCTCTAATTGGATTATTGCATTTCTCCTTTGCCAAGATACTCCATCCACCTGACAGGTGTGGCATATCAAGAATCTGATTAAACAGCATGATCATTACACAGGTGCACCTTGTGCTGGGGACAATAAAAGGCCACCCTAAAATTTGCAGTTTTATCACACAAAACAATGCCACAGATGTTTTGAGGCATGCTGACTGCATAAATGTCCACCAGCTGTTGTCAGAGAATGTAATGTTAATTTCTCTACCATAGGCCACCTCCAACGTCATTTTAGAGAATTGGGCAATATGTCCAGCCAGCCTCACAATCGTAGACCACATGTAACTACTCCTGCCCAGGACCTCCACAACCGGCTTCTTCATCATCTTCATCTGAAACTGTGGGTTTGCACAACGGCATCGTGTGGGCGAACAGAGTGCCCCATGGTGGGGTTATGGTATGGGCAGGCATAAGCTACGGACAGTGAATACAATTAAATTTTATTAATGGCAATTTGAATGCACAGAGATACCGTGATGAGATGATGAGCCCCATTGTCATGCCATTCGGCAGCCTCCATCGTGTTTCAGCACGATAACGCACAGATCTGTACACAATTCCTGGAAGCTGAAAATGTCCCAGTTCTTACAGGGCCTGATCAACTCTATGTGAAAGAGATATGTCGCACTGCATAAGGCAAATGGTGGTCACACCAGATACTGACTGATTTTCTAATCCAAGCCCCTACATCTGTGACCAACACATTCATATCTGCATTCCCAGTCATGTGAAATCCATAGATTAGGGCCAGTCAAATTTCAATTGACTGGTTTTCTTATATGAACTGTAACTCAGTAAAATCTTTGAAATTGTTGCGTATTGAGTTCAGTGTAGATTTAAGTCAAAACTTTAACTTGGCCACTCAGGAACATTCACTGTCTTCTTGGTAAGCAAGTGTATATTTGGCCTTGTGTTTTAGGTTATTGTCCTGGAAAGGTGAATTAATCTTCCAGTGTCTGGTGGAAAGACAGAAAAACTCCCCAGTCCTTAATGATTACAAGCATGCCCATAACATTATGCAGCCACCACTATAGGCCTACTTGAAAATATGGAGAGTGGTACTGTCTTGTATTGGATTTGCCCCAAGCATATGACTTTGTATTGAGGACGAAAATAATTGCTTGGACACATTTATTGCCGTATTACTTTAGTGCCTTATTGCAAACAAGATGCATGTTTCTGAATATTTTTTATTATGTACAGGCTTCCTTCTTTTCACTCTGTGAATTAGGTTAGTATTGTGGAGGAACTACAATGTTGTAGATTCATCCTCAGTTTTCTCAAATTTTCTCCTATCACAGCCATTAAACTCTGTAACTGTTTGGCTCATGGTGAAATCCCTGAGCGGTTTCCTTCCTCTCAGGCAACTGATTTAGGAAGGACGCCTGCATCTTTGTAGTGACTTTGTGAATTGATACACCATCCATTGTGTAATTAAAGGGATATTCATTGTCTGTTTATTAATTTTTTACCCATCTACCAATAGCTGCCCTTCTTTGCGAGGCATTGGAAAACCTACCTGGTCTTTGTGGTTAAATCTGTGTTTGATATTCACTGCTCGACTGTGGGACCTTACAGATAATTGTATGTGTGGGGTACAGAGATGAGGTAGTCATTCAAAAATCATGTTAAACACTATTATTGCAAACAGAGCGAGTCCATTGATAAGCACATTTTCACTTCTGAACTTATTTAGGCAAGTCAATACAAAGGGGTTGATTACTTATTGACTCAACAAAATTCATTAGTTTTATTAATTTGAATTTTTTTTTTAAACATAAATCCACTTTGACATTATGGGATATTGTGTGTAGGCCAGCAACAAAAAATATAAATTTAATCAATTTTAAATTCAGGCTATAACACAAAATGTGGAAAAGGTCAAGGCATCAGCGGTCAGGTGAGACCCAGGCGCAGACAACATTTGGAATAACAAATGTTTATTATACCAACAGGGGGCAGGCAAAAGACAGGTCAGGGGCAAGCCGAGTTCGGTAATCCAGAGTAGTGGGGCAAAGGTACAAGACGGCAGGCAGGCTCGGGGTCAGGGGAGGCAGAGTTCGGTAATCCAGAGTAGTGGGGCAAAGGTACAAAACGGCAGGCAGGCTCAGGGTTGGGACAGGCAGAGTTTGGTAATCCAGAGTAGTGGGGCAAAGGTACAAAACGGCAAGCAGGCTCAGGGTCGGGGCCGGCAAGATCTAAACCAGGAAACTTAGAAAACAGGCATTTTAGAGAGAGAGAGGAGAAAAGGGTTCAAGCGCTGGTAGGCTTGAAGAACAAAACGAACTGGCAACAGCCAAACACGGGAATAAATACACTGGGGCTAACGAGAAAGATGGGCGACACCTGGAGGGGGGTGGAAACAATCACAAAGACAGGTGAAACAGATGAGGGTGTGACAACTTCAGTTAGCCCCTATTATATTTTATGGACAGAATAGAGCACAATGTTGTTATTTTTGTAGCAGTTTCTTTCCCTCGGCTGTCAGATGCAGGACACATTCATATACAGTTGAATTCCCTGTTTTAGGTCAGTTAGGATCACCACTTTATAATGACAATGTGAAATGTCAGAATAATAGTAGAGATAATTATTTCTTTCAGCTTTTATTTCTTTCATCACATTCCCAGTGGGTCAAAAGTTTACATACACTCAATTAATATTTGGTAGCATTGCCTTTAAATTGTTTAACTTGGGTCAAACGTTTCAGGTAACCTTTCACACATTTCCCACAATAAGTTGGGTGAATTTCGGCCCATTCCTCCTGACAGAACTGGTGCAACTGAGTCAGGTTTGTAGGCCTCCTTGCTCGCACACGCTTTTTCAGTTCTGCCCACAAATGTTCTATAGGATTGAGGTCAGGGCTTTGTGATGGCCACTCCAATACCTTGACTTTGTTGTTTTTTGACACAACATTGGAAGAATGCTTGGGGTCATTGTCCATTTGGAAGACCCATTTGCGACCAAGCTTTAACTTCCTGACTGATGTCTTGAGATGTTGCTTCAATATATCCACATAATTTTCCTTCCTCATGATGCCATCTATTTTGTGAAGTGCACCAGTCCCTCCTGCAGCAAAGCACCCCCACAACATGATGCTACCACCCCCGTGCTTCACGGTTGGGATGGTGTTCTTCGGCGTGCAAGCCTCCCCCTTTTCCCTAAAAACATAACTATGGTAAACAGTTCTATTTACTGTGGGGAGAACAAGTATTTGATACACTGCCGATTTTGCAGGTTTTCCTACTTACAAAGCATGTAGAGGTCTGTAATTTTTATCATAGGTACACTTCAACTGTGAGAGACGGAATCTAAAACAAAAATCCGGAAAATCACATTGTATGATTTTTAAATAATTAATTTGCATTTTATTGCATGATATAAGTATTTGATCAACTACCAACCAGTAAGAATTCCGGCTCTCACAGACCTGTTAGTTTTTCTTTAAGAAGCCCTCCTGTTCTCCACTCATTACCTGTATTAACTGCACCTGTTTGAACTCGTTACCTGTATAAAAGACACCTGTCCACACACTCAATCAAACAGACTCCAACCTCTCCACAATGGCCAAGACCAGAGAGCTGTGTAAGGACATCAGGGATAAAATTGTAGACCTGCACAAGGCTGGGATGGGCTACAGGACAATAGGTAAGCAGCTTGGTGAATGACCTGAAGAGAGTTGGGACCACAGTCTCAAAGAAAACCATTAGTAACACACTACGCCGTCATGGATTAAAATCCTGCAGTGCACGCAAGGCCCCCTTCTCAAGCCAGCGCATGTCCCGGCCCGTCTGAAGTTTGCCAATGACCATCTGGATGATCCAGAGGAGGAAGGGGAGAAGGTCATGTGGTCTGATGAGACAAAAATAGAGCTTTTTGGTCTAAACTCCACTCGCCGTGTTTGGAGGAAGAAGAAGGATGAGTACAACCCCAAGAACACCATCCCAACCGTGAAGCATGGAGGTGGAAACATCATTCTTTGGGGATGCTTTTCTGCAAAGGGGACAGGACGACTAAACCGTATTGAGGGGAGGATGGATGGGGACATGCATCGCGAGATCTTGGCCAACAACCTCCTTCCCTCAGTAAGAGCATTGAAGATGGGTCGTGGCTGGGTCTTCCAGCATGACAACGACCCCAAACACACAGCCAGGGCAACTAAGGAGTGGCTCCGTAAGAAGCATCTCAAGGTCCTGGAGTGGCCTAGCCAGTCTCCAGACCTGAACCCAATAGAAAATCTTTGGAGGGAGCTGAAAGTCCGTATTGCCCAGCGACAGCCCCGAAACCTGAAGGATCTGGAGAAGGTCTGTATGGAGGAGTGGGCCAAAATACCTGCTGCAGTGTGTGCAAACCTGGTCAAGAACTACAGGAAACGTATGATCTCTGTAATTGCAAACAAAGGTTTCTGTACCAAATATTAAGTTCTGCTTTTCTGATGTATCAAATACTTATGTCATGCAATAAAATGCAAGTTAATTACTTAAAAATCATACAATGTGATTTTCTGGATTTTAGTTTTAGATTCCGTCACTCACAATTGAAGAGTACCTATGATAAAAATTACAGACTTCTACATGCTTTGTAAGTGGGAAAACCTGCAAAATCGGCAGTGTATCAAATACTTGTTCTCCCCACTGTATGTTTCATCAGACCAGAGGACATTTCTCCAAAAAGTATGATCTTTGTCCCCATGTGCAGTTGCAAACCGTGGTCTGGCTTTTTTATGGAGGTTTTGGAGAAGTGGCTTCTTCCTTGCTGAGCGGTCTTTCAGGTTATGTCTATATAGGACTCGTTTTACAGTGGATATAGATACTTTTGTACCTGTTTCCTCCAGCATCTTTACAAGGTCCTTTGCTGTTGTTCTGGGATTGATTTGCACTTTTCGCACCAAAGTATGTTAATCTCTAGGAGACAGAACGCGTCTCCTTCCTGAGTGGTATGACGGCTGCGTGGTCCCATGGTGTTTATACTTGCGTACTCTTGTTTGTACAGATGAACGTGGTACCTTCAGGCGTTTGGAAATTGTTCCCAAGGATGAACCAGACTTGTGGAGCTCTACAATTTTTTGGAGGTGGAGGTCTTGGCTGATTTCTTTAGATTTTCCCATGATGTCGAGCAAAGAGGCACTGAGTTTGAAGGTAGGCCTTGAAATACATCAACAGGTACACCTCCAATTGACTCAAATTATGTCAATTAGCCTATCAGAGTTTCTCAAAGCTATGACATCATTTTCTGGAATTTTCCAAGCTGTTTAAAGGCACAGTCAACTTAGTGTATGTAAACTTCTGACCCACTGGAATTGTGATATAGTGAATTATAAGTGAAATAATCTGTCTGTAAACAATTGTTGGAAGAATTACTTGTGTCATGCACAAAGTAGATGTCCTAACCGACTTGCCAAAACAATAGTTTGTTAACATGAAATCTGTGGAGTGGTTGAAATAGGAATTTTATTGACTTCAACCTAAGTGTTTGTATACTTCTGACTTCAACTGTAGTTATCCAGTAGGAGATGATGAAATGTTACAGTATATGCCAGTGAGTAAAAAAAAAACACACTAAGAAACAATGGCCTGACCACCATCAAATATTTAACAAAGAGTGAGAGAGGACGCAAGGAAGGTTGTACTGAATTGTCAGCGAAGCACTTTATGGAGGCATTTAAAAAAATATTCTTTCCTGGTTTTCCAGAGAAGAGACCATTAATACACAAGGTATTCTGGAAATGTTTATTACTATTTCATATGAACCTTCTATTTTCACTTTGGACTCCATTCCTCATGGTGTTATATAGTGAGTTAAAGGGGTCACGAGGATCAATTCAAACCAGGGAAATTAACTAGATTTCATACTGACAGTAGAAAGCAACTTACAGTACTTAAACTTGTATTTTTAACCTCTAATTTCTAAGCTAATTATGACATGGCAGTAAAGCACTTTGTGTTAGCTACAGTTACTTATACAGGAGCACCAACACCATTCAGCCTACACCACTGCGCACACACCCTTCATTACCATGAAAACTAGGGTAATCATGTCAGGAAATGAACACACACAAATCCGATTTGGTCACTTGTAACTTGCTGTTTGGACTGTCAGTATTAAAAAACAAATTTGAAAAACAAAACTGATTTGAGCATTAAGGGCTCCAGTGTGAACAAAGCTTTAGCGACACAATGTGCCCTGGGACTCTTCTGTTAGCATCAAGTTAACTAAACAGGAACTGATAGAAATTACTGGATTACCCAGCTGGCAGAGTCGGTTATCCACACACACACACACACACACACACACACACACACACACACACACACACACACACACACACACACACACACACACACACACACACACACACACACACACACAGCCCTCACCTGCAGTTTGGTAAATATTTCCTGGCATTCTCACTGAGCAAGTTTTCCCTTTTCCACTATTTTTCCTGCCTCTCTTCCCTTTCGATGGAGTCCATTACTTCTCTTCCCTTTCGATGGAGTCCATTACTTCTCTTCCCTTTAGATGGAGTCCATTACTTCTCTTCCCTTTAGATGGAGTCCATTACTTCTCTTCCCTTTAGATGGAGTCCATTACTTCTCTTCCCTTTAGATGGAGTCCATTACTTCTCTTCCCTTTCGATGGAGTCCATTACTTCTCTTCCCTTTAGATGGAGTCCATTACTTCTCTTCCCTTTCGATGGAGTCCATTACTTCTCTTCCCTTTCAATGGTCCATTACTTCTCTTCCCTTTAGATGGAGTCCATTACTTCTCTTCCCTTTCAATGGAGTCCATTACTTCTCTTCCCTTTAGATGGAGTCCATTACTTCTCTTCCCTTTAGATGGAGTCCATTACTTCTCTTCCCTTTCGATGGAGTCCATTACTTCTCTTCCCTTTAGATGGAGTCCATTACTTCTCTTCCCTTTCAATGGTCCATTACTTCTCTTCCCTTTAGATGGAGTCCATTACTTCTCTTCCCTTTCAATGGAGTCCATTACTTCTCTTCCTTTTCAATGGAGTCCATTACTTCTCTTCCCTTTAGATGGAGTCCATTACTTCTCTTCCCTTTAGATGGAGTCCATTACTTCTCTGCAGGTCAATTTCACCCTTTGGGAGTTCATTGGAGTCTTTGTGCCATTCCATTTGACACAGTTTGAATCGCTTTCTTACGACCAGGAGGAAGAGCGAAGGAGAGCCCCCGGACAGTTTTATGGTGTCCATATTAGGACAGACTCAGAGTCACAAGGTATTGGGCCAACACGGTGTAAATGCACTGATCCCAAATACATGGTTAACACTGTACCCCATGTTAAATTAGCACTCATGACAACGAAGTCCTAATATGCACTGCTACCTTCTGCTCTCCTCTCAGCTGATGAGAAGTGTTCAGAGGAGAATAACCCACCCGATGCTCCCGGAGATGCTAATCCATTTACACTGAACAAAAATAATCACAACATGTAAAGCGTTGGTCCCATGTTTCATGAGCTGAAATAAAAAATCCCAGAATTTTTCCATACACGCAAAAAGCTTATATCGGACAACGAACACAATTGCATTTTATCAATAGAAATTTGAATGCACAGAAATACCGTGGTGAGATCCTGAGGCCCCTTGTGAGGCCCATTTTTTTAAGGTATCTGTGACCAACCATCTGTATTCCCAGTGATGTGATATGCATAGATAGGGCCTAATTAATTTATTTCAATTGACTGATTTCCTCGTGAACTGTACCTAAGTAAAATCTTTGAAATTGTTGCATGTTGCGTTTATATTTCTGTTCAGTATAGCTCTCTGCCCGCTCCTCCAGCGGTCCTGCCTTTCGCTGCCACTGCCTTTACGCACTTTGGGAGACACCATAATATGCTGGTTGGAGCAAGAACCTGGATTAATTGGCTCCCTGTTTAAAAGGCTCAACATACATAACACTCTATTATATCTCCTGTGTTCTTCTGCAGTTCTTTTTCTAAAGTAAATGGCAACGGCTTTCCCCTCATTTAATGACTGTGCTCATAGTCTTTCATCTTTAATTCTGCCATCCATTTAAGGCATGGCTCCTATCTGTTATATTATAAGGGAAGTATTTTGCCAGACGTTATACATTGGATATGTTTATGTGGTATATGTATACATTTGAGAGTTATAGCATCTTAAAGCAGAACAGACAGACAGACAGACAGACAGACAGACAGACAGACAGACAGACAGACAGACAGACAGACAGACAGACAGACAGACAGACAGACAGACAGACAGACAGACAGACAGAGGCATAGAGACATAGAGAGACATAGAGAGGCACAGACAGACAGACAGACAGACAGACAGACAGACAGACAGACAGACAGACAGACAGACAGACAGACAGACAGACAGACAGACAGACAGACAGACAGACAGACAGACAGACAGACAGACAGACAGACAGACAGACAGAGATAGAGGGTCAGAGAGAGACAGAGAGACACAGAATAGACACAGAATAGAGACACAGACAGACAGTTGTATTGACTACAGCACAATGTTACGTGGTGCCTGTGTACACCAGGGCCGTCGTCTCGTGCAGGTTGTCGCCATGACAACATGACAGATATCCCCAAGTTCTGCCACTCACCCTCTGAACTTTCACCCATGGTGGCAATAACACCTCCATGCCTCAGCGCTCTCCCTGCGTCGATCACATGCTCACTGGGTGACGTACGCGCACTGATCCCTGCATCACATCACACTTAATCCCACACACTAAGCATGGCCACTGTTGTCAAACACAGAGAAAAAGGAAGTCTATATTGTGTAATTAAGTATTAATGTATTCTTAATTGAACGTACTTTAGTATTCATTGAACGTACTTTACTGTAATGTATTTTAACTTAGACATATTGGGGAGCTGGGGTCACATTGCCAGCCCCTAATTCAAAACTTAAAAGTATTACAGAAGAATAAAAAAATATATATCCCCTCTCACAGTAGCTAGCTTGTTCACTACTGAAGTAGAATATAATAATGGTGATGAGACTGTCCAATCCCACACCTCTCTGATGATGTATGGTGAAATTGATTCAGCCAGGGTTCACTTCCCCTTCCTTGGGAAACATGCAGGCATCATAAATACAATCATTTATGCCCGCCTCGGAAACCTCTGCCTCCGGGAAATGACTCAATAATCAGGGGAACAATACCTCTAACTAGCCATCAATGGAAAGGTTATGAGGTCATACATTTGGACGACCCTACCTTGCCATTGTCCACCTTTGTTGAGAGGTTGACGAATATCCCTCCTTCCCACGTAGTTTCTGCTCTGGTGTGACATACTGGGGCCGTCTGAGGACTCAGACCAGGGCACAGTCTGTTCCAGAGGAAATGGAAATCCAGGTCCACTACACCTAATTGGAAAATAATAAATCTAAACATGTATTACATTTTGTATTATATTTTGTATGTAATACATTTTTTTCAATCGTTTGATTCTTATAAATTGCGAAAATGAAAACTTGATGCGTCGTTAATTTGGTGAAGGACAAGTGAAGTTACCACACTTACGGAACACTTAACAAACAGCAAACTGATCGCCATAACGACATTGTGTGTGCAGAAAAAACTTAAAATCACTGTGGTGCACTAACTTATTGATCAACCTATTTCAACAACGGGCTCACTCAAGGAAGCAACTGGTTAAGCATCTCTTGGGGTTCTGGACATAAAATTGGAATTCATTGACCATAGAATTGGATGAATGCATTCCAATTATATGGTTCTGACAGTGGGCTGCCATGCACACAGCTCCATGCAGATTCCAGTCTCCAGTGAACACCCATCAGTCTTTTTATCATACTAATGAGTTCTGGAGAATTAGAGACGCAGAGCAGAGCCTGTTCATTTGGCCTTTTTTTCCTGCTTTAACGTTAATGTTATTAAAGAATTTGTTAGGTGAATGGCACCACATTATGTCACAACATGATTAAATGGATGTTCCATGTGTCCGCTTTTATGTGGACATAATGCTATTTCTTCAAATGGGTGATATTACTAGCTTTTATGCTCGCAAAATCTTTCAAGGTTCATTAAATGGGTTTAAATAATGTCCTTTCAAATGTTTTTCAATTTATATTTTTGGGATGGTGTTCTTGAGGATAGGATTAGGCAGCAATCTTTAGCCTTTTGGTTCTGAATGGTGTTTTTTTGCTGAACATCTCATCTAAAGTCCAGTGTCATATAATTACGTTAGCCTATTTGCTTGGGAATTCTTACAGAAAGCTGATTTTTAAAGACTGTGTATTTGGCTAAATTGTCAGTTATGACTATTGATTTAAGTCTTTGAAACAAATTGTCTCTTGGATAAATTACAGGAGTGCCATGGGAGCCTGTGTAGAAAGTTTTACAGCTATGCTATGAATCACCTAAACTTCTTCAATGACACTGTCTGTGCGTTTTGGATCTTTTTCCTGCCCTGATTTAGCCTCAACAGTTGACATGCATTACATGTTATCCTTCCATGGTCCCTGATATCTAGACAGGGTCATCCTCACTGAGTATCATCTCTACCATCCTTACCTCCACCAGATACTGTGTCCCCATTATTGGGTGACTGACTGACACCAGGGCGGATGATCCTCTTATTTCACCCCGCTTCGTCCTTCGTCATTTGCCATCAACTCAAAGGTGATTTTTTACTCCATGCCGAATGGCACACCAATAAAACCACTACCACTGTTTATTAGAACGGTACAGAAAAAAATCCATTACAACCAATTGCTTTCCTTGTTCAGTGGCTCAATGTGATGTTCATCATCACTGTCAGCTGGATGGGATGTGGACCAAAGGGATTTCAAAGGGAAACGCTGACGCTCCATCTGCCTGTGTCGCAAATGTCACCCTATCCCCTATGTAATGCACTACTTTTGACCAGAGCCCTATGGGCCCTGATCAAAAGTAGTGCACTATGTAGGGAATAGAGTTCCATGTGGGATGTAGCCTCTGAATGACATTCCCAGGCAGATTGCACTGGATACAGTATATTCAAATGATTGCCCTGGAGTGGGTAAATATATCACTTTCCTTCCTGCTTAGACCAGAACAGGTCGACAAGAGAGTAACAGAAAGGCAATCTGTTATGTGTGAAGCAACGCATAATTTCTCAGTATAAAGTTATTTCGAGATTTACTGCATGATTTTGTTGTTTTGTAGGTTTTCTTTGATTGAGTTTTCCTTGTGCAAAGTTAATCCTACTGCAGGTAAGGCAAATTGTCTGATATTTGTATTTAACATAGCTTATACTAATGAATACTTTTCGTGGTAGATGATGAGAACAACTTCTGGGGACTGCTAAGGACAAAACATACAAAATATCACAGAAGTTCTTATATCCTGAAGGACCAATCAAACCCTCACCAGCTTTCTATTGAGCACTTGCTCTAAGGAGCCAAACTAAAAAGTCAAACAACCCTTCAGGCAAAATCTGTTAAAATGCAAAAACACTTAAATACTGAGGTGTTTGTCGACTACTGTTTTGGATTGGTGAATGGTTTTTACTGAAAGTTAAACCATAAAGTCCTTCTGAAGGACTATAACCAACCTAATAAACAATCAGTCAGTTTCCTTTCTTGTGTTGGGTGCATTTGGGTCCATCCCTATATGACATTTAACTCCCAGGATGGAGGATAGTTTGAAGTCCAGAGGAGAAGACGGCATCTGTCCAGTCTAATCCACCCCACAGGATTAAACTGCCTATCTGGATTAGCAATACACCAACCTCAATGTTTAGGGAGGGATTGTCTTTATATCTTTGTGATGATACAATAATATATCCAGACTCAGAGAATGTTCTGTGGATCCTTCCACATCTGTCTGTTTTATGTCAGCAAAAATGTTTAATTAAAAGGACACTGAATGATGCTCTTAATGGATATACTGTGTAGGGTTTGTAATGATTAACATTAGCGTCTTGGGGATTGTAATATAATTTTGGTCATTGAAACGGAAAAATTGTGAATGACGCACTTAATATATGGAGATACCTTCAGACGTGTTGCTCCGGTACCGCTTGCCGTGCGGAAGCAGACAGAACAGTCTATGGCTTGGTTGGCTGGGGTATTTCACAATTTTCTGGGGCTTCCTTTCACACCGCCTGATATAGAGGTCTTGGATGGCAAACTCCTGAGGGGGAAGAGGTACTGTGACCATTGTAAGCCCTTAGTGATTTGGACACAGAGGAACTTGAAGCTCTTGACCCGCTCCACTACAGCCCTGTCGATGTGGATGGGAGCATGCTCACCCTCCCGTTTCCTCTAGTCCATGATCAGCTCCTTGGTCTTACTGAAGTTGAGGGAGAGGTTGTTGTCCCGGCACCACACTGCCAGGTCACTGATCTCCTCCCTGTAGGCTGTCTCATCATAGCCGGTGATCAGGCTTACCACCGTTGTGTCTTCAGCAAACTTGGTGTTGGAGTCATGCGTGGCCATGCAGTTGTGGGTGAACAGGGAGTACAGAAGGGGACTAAGCACACACCTCTGTGGGGCCCCTGTGTTGAAGGTCAGCGTGGCAGAGGTGATGTTGCTTACCCTCACCACCTGGGGTCGGCCCGTCAAGAAGTCCAGGATCCAATTGCAGAGGGAGGTGTTCTGTCCCAGGGTCCCAAGCTTGGTCACGAGTTTGGAGAGGACTATGGTGTTGTACGCTGAGCTGTAGTCAATTAACAGCATTCTCACATAGGTATTCCTCTTATATAGGTGGTTGAGGGCAGTGTGGCATCGTCCACGGATCTGTTGAAGCGGGATGCAAATTGGAGTGGGTCTAGAGTGTCTGAGAATATGGAATTTATGTATGCCATAAGCAGCCTTTCAATGCACTTCATGATTACAGATGTGAGTGCTACAGGGTGGTAGTCATTGTGGCAGGTAGCCTTGGGAAGCGGTGAACCTTCACTGTGGGGACAAGGTTGGTGATTTCCTAATGAAGCCCGGTGACAGAGGTGGTTAGCTTGTCGATGCTATTGGCGGAGTCCCAGAACATATTCCAGTCAGCGCTAGCAAAGCAGTCTTGTAGCGTAGCCTACGAGTTTTGAGTCATGATCTGCTTTGCAGAAGGGGGGACGAGGGAGGGCCTTGTATACCTGCTTGTGGGTATAGTAACAGTGGTCTAGGACTTAAACATGTCTTAATGACCACAATTCAAATTTCCGGCGACAAGAAAAGCAGCTTCCTGGTGCTGACAATGGTGTATTTTAATTGTTAAGTGCTTTTTTAATACTTAGGCATTAGGATTAGCAGTTTGGTTAAGGTTATGGTTAGGTTTTTCGCCCCTGGTTGTCATGAGGAATCCTACACCGTATTGAATAGGGATGTATTTTGAACGTCCATGGCAACATTTGTCCACTGTTGTTATTGGATAGATGACGTGCAACCAGTTTTCTCATTAGACCAACTGAAACAACTGTTGTAGGAAATGCAAAAGGATATCTTCATGTTGGGACGTACCACCTGCATGATTGTCACAACAAGATTTGCATATTCAAATCCAAAGTGAATAGTTAATGGACATTATGAGCACAGTCTACAACATACTGTAATTATCTCCCATACTGTTCTCCTCTCACTCACATTTTGTGAGCAATTGGATACAGTATAATTTCAATTTAGAAAGTATGTTTTTCCCTGCTTGGCAGAACTTACATCTCTACAAATTATAAAATATAACTGCAGTGGAAAAGTACAAGAAACTAACATGAGCGATGGCTTTTGTTTGTAGAAAGCAAACAAACATTTTTTTTTTTATTCTGTGACGTTTCCATTTAATGCCGGCTACCAAGGATTGAAAGAATGCTGCCTTGTTCCCTTGTCATATAGCTTTCTCTATTTGAAGGTGACAAGGACCCATAATGTCCTTGATAATAGATTTCCTTTAATCTTCACCTTCAGGCTTCACATCCTGTTTTCTTCCTTGGGTTCATTTCTACAATTGTCTTTGGTTGTATATTTTATGGTGGAACATATATGATTCTGTTGAGGGACAAGCACCAGTCTAATCAGAATGCGAGAGAAAATGAGAATAATAACATTTCAAAGCTGTCTTGGATCTTAAGATTTGCCAGTGTTTTCAGAGGCAAGAGTGAAAATCTATCCAGAGGTTATCTCCTGATAATTCATCTTTGAAGTTCTTTTACTTGCCCATATCAAAAAGAAAAGCAAAGTAAATATGCCTTGTGGAAAAGGGAACAGGAATATAGAAAAACACTGCAGTATGCTGTACATAGTAAAATTGAGTATGTGACAGACATCAAATGTGAAGAATTTGTAATGTTTGTTGAATTATAATGCAAAGACTGTATACTTTCCTGAGCAAAAATATGCTGTTTTACTACCAACTCTACATCGATTCTCTGTTAGTCTTCAGTAGGTAATTTAAAACAGTATGTCATGCTAAATGAACCCTTACAATCAGAAGTGTTGTTGCTGCTGTTGTTTCAGGAGACCAAATGGCACTGTGATTTACAGCCAGGGTTGGGTAGATTGCTTTCTAAATGTAATCTGTTACAGTTACAAGTTACCTGTTATCAGTAATGTAACTTTTGGATGACCCAAACTCAGTAATGTAATCTGATTACATTCAGTTACTTTTAGATTACTTTCCCCTTAAAAGTCATTAGAAGAAGACAAAAATGTTACCAATGTAATGACATCTATTGCAGGATAAATCAATGTTAAAGTTTACATACAGTGGGGAGAACAAGTATTTGATACACTGCCCATTTTGCAGGTTTTCCCACTTACAAAGCATGTAGAAGTCTGTAATTTTAATCATAGGTACACTTCAACTGTGAGAGACGGAATCTAAAACAAAAATGCAGAAAATCACATTGTATGATTTTTAAATAATTAATTTGCATTTTATTGCATGACATAAGTATTTGATCACCTACCAACCAGTAAGAATTCCGGCTCTCACAGACCTGTTAGTTTTTCTTTAAGAAGCCCTCCTGTTCTCCACTCATTGCCTGTATTAACTGCACCTGTTTGAACTCGTTACCTGTATAAAAGACACTTGTCCACACACTCAATCAAACAGACTCCAACCTCTCCACAATGGCCAAGACCAGAGAGCTGTGTAAGGACATCAGGGATAAAATTGTAGACCTGTACAAGGCTGGGATGGGCTACAGGACAATAGGCAAGCAGCTTGGTGAGAAGGCAACAACTGTTGGCGCAATTATTAGAAAATGGAAGAAGTTCAAGATGACGGTCAATCTCCCTCGGTCTGGGGCACCATGCAAGATCTCACCTCGTGGGGCATCAATGATCATGAGGAAGGTGAGGGATCAGCCCAGAACTATACGGCAGGACCTGGTCAATGACCTGAAGAGAGCTGGGACCACAGTCTCAAAGGAAACCATTAGTAACACACTACGCCGTCATGGATTAAAATCCTGCAGCGCACGCAAAGTCCCCCTGCTCAAGCCAGCGCATGTCCAGGCCCGTCTGAAGTTTGCCAATGACCATCTGGATGATCCAGAGGAGGAATGGGAGAAGGTCATGTGGTCTGATGAGACACAAATAGAGCTTTTTGGTCTAAACTCCACTCGCCGTGTTTGGAGGAAGAAGAAGGATGAGTACAACCCCAAGAACACCATCCCAACCATGAAGCATGGAGGTGGAAACATCATTCTTTGGGGATGCTTTTCTGCAAAGGGAACAGGACGACTGCACCGTATTGAGGGGAGGATGGATGGGGCCATGTATCGCGAGATCTTGGCTTACAACCTCCTTCCCTCAGTAAGAGCATTGAAGATGGGTCGTGGCTGGGTCTTCCAGCATGACAACGACCCGAAACACACAGCCAGGGCAACTAAGGAGTGGCTCCGTAAGAAGCATCTCAAGGTCCTGGAGTGGCCTAGCCAGTCTCCAGACCTGAAACCAATAGAAAATCTTTGGAAGGAGCTGAAAGTCCGTATTGCCCAGCGACAGCCCCGAAACCTGAAGGATCTGTATGGAGGAGTGGGCCAAAATCCCTGCTGCAGTGTGTGCAAACCTGGTCAAGAACTACAGGAAACGTATGATCTCTGTAATTGCAAACAAAGGTTTCTGTAGCAAATATTAAGTTCTGCTTTTCTGATGTATCAAATACTTATGTCATGCAATAAAATGCAAATTAATTACTTAAAAATCATACAATGTGATTTTCTGGATTTTTGTGTTAGATTCCGTCACTCACAGTTGAAGTGTACCTATGATAAAAATTACAGACTTCTACATGCTTTGTAAGTGGGAAAACCTGCAAAATCGGCAGTGTATCAAATACTTGTTCTCCCCACTGTAGTTGTCCATATATGGATGTTACATTTTACTTTATGGGTTTGTTATTTAGGCTCCTTCTAACCCATCGCATTCTACTACATATAATAATACAATTAAATGATATATTTACATAAACAAAATCTGAATTCCAATAAATAAAGTCCATTCCAATAAATGTTATACCCCTTGATCTTCAAGAATAGGACTGGGAAATATGGAAGTATAGATTAGCCAAATTGTTTTACCTGAGCATGACCCTACACTGTTGTGTATGATTTTTTTGTAATGGAGGACTGATTGGGCTCATTGAGTTGAAAAATAAATGCTGAACTCAAAGAATGGCATGCTTTGCCAAGAGTGTGAAAAGCTGTCATCAAGGCAATGGGTGGCTACTTTGAAGAATCTACAATATAAAATATATTTTGATTTGTTTAACACTTTTTTGGTTACTACATGATTCCTTATGTGTTATTTCTTAGTGTTGAAAAACCCTTGAATGAGTAGGTGCGTCCAAACTTATGACTGGTACTGTATATATAATTTATAAATCCAAAGATGGATGTAGCAGCTACAGATTGCTCCTATCAAAACTGTGCAAGTTTGAGCATGTGTCCATTAGGCCTATGGATTTTTTAGATTGAGTAATAAAAGCCTGCACTTTGCAGCTGTTGCAAGAGCGCATTTTTCTATGGCTGTCCACTAGTTTCAAAAACAATGATTGATAGGCAGCTTAAACTTCTTGAATTCAACCACTATTGGGTTCAAATACACATTTAGATTTGTGAACAGCCATCCACAACAGCAACAATGCGTAAGGCGTAAATAGCTAAATGAGAGAGCAGCAGTATAGATATCAATAATATGTGATATCCGTATCGCTGTAGACTACACCACTGCTGTCATCCTTACCTCCAAGCGTTTATTCTAGTTGGATAATCTTTGAATGCCGACAGCAGTCGCACCATTGGAAGACATATCTTGGACTGTAGCCTACAAAAGCCTATTCCTGCTCTTTTCCCGCAATCCTTCAAACACATTTGGTGTGTCATCATAGTGGTCTCTGACCTGTGGTCAGACTCGCTCAGTTGGAACAAACTTAAACTTGCACCTTTTTTCATGCTGATTTGAATGTCATTGAGAAAACAGTGGTTTCAAAGATTTTTTTAAGCAAACATCCTTTCTCAATTTAAAAGTAATCCTCGAAGTAAAGAAGTAATCTAGTTTTTCAAAAGTTTCTGTAATCTGATTACACAATTTTTGCAGGTAACGTAACGGATTACAGTTACCATTTATTTTTGTAATCCCTTACATGTAACTTATTACATGTAATCCGTTACTCCCCAACCCTGTTTACAGCAGACCTCAGTATGGCAGCGCACGTTGTCTTGTGTCTTTCCCTCCCGTGGGTTGGTATTACACTGTGATAGGCGAGTCTGCACATGTGCCCATTCCCAATTAGTTTTCCTCTGGGAGAGATCCTAGCTGTATCTACACTCTTTGAAAAAAGGCTGTCCCCATGGGAGAACCCTTTTTGGTTCCAGGTAAAAACCTTTTTGGTTCCAGGTAGAACCATTTTGGGTTCCATGTAAAATACTCTGTGGAAAGGCTTCTACATGGAACCCAAATGGTTCTACTTGGAACCAAAAGGGGGTTGTCCTATGGTTTTCCTATGGAGACGGCCAAAGAACCCTTTCAGGTTCTAGATAGCACCTATTGGATTACCCTACCCAAATGACTGTGTAACGCACAAGATTGGTTTGCTTTTATTTGGCAAAAGTCCCTCAGAAAGTTTGGTGCTGACTTATTAACCAGCACATAAACTCTGTACATAGTTTTTAAAAAACTGTTTACAGATTTTTTTTTAAACTATGTACAGATGCTATAGTGTTGGAAAAGCTAAATGAACATATTTTACCTGTAAAGTACCTCATCATAATCTATTTTGTGCGATTGGATAAGGACACATTTTTATGCGTAATAAGACATAATTTTGCCTCTGGGAATGGTGTACAATGATTTGAAAAACTGCTCATAATCATTATTCACGAGAGCAGTAAACATACAATTCAAGGTCAAGCAGAGCATCCACAATACCTTGCCTTACACAACCCCATCCACACACTGGTTGAATCAACATTGTTTCCACATCATTTCAATGAAATTACGTTGAGCCAACGTGGAATAGACGTTGAAAACGCTGAGCTCAGGGTAAGCTTTGTGTTGGGTTTGCAAGAAAAGCATTTCACTGTACTTGTAGATGTGACATTACAACTTGAAACTTGACGTATGTGCCCAGTGCGTACCCACACATAGGCCTACTGTAATTGGGTACCCACACATAGGCCTACTGTAATTGGGTACCCACACATAGGCCTACTGTAATTGGGTACCCACACATAGGCCTACTGTAATTGGGTACCCACACATAGGCCTACTGTAATTGGGTAACCACACATGGGCCAACTGTAATTGGGTACCCACACATTCGCCTACTGTATTTGGGTACCCACACATAGGCCTACTGTAATTGGGTACCCACACATAGGCCTACTGTAATTGGGTACCCACACATAGACCTACTGTAATTGGGTACCCACACATAGGCCTACTGTAATTGGGTACCCACACATAGACCTACTGTAATTGGGTACCCACACATAGGCCTACTGTAAATGGGTACCCACACATAGACCTACTGTAATTGGGTACCCACACATAGACCTACTGTAAATGGGTACCCACACATAGACCTACTGTAATTGGGTACCCACACATAGGCCTACTGTAAATGGGTACCCACACATAGACCTACTGTAATTGGGTACCCACACATAGACCTACTGTAATTGGGTACCCACACATAGACCTACTGTAAATGGGTACCCACACATAGGCCTACTGTAATTGGGTACCCACACATAGGCCTACTGTAAATGGGTACCCACACATAGGCCTACTGTAATTGTATCCTCTCACTCACGCATTCCCATACACATATGCACTTTCTGTCACATCCATTATGGGGATCAATCCTCTCTGTGGCTGTATTGACGTATGTCCATTGCATGTACTTTAATTGACCATGATGGATTACTAAGAGCAAGGAATATGATTTTCAGTCTCTTGAAGTCCCCATGCCAACGTGTTAGATGAGGGTTATATTGAAAGATAAAGTGCTTGTTTTACATGAAATGATTCCCTAAATTTGACAGTGGTATTGATTTAATTTATCTTGGCTAGGACGAGCTCTTTTTTTGGGACAATGTAATTCAATTCCGCCAGTACAAGTTGAGAGGTTGTCGTACCAACCAGCCCAAGGCTTTGTAAGAAGGATTCCCCATCTGATGTAACGGGTAGGCAAGTTCTGCAGTCAGAATCGCCAGACTTTAGTGGCTAAAAGACATGTCTCGCCATCCCGTAAAAGCACAAAGGTGACAAAGTACTATGGTGTTAACAACACGTATCAAATAATACTTCCATAACATTGATGTTACACAAGGTTTGGGAAGTTTCACCAATACCCTTGCACGCACCAACAGTGCAGTGATTTCTCCATGTTTGGACAAAGTTCTTTCACAAAGCAGGAAACTACAAACGGAACATTGAATCCGTAGTGTGAGAATTGACTGACTGCCATGTCTGATGGTTTGTTTAATCTCTTTGTGAATCTGTCATCATGGTAGAACGTTATTAATGTTGTGTTGCTATGGAGATGTAACATTTGTACTGATTCAGCTTTATTCACATAGTGTGAAGGAAAACCCTAAGGTCGGGGGAAGCTTTGTGTGTGTTAAAGCCTTAATAGGGTACTTTGGGTTCCTTCTTAACCTAGAATCATGAATAAAAGCTTGTTTTATTTGTTTTTTTTAATTTGTTTTATTCAATTCAGTCTGGTATGAGAACGGTAGCCTATATCTGCAAAAGCGGGGTGTCTGCGGAATGCTGAGTATCTTGGCTATTGATCATTGCCTTCAAATCTTTGGTATGACTTACTACCATATATGGGCATACGGATTTATAAGGGCAGGCCGAGCCGATGAACTCATTTCAAGATGGCTGCTATCTACATTCCGGTTAGCGTTGTGAAGCATGAATGAAATAATCACGGAATGCGTTGATACACACTGAAAGCAGGGACTCCACTGAGGATATCTTATTTGTCTGCCTGTAACCTACCATTGTTGATCACCAGAGAGTCAAAATGTTTATTTTACACAACGTTTTCACCAAACAGCAAACATCTTACAAGGTCTGTGTTTCAACTGTAGCTACGTGGGAGGTATCAAATGAATCCGTAGATTGGTAGGAACACATCTAGTCTATTGCCAATGTTATCTGATGATGTATGGCAACATTGAACGTCCACCGAGTGACTATATCTTTAAGCATAAAAAATATGATGCCTGCTTACGCGTTGTAGGCATCCATATCCCCTGTATGTTCCCCGACACCACCACAATGTTGTAGAGAGGTTGGCATTGTAGAAATGTAGTTGTTATAGTAAACAAATAGTATTTAGGGATTGCAAATCTGTAATAGCACTGGAATTGTCTAATTTACAGACACATGCCACTTTGGAGAGGTTTAGGGACACTTGGAAACATCCCATGACCACACCTGACACCACTTACTAAAACATCTGCCCATTTCTAGTTGTTAGGTCTATCAATCAAAAAAAAATGCTGATATTGTTCACATGTTGTGGAAGCCATCTGATGTGTTTCCAGCTCTGGGAATCAATAATATACTTATAGCTTGTCAATGAAAGATGACTTTCAAAATAAAAAACTAAAAAAACTGTTATTTTGTGTGTGCTTGATCTTGTGTATTCTGAACTATGTAACGCCTATCTTTTGCATGCCAGAATCGTGTAATTACACATGAATAGCAGTTACTTTTGGGTTTGTCTATTTAGGCAGAAATCTACATTTTTGCCATTACATTTAAGAGGTTAAAGCCTTAATAGGGTACAGTGGGTTCCTTAATAACCTAGAATCAAGAATAAAAGCCTAATATTACATGAAAAGATTACAGGAGAATATAAACCATGCATTTGTATGCAAGGTTATGTACAGAGAAATTAATACATTCACCCTTTATCACAGTGCAAATGTTCATGACAATCTGCACTGGAGGACAATCACCGTAAATGTGTGAGGCTTCATCGAGTGCAGTATATTGACAGTTTCTTCCTATTCTAGCACTACAAAAAAAAGGCTATCAAACAGATATTTTAACCACTCTTAGTCTCTAGTTGGTACTTATAAAAAGGGGAAGTCTTAATAAAGGGTTGTTGTTTGTCACAGCAAACAACCCAGTTGATCCCTGGGTACTGTAATTCTGTAATTGGCCTGCTTTCAAGATTTCTTCTTCTTCTTCTTCTTCTTCTTCTTCTTCTTCTTCTTCTTCTTCTTCTTCTTCTTCTTCTTCTTCTTCTTCTTCTTCTTCTGATCCTGAAGGTCATCATGGATGTGAATATCAACAGAGGAATATATGTAAAACATATATCAGCTGCAGGTTTCACACAGTGTAGCACCTGCAAATAAGTGGCAGCTCAGTCAGTGTAAGCTTTGATACATGTAGAATATTGCATCGTTAGTTCTACTGTGTTATCGCAGGCTGGAGATAAAGGAGGTCTCTGCCTCCACATGCACTGGCTAAGTGCCTTATCTGTTGGAAGCGCCCTTTTAAATGATTGTCAAAAAGACACTTGTCTTATCAGCATCTCACAAAATATACCTCATCCTCCTATGTCCACCCTGCATTATTCTGGCATACCATGTGATGGTCCCCTGTTTCAATCCTTGTAAGAAAGCAGTAGGGGTTCCGACTGAGTCACAAAACAAGTGTTCTCAGCTCAACATCAGCAAAACTAAGGAGATGGTGGTGGACTTCAGGAGAACCAAGGCACAACTGACTGCAGTCCCTATAAAGGGGATGGATGTGGAAATGGTTGAGTCATACAAGTTCTTGGGTGTCCATATGGACAACAGACTGGAATGGGCTGGTAACACCGGGGCCCTGTACAAAAAGGCCAGAGCCGACTCTACTTTCTGAGGAGGCTCAGGTCCTTCAACGTGTGCAGTAAACTACTGCATACCTTCTACCAGTCTGTGGTGGCCAGTGCCATCTTTTTTGCAGTGGTGTGCTGGGGAGCAAACATCAAAGCCGGTGATGCTTCTCGGGTAAATAAGCTGATCAGGAAGGCTAGCTCTGTCCTGGGGATGAGCCTTGACACTCTAGAGGAGGTGGCGGAGAGACGGATCCTGGCCAAACTACTGGCCATCATGGACAACGTCACCCACCCTCTGCACGCTATGGTTATGACGCAGAGGAGCTCTTTCAGTCACAGACTGATCCCACCACGGTGTGCCAGAGAGCGCTACAGGAGGTCCTTCCTGCCGGCGGCTATGAGACTATATAATGCCTCACCGGGGTGCCGTGCCGTCGGCTACATAGATCTGGAACTGTTGGGGTGCTAGGACCTAGTTTAACAATTATGCATCCATCCGTGAGTAACTCTGTTCCGTCAGCACTCATCCACTCAGGACCTACTTATTCATACAGGTCTGTATATACATACCCATGTACAGTTGTTATATTATATCACATGCAATATTGTAAGTAATTATTGGACCTAGGCATTCACTCAGGAATGCATATTAGTATCCTGCCAGTTGCACCTTTTCTCATTGCTTTTAGTATATCAAATGTGCAATAAGTGCAGTTGTCTGTAATTAAACCCTGCGCACTAAGGACTGTATTTTAAGGGAATTACTATTATTACCCCAATGATATCATACACACATTTAGCTATTAAAGTATCTCTTCCTGTCATTTACCTGTACAGTTTGTGTAAACATGCAAGTATTCACTTATCTGTAAATATAACTGTATACCTAACTGTACAGCTAATTTAACCATGCAAAATTTTCACTTACCTGTTCATTTACCCAGTCTGTCTATTAAGTAAACTATTATTACCCTCGCTCATATCATACGCATTAGCTACTGAAGTATTTCTCTGCCATCAACCTGTATAGTATAGTTAACCATCCAACATCCACCAATGTATAGTGTACATATTCAGCCAACCACTCATACTATGCAATGTCCTTTTATAGCTTTTTTTTGCACTCCAGATATCCTGTATTTCTATACTTTTTCATAATGCCACTCTATGTGTCATGTACCGTGTATCTGTCTTTTGTGTACTTTTCGTTGTGGCATTTTGCACCTGCCCTGTGTTTTTGTTGTAGCTGCTTGATAATGAAATTTCCCCCCCGGGGGATCAATAAAGTACCTATCTATCTATCTATCTATCTATCTATTTATTACTGTAGAGGATTTCAATCACATTACAGTCTAATACAATCATATTGAATGTTATTGTTCTGATATCTTTTGAAACGCAACCTCAGCTGTCGGTTTTTATGAGCACGTTGTCATGCAGCCATGTGTGAATGGTACTAATGATAAGAGTGTAATAGACTCTGGTGTGTCAGTGACCACAGATTGAATACAATTGTGATTTAAGGAAGTAAACAAGTAAATATGTGACACTAGCAAATTGACCTAGGGCTCTATTCAAATGCTGAAGTGTTACAGATTGCGCCCTAAAAATGTAAAAGTAATTTCAGATTGAGCTGACATATGCAGCTTTTACCATTAAAGAGTAAATATTGAATTAAGATTTATAGAGGAGTGATGAGACGACTCAAAGAATCTCTAACAGGTTTCCAGATCCAATATTATTTTAATATAATGTAGCTTCAACAAACACCTTCCAGAATGTCAGAATCTACATGGTTTATAAGCTGCCAGCTCACATATATGGGCAGGTTCCTCAGTCATCATTACAACCGATAATTATAGAGTTGACAGGTGGAAACTACTTAGCCAAATATGGCATAAACGTGATGTTTACCAGAGAGCTAACATGGTACACTGACATGTCCAAAAGGCTTCTTAAGAGGCTTCTTAACAGCTTCTACCCCCCAAGCCACAAGATTCCTGAACAGCTAATCAAATGGCTACCTGGACTATTTGCATTAGTCAGCAACTTCACTGGTCCAGAATTAGTAGCTAGAGTGTTTCTATCAGCTTGTCTGTGGACGTTTTCAGTGTGGTTTCTGATTTCTGAACAGGAGTGAGGATTCCAACACAGTACATACATTCTACTGATTCACACAGTGTATGCATAGAATATATATATAATATACTGGATAAATATATTGGTTTATAACAATTAAGGATATATTGCTTCAAATCATTAGAGCATTGGGTCAGTAAACGAAAGGTCGCTGGTTCGAATACCCAAGCCGATAAGGTGAAAAAACCTGTCGAAGTGTCCTTGAGCAAGGCACTTAACCCTAATTTGCCCCAGGGGCTGACCCTGTAGGTAGGCCGTCATTGTAAGTAAGAATTTGTTCTTAACTGACTTGTCTAGTTAAATAAAGGTTAAAAATGCTACATTTCCAGGATAAGGTTTGAATAAAGCCGCTAATACATCTCTGTTACAATTGGGCACTGCTGGAGGGAGTGTGAACTTTCCACAACCACTAGTTTGTAGTGTTAAGAGCAATCTTTTGTTATGTCTGTCTTAACACACACATAGTTAAAGCATGTGTATTATTTTTTTATATATATAAATGCATTCCCCATAAGGTTATATTAATATATTGTATTACAATTGTTAGTGCAGTGTTTTTCTGACTGCTTATGGTTAAAGGTCCAATGCGTACATTTTTATCTCAATATCAAATAATTTCTGGGTAACTATTAAGTAGCTGTGTTGCATAAAAAAAAAATAGCAAGAATTTTGCTAGGACTGTCTGGGAGTGGTCTGAGTGGGGAGGGGAAAACTGAAAACGAACTGTAATTGGTAGAAAGGTTTGGAATTCTCTTTGTTATTAGTCTATTAGCTAATTTACCACCTGATTATGTCACCAGGCAGGCCAAAACTCCATCCCAGCAAAACAGGCTGAAATTTCTGGTGGTCTTTTTAAAACAGCTCTTACTCTAAAATTATATTATCATAATTTTCACAATTTCACAGGATTATTCCAACCTCATATGAACCTGTTTTTTCCATGACATAAATCCATGTGAAAGTTATGATCCCTTATTGATTGTCACATATTAAATCCACTTCAATCAGCTTAGATCAAGGGGAGGAGACAGGTTAAAGAAGGGTTTTTTAGCTTTGAGATGTGGATTGTGCATGTGTGCCATTCAGAGGGTGAATGAGCAAGACAAAAGATTTGGGTACCTTTGAACGCAGTATGGTAGTTTGTGTAAAAAACTCCAAGTTTCATGTGTGTACCCTTGAACGTAGTATGGTAGTTTGTTTAAAAAACTCCAAGTTTCATGTGTGTATCAAGAATGGTCCACCACTCAAAGGACATCCAGACAACTTGACAAAACTGTGGGAAGCATTGGATTCAACATGGTTCAGCATCCCTGTGGAATGCTTTCGACACCTTGTATAGTCCATGCCTTGACAAACTGAGGCTGTTCTGAGGGCAAAGAGGCTCAATATTAGGAAGATGTTCTTAATGTTTGTAATGTTGAAAATCACATTTCTGACTGCACTGGGCCTGTAGTATAATACCTGATATTATACAATGTGCTATAGACTTTGTATACTAATTTAAGTGCCTTGAATTACTCATTGCCTGGAGGCCTATGGGAACAGCTAGGATGCTAGAAAAATGGCTTTGTTGCCAAAATCTCTCACTATCCCTTTAACACTTACAATCAATAACAATAATTTGTTTCCTGCTGAAAGAGGGATTATAATCAGTGTCAACTCACTCAAGCCATGTATACATTCAGTTCCTGACAAAGTTATTCAGTAAGAATAAGGATCATCACTTTGGTGAGAATTCAATCTCTGTAATTGCATTCACTTGTTGTGAGAGAGATGGAAAGTGACACCTCTGGATTAATTTCCCCCCACTCACCTGTATCAGAAGATCCCTGCCTTACCTGTCACTTTGACAAAACACTTAATTGATTGTTAATTTCACGGGATTCTGCCTCCCTCGCTTCAGTCCATTCCACACTTGAGAACTTCATCAAGATCAAGGCAGTGGCTTGGTAATGACAGGCCTCAATGTGTTTTAATTAGCACTCTGGCATCATCATAAGGACTACCTTACTGATGATTTTGAAGTGTTAGAGATGTAAGATAGTAAAATGTTGTATACCTGCAGCATACCTATGTCCTGTATTAACTGGCTCGTGATGGAAAGGCAATTGCAGCCAACCAACCACACAAAATTGTGCCTAAACGTTCCAGATGAACAAGACCAAAGAGGATGGTAATGATGAAAGGAGGGGTTTGAGGGTGGATCAGTGGTATAGAAAAAGCACTTAAAGCTTTGCCTGGAAATTCAAATGACGCTGCTGCATTCCTACCATCCTTCCTTCCTTCCTTCCTTCCTTCCTTCCTTCCTTCCTTCCTTCCTTCTTTCCTTCCTTCCTTCCTTCCTTCCTTCCTTCCTTCCTTCCTTCAATGCTGAAAGTGTTCATGTTCTCTCTCGCAGGCAAGCAAGTCTAGCCACAGCAACAAAGCTGTTTTCCACAACACCATTAAACAAACAACACAAACAATCTAGAACATCTGATATGCACCACAAGGCAAGTCAATCGCCGATGAACATACTCCAGTGCTGTTATTCCAGCAAAGTGGGGAAAAATCTATGCAGAGAATTATTACTATATGTAACATTGAATGCTTTTAGTATTGAAATAGCAGTTTTTTATAATTATTGATTTCCTTTTAGTTTTTTTGCACTATAAAGCACATTTTACAGATACCAATTTATCTTGCCACCCACACATACAGGAGGACATGGGTTGTGGGACATTATTCCAAACAGGATATCACTGCAAAGGCTATGAATCGATACAAGCTCAACGAGCCACTTCGCTCAGATGAATAGTGGAGTGCTTTTGTCATCCGTTATGATAATAATGCTCTGTAGGGGGAGAAAGAGGATTTTGACAGTATCCCCAACACTACATGAGGCCTCTGTATCTTCCATCCTTCTGGGAAGAAGCCTTAACTGATGTCGACCTTCTCAAGGTCCTGTGATCGCACAGTAATTGTCGGAGTGCCAATCATTAGAAAATGGTTTGGGAGCCAGTCCACAGACTTCATTAGGTTTTCAAAGCCTGCCAACTACAGCAGGGCCCCATGCCCCACAAGGCCAAACACAGCCCATCTGATGTTATGAAGATGGACTCTGAGAAGAGTTCAGCAGGCCATCACTCTACTCCTGTTACCTTGGAGAATCGCTGGCCAGGAGAGGAGAGGAGACGAGGGGGGAGAGAGAGGAGAAAGGGGGAGAGGAGAGGAGACAAGGGGGGAGAGAGAGGAGAAAGGGGGAGAGGAGAGGAGACGAGGGAGGAGAGAGAGGAGAAAGGGGGAGAGGAGAGGAGACGAGGGGGGAGAGAGAGGAGAAATGGTCAGAGGAGATGAGATGAGGGGGGAGAGAGAGGAGAAAGGGGGAGAGGAGAGGAGACAAGGGGGGAGAGAGAGGAGAAAGGGTGAGAGGAGAGGAGACGAGGGGGGAGAGAGAGGAGAAAGGGGGAGAGGAGAGGAAACAAGGGGGGAGAGAGAGGAGAAAGGGGGAGAGGAGAGGAAACAAGGGGGGAGAGAGAGGAGAAAGGGGGAGAGGAGAGGAGACGAGGGGGGGCTGATTGTTATTATTATTATTATTTATTTATTTACCTTTATTTAACTAGGCAAGTCAGTTAAGAACAAATTCTTATTTACAATGACGGCCTACACCGGCCAAACTCGGACGACACTACGCCAATAATGTGGGACTCCCAATCACGGGCGGTTGTGATACAGATTAGAAGACTCTCCTCAGTCTCTCCAGGCTTCTCATTCATTGGGAGGAAATGGGAGAATCTAGTGAGTTGAAAAACTATGACCCCAATGGTCGATTGGTTAAACCTGAGAAAAAAAACACTGTTTAGAATTCAGCTCATGCTGACAACAAACATTTCTGAGAAACAATTGTTTATACCAACCATAATGATCATCACTAGGGGAGGGCGTGCTCGACAACATCGTAAGTCAGGTTTTGTGGGCAAAACAAACAAATGGCCATCAATCTAATAATCTAACACACTTGTTCAAACAGGCGTCACTGTGCACTCATTCTTATCAATACAATGATCTAATAACTTGCAAACGCACGCACAACCCCCACAGTTTGCTTTAAAACCACAACATTTTCTCTATGCCTCCTGGCAAAATGGAGAATTTGACAAAAAAAATCTCTCTACCATCAAGAGGGGGACCACCAAAAGTTTTACCCGCGAGATGGGGGGCCCGAAAACCAAATCTCACTTAGGGTCCCCAAATAGCTAGGGCCGGCCCTGCACACACACACACACACACCAAGTTTCCCGCTGGCAATTTCAGACTATAGACATACACTCTTCTAACTGCCAAGGTGAGTTATGAGCACACACAAAAAACGTTCTTGGCACGGTCACTGAATGTAAAGATAACTGGGGTTGAGTCCCTGTCTGTCACTGAATGTAAAGATAACTGGGGTTGAGTCCCTGTCTGTCACTGACTGTGAAGAGAACTGGTGTGTAGACCCTGTCTGTCACTGAACGAAGAGAACTGTGGTTGATTCCCTGTCAGTCTGCCCTCCCAATTTGCTATAACATTCTGCTGTGTAGCAAAAAATCTGTGCATAATGGGAACTATTAACAACCTTATCCATGGTGTCTTACTAACGGTAGTATTTCCCCCTTATGGCAACTATCCTTCTATCGGATATTGGCTAGTAGGCTACGTGATCACACCCAATAAATCAAATTATCTTGGGATCCTGGAGACGGGGGCTATACGTGTGTATGTCCCATGTCAAGCTGCTCTCCAAATGTTCTACAACACCACTATTTTCAGTCCATTATAAACCTATAGCGGCCCACTAGATTGAGTACCCTAACCTGTAGGCTAATCGTAAGTTACAGTGGGCCAGTGAAAGGATATTATAAGCCTGTCCAACGGCTACGGGAGGAATGAACAATGAAGCAGGGTTTTTACCCAAGTGTCTGTGAGAGGAGAGGCAACTTAAAGACCAGTCCTGTATGCGCAAGCCAGCTCATCTCAGGCGCTGATAGCACACATTCATGGATGGATTCTCTCTTTCTTGAAATAGTCATTGATCTAAATATAGGCCTATTAGATAAATGATGATAGGCTATATAGAAATAATCACTGATCTGACATGACTTGGTTGGTAGCCTAGAGTAATATCTCCTTTCAGTATCCATCTATCGGTCTACAAGGATGGGAGGAAGGAAGGAGGTTATCCCAAAACAGGGGCATCATTTCCGTTATAGGCTATTTTGTCTCAGTTTTACCGCTAACTGAGGTTACCACTAGTTCACCTTATATAGTCTAGGGGCTAGACCTGTTGGCTCTTAGGTTATAATAATGGAAACAAATTACTGTCTCCTGCTCTGCAAGGTCCAGGACAGGGGTTTTAGGGCAGCCCTTGAGCACGACAGGACTAGCTATCCTTCTCCAAGCAATCTGTGACTGACATTCACAAGATAAAAAGCATAGGCCTATGAGGCTACTTCATTGGAAGAGTAGCCTACATCAAACATCATTAGGCACAAATGTGTAAGTTAATCTTTTGTTTCGGCATATTGGTTGCTGACGTAAAGTAGCTGTTACTGCTGACCTAGCTGAAATACCTCATCCAAGTCCATGTGGTTCCTCCTGAAAATAATCTGTGGCACACAACCTCATTCCAGGTCTTGATAGGCCTACTTATAACGTGGTTATTGTGTGCTAAAAGATAAAGGTTTTCCTTGTTATTAAAGCCAATTCTAAAGCATAGTTTCACCAGGTCATCTAAATGCAGGCCTTTCAACGGTGGTGCGCACAGGAACCAGGAGCCAAGAAGACATGCAGTTAACAAAATCCCCTATGTTAATCTTGAAATATAACATTTTTTCTCAAAATGTTGACTTTATTCTCAAAATAAAATGTCAACTTTATTCTCGAAATATTGCCACTTTATTCACAAAATATTGCCACTTATTTAAGGTACAATGGTGCAAAAAAAATCAAGTCGCATGAACTTACTCTGTGTGCAATCATTTGAATGACTCCCTCATCTCTGTACTCCATGCATAAAATGATCTGTAAGGTCCCTTAATCAAGCTGTGAATTTCAAACAGATTTAACCACAAAGAGCAGGGAGGTTTTCCGATGCTTCGCAAAAAAATAAATAAAGCAGACATTGAATATCCGTTTGAGCATGGTGAAGTTATTAATTACACTTTGGATGGTGTATCAATACACCCAGTCAGATACAGCCGTCTTTCCTAACTCAGTTGCTTGAGAGGAAGGAATCCGCTCAGGAATTTTAGCATGAGAACAATGGTGACTTTAAAACAGATACAGAGTTTAATGGCTGTGATAAGAGAAAACTGAGGATGGATCAACAACATTGTAGTTTCTCCACAATACTAACCTAAATTACCTAAATGAGTGAAAAGAAGGAAGCATGTACAGAATATTCCAAAACTGTTTGCAACAAGGCACTGAAGTAAAACTGCAAAAAATGTGTCAAAGAAATGTACTTTATGTTCTGAATACAAACACATCACTAAGTACCACTCTTCATATTTTCAAGCGTGGTGGTGGCTGTATCATGTTATAGGTATGCTTGTCATCGGCAAGCATACCTATGAGTTTTTTAGGAGAAAAATAAACGGAATCGAGCTAAGCACAGGCAAAATCTGGAATAATTCAAGGGGTATGAATACTTTGTGAAGGCACTATAATACATCACATCTCAGAGATTAAGATGCATATTTTGTTCCATGCGTCAGCAGTGTACTTGCTAATCAGAACACTGGAGCATTGAGAAACGAGAAATGTTCTCTATTGAAGTCTCTTGTCTTTTATGCTAAAGAGCAATTTACTTGGAGGAAACAATAAATTGTGTTCTTCAAATGTTGGCCACTCTCACACTGTGAGCTGTATTGTTTACAGCATGCTTTGAGTAGACTTTTGAGGAGAGCGTGGTCATGACTACACCATTAGTTGGGCTCCGAAGTGGTCTAAGGCACTGCATCTCAGTGTGAGAGGCATCACTACAAACACCCTGGTTTGATTCCAGGCTGTAACACAACCGGCTGTGATTGGGAGTCCCATAGGGCAGGGCACAATTGGCCCAGCGTTGTCCGAGTTTGGCCGGTGTAGGCCGTCATAGGAAATAAGAATTTGTACATAACTGACTTGCCTAGTTAAATAGAAGTTACATTTAAAAAATGAGTGCTTGCCGTTGTCTAGCTGTATGCAGGAAATCATAGGCTACACACAGACAATATAGTGGTTAGGGATAGCGCAATCATCAATAATTGTGTGTTTTTTTATATGTCAGTTGAGTTGAATTAACAAATTATAGCAGATATTGATGGGTACACTTCTTGCTTTTACTCCCTGCTTTGCTCATATAGAAGGGTTGGTTGTTTAGCAACAAAACCGATGCATCCGCAACTATGGGACAAAACAGACAGGGTTGGCTTAGATCGTTGACAACATGGAAACTATATTTTGTCTCCAATGTTTATTGAAAACAAATACACTTGCACAACAAGTAATTATTTTCTCTCAAATACATTGTTACAGTTGTTGGTTAGTTAGCTAGTGAATTTTTACCTTATTAGCATAGACATGACATCAGTCAAAATACCTCAAAACAAGACATGGTATCACACGCAAAAGTGATTGATGAAAATTCTTTATCTGACTTTATCTGATGCTGCCACCACCATGCTTTACTGTAGAGATGGTGCCAGGTTTCCTCCAGATGTGACGCTTGGCATTCAGACCAAAGAGTTCAATCTTGGTTTCATCAGACCAGAGAATCTTGTTTCTCATGGTCAGAGAGTCTTAAGGTGCCTTTTGGCAAACTCCAAGCGGGCTATCGTGCCTTTTACTGAGGAGTGGCTTCCGTCTGGCCACTCTACCATAAAGGCCTGATTGGTGGAGTGATGCAGAGATTGTTGTCCTTCTGGAATGTTCTCCATCAGGTTCTTGGTCACCTCCCAGCTCTAGGAAGAAGATTGCTGGTTTCAAACTTCTTCCATTTAAGAATGGAGGCTACTGTGTTCTTGGGGACCTTCAATGCTAACAACATTTTTTGGCACCCTTCCCCAGATCTGTGCCTCGACACAATCCTGTCTCGAAGCTCTACGGACAATTCCTTCGACCTCATGGCTTGGTTTCTGCTCTAACATGCACTATCAACTGTGGGACCTTATATAGACAGGTGTGTGTCTTTCCAAATCATGTCCAATCAATTGAATATGCCACAGGTGGACTCCAATCAACAGGATGCACCTGAGCTAAATTTCGAGTCTCATAGCAAAGGGTCTGAATACTTATGTAAATAAGGTATTTCTGTTGTTTAGTAATAATACATTTGCAAACATTATGGGGTATTGTGTGTAGATTGATGAGGAAAATGTTTTATTCAATCCATTTTAGAATAAGGCTGCAACATAACAAAATGTGGAAAAAGTCAACCGGTCTGAGTACTTTCCGAATGCATTGTACATGTATGTCACATGTCAAACTCATTCGCGGAGGGCAGTGTCTGCGGGTTATCCCAATAAGAATCTATCAGTTTAAGCTAGAGTTATCTGCTTTTTTGCTTCTCAATCCACCACATCTGCCTACGTCGCACTTCCGCATCTGTCGTGAAAGGTGACAGAGCTAGTGCGGTGTTTGTCAGACTATGATACATCCCGAAAATCTGTTTACTCACAAAACCCTCTATGGGAAAATTTGACTCACGAACACAATGGTATTTCACATTTTTTGCTCTGCAAACTCCACAAGCGTCTTGGGACTCCTCTGAAGTTGGTACTGCCAATCTGCCCACTTCTGTCTGTAGTCGCAGAACAGTTTGGGCTACACACTAATAATAGACTCTCACGAAGACGTACATGTCGAATGTTTTGCTCTAGGACACCCACGGGCCTCACAAGACTCGTCTGAAGGTCCTCTGGTACCAGTTGAAAAAATGAATTAAAGTATACAGTATATGGAGACTGTTTAGTATTTTTTTTTAAACGGGTTAAATAATAATCTCTATCAGATATAGGACAGACACTTCAGAACAAACTTCCTTTGAATATTTTTTGGGGACTATCTGTTGGTCCGTGTAGTGAATCTGTTATTCAATTCATTTGTATGGGCTAAAAGGCCCAAAATAATTTTTGATAAAAACTTACTTTGAGGGGTCTTAGACAGGGCTTAGACTCTTATGGGATAATTGAAAAAAAAAACACAGCATAAACTAGGCCCTCCATGGAACTAGTTTGACACCCCTGAGTATGTAAAGCCTCCTGAGACAGGGTTGATGTAAACACATGTACACACTCACCTAACACTAAAATAGCTGGCAAGGTTTTGGCACACGTTTGGATTATAAATATTCCTTGGGCTGTTTCTTGGGCCCATTGCTCTCTCGCCATCAAGCCCAGATTTTCTTTTCTGTTTAGCACTCTTTGCTCCTATATAACTTGTTTCACTGGTCGGTAAGCCCGAACTAAATAACACTTGCCTCCTGTAAGTTTTGTAAGCCCTGATACTTAGAGATATAACTCTTCATTGATTTCTGTAAAGAGGGATGCTCCCAGAACCCAGTGAGCCAGTGCAGAAAGCCTCTTTAGAGGGATTACAGGACTGATCCAAGCTAATGTAGTGGAGAAAGCCAGTCACATTATACTAACACAAACACGCCCCCACACAAACACAAATACAAAGCACTAAAACAGAGGGAGTATGTACATGCCATGCACACACCTACACAAATATAATATCTGACATAATTATTTACCTCCTAAACCTGTCCAAGTCAGATTTACCTAGTGTCTAACATTACCTAGTGCCTAACACTATGTGTATGTGTGTTCCTGTGCACGTCACAACAGTGGGCAGATAGCGTATTTATTTGTTATTTTTATCTGTGTGTGTCTCCCACACATAGGAATACTGCCTTGGGTATCCAACTAGCTCTCACAAATCTTAGGGTTAGGCATAAACTCCAAATGGTTAAGGTAAGGGTTGACAAAAATCTCAAAAAACAACTTTCTATCGCTGGATTTTAACTTCTAACCTTATGAATCAGATGCTTATGTCTATCCGCTATCCCCATCCACAATGCCCAGCAAAACCCAAACTTACAAGGCAACACTGTGCCCACTGTTGTGACTCAGGCTCCCGAGTGGCGCAGCAGTCTAAGGCACTGCATCTCAGTGCTAGAGGTGTCACTACAGACAACCTGGTTTGATTCCAGGCTGTATCACAACTGGCCATGTTTGGGAGTCCCATAGGGTGGTGCACAATTGGCCCAGTGTCATATGGGTTTGGCAGGTGTAGGCCGTCATTGTAAATAAGAATTTGTTCTTAACTGACTTGCCTAGTTAAATAAAGGTTAAAAAAATAAAAATAAAACATTGCTCACTGTTATCCATAGTGGCCACTTTCCACATCATCTTCCGACGTCCTCAGACATGGATGAACGCTGAAAACTGACTTGTATCACAGGTGACCTGGCTGTGGGTATTTTTACAGCATTTCCAGCGCCACCTCAAAGGCTGCTGTCATTTTGCTAGGCTAAAGCTGCTTCAAACACAGACTAGGGCATGGTCTGGAGCTGTGTGTGTCTGTGTGTGTGTGTGTGTGTGTGTGTGTGTGTGTGTACGTGCGTGCGTATGTGTGTTTGTGTTGTGTGTGCCTCCAAACGTGCATCTGTGTGTGTGTAAGCGTACTGCTTTTATCACACATTCTTGCCATGCTGACCGCGTTTCTCCTCAGACCGTCTGATTTATATTAACATTGAACATGAAGATTGACTTATGGGAAATGCAGCGAGCCATTCGTCAGATGTTGACCTCCGGGAAAAGCATCTCTGCCATGGTGTTTGTCCCCCTAGGGGAGTTATCTGTAGACCATAAATATTCAAGATATTCCCAAGCTGAGAGTGAAGCTTTGGCCTTCATGTGGATGACATAGCTGGTGCATGCAGTTGTTATGCTGTCTCATGAGAGAGGAGGCCATTTATCAGACACTGAGCAAACCATGGCACCAATCTGCCAAGAGTGTCCTCTTCTTTTTCCTTCAGAACACAATGATTCTTTAAAACAACAACATCAACATTATGATTATGGTACTGTCATAGCCGTCGGAATAAATAAAAAAATATGAATAAAAATACTGTATATGCACAAAAGTACTGCACTGGACCTTTACTAGTATTAGTGGACCGATATAGACGTCTGTAGCGCGGGCAAAAAAACATTTTTTGCAGCAACTCATTAAGGACAGTATCTTGCAGGATTCAATAGTTGATATTGTAAGAGTAGTTGCCCTGTCCCTTTCTCTGCTATTGTTATTCTAATGGAATCCAGAAAGTACAAAACTTAAACATTTACATCAAAAGGTGCAAAGTTACGGGCAAAGACACAAAAAAAATGTATTGATCAAATAACATGGAAAACAACCACTTTTTGCACAGTATTAGATAGATAGATAGGTACTTTATTGCTCCCCCGGGGGGGAAATTTTATTGTCAAGCAGCTACAACAAAAACACAGGGCAGGTGCAAAATGCCACAACGAAAGTACACAAAAGACAGATACACGGTACATGATACATTAATTTACCATCCTTACAAACCCCTTAATGTAAATGTACGTTACTATGTTGTACATAGGCTGGTCATCTAGGTTTGTACCTGTAGACTTTCCATCACCATGAAGAAAAACAATGCACAATACAGTAATTGATTTTTTTATATTACACAGAATCAAGTTACAAATGATAGTAAACACTTAAATACATGTAGTTGTTTTTTTTATTATCACAAAATTAATGCACTGGGCCTCCTCAGTAGCCTTGCATTTTAAGCAGAAGCAGGAAACATCTATTTTAAGTAAATAGCTAAGTGTCCTCTATGATTTAAAGTTGTCCTGTATTAGCAGCAGTGTTGTAAAGTACTTCAGTAAAAATACTTTTAAGTACTACTTAAGTCGTTTTTGGGGGGGTATCTGTACTTTACTTTACTATTTATTTTAAAGTAAAGTCTTCAGCGCAGGCAAATTATCAAAAACATTGTCACACACCCATTCAAGAATTTAGTATTTCACTTTATTATCATAATTTGATTAATGAACATTATACAAATATTAGGGATATTATCATTAGTACATATTGATGGAAAAAGTTTTCAGGCTTTTTAGAGTGCGCTATCATATCTTGCATCCACAATGGATCAGATCCTTTTTAACCAATGTTAATGAATAAAATTATGATGATAAAGTGAAATACTAAATTCTTGAATTCAATAGACATGTGCCTCTTTGGTAACAAGTGTTATTTTTTTAAGCATGTGTAACAATGAGTTAGTACATCCAGTTACAATAGTTGTAACAAGCATGGTAACAAGATTTTGTTGTTACACATGTGTAATTACAAACTGTAATACCACTAGTTACATTACGTTGTTACAGTGTAACAGTGATTGTTACGCGTAGTTACAACACTTGTTACAGTGTAACTACAAGTGTAAGTACACTGTAACAAGGACACCTTAAAATAAAGTGTTACCTTATATACTTCATAAAAGACACAAATTGTTGCAGTAGTTTGAAAGTGTATATACACTGAGTATACCAAACATTAGGACCACCTTCCTAATATTGAGTTGCTGGAACTATTAAGCTGGATGGTAGAAACTCTTATGTGTTTAGAACATAATGACTTTTTCATTTACAGCCATAAGCAGAAGTCCCAGTTGAACCTTGTGGCTCATAGGCCTACTGTCGTCCTACCTACACCATAATGCAATAAGATTGGCTCGAGTTCTATCTAGAGGGCCAGTCTCGCTGATCTAAAATGCCATAACTCGCCAACATTATTCCTATGTTGTCCCCATTGGCCTGTACTATAGTGGAAAAAGTCTCCAGTGATTTACATCACTGTTTTTATTCTGCCCTACCTTGCATGGCTCTTAGGTCTGCGTTTAGGCCCAGGGCTCATTTTGTGCTGACGACACGTTTGATCTATCTCCTTGCCATTAGCTTGGCTCCATCTCTGCTCTCAACCATAACCCTACTCACCACCCCATCACATTCAGCATTTACTGACACTCCCCATGCATACATCACTCAGGGTCATCACAGGCAGTAAAACCCTTTAACTCTGTCATAATTGTTTTCTATAGCGTTTCACGTTTCTCCTGTCCAACTCAACAAATCATGTGTATCACTATCTCCCTCAATCTGTCTCTCTTATTAAAATCCAGATACTCTTACAAAGACTTAATGTTTCAGATAAAATAGTACTTTATTAATCCCAAATTTGATTGCACCAGCCAAAACATACATAAATAAAAATACCCACAATAAATACACAAAACACAAAAAAGGACACACAAACACTAACAATTCATCACGTTAATGAATATAAAAAAGTGTTAATGTTAAAAATTATATTATATGATATTATATTGATTATATTTGGACATATGAAGTCTATAATCTATTTGTTTACCCAGTATATAAGAAGCTTTTGGGGTTTATTGACATGTCTTTGACTAATGAGCTGACCCTCTGCTGATCCTTTGGGATGTATGGAGTTATCATGATAAACATAAACATACTTCTTCACCCTCGCAGCCAATCAAATTGAAATTAGGACCCTGAAAAAAAACTATGAAATGGTCACATTTGTCAAACCTACTGCCATTAACAGCCCTATACTCACAAAGACAATTAATTGACACTATCACTTCCAAATCATCTCCACAATATACAGTATCTCATCAATATAATGTATGCTGTTCAAATCAAATCAAATGAAAATCAAATCACATTTTATTGGTTACATACACATGTTTAGCAGATGTTATTGCGTGTGTAGCAAAATGCTTGTGTTTCTAGCTCCAACAGTGCTGTAATATCTAACAAGTAATATCTAACAGTTTCACAACAATACACACAAATCTAAAGTAAAGGAATGGAAATAAGAATATACAGTATAAATATTTGGAAGAGCAATGTCAGAGCGGCATAGACTAAATACAGTAGAATAAAATACAGTATATACATATGAGATGAGTAATGTAAAATATGTAAACATTATTAAAGTGACTAGTGTTCCATTATTAAAGTGGCCAGTGATTTCAAGTCTATGTATGTAGGGCAGCAGCCTCTAAGGTGCTAGTGATCGCTGTTTAACAGTCTGATGGCCTTGAGATAGAAGCTGTTTTTCAGTCTCTCGGTCCCAGATTTGATGCACCTGTACTGACCTCGCCTTCTGGATGACAGCGGGGTGAACAGGGAATGGCTTGGGTGGTTGTTGTCCTTGATGATGTTTCTGGCCTTCCTGTGACATCAGCTGCTGTAGGTGTCCTGGAGGGTAGGTAGTGTGCCCCCGGTGACGCATTGGGCTGTTCGCACCACCCTCTGGATAGTCCTGCGGTTGCGGGTGGTGCAGTTGCTGTACCAGGCGCTGATACTCTTGGCCGTGATGCTCTTGTGATACTGTTTACACTTTGTACCACATGAGCCTATACAGTATTTGGTAGTGATACTTGTGCTTTGGTAAGACACACAATGAAACATGATCAGCAACATTAAGGTTAGAACAGTTAAACTGTGGTAGGCTAAATACGTATGTCCCCATATAACACATATACATACATACAGTACTACATGGTATATATGAAGGTTAGTGACAGATGGTTCTTATTTAACAATGTATCGATGAAATAGATCATCTATATTAAGGTCTAAGGTGGCATGCTGACAAAAAATTTGGTAATTTAACAACGTGGATTCAACCAGAATAAAAATGAATGGGAAATAACACTGTAATGAACATGCATGGGTCAACAATGGCATTTGAGTACAACCACCATTGACCTCATTGCCAACGTAGCCTGGCACCTACAGCTAGAAGCATATACTGTTGACCCTTCACTGTATGTTGGCACGCCATTTGAATTCATATGTATTTGCATGCCATTTTTACTATATTGAGATATAGAGCTACTCTAGTCAAACTTCACCAAAAATACCTCTTCCGGAAGGTCCTTCAGAGGAACTTTGGAAAGTGTTTTTGGTCAAATCTGACACACCATCAGAAAATATAAACTCCCCTTTTGATCAACAGAGGCAGTATGGATGAGTCACAGATATGGCTTCTATCAATTATCTATGCTATACATACTGTAGAGGCTGGGAGAAATTACAGACCTGCCTGCCACAGACCGGATGCATGTCACCTGCATGTCACAGTCAGTCAGTACAGCTACAGCAACAGCTGCAGTCAAAATGGGACATCATTAATCCAAGTGACAGCTATGAAAATATAGAATAATTTAGAAATCTTCCGCAACATAACGTATGGTATATTTTCATAGCATATTAACTTGCTAAATGCAATAATTCAATATACTGAGAGTTACACTGGTAAAACACAGCACAAAGTAGTTACTAAGTGTTACAGATGTAAAAAAGACAGTACATGCGTAAAACATTAACAGAAATGTATGAAGCATCTAACGATACTCATGAACTTGTGACATATCCACTTGGTAAAATACTGTGATATGTGTTATCCTCTTTAGACACTGGGGATTTGCTCAGCCTTGGATCTCAGTGAACTAATAGGGCGGCAGGTAGCCTAGCAGTTAAGTGCATTGAGCCAGTAACCAAAACTTTGCTGGTTTGAAATCCTGAGCCAACTAGTTGAAAAATATGTCTGTGTGCCTTTGAGCAAGGCACTTAACCCAAATTGCTCCTGTAAGTCACTCTGGGTAAGAGCGTCTGCTAAATTAGTAAAATGTAATGTGCATCTGTAAAAATGTACTGAAGAACAGTACTTCACTTTTAACACATCAAGACAATGTTTAAGCAGAAATAGCCGAAAGAGATGCTGGATGCAGAAGAGAAGGGAAACCAAGACAGTAGACGAGAAGAGAACAAACGTATGAGATTTATTAATGAATCACAGTATTGATTTGTTTGCACAAGGGCAGAATGGGAAAACTAGTCTAACAACGTGGCAGGCCTTCAACTTTGCTTTAGCACAACACTCAGCCTGAGAGAGACCATTATTAGAATGAATGAAAGCAAAAATCATTTAAGACATCACACAGATAGCTATTTAAATTGAATCAATACACACACTAGAGGAGAATTCCCCCGAACATAATCGAAAATGAAAGACTGATATTAATAAACACGGTCAATAGTGTTTGGCTCTATATGAACAGACTAGCAGAATTATACCAATATCTAAATTATTCCTAACTCTCTTTCTAGAGAATGCCTGCATGCTGAGAAGATTAACTAGGATCCAAATAAAAATAAATACATCACTGTCATGGCTGCATTAGTTCTCTACCAGAACACCAGTCTGTTACCATCAAGAATACTGAAAAGTCAACAAAGTAAATAACAACAAGTGTAAAGCAGTTGATCCACTTTGTATACATCCTTGAGATGTTATGATTAATGTAAGGAGAGCCGATGTGGCTGATGCGGCACCCCGGGTCATGCATCGGCGCTTTTGACAACTGCCTGCCGCTCTGCGGAGTCTCTAATAGGGCCAAGACCGGCTTGAGGAGACCGTACACATGGCCAATCAATAGAACCGTAGTTAATGATGGAAGTCGACAAGACATGAGCAGTAGAATGTTCATTTGGTAGCTGTTGGCTGAGTCCCATCCTCACAGTGTACTGGGCTGTTCTCCTAGCAGGGGGTTGGTCTGGCTGATGCCAAATGGGTTGAGCAGGACCTTCTGTCTCCGTAGGCCTTTTAATTACACACTAAACCCTGGGCTTTGCAGTCTGCCTGTCTGGGCTGTCTGAGCTAGAGGACACCAGTGGCCAAGCAAGTCAAGGCACCGGCAGGCCTCGCAATCAAACAGGTGAAATCCACTCAGTCTTTCTGTAAATGAACTTGGCTCCCATCGAATCTCGTCATCGTCTATGGGCTTGGTGGTGTTTTCCTTATTCAATCTCATTCTTAGTGCATCTCTGCCTCAAGTGCAGAACAAATGTTACATTTTGTTAAAAGATACAGTGCCTTCGGTAAGTATTTAGACACCAGGATTTTTTCACATAGGTTACAGCCTTATTCAAAAATTGATGAAATTGTTTACCCCATGATGACAAAGCAAAAACAGTTTTTTATATATTATTTGCTAATTTATACAACATAACAAACTGAAATATTGCATTTACATACTGTAAGTATTCAGACCCTTTACTCAGTACTTTGTTGAAGCACCTTTGACAGTGATTACAGCCTCGAGTCTTCTTGAGTATGATGCTACAAGCTTGTTACACATGTGTTTGGGGAGGTTCCCTGCAGATCCTCTTAAGCTATGTATGGTTGGATTGGGAGCGTCGCTGCACAGCTATTTTCAGGTCTCTCTCCAGAGATGTTCGAACGGGTTCAAGTTTGGGCTCTGTTTTTGCTTTGTCATTATGTGGTACTGTGTGTAGATTGATGAGGGAAAAATAACTATTTAATCCATTTCATAAGAAGGCGTAACAAAATGTGGAAAAGGTCAAGGGGTCTAAATACTTTCCCAATGCACGGTACATACAGTATAAAGTGGGTATGTAAACATCATTAAAATTTTCAATTACTAAAATACAGGATACATATAAAGTGGGTAAAACAGTATGTAAACATTATTAAAGTGACCAGTGTTCAACGACTCTGTGTACATAGGGCAGCATTTCTTGGTATTTAATATAACTTTGTTTTTTAATTACTTCTTATTATTTGGAAGGGGTAAGGGAATCTTCAATAGAGATGTTGAGTGCTGTGAACACCCCATGTTTCCCTTATCCTACAGTCGGTGTAGAAACCAACTCTTGAGTGTTCAGAGATAAAACACTTCTTCCAACTGGCATGGAAAAGTCTTCAGAACTGTAAGGATAATTAGGAGCCTAAAACTAGGGCATTTGGCACAGTGTAGACCACTGATAGGCCAGCTCATCCTCCTCAGGAGAATTACATCATCCTCTGTGAAGAAAATATGTTTTTAGATACAAGTTTGAGGTTGAGTTTTTGCTTAGGCTACAAATACGAGTATAGGATGAGTCAACAACATTATTTGGGGACAGACATGGCAGTTCTGCTTCTAGCTCCTAAGCAACTTTGCAGTATTTAGTGTTTTTGTGTGTTATTTCTTACATTTTTTGCCCACAACGTGTTTTGTGTTATTACATACAGCCGGAAATAACTTGGATTTCAGAGTGGCGGGAATTCACCAGCATTACGACCAAGAATACGACTTTCCCGTGTTGGATCCTTTGTTCATTCCCCCCAGGGCAATTTAACTTATCTCAGAGGCTGCTCCAAGACGCCGCTGGCGGGGAAGAGGTATTCAGAGTGGACTTCTAGTCCAACTCAGGAGGCGGGCACACCATACACCGCTTCTGAGTATAAGTATCAAGGTTTTGCTCGCCTGAGGTAGAGTATCTCAAGAGAAGCTGTGGACCACACTATTTACCGAGAGAGTTTTCATCTATATTTTCGTAGCTGTCTCTTTACCACCACAAACTGATGCTGGCACTAAGACCACACTCAATGAGCTGTATAAGGCCATAAGCAAACAGGAAAACGTTCATCCAGAGGCAGCGCTCCTAGTGGCCAGGGACTTTAATGCAGGGAAACTTAAATCAGTTTTAACTCATTCTGTTAAATGTGCAACCAGAGGGGAAAAAAACTCTAGACCACCTTTACTCCACACACAGAGATGAGTACAAAGCTCTCCCTTGCCCTACTTTTGGCAAATCTGACCATAATTCTAACCTCCTGATTCCTGGTTATAAGCAAAAATGAAAGCAGGAATCACCAGTGACTTGGTTAGTAAAGAACTGGTCAGATGATGCTGATGCTGAGCATTTTGATAGCACAGAGTGGAATATGTTCCGGGATTCTTCCGATGGAATTGAGGTGTGCACCACATCAGTCACTGGCTTCATCAATAAGTGCATCGATGATGACGTCCCCACAGTGACCGCACGTACATACCCCAACCAGAAGCCATGGATTACAGGAAACATACGCACTGAGCTAAAGGGTAGAGCTGCCGCTTTCAAGGAGAGGGACTATAACCCGGACGCTTATAAGAAATCACGCTATGGCAAAGTGTTAATATAGGACTAAGATTGAATCGTACTACACCTGCTCCGACGCTCGTCGGATGTGGCAAGGCTTGCAAACTACAGTCGTATGCAAAAGTTTGGGCACCCCTCTGAGGCTGCATAATAATTTACTCTGTCGTCACAGAAAATGATCACAGTGGCATGCCATTCATTTGATCTAATAAAAGCTGAGTACTGGGGTATTGTCCAGGCAAAGATGTTTAGTGTAGCAATATTAAGTTGTATGAAATTAAATCAGATGTGAAAAATAGGCTATGCTAAAATTTGGGCACCCTTGTCATTCTGTTGATTTGAATACCTGTAACTACTTAGCACTAACTACTTAGTAACTACTTAGCACGCCACAAACGCACATTTGGACAAGCCAGCTTCATTTTGGAATAAGGTGCTGTGGACTGATGAAACAAAGATTGAATTATTTGGTCATAACAAAGGGCGTTATGCATGGCAGCAAAAGAACACAGCTCGGCAACCATCAAACCTAACTGAACTGGAGATGTTTTGTAAGGAGGAATGGTCCAAAATACCTTCATCCAGAATCCAGACACTCATTAGAGGCTATAGGAAGCGTCTAGAAGCTGTTATTTTAGCAAAAGGAGGCTCTACTAAATATTGATGTGATTTTTCTGTTGGGGTGTCCAAATTTATGCACCTGTCTAATTTCATTTTGATGCATATTGCACATTTTCTGTTACTCCAATAAACCAAATTTCACTACTGAAATATGACTGTGTCCATCAGTTATTTGATAGATCAAAATGAAATTGCTGATCCAAACACCCAATTATTTATAAATGGAAATCATGGAAATTGTCAGGGGTGCCCAAACTTTTGCATACGACTGTATTACAGACTACAACGGGAAGCACAGCTGTGAGCTGCCCAGTGACACAAGCCTACCAGACAAGCTAAATTACTTCTATGCTCGCTTTGAGGCAAGCAACACTGAAGCATGCATGAGAGCATAAGCTGTTCCGGATGACTATGTGATCACGCTCTCCGTAGCCGATGTGAGTAATACTTTTAAGCAGGTCAACATTCACAAGGCCGCTGGGCCATACGGATTACCAGAACGTGTACTCTGAGCATGTGCTGACCAACTGGCAAGTGTCTTCACTAACATTTTCAACATGCCATTGACTGAGTCTGTAATACCAACATGTTTCAAGCAGACCACCATAGTCCCTGTGCCCAAGAACACTAAGGTAACCTGCCAAAATGACTACCGACACGTAGCACTCAAGTCTGTAGCCATCAATTGCTTTGAAAGGCTGGTCATGGATCACATCAACACCATTATCCCAGAAACCCTAGACCCACTCCAACTGAGATCGCCTACTTTTATTCACATGCTGTATATATTCTTAGAGATTTTCTTTACGTGGATTCTTCGCAGGAGATATTTTCAAACAAGGAAGTGCTGCGAGGCACGTGAGGCATTTTAACCAATCATGTTGCCAGAAAGGGCCTTTAAATGCCAGTAGCCAGGAAATGATTAATCTTTCAGCACGAAGCACTGCGTCTACAAAGGATATAGCCATGTCTGGACTAGCTAACGATATGCTCTGGAAAACAAGCTTTTGAATGATATATGATTCAACATGGAGAGTTTTAAAAATAGCGGTTGAAGTTCTACATGAAACATGCTAACAAGAACAAAATTTAGCGTAGATTTAGTTGACGGAGTTGGGATAAAATTATACAAATCAAGTATTTATATACTGTAATGAAACAGGCAGGGAGCAGGTCTCAAACCCTCAACCTTCTAGCCCGAAGTCCTGGGTCTGAACCCCGCCCTGTGCAACTGGGTCCTAGACCTACTGACTGGCCGTCCCCAGCTGGTTAAGTTAGGAAACAACAACTCCACTTTGCTGATCCTCAACACAGGGGCCACACAAGGGTGAGTGCCTGGTACGGCAACTGCACCGCCAGCAACCGCAGGGCTCTCCACAGGGTGGTGCGGCCTGCCCAAAGCACCACCGGGGGAAACTGCCTGCCCTCCAGAAAAGCGAGGTCAGTACAGGTGCATCAAAGCTGGGACAGAGAGACTGAAAAACAGCTTTTATTCTATTTTACTGTACTTTAGTCAATGCCACTCCGACATTGCTCAACCTAATATTTATATATTTCTTAATTCAATTATTTTACTTTTAGATTTGTGTTTGTTAGATACTACTGCACTGGAACACATGCATTTCGCTCCCCCCGCAATAACATCTGCTAAATATTTGTATGTGACCAATAAAATTTGATTTGATTTAATTAAACGTGAGTTTTTCAGTGGACAGTTATTTTAAGGGTAACCTGAAGTACTTTTCAAAGAGAGAGCCACTGCTGATAAAATGCATACAATGTGGCTTGTAAGAGGCATTTCAGTTCAGAATAAAAGCAGCATAAACCATCTTGCCATGGAACATACTGTAATATCACGTTTCAGGAAAAGACCCAGATGTAGACAGTGTCAAAGTAACACAAGTTTATTACAAAAACAGGGGGCAGGCAAAACAACAGGTCAAGGGCAGAGGCAGATATTATCCAGGATGGTGTGACAAGATACAGAAACGGCAGTAAGGCCCAGGGTTAGGGCAGGAAGAATGGTCAAAACCGGGAAAACAAGAAAACAGGAACTAGAGCAAGACAGGAGCAAAGGGGAAAACCACTGGTAGACCTGATGAAACAAAACAAACTGGCAACAGACAAACAGAGAAAAGGTATAAATACACTGGGGATAATGGGGAAAACGGGCGACACCTGGAGGGGAGGGGAGACAAGCACAAAGACAGGTGAAACAGATCAGTGTGTGACAGTAATGCAAAAAAAAAATCCTTAGGAAAAGATATGTCCATGTGCACATTAATTGATGAATTTTTGCATTCTGCTTTTTAGTGGTTCTAATCAGTCCATTCTATATGAGAGCTGGTGAAATTGATAGTACCTGCCTGCATCATCACCATACTGTCATGAATTCCTGGTGCGTATGAGACGAGTAGAGGGACACGTCTTCCTGAGAATTGTGCTTCTCAGTGCTGTGAGCCAGCTGCATTGCATTTCAAATTTCATATCAAGGTGTTGATTGCTTTCTAATCCCTCTATTTCCCTTCCTCCAGAAATATCATAAAACTGTAATGAGGACAGAGGATTTCTCAATGATAAACACTGATTCCACACCACATATTATGATTGGCAGAAATGCAGTTCTACTCTTTTTTGGAGTTGGGTTTCTGTGAGAAAGAATACATTGGGATTACGGAAGCCTCTATTGTTCGTAATATTCTCCATTCGGTTGGATGAATGTATTAGGATAAAATGCTGGTCTTAAGTAACCAAATTGGCACAATATTGTTATGCATAATATTACTTAGTTAGTTACCTATATTACCAACAGTGTGTTCCTTTGAGTACTGTATGTCCTGTATGTATAATGTTCTGGAAAATGTTTACTGCTCTGGAGATGGTAAATATTGGAAGTTATGTGGGATCAAGTGGGATTTTTTGTGGAAGAATAATATAGAGTTAACCAGCTGAATAATATCAATGATGTTACAAATGAAAATATCAAATTATTAATTTTCTTACATTTCCTTCAACTTCTCTTTCTTTTATCGCATACTATTAGAGAAAAAGTAGCATTCTATGGATTTAAGAAGAACTTCCAATAAGAAGAAAAAACATCCGATTCTGATTTCCAGTTGCCCTGGTTACCAGTTGAGTCTGGGCTCTCTGATAACCACCTCTGTGCTTGCTGGGAGCTTTCCATTGGAACACAGGGGCTACATGAAACCCAGCCAGACTTTTAATGAACTGTGGATGGGGAGACCAAAGGCTCTTGACATACAGAGAGGCTCTACTTTTACAAAAGCAGGATCACAACAAGGCATTCTCTATTGTTAAAAAATGAACAAATCCCAACTGTAGTCTTTAATACAATGTATGTTGTGTTGTGCCAATACAAAAAGCAAAATCAAGTGTTCATTATTGTCTATTGCGGTGTTTGTGTGTAGCTGTGTGTGTGTGTGTGTGTGTGTGTGTGTGTGTGTGTGTGTGTGTGTGTGTGTGTGTGTGTGTGTGTGTGTGTTATATTATCAATTGCCACCTTGGGAGGATATTTTCTACATATGTTGGTGCTCCATGTAAGGGTGATTCTCTACATATTTGGTGCCCCGTGTGAGGATGATTCTCTAGAGTTTGTATGTGCGAGTGTTACAACATTCACACATTTACTTAATTGTAACCATCATTTTAATCTACTAGGGAGGAAGGTAAAAACCCACTGTGGAGCTGTGTCTGGATATGTCTGTCCAGGGAGAGGGAAGCAGTAGATATCTAAATAACCTGTCATATTTTATCTAAATTAATATCCATAATATTTACTCCTGTTTGACATATTTAATCAGAGGGAATAGCCACCAAAACCCTTGTATTTTCCTATATTAGTTATTTATTTATTGTAATGATTTACTGAGTTAATTTTTTGGCAAAATCTCATTATCATTTAGCTAGCTATTGCATGCAGTAATTCCTTCATAATTTAGAACTGTGTGCCCACAGACCATGAAATAGCTTATCATCAACCAGTTAAGAGAATAAGTGAATTCCTCAACAGATGTGACTGTGTTAATGAATGTCCTTAAAGGTGAAATTAGCAGTTGAAACAATAACAAATAATTTTGAGAAAAAGCTGAGGGATAGGGCTGGAGAAATGTAACCACTCAAATTCATAGACAGGGCTAAGGATGCAAGGACTGACCATCCATGATATAAAAACTATTGTTTTAGCCATGTTTTGAGGCTATATAGTGTTGTTTACATTTACTTTCTTTACAAACATTAGAGTTAAACAAGTCTATATTTTGAGTTCTTATGGGTATGCCATTTATAAATTGTAGTCTTTAAGAATCAATGGGTACATATCACTAAAAAAATAGATGTAGTTGCTGCAGATTGCCCCTTTAAGGGTTATAGTTACACCATGAGGCATGGAGCATCTGTATTATGTACTATTTACTAATTATCTTCCCCAGTTACAGTGAAACTCTGCACCAGGTGTTGTTTACCCTCACTGAGAATAATCTCCATTGGTTCAGAGGAAGGCAACACTCCCTCTCTAAAACATATACAGTGCATTGCCAGTTAGCTCTGTGTAATTTACAACATACTGAGACTCCCCAGGGCCTCTGTCAGTGCTGAGGGGAGTTGTGGCATGTGAGAAGGAGGGGGAGGGAGGTAGAGAGAGAGAGATGGGGTGGAGGGAAAGAGAGGGAGGGAGGGAAGAGACAAGGGGATGGTAAAAGGGAGGGAGAAATAGGAAGGAGAAAGGGATAGAGAGAGGGAATTACTAGCAAACATTATAACCAGTTGTTTACCTGAGAATGGTGGGGTTTGATCTCAGGTAATGATGCAATTATTTCCATCCGAACAATGTCACGACATTCCTCTGTGTGCGCTAGATATTCCAGGAGGGTGTTTGTATAGGCCACTCAAACATATCTGCCAACAAACCAGTTGACTGTCGAGATAACGTCATGTAACCCCTGACAGCCAATGAAATCCACATAATCTGGCTCTGAAAATCAATTGTCAGAGGTACTGGGCTGCATGGATGTAGAGAAACAGCGTGAGGAATACCTAATAACATAAGCAATCAGCACCTATGTTGTGTGGAGAAAAGTGAGCATACATGTTTTGTTAACAAATCGAAAAACAGAGTGGAATCGTGGGGTTGAGGCTTTTTCAACATTTGTTCTTCGGGGCTCATTTGTAAACAGAGCTGTTTCTACAAGTAGACAGATTGTTTTACGGTTCCTTCTAACAGTTACTGTGCATGGCTGAATAATAAACACAGATTTTACTGCATTGGAGTTTTCATAGAAGTGTGTTTCTTTACGAATGCAGCACAGAACTGTAGTGGAAGAATTAGAGAAGGTGATACTCGCAACTAACGACTAGCGACTGGCTGGCGTGGGAGCACAGCGTGATGACTCAATCACAATTTATGGCATTGTTTAAATGACACAACATCTGTGGGCTATCACAGGGCTCAAACACACCTGATCTGTGGCAATCTTGATGAAGAGACATTCTCATGGAAGTCCTGTGGTCACTGACGCCAGGAGAGGTGTGATGACTGATGAATGTTTGGATTCTTTAAAGCGTTCATAAAGAGCTATGAATTTTGATATGTTTCATCGTACTGTAAGTGCTATGTATTTATTGTTACAGAGAAACTGTGTTATTCTGTTTGTCGGACTGTGGATAGTTCAAAGGGGAACGACACAGGGGTGTGCTCTTATCATACAGTGTTGAGGTGTGATGATTAGATCCAAGAATGTGTGTGTTGTTTTCATGCCTTTGTTTTAATGTTTTGGGCCATGCAAAGTGATGTTAATTAGACGATAGGAGATACTAGGAGTTAGCACTTTTGGAAGAATAAAAGCTGGGTTTAAACGTTGATCATGGTCATTGGTAAACCGACTCCTGATGTACATATGTATGTCATAGTGGTGAATGTTCTATGCTGTAAAGACTATTTTGTATTCTTTGTATCGTGAAGATTTCTGGTGTGTACAATTTGTTAATTGCATTCTTATTGCGTAACTGTAATAAATCTGACTTTTAAATGGATACGACCGTAGTCCTCACATTTCTGAGTAATATTCCTTGAATTATTATTGGTGAAATATCTAATTATAAATATTGTCACAATATACATAGCATATATGTTTGGTCTCTAATTATGGATCTCTGAGCCAAGGTTAACTTAATAATTTAAAGCCAGGACATTGATTACAACATATTAGCTCCTTGTTCCTTAGCCTCTTAATAATTGCATAACGGTAGACCACCCAAGTGGCTAGAGGTGTCACTACAGACCCGGGTTTGATACCGGGTGTGATCAGGAGTCCCATGTCTAATTATAAATGTTGTTCACAATATACTGTACATAGAAAATATGCTGGATCTATAACTATGCATCTATGAGTCAAGGTTAACTCAATCATTTAATGCTAGGACATTGATTACAAGATATTAGCTCCTTGTTCCTTAGCCTCTTAATAAATGCATAACGGTAGACCTAGACATGGGCATCTTTTAGTATTCAGAATGGTGACGCAAGGCTCGCAACCTTGGCTCTACCCACTGGATACAATAACGTCCCTATAGCATTCACATGATAATGGAGTAAGATTGATGAATGTAGTTCATTATTATATTCAACATAATGGATAATTTCCATCCACTTACATAATAGTGCCTCATCCAGTTGATCGGGATTTATTACATCCTCTACATAATAGTGATCCACTCAACATGTTTTTCCGCAGGGGAACTATAATCAATGTATTATTTTCTTCTAGGCTCCATCCTCCAGCATTTGACAAAAAATTCCTTCTGAAAATAATTTTTTGAGTTGGTGTTTGAACAGAGTTGGCATGTAACTGATGTACTGGAAGCCGCGCATGGACACCGCAGTCCTTTTTTTCTGTTTGACACAAGCCTACTGCAAATTGTGTGGTTTTGGACTTTTTTGTTTGTTTCTCCTCTGGGGTGAGTAAACCTATTTGAGTTTGCTGCTGGAAGGGTCATTTACTGTGGCCATTTACTTTTTCCTATTTTAATTTGTGAAGCATTCCTTATTTTAATATGGATAGCCGAGCTAAACGATAATGTTAAGCCAATAGGGAGCACAGCTGCGTTTTTGGAGATACAGGCAGTCCATGCCACTGAGTGTCTCATTACTGCACATACAATGGGTTTGAACTCCAGTGACAATAATGATGCGATCCACATCTGGTTTTGCAGAAAAGGAATCAATTGTAATGATAAAGATGAATATAACACAAACTCGTGTTGGCTATTTGACATCTTATCTGTAGAGATGAACAACACTGCACGCTGAGAGGGATGGCTCTCTCAGACAGGATGGCTTTAGAAAAACCTCATATGAAAATACAGTTTCATTTGAGTTTTTCAAAATCCTAATATTGACTGAGCATAGCCATTATTCTACCCTCTTTTTCTCTCCCTTTTTGTGATATCCAATTACCATCTTGTCTCATCACTGCAACTCCCCAACAGGCTCAGGAGAGGCGAAGGTTGAGTCATGTGTCCTCCAAAACATGAAACTCCTTAACTACTGCCTGCTTAACCCAGAAGCCAGCCACACCAATGTGTCAGAGGAAATACCGTTCAACTGATGACTGAAGTCAGCCTGCAGGTGCCTGTCCCGCCACAAGGAGTTCGCTAGAGCGCGATGAGCCAAGTAAAGCCCCACCCCTCCGGCCAAACCCTCCACTAACCCGGTCGACGCTGGTCCAATTATACGCCAGCCTATGGGACCCCCGGTCATGGCCGGTTATGACACACCCCAGGATCAAACCCGGGTCTATAGTGACGCCTCAAGCACTGCGATGCAGTTCATTAGACCGCTGCGCCACTAGGGAGCCCTCAAATCCAATTACTTTTAACTGAATATTCTTGAATGATTATTTGGTGAAATGTCTAAATATAAATGTTATTCACAATATACATAGCGTATGTACTTAGCGCTAACTATGCATCTATGAGCCAAGGTTAACAATCATTTAATGCTAGGACATTGATTACAAGATATTAGCTCCTTAGCCTCTTAATAAATGCATAACAGTAAACCTAGACACGTGCATCTTATAGTATTCAGAGTGGTGATTCTATATTGGCCTATAGCATTCACATGATAATGGAGTCAGATTGATGAATGTTGTTTATTATTATATTCAACATAATGTTTGGATAATTTCCATCCACTTACATAAGTGACTCATCCACACACACACACACACACACACTGTTGTTTGCACTTGCTAAAGGGCCAACATATGCGAAGGCAGCTAATAATAGCTAATGTATTTTGTCCAAAAGGGGTCTGAGTTGTTTATGTCCTGTCAGGATCAATGGTTATTTTGGTGTTGAAGGCTTAGCTGTAGTCAATGAACCACATTCTTACATAGGTATTCCTCTTGTCCAGATAGGATAGGGCAGTGTGCAGTGCATTGGCGATTGCGTCATCCGTGGATCTGGTGGGGCGGTATGCACATTTGAGTGGGTCTAGGATTTCGGGTAAGATGGAGGTGATATGATCCTCCATCTTACTAGCCTCTCAAATCACTTCATGATGACAGAAATGTGTGCTACGGGGCGATTGTCATTTTATTCAGTTACCTTCGCTTTCTTGGGTACAAGAACAATGGTGGACATCTTGAAGCAAGTGGGGACAACAGACTGGGATAGGGATAGATTGAATATCTCCTTAAACACTCCAGCCAGCTGGTCTGCGCATGCTCTGAGGATGCGGCTTGGGATGCCGTTTGGGCCGGCAGCCTTGCGAGGGTTAACACTCTTAAATGTCTTACTCACATCGGCCTTATACTGCACAGGTAATCATATTGTACATATTGTTGAACGGGCCACAATAACTAGGGCGGCAGGTAGCCTAACGGTTAGAACGTTGGGCCAGTAACGAAAGGTCTCCGACAAGGTGATAAAACCTGTCGATGTGTCCTTGAGCAAGGCATGTAACCCTAATTTGCTCCAGGGGCTGACCCTGTTGTTCTTAACTGACTTGCCTAGTTAAATAATCACAAAATAATTCCACTGTATCTCATCCAAATAGTTACTTTGTTTAATGTTATTTAGGATTGTACAAATTCTATGAAAATTACATTTTAAGACCAGCTGGCTCAACAGGCAGGCTAGCTACTTCACTTATCATAGTGTTTTATTATCATGTATTTAATTAAGAAATGGTGATATGAATACAGTCTTTTATGTCAGCGGGGATGCTTGGCTGACCATATTTGTAAAGCATTTCTTTAACATCATGTAAACACAGTTAGACTCTTAGCCACCATGGAAATGCCCTTGGCATGAAAAACACCCCGTTTTCATGTCCTCTCTTTAGATATGATATCCCACCATGTTTATTTATGTATTTGTCTTTGTGTCTCACTGAGCAAAGCTTTCCCAATAGTGTCGTTATTGGATTAATTTCCTATTAATATGTTAAACACCTCAATATTGATCCTGGCCAAAAGGTAGTTTGACAAACAATGTCAGCCTTTAGACACACATTGGAAGATTACGAGGCAGCCATAGTAAACATTGCCACCTTAATAACACGTTGTCATATCTGTCAAAATATCTTGATGTCTGTCCATTAGATCTTGTGGAGAAAACTGATCTGAGGTCCTAAGGCAAGACTCCAACACCATCATCAAGTTTGCCGATGATGTCAGGCTCTGGCCATAGAGAAGCTTTGCTTCTCTATATTTCTATGGTCAGAGTCTGGCAGATCTATTATTTCTACGTCTGTGTGGTGTTGTGTGTGGGATCCCTAATTAGAGGCAGCTGCTAGGCATTACCTCTAATTAGGGATCTTACTTATATGTCTGTGTTCCACTCCGTTGGCGTGGTTCATTGTTGTATATTGTCTCGTGTCGTGATACGTGTGTCTTTATATATATATATATCATTTGTTATTTGTATAGTTCGCTAGTTCATTCAATAAAGATGTCGAACTATCGATACGCTGCGCCTTGGTCTCTCTACACACCCGAACGTGACAGAATGAACCACCACCCGACCAAGCAGCGTTATACGGGAGCAACGGAGAGGAAGAAAGGAAGACAGCGGCGTTCTAGAGGTAATGGAGCCCGTAGTCAACCCCAGGAAAATTTCGGGGGGGGGCTATGGGGGTGGTCTGGTAACGAAGAGGACGCACCAGTACCACTTTCCATGTGGGATGCACTGTGCCCGACATATAAATGGGGGGCGCAAAGTGAAGAGGAGGAGGATTATTTGGAGAGAAATTTTGGAGACGTCTTGGAGGAGATGTGGGAGATAGCGGAGGAAGTTGAAGGGAAATGTCGGAGTGGAATAATCCGTGCCCAGTCGCCTACTCCACTCCCGTGAAAGAGCAGTCCGCTTTACCGGTACCCAGTCGGGGTCCGGCCGTCTGCTCTACTCCAGTGCCAGAGCAGTCCGCTCCATCGGTGCCCAGTCTGGGTCCAGCCGTCTGCTACACTCCAGTGAGCCTCTCCAGTCCGGTACGTCATGTGCCTGCTCCTCGCACTCGCCCTGAGGTGCGTGTCACCAGTCCGGCGCCATCAGTGCCGACTCCACGCACCAGGCCTCCAGTGCGCCTTTCCAGTTCGGTACGTCATGTGCCTGCTCCCCGCACTAGCCCTGAGGTGCGTGTTATTAGTCCTGTGCCACATGTGCCGACTTCACGCACCAGGCTTCCAGTGCGCCTTCCCAGTCAGGTACGTCCTGTGCCTGCTCCCCGCACTCGCCCTGAAGTGCGTGTTATTAGTCATGTGCCACCAGTGCCGACTTCACGCACCAGGCTTCCAGTGCGCCTCCCCAGTCTGGTACGTCCCGTGCCGACTCCCCGCACTCGACCTCCAGTGCGTGTGCATAGCCAGGTTCCTCCAGTTCCGGCTTCACGCACCAGGCCTCCAGTGCGCCTCCCCAGTCCGGTACGTCCCGTGCCGACTCCCCGCACTCGACCTCCAGTGCGTGTGCCCAGTCAGGTACCTCCAGTGCCAGCTCCACGCACCAGGCCTCCAGTGCGCCTCTCCAGTCTGGTACGTCCCGTGCCGACTCCCCGCACTCGACCTCCAGTGTGTGTACCCAGCCAGGTTCCTCCAGTGCCGGCTCCACGCACCAGGCCTCCAGTGCGCTTCTCCAGTCCGGTACGTCCCGTGCCGACTCCCCGCACTCGACCTCCAGTGCGTGTGCCCAGCCAGGTTCCTCCAGTACCGGCTCCACGCACCAAGCCTCCAGTGCGCCTCTCCAGTCTGGTACGTCCCGTGCCGACTCCCCGCACTCGACCTCCAGTGCGTGTGCCCAGCCAGGTACCTCCAGTGCCGGCTACACGCACCAGACCGTCGGTGCGCCTCATCAGCCCGGAGACTCCCGTGATAGTCGACAGCCCGGAGACTCCCGTGACGCTCGACAGCCCGGAGCCTCCCGTGACGCTCGACAGCCCGGAGCCTCCCGTGACGGTCGACAGCCCGGAGCCTCCCGTGACGCTCGACAGCCCGGAGCCTCCCGTGACGGTCGACAGCCCGGAGCCTCCCGTGACGCTCGACAGCCCGGAGCCTCCCGTGACGCTCGACAGCCCGGAGCCTCCCGTGACGCTCGACAGCCCGGAGCCTCCCGTGACGCTCGACAGCCCGGAGCCTCCCGTGACGCTCGACAGCCCGGAGCCTCCCGTGACGCTCGACAGCCCGGAGCCTCCCGTGACGATCGACAGCCCGGAACCTTCCGTGACGATCGACAGCCCGGAACCTTCCGTGACGATCGACAGCCCGGAACCTTCCGTGACGATCGACAGCCCGGAACCTTCCGTGACGATCGACAGCCCGGAGCCTCTCGTGACGATTATATGGCCGGAGTCGCCTGCCACACCGGTGCTCAGTCCTGGCCCGGTTATTTGCCCCTCTCCATGGCCTGAGCCTTTTGCCCCACCATGGTCATTTCCAGGACCAGTGGGTTGCCCCTTTAAATGGCCTGAGTCGCCAGCCACACCAGGGCCTAGTCCGGGCCCAGTAGAAATAGGGAGGAAGATATCTACTTCGCCGGGGCCGGAACCGCCACCTGCGATAGATTGTGTGATGTTTTTTCCTCCCTGACCCTTCCCTCATGTTTTTGTGTTTGTTTTCTTGCGGCCGGGAGTCCGCGCCTTTGGGGGGGGGTACTGTCAGGCTCTGGCCATAGAGAAGCTTTGCTTCTCTATATTTCTATGGTCAGAGTCTGGCAGATCTATTATTTCTACGTCTGTGTGGTGTTGTGTGTGGGATCCCTAATTAGAGGCAGCTGCTAGGCATTACCTCTAATTAGGGATCTTACTTATATGTCTGTGTTCCACTCCGTTGGCGTGGTTCATTGTTGTATATTGTCTCGTGTCGTGATACGTGTGTCTTTATATATATATATATATCATTTGTTATTTGTATAGTTCGCTAGTTCATTCAATAAAGATGTCGAACTATCGATACGCTGCGCCTTGGTCTCTCTACACACCCGAACGTGACAGATGACACAACAGTGGTATGATCACCGACATCGATGAGACAGCCTCTAGGGAGGAGGTCAGAGAACTGGACATGTGGTGCCAGGAGAAAAACCTTTCCCTCAACGTGATCAAGACTAAGGAGATGATTGTGGACTACAGGAAAAGGAGGACCAAGCACGCCCCCATTCTCATCGACAGGGCTGTAGTGGAGCAGGTTGAGAGCTTCAAGTTCCTTGGTGTCTACATCACCAACAAACTCTCATGGTCCAAACATACTAAGACTGTCGTGAAGAGGGCAAGACAAAGCCTATTTCCCCTTAGGAGACTGAAAAGATTTGGCATGTGTCCTCAGATCCTCAAAAGGTTCTACAGCTGCACCATCGAGAGCATCCTGACTGGTTGCTCTACAGTACCCGATGTCACAGGAAGGCCAAAAAATCATCAAGGACATCAACCACCCGAGCCATGGCCGGTTCACCCCGCTATCATCCAGAAGGCGAGGTCAATACAGGTGCATCAAAATTGGGACTGAGAGACTGAAAAAGAGCTTCTATCTCAAGGCCATCAGATTGTTAAATTGCCATCACTTTGCTAACAAGTCACATAATAAGTTGCATGGACTCACTCTTTGTGCAATAATAGTGTTTAACATGATTTTTTATTGACGAGCAGTGAAAAACATTCAACCACAAAGGCCAGGGAGGTTTTCCAACGACTCCCAAAGAAACGGAGCAATCGGGGAAGAAGGGATTTCATCAGGGAGGTGACCAAGAACCCAATGGTCACTTTGACAAAGCTCCAGAAAAGTTCCAGAAGAACAACCTTCTGGTCTGATGAAACCAAGATTAAACCCTTTGGCCTGAAAAACAAGCGTCACGTCTGGAGAAAACCTGGCACCATCCCTACGGTGAAGCATAGTGGTGGCAGCAAAATGCTGTGGGGATGTTTTTCAGCGGCAGGGACTGGGAGACTAGTCAGGATCATGGGGAAGATGAATGGAGCAAAGTACAGAGAAATCCTTGATGAAAACCTGCTCAGGACCACAGACTGGGTCGACCATAAGGACAGAGCCAAGACAATGCAGGAGTGGCTTCGGGACAAGTGTCTGAATGTCCTTGAGTGGCCCAGCCATAGCCCGGACATGAACCCGATCTAACATCTCTGGAGAGACCTGAAAATAGCTGTGCAGCAATGCTCCCCATCCAACCTGACAGAGATTGAAAGGATCTGCAGTGAAGAATGGGAGAAACTCCCCAAATACATGTGTGTGAAGCTTGTAGAGTTATACCCAAGAAGACTCAGAGCTGAAATTGGTGTTATACAGCAAGTAACTGCATGCTTTTCATGATCAGTCAACATCAATTGATCATGCCATTTCAGAAATGTAAGGGTAGCCTACACTGCAGAAAAAATGACTGTTTCCGAGTATGTACATGTCAGTCAGAATATCTTTAACAATCCCTTGGAAACAGCATTACATACATTCATAAAAGACAGTCCAAAAATAAATCATAAGATACAAGGTTTTGAAGTGTCTGTCTTATACAGTGGGGAGAACAAGTATTTGATACACTGCCGATTTTGCAGGTTTTCATACTTACAAAGCATGTAGAGGTCCAGAAAATCACATTGTATGATTTTTAAATAATTAATTTGCATTTTATTAAGTATTTGATCACCTACCAACCAGTAAGAATTCCGGCTCTCACAGACCTGTTAGTTTTTCTTTAAGACGCCCTCCTGTTCTCCACTCATTACCTGTATTAACTGCACCTGTTTGAACTCGTTACCTGTATAAAAGACACCTGTCCACACACTCAATCAAACAGACTCCAACCTCTCCACAATGGCCAAGACCAGAGAGCTGTGTAAGGACATCAGGGATAAAATTGTAGACCTGCACAAGGCTGGGATGGGCTACAGGACAATAGGTAAGCAGCTTGGTGAGAAGGCAACAACTGTTGGCGCAATTATTAGAAAATGGAAGAAGTACAAGATGATGGTCAATCTCCCTCGGTGTGGGGCACCATGCAAGATCTCACCTCGTGGGGCATCAATGATCATGAGGAAGGTGAGGGATCAGCCCAGAACTACACGGCCCTGGTCAATGACCTGAAGAGAGCTGGGACCACAGTCTCAAAGAAAACCATTAGTAACACACTACGCCGTCATGGATTAAAATCCTGCAGCGCACGCAAAGTCCCCCTGCTCAAGCCAGTGCATGTCCAGGCCCGTCTGAAGTTTGCCAATGACCATCTGGATGATCCAGAGGAGGAATGGGAGAAGGTCATGTGGTCTGATGAGACAAAAATATAGCTTTTTGGTCTAAACTCCACTCGCCGTGTTTGGAGGAAGAAGAAGGATGAGTACAACCCCAAGAACACCATCCCAACCGTGAAGCATGGAGGTGGAAACATCATTCTTTGGGGATGCTTTTCTGCAAAGGGGACAGGACGACTGCACCGTATTGAGGGGAGGGTGGATGGGGCCATGTATCGCGAGATCTTGGCCAACAACCTCCTTCCCTCAGTAAGAGCATTGAAGATGGGTCGTGGCTGGGTCTTCCAGCATGACAACGACCCCAAACACACAGCCAGGGCAACTAAGGAGTGGCTCCGTAAGAAGCATCTCAAGGTCCTGGAGTGGCCTAGCCAGTCTCCAGACCTGAACCCAATAGAAAATCTTTGGAGGGAGCTGAAAGCATATTGCCCAGCGACAGCCCCGAAACCTGAAGGATCTGGAGAAGGTCTGTATGGAGGAGTGGGCCAAAATACCTGCTGCAGTGTGTGCAAACCTGGTCAAGAACTACAGGAAACGTATGATCTCTGTAATTGCAAACAAAGGTTTCTATACCAAATCTTAAGTTCTGCTTTTCTGATGTATCAAATACTTATGTCATGCAATAAAATGCAAGTTAATTACTTAAAAATCATACAATGTGATTTTCTGGATTTTAGTTTTAGATTCCGTCACTCACAGTTGAAGAGTACCTATGATAAAAATTTGTAAGTGGGAAACCCTGCAAAATCGGCAGTGTATCAAATACTTGTTCTCCCCACTGTATCTAGGAGATATGAGGAAGCTCAGGAAATATAGATAGATATATTTAACACATACAGTATTTTTAGGTAGGCACATACAGTACTTCCATTAATTTACCGGTTTCCCCTATGACAAGACCCATAGAGTGGTCATAAAGGTTTTTAGGTCAAACCGTTCGGACGCAACAGACATTTTCGTGTGAATACCAATTTTGGGGATGTCTCATGGTCTGACAAACACAGCTGTAGCTCGGCCATCTTCCACCGCAGATGTGGAAGGCCGACATAGGCAGTTATGGTGGATTGAGATGAAGCTCAGAATTTGATGGGGATTTTTTAAATTATGTTACTTAGACTGACGCACCCGTGCATCAATAGACTCTTAAGGACTAAAACCACTAAGACAGAGCTGGCAATCAATACATATCTGATGTTTTGCAACTGTCATTAGAATCTGTACATGTGACTGTGTGGGTTTGCAGTATATGATTTGTATTCATAAGTGATGAGCACATCAGAGTTAAGTCCCAAGGTCTGCCGTTTCAGTGACAATGCCAGTACTGCTGAGAGAACTGGCTTCATCACAAATCACTATGCCATCAAAAGCTCAATAGTGTTACTTAGATTGACTCACCGGTGCGTCAATCGACTCTAGGGGTTTATCTAGGCTATATAATAGACTAATTAAATGTGTCAATGAGGAAGACTGAGTAGGTAGATAATCTAATAGTATATATTGCTTATCTTATGTTGTTCCTGTATAAAAAATAAACACAGCTTCAAGTGTGTTATTGTAGCAGTCTTTATAAGTACTAAAGAAGAACCAAGAAATTAAGAGTGACTCTTTTTGGGCTTTTATGTAGGTCTGCAATAATATTATGAAAAGATAGGACAGGAATTCATCAGTCTCAAATGCACCATCTGACAAGTTGTTCTTTCTCTCTGTGTTTTCTCGTACTCACACAATCACATTCATGCATAAAGCCATAATGTATAGAATAAAATAACAAACAATCTTTAATACAAAGAATGTTTAATAGTGATTCTTAGACAATAGAACCATACCAGCAATACTATTATGTAAAGACAGGAAAGGAATACATCAGTCTCCAATGATAAATAAAGGTTAAATAAAAAAATAAAAATGCACCATCTGTCAAGTTGTTCTATAGAGGAGCATGAAGAAAGGTAAAACGCATATCCTGTCTCACATCTTCAATACATTTCTAGGTGCTTTCAGTGTTGACCGTATTAAAATACAACAACTCATGTACAAAAATAACACAGTAATACAAACAAGCTACAATGTGAAATTGCATTTATCCCATTCAGACCTACATCTCCCATAATGCAACGCTAGCATAAGTCGGCAGCTCAGCTAACCATCTTCATCACAGAAAAATGCTAGCTAGCAACAGCAATACTTTTTAGCACTCTGTAAAACTATATCAATAACAATGATAAAACTCTGAAAGTTACGTTTTAATATTCTCACATGCCCTTGTAACAATACCTATAACATTAACCTTGGGATGCTTTATTTATTTAACGTTATGGACTTCTACACAGGAGTAATCTGCGAGACATACCTTTCTCTCTCAGGAGAACAGGAGCTAATATCATACAGCTACTGTAGCTGCCTACTTAACATCAGCAGGCAGTACTATTAGCGCAACAATTGAAAATAGAAAGCAAAAGTAAAGCTCCTGGCGACCATAGCGCGATCTGACTCCCCCCTTCTGTTGGAACTTGGAATATTCCTGTTTGCGGGCTTGGGCCACTGACCCTTAACCTGGATGTTCTGTTCAGCGTTGTGTACTATTCTAATAATTTGAAGTTTGATGGAATAACTATTTTAACTCTATCAGGAATGAAAACCCATTATTGTACGGTCTAACAATGTTTTTATTGTTAAATGGACCCAGCTTTCCCAACTGTTGAGAGGCTCCGCTCAGGACTTTATTATATTTTCCTCTCACTGTAAACAGTTTAGAGTGCTTTCTAAAATTAATGTGAAGGACCAAGGACACCTTGGATTCAGCACCTTGTGTACACATGCAGCGATGCCTGTATATCTACACTCCTTTTTTCATTGTTAACTAACTCCAAGGTCAACTGCTGGCATACATAAGATGTTAGCTAGCCCCCAGTCTTGCAGTAACACAGAACAATGTAGTCATCCCATTTGCTATGCTATTTGAGCACCTCAGAGACAAACATAGCCTCCAGCTCCTAACTTGGAAACAAACCTGGCTGTTCTGTCTTGAAAATTCTGTTAAGAGACATTCAGAGCCGGTGTGTTGTGAACCACTGATAGATAAACCTTCAACCTTCCTGCTTAGAGGCAGCCCCACTTTGAAGAAATCTAAATAGTTTGTCAGGCCTTTGAACCAACCAATACAAATGTCCCATATTGTCAAGTGCTTTGGTGTTCTCCATGGACCAGCCTGAGGATGTCCTATGTGAACAAGAGAAAGGGTAGAAAGACCAAATATGGCTAATAGATCATATTTCACTCTACAGAGGCTTAGGGTAGAGAACGACAGGCCTTTAATGTCCTCCACGGAAAGTGTGTGGAGACACAGTGTCACTATTTCATCTCCCACAAAAACTAGAATGCTGTTTGTTTTCTAATGACTCTAGACTTTTAGCGAATACCAATGAAGCTGTCCTCTCCCAGGCTCTTCCAGACAAAGGTTATGTGAGTTAAGTACACTAATGATTATTTTCCATGCCAGAGTTTCAGAGCAAAACAAGTTGATCATTGCTGCAGTTATTTCTGTTTGATTTGAAAGGACATCAATATGTGACTTCAAATAGCATAGTTGCCAAATGTTACTACAAGGTCAAATCTTGTTAGATGATGACTTTTTGTGCGTGACTCAGATGTCCCTGACATTTTTTCAAAGCATGTAGACTTCAAAATGGTTATTTAATGGTTCCCATCACTCAAATGATGTCTTTACTCCCCACAGACAAAATTAACACATTAACTTATTTGAACTCGCTGGTCTCCAGTAAAGTCACCAAACTCAAAGTGGTAAGTTTACAAAACTTCCTCATTGAATGTTACAAAATAGATACAGAATACTACATTCACACTGTTAGTCAGTAGATACAGATGAGAAGGAAGACTGTTATAATAACATTTCTGAAAATAGTGATAGTTTTGAGAAAGGTCACTTATTGTTCAGTGTGGAAACAGAAGTTTTACTAGCACAGTCAGACACTAATTGAATGACATTAAGCGGCTTTACATCGGGAAGCTATTGCAAAGGACAGTTGTGTCTGGCCCTACATTACACAGCAAGGGAACAGCTGTGGGATAAGCGATGGAAACAGCTATGGCTACTGATGGATGGGTCCCACATGACTGAACTGTTCACAGCCCTGTCTGTGCGTGTGTGTGCAAAGAACCACACACATGCATGATTGCACATGCACGTGCACACACACACAGACAGACACACACACACACACACACACACACACACACACACACTCTATAGGAACTGAACTCCAGAAACAATGTTTTTCCGGTAGTCCTGCTGTCAGGCCAAATGCCAAGCTGCCTGCCTCCCACTGCAAGTCACTGTACACTCACACCCTTAAAATGTAGCCGCATTTGCAGTGTTCAGTTCAATGGCCCATTAATTGCAGGATTTACAGCTCAGTCATTGAAGGCATCATAATATTCTTCTTCCAGGAATGGTATGGGACTCTGACGGTAAGACATACAAACACAATCAATAGAATAGTCAAAAGTAAGTTGCATGATATGTCAGTACATGTTGACTTTACAATGGCTACGAAAAGATGAGAAAATCCTTCTTGAAATATCCACTAAGCAAGCCCACTGCCTCTGTCTTGAGAGAATACCTAACACACCACTACACAAGATAAACATAGTTTGACAACCATTCATTCCCTCAGCATTGGTTTTCTAAAAGACACTAAACAAAATCCCACTCATTTGTTTGTGTTTGCTAAATGCACAAATATTTCTGGCCAATTTATTTGTGTTTACTGTTTACATGTTTGTGTCACAAGCTATGTGTACAAAAGCCCCTAGAGTGGAGCAGCAAACTGCTGACAGATGGACTTGATCAAGCTAGTTGATTTCACCTGTTGACTCTTTCATGCAATCACACACCTGTCATTAATTATCAAGACTGCCCTGATAGGTTCATTCACACCTTTAGTTCGTATTTAAAGCCATTTCTGTTTCTTTCCAGTTGTGTGTCCAAGTTAAGAGTAAGTTTGTTTCCGAGTCCTTAATTTAGCTGTTTTGGTTTAATCCTCATCTGACACCAACAGGCTCCTTAACAGCTTCTATCCCAAAGTTACAAGACTGTCAAATAGCTAACAAAATGGAGACATTGCCTGAGTTGACCCTTGTATTTATTTTTACACTCACGCACACTGACACTCCAACACACAACATGCAGGCACATTTATACTGCCTAGTCACTCTACACACACTCACATACAACCTTCATTTGCGCTGCTGCTACTCTGTTGATCATACATCCTGTTGCCTAGTCACCTTACCCCCCTATACATATCTACATCTATCACTCCAGTATCCTTGCACATTGTAAATATTGTACATATGGTATTGGAACTGACCTTGTACTGTATACAGCTTTTCTTGTGTTTTTATTTCTCGTGTTTACTTATTGATTACTGTATTGTTGGGCTTAGGACTTGCAAGAAAGGCATTTCACTGTACTTCTGCACATGACATTAAATCTTGAAACTGAAACTTAACACCTTTACCTTTTATGTTATGCAACCTGCTCATGTTGTCTCTCCTTTATCATGTCCAACCACCAGTCCTAAATAAACATTTGAACTTTGACACTGTCTCTGTCGTCTTCTTGCTCTCTGACCGGAGCAGAGTACACCTGGTGACATCTATCCAACCAGTTACCTATCTCGGTTCTTTAGACTATTTTTCACTGTTTTGCTTTCTGGGGCAAACATTCCGGTTAATACGTAGGAAGCATTCCACTGTCGGATAAAGCACTTTATTGACTCTGAACACACCAATTTACAGTACTGTAAATCCATGTTTGTGTGTTTATAGTACTGCTGATTTGCCATGGCTTCGTTAAGGATTAGCATTGCTGTGCTGTGCCAGGATGCTAAATTAAATAACATACAAACTAATCATAAAATCTGCACATCCTGTTATCTCATTACTCAAACAGCAGTAGAAAGGCAATTTGGCACTGTATACAGCATAAACGAATAAAACTCATGGGCTAAACAGCACTTTATTTCTCACTGTAATAGGGGTCATGTTTAACATTCATTCATTTGTTGGCCTAATAGTTTGTGCAGAATAAATTGTATTTATCATAATTTTTATTCTATTCTCTATCCGGTCTAATCAGAAAGTTATGGTTTAAGAATGCATTTTGCAGTTTTTATTTGGTTCACTTTGTCCTCTGTCATTTATATGTTCTCTTAATGTATTTGTCATAAAACTGGTCAAACCAAAAATGTACTAGATGTCTCAACATTTTAATTAGCAGACCATTATTAGCTTACTAAAAACTGGAGTGTTTTATCCCACTCTGCTGTCCCCACTTGCTTCAAGATGTCCACATTGTTCCTGTACAAAAGAAAGCAAAGGTAATTGAGCTAAATTACTATCCCATATCACTCACTTCTGTCATCATGAAGTGCTAGGAGAGACTAGTTAAGGACCATAACACCTCCACCTTACCTGACACCCTAGACCCACTTCAATTTGTTTACTGCCCCAATAGATCCACAGAAGATGCAATTGCCATCGCACTGCAAACGGCCCTATCCCATCTGGACAAGAGGAATACCTACAGTTGATACACTGCAAAATCAGCAGTGTATCAAATACTTGTTCTCCCCACTGTATGTAAGAATGCTGTTCATTGACTATAGCTCAGCCTTCAACATCATAGTACCCTCCAAGCTCATCATTAAGCTCGGGCCCTGGGTCTGAACCTCGCCCTGTGCAACTGGGTCCTAGACATCCTGACGGGCCGCCCCCCAAGTCGTGAAACTAGGAAACAACACCACCACTACGCTGATCCTCAACACATTGGCCCCACAAGGGTGCGTGGTCAGCCCCCTCCTGTACTCCCTGTTCACCCATGACTGCCTGGTCACGCACGCCTCCAACTCAATCATCACGTTTGCAGACGACAGTAGTAGGCCTGAGAACCAACAAGGGAGGAGGTGAGTGCCCTGGCAGAGTGGTGGCAGGAAAGCTGGCGAGGGGGGTTTGACATCTCACGCCCGTTGTAAATCAAACAGAGGAGATCCAGGGTCTCCCTCTCCAAATTCACAAAGGAATGTGCTTTGTCTCCAGCCACTTTTCCTGCTGAAATGCTAACGTGTTCTAAAGTGAATACTGTAACCATATTCCTAACAAAGAATGTGGGGAATGGTCAGAGGCGGTCTATAGAAAACTAATGTCATATTGTTGTTATTTTGTGATGTCATAAGTGTGACGTGTCCATCCGATGCGTTGTGTATTTAATATGAAAAATGATTAAAGTATTTTTGTCTCCTATAAACTTTGCACAGTAAGTAGCCACGTCCCGAGTGAGTCAGAGAGCGTGCGAGCCTGACTTAACCGTCCCTTTAGACGAGTGTATAAAAGGATTGGTTAAGAATTAACATATCAGACCAGAAAGACTAGCTGCAGCTCATGTCCAAAGTGGTTTCAAGTGGTTTCAACTCCCTCCCAGATAATCCTGAGTCAAGTATCTAGAAAAGTGAATTTAAGTGGGACCATTCTACTACTCTCTTTCAAACCATAATATTCTACTACCCTCATCACCCCACTGGGAACCATTGACACGGCTGGCTAGCGTATCATCAAAGAATCATCTTCCAGAGCGAATGGAAGTAGAATCAATTCTGTAGTTCTGTTCAGACAAGTCATTGGAGACCGGACAACTAAGAAGAAGGACATTGTGACCCCTTGTGGACAATCATAGCCTTACAAGCGTGCCAAAGAAAGGCCCAACCAACCCCCTTTCCATGAAGGCCTGCTTCCGACAGAAATACACGAAGAACCAAGACATTTACACGTAAATACATTCATGATTTCTTACTCCAAACGGGTGGCGGTTGTGTGCAAAGTATATGATTACTGTGAGAGCAGTTTCTAAATGTATTAAAGTATTATGTCTCTGTCCCTCTCTTAAATATTTCTTAATTACTTTTAGATTTGTGTGTATTGTCATGAATTGTTAGATACTGCTGCGCTATTGGAGCTAGGAACACATGCATTTCGCTACACCCGCAATAACATCTGCTAAATATGTTTAGCTGACCAATCAAATTTGATTTGATTTGTATCAGTAAATTCACACACCACAGGGAAGCAATGTGTCTCAACAGTTTCACTTAGTAAAGACCTGTCATTTCTTATTCACAGAAAAGCTCATAAACAAAGGCTCACGGAGCGACCTAAAAATGCAACTTCCTGTTCTTTTTTAAAACAGCCATCATTCCACCTACAACAGGAGAGTTTGTTCCTATACAGAGCTGATAACTGTTTATCACTCAACCTATCTGCAGTACGGTTTGACTGAACTCCAAGCAGCTTACCTACACAGCCTGATAATCCCTGCTTAATTACTCACTTGAAACTCCAGGCAATATCAAAGATCCACGAGGATTGCATTTGCAAATAAAACAAGAGAGTTTAGCTATAAGAGCTCCATCCCTCCATCTCCTCCCCCAATACCTACTTCCCCATTGTGAATCCCATTGTGAGAAAAGCTTTGAACTGAACTCCATTTAGCAAGGTGAAAAATACGATGTATCCGACTGACTTCAGCTGCAACCACCAGCACCTCATCTAGGTCACGGTGAGAAGAGAACCTGTTTGTTTAAAAGTATAAAAGCAGATTAGGTGGATTGTTTGTGCAAATTTAAAGTTACATTTAATTAGAGGTAAGAGACAGGAGGTAGATAAGAAATTGCATGGCTGGTAGATTACTACTGTTCCATAAAACCATACGTTTCCTGACCTGACTGTCAACCCCAAAAAGCAAAATAACAAGTGAAGTGCAAGAGAATTGTTATGTTTGGTTAAATGGAGTCAAGACTGTGGACCGTGCAGAGACCCGTGACATTTTGGCCCAGTGTGCCACCAAGGGACAGCCTGACAGCAGTGGCAGGTCTTCTGTTTCAGCTCAGTGAGGTAGACTCTGCTGTAAACAGCTCAGAGTAGCTTACAGTACTTGGCCCACCTTTGAATTGGAACCAGTTATGTGATTCAATGAATTGCTCTGAGTGAAGTGTGTGACTAGGACATTTTGGGTGTCAGAATGCTTAAAAATATATATTTTCATGGAGAAAAGGGTCCATCAAGTAAATAATATGTCCCTGTGATTATGTAGGTATGTTATTTAAGCAATTAGACACAAGGAGGTGTGGTATATGACCAATATACCACGGCTAAGGACTGTTCTTAAGCATGACGCAACGCAGAGTTTCTGGATATATAAACAAAATGACTTCTTGCATGAAAAAATTAAATACATTAAGTCATAAAACACAAAATGAATACTTACAAACAAACTACCCTAAGCCCACAGGGAGCTGTAGATCCTCATCTCACCCATACAGCACTGAGGGAAATGACATTTCAACAATATAAGTTACATTTTGAAAATGAAACAAAATACAAAACACGGATGCTTGCCTGAATACAATATGTAAATCGAATAATTACAAACCCTTGAAATAATGTTATTAACTCAACAACGTGGTTCTGAAAGCACTGGTATTCAGCTAGAAAGAAGCTAACATCCTCATGTCAATCTGAAAGTATCAATAGGCTAACATGACCATCTGGCATAAATATTACAAAACTAACTCTTATACATTGCAGATTATGCAAAATATGATATATTTCAGTACAAGAGTAAGTTTAAAAAGTATTATTTACATTTATCGTACCTTCTCTGCTATGCAATCTGGTTTCCGAGCTGGTCATGGGTGCACCTCAGCTACGCTCAAGGTACTTAACGATATCATAACCGCCATCGATAGAAGACAGTACTGTGCAGCCGTCTTCATCAACCAGGCCAAGGCTTTCGACTCTGTCAATCACTGCATTCTTATTGGCAGACTCAACAGCCTTGGTTTCTCAAGTGACTGCCTCGCCTGGTTCTCCAACTACTTCTCAGACAGAGTTCAGTGTGTAAAATCGGAGGGCCTGCTGTCTGGTCCCCTGGCAGTCTCTATGAGGTGCCACAGGGTTCAATTCTTGGGCCAACCCTATTCTCTATATACATCAACGATGTCGCTCTCGCTGCTGGTGACTCTCTGATCCATCTCTACGCAGACAACACCATTCTGTATACATCTGGCCCCTCTTTGGACACTGTGTTAACTAACCTTCAAACAAGCTTCAATGCCATAAAACACTCCACCCGTGGCCTCCATCTGCTCTTAAATGCTAGTAAGACTAAATGCATGCTTTTCAATAGAACGTTGCCCGTACCCGCCCACCGGACTATCATCACTACTCACGACGGGTCTGACTTAGAATATGTGGACAACTACAAATACCTAGGCGTCTGGCTGTAAACTCAACTTCCAGACTCACATTAACCATCGCCAATCCAAAATTAAATCTAGAATCGGCTTCCTATTTCGCAACAAAGCCTCCTTCACTCATGCTGCCAAACATGCCCTTGTAAAACTTACCATCCTACCGATCCTTGACTTCGGCGATGTCATTTACAAAATAGCCTCCAACACTCTACTCAGCAAATTGGATGTAGTCTATCACAGTGCCATCCGTTTTGTTACCAAAGCCCCATATGCTACCCACCACTACGACCTGTATTCTCTCGTTGGCAGGCCCTCACTACATATTCGTCGCCAAACCCACTGGCTCCAGGTCATCTATAAGTCTTTATTAGGTAAATCCCCGCCTTATCTCAGCTCGCTGGTCACCATAGCAACACCTACTCGTAGTATGCGCTCCAGCAGGTATATTTCACTGGCCACCCCCAAAGCCAACACCTCCTTTGGCCGCCATTCCTTCCAGTTCTCTGCTGCCAATGACTGGAACGAATTGCAAAAATCCTTGAAGCTAGAGGTTCCTATCTCCCTCACTAACTTTAAGCATCAGCTGTCAAAGCTGCTTATCGATCACTGCACCTGTATATACCCCTTCTGTAAATAGCCCACCCTACTACCTCATCCCAATATTTATTTTTTAACTTCCGCTCATTTTGCACTCCAGTATCTCTATTTGCACATCATCATTTGCACATCCATCATTCCAGTGTTAATGCTAATCTGTAATTTATTTCGCCACTATGGCCTATTTATTGTCCTACCTTCCTAACCTTACTGCATTTTGCACTACATTTGCACACTCTGTATATAGATTTTCTATTGTGTTATTGACTGTACGTTTGTTTATTTCCCATGTGTAACTCTGTGTTGTTTTTTGTCGCACTGCTTTGCTTTGTCTTGGCCAGGTCGCAGTTGAAAATGAGAACTTGTTCTCAACTGACCTACCTGGTTAAATAAAGGTGAAATAAAAAAATACGATGTACCCACAGATTACAACAGCTCTCCAATTTAATTGCTTGCTCTCACTCTTACACACTGCTGGCTCAATCCCATAACAAAAAAGTCAGTTCGTCAAATATCTGCCCTGCTAGAGCTTCCCCGGTCAACTGTAACTGCTGTTATTGTGAAATGGAAACGTCTAGGAGAAACAAAGGCTCAGCCACAAAGTGCTAGGCCACACAAGCTCACAGAACGGGACCGCCGAGTGCTGAATTGCGTACCGCGTAAAAATTGTCTGTCCTCAGTTGCAACACTCACCACTGAGTTCCAAACTGCCTCTGGAAGCTGCCTACGTCAGCACAACAACTGTTCACTATGGCCTTTAGTGAGGAAATCTACTGAAACTCCTGTGGAAAGGGTTTAGTTCTCGCCCTTAACTTCAAAGGTACATGTGCTCCTAGACAGAGGAGTTCCAGGCATAAAGTTAAACAGTACTGTTAAATGTTCACACAGCAGGCAGGCTATGTATGCAGAATTCGCGTTGACAGAGCATTGTAAATGTGCTCGTTTTTGTCACTGCATGGGTGCCAGGTGGTAAAATATTTAGTTTACCTGCTTCAGGTGGGCAAAGTACATTATGGTGCATTATTCACTATGCTTGGGCGAGCCCCTTGCCTCAATATTTTCTTAAAACTCAGTGGCAATGGTCTTGACATTATGCATTCCTCAATAAAACTCTACAGAAGCCAAGAAAACTGTGGAAGAACTGAGAAATGTGGAGCACATGGAGATGTTGTTATTTCTTAACATGTCTGTCTGCATTCGAAAAAGTATTGGCTAAAATAAAGACAAGTACTAGAGAAAAAGTTTACCTACACTGCAGTTTTCTTTGAGCTCTTCTATAGATTACTGACAGTCCATATCTCATGACCCAAAAATATAAAATAATTGGAAATGTTAATATCATTGATCTAAGTCTAAGTGCAAAAATATGCTGTAGCTGAACAATACAATATGTATTTAAAATCTGGTTTAGTTAAATGCATTAACTTTCCAAAAGGCACAATGAAGAGCTATCTCTTCTTTGATGTGTTAGTAATGAATGTTACCACTTGGCAGGGGTGTTGTTGATTGAGACGGTATGTACTGTTCCCCTGTGAAAATACTATTTACACTATGATTCTTGATGTCATTTTCAAAATGAAATACATATTTATTGATTGGACCTTGATATGGAGGGAATATCTTGGACCTCTAACAACATTATTAGGTGTAATTGACCCTGAAATGTGCTGGTTATGTTTAACACATGTTTAAAGGGATAATGCAGGATTTTGACTTCCCCAGATGAACTTTTATGTCTCTGCGTTCAGCTTGAACTCACAAAACTACCTCCATCTTCCTTCATACTGGATGCAGAGACATAAAAATGGTCCCAAACTATCTCTTTAACAAAAACAAATCCTTCTCTGTGGTAACACAAACTCCTAGAGGGCAAAGGAACCTTCAGAAACAGTCAATCATTCTGACAACACCTGGGACACCTCGTTCAATTCACATTAAGCCAGTAAATGTCATTCCTTTTTGTGATACTGGGAACTGTACTGTGAGTCATGTAGGTGTTAATATAAAGAAGACAATGTAAACATTTCTGTATTTCCCTCTGGGGTGCGTGAGCATTTGTGTGCGTACATGTACGCATCCTAGGCCCGCCTGTACCTTGCATTATTCGCTGACATCCCCAGATCCATCAAAGTGTGAAAATGCACCAGATGGGACCTAACTACCTTAATTGTATCTGAGTTTTTGAAGTTTTAAACGAAACCCTGAGAGTCACACACAGGCTGTTGAGTGATTGTTTAGACGGCCTGCTTAATTTAGCATGGCTGATTAAGTGCATACATCAGGGAGAAGGCAGGAAGGAGCGCAGTGTGAGAGGTGGACGCAGCATGGCACACGCCTCTGCTCTCTGCTCCCAGTGGCACGACAACACACCAGAGTTGCCCACGACAACATCTCTCAGAATAGATCCCCATTGATGATGATGATGACTGTGGTCCAGCGATTCTCAGTGAGCGACTCAGAGGGCCACTTACAAAGAAAGGTGTTATGAGAAAAGATGCATCCTACACCTTGTGTTAAATGTCCTTCAAAGTCCTCCCTTCTACATTCAGATGGGTAACAAATTATTATATGCTGCTTATGAATGGGAGTTGTATAGCTTATGAATGTGAGGTGTATATCTTATGAATGGTAGGTGTATAGCTTATGAATGTGAGGTGTATAGCTTATGAATGTGAGTTGTATATCTTATGAATGGTAGGTGTATATCTTATGAATGTGAGGTGTATATCTTATGAATGTGAGGTGTATATCTTATGAATGTGAGGTGTATATATTATGAATGTGAGGTGTATATCTTATGAATGTGAGGTGTATATCTTATGAATGTGAGGTGTATATCTTATTAATGTGAGGTGTATATCTTATGAATGTGAGGTGTACATCTTATGAATGTGAGGTGTACATCTTATGAATGTGAGGTGTATATCTTATGAATGTGAGGTGTATATCTTATGAATGTGAGGTGTATATCTTATGAATGTGAGGTGTATATCAAATAATCCCTACATTGTTTTTAATAATGGCAACACTGATATTATCCACATTCGCACCTCTTCTCAGAGAGATCTACACTGAACAAAAATATAAACAAAACATGTCAATTGTTGGTCCCATATTTCATGAGCTGAAAAATCAATGTGTACAACTGCGTGTTCCAGTTCCAGCCAATATCCAGCAACTTCGCACAGCCATTGAGGAGGAGTGGTACAACATTCCACAGGCCACAATCAACAGGCTGATCAACTTTATGCGCATGGGGCAAATGGTGGCCACACCAGATACTGAACTGGTTTTCCGATCCACACCCCTACCTTTCTTTTAAGGTATCTGTGACCAACAGATGCATATCTGCAGTGGTGGAAAAAGTACTCAATTGTTATAGTTAAGTATATAAAAGTAAAGATACCTCAGTAGAAAATGACTCAAGTAAAAGTGAAAGTTACCCAGTAAAATACTACTTGACTAAAAGTCAAAATGTGTTTGGTTTTAAATATACTGTCACGGGTGAGAAATCACACAACAAGGTAGCTCAGTGCAATGGCCCCGGAGGGTGGATATTTATTAATCCTTTGAAGTGAAGGTGTTGGGGAAAAAGCAGGGGTGCTCGGTGCGATCGTGCCTGGTGTTTCTGCGGTGTCCTCGTGTCCGTGAAGAGGTGTCCAGGCGTGCGTGCTGCGGCCGTCGGTCACTCGCTATCTTCTGCGTAACAAAGAGAGAGAACGTTAGAGCCAGAGCGATCTGCATGAGACGTTAGTCTTCCTGAGTGAGAGCGGCGCTGGCTTCTTAAGCTCTGTGTTGACGAGCGGCAGCTGGGAGCGATCGGCCTGTGATGAGGACGTGCAGGTGTAGCGTGTTGGTTGCCAGGGCGACGCTGATGAGCCCAGAGACACTCGTCACATTCCCCCCCCCTAAGCGTCGTTCTGGCCCTGGGAACGAATGGAGATAGTAGGGGTGAAACAAGGGGTGGGTGGGGAATGACCCCTGACAGACCTGCGTAAGCTGTCCACATCCGCGAGAGCCCATCTGCATTGGCGTTGGCGGCCCCTGCACGATGACGAACCTCGAAGTGGAAGTCCTGGAGCGCGAGGAACCAGCGGGTCACCCTGGCGTTGGTGTCCTTAGCCCGGGCCATCCACTGTAAGGGGGCATGGTCGGTTACCAGGGTGAACTTACGGCCGAGGAGGTAATACCGCAGCTCTTGGACTGCCCACTTGATGGCCAGGGCCTCTTTCTCAACGGCGACGTAGTTCTTCTCGGCCGGGGACAGCTTCCTGCTGATACAAATAATAGGATGCTCCTCACCCTCCTGGATTTGTGATAGAACGGCCCCGAGTCCGATGTCGGAGGCATCCGTCTGCAACAGGAAGGGGCAGCTAAAGTCGGGGGCGCGGAGCACTGGCGACGAGGTAAGGGCCGTCTTGAGCCGGGCGAAGGCCTCCTCGGCAGCTGTTGTCCACTGTATCTTTTCCGGCTCTCCCTTCCTGGTCAGGTCTGTCAGAGGGGCGGCTAAGGAGGAGAAATTGGGGATAAAACAGCGATAGTACCCCGCCAACCCCAAGAAGGCTCGTACCTGGGTCTTCGTCTGGGGTTGGGCAGCGGTAAGTATGGCCTCTACCTTCTTTTCCTGTGGTCGGATGAGGCCACGGCCGACCTGGAAGCCCAGGTACTTCGCTTCGGAGAGCGCTAGGTGGCATTTTCGGGGGTTGGCGGTTAGTCCAGCCCGCCGGAGCTCCGAGAGCACCCTCCGCAGACGTTCCAGGTGTTCATCCCATGCCTCGGAGTGCACGACGACATTATCCAGGTATGCGGCTGCATAGGCTTGGTGGGGTCTCAGGAGGATATCCATCATACGCTGGAAGGTGGCGGGTGCTCCGTGCAGGCCGAAGGGAAGGGTCCGGTACTGCCAGTGTCCGCTAGAAGTGGAGAACGCTGTCTTCGGTTTTGCAGACGTGGTGAGTGGGACTTGCCAGTATCCTTTCGTCAGGTCGAGAGTAGAAATGTACCGGGCCCTCCCCAGCCGATCCAACAGCTCATCTGCCCGAGGCATGGGATAGCAGTCGAACTCGGAAACTTCATTGAGACGGCGGAAGTCGTTGCAGAAGCGGAGGGTGCCATCCGGCTTGGGTACCATTACGATGGGGCTGGACCATGGGCTGCGTGACGGTTCGATTACCCCCAATTTCAGCATTTGTTGAATTTCCTCCTCAATAGCCTGCCGACGGGCTTCTGGGACTCGGTAGGGCCGTTGCCTGACGATCACTCCAGGGGGCGTCCTGATGTCATGCTGGATGATGTTGGTCTGCCCTGGTTGGGAGGAGAACACATCCTTAAACTGACTGACCAGGTGTTGCAGCTCTGTCTTTTGGGCAGCCGACAGATGGGGATTCAGGTCCACCACCCCGGGATCGGTGAGACTGAGGGCAGCTACCTGTTCATTGGTCCCTTGCCATTTTTTTAGTAGGTTAATGTGATACAGTTGCTCCGCTCGTCTTCGTCCAGGCTGGCGTAGTCGGTAAGTTACTGGTCCAACCTTCTCAACTACCGTATAGGGACCCTGCCAGGACGCCAGGAACTTGCACGCAGAGGTGGGGACCAAGACCATCACCCTGTCTCCCGGCTGGAATTCCCGTGGTTGGGCTGCCCGATTGTAGTGGCGTTGCTGGGCCTGCTGGGCCTTGCTGAGGTGTTCCCGGACTAATGGCATGACCCGGTCGATCCTCTCCCTCATCTGCTTCACATGCTCGATGACCGTGCGGTGGGGTGCCGGCTGCTGCTCCCAAGCCTCCCGAGCGACATCCAGCAGCCCCCGTGGCTGGCGGCCGAACAGGAGCTCGAAAGGGGTGAAACCAGTTGAGGCCTGGGGTACTTCCCGGATTCCGAACAGGACGTAGGGGAGCATGAGGTCCCAGTCACGTCTGTCTTCGGCCGCTACTCTACGGAGCATCCGCTTGAGGGTCTGATTAAAGCGTTCTACCAGTCCGTCGGTCTGCGGGTGGTAGACAGTCGTCCTCAACTGTTTCACCCGCAGCAGGTTGCAGAGGTCTGCCATTAGCCGGGACATGAACGGTGTACCCTGGTCAGTCAGTATCTCGGAGGGGATGCCGACCCGGCTGGCCAACAGAAACAGCTCCTGGGCGATGGCCTTCGCTGTCGCTTTACGCAGGGGGACTGCTTCCGGATACCGGGTGGCATAGTCGACGATGACCAGGATGTGTTCATAACCTCGGGCAGACTTAGGCAACGGCCCCACAAGATCCAATCCGATCCGCTCGAAGGGCACCTCAATGATGGGTAAAGGAATGAGCGGACTGGGGGGAGGAGATCTGGGCGCGGTACGCTGACAGGTAGGACATGCCTGGCAGAATCTCTTTACTTCTGCTTCCATGCCTGGCCAGTGAAACCGGTCTCGGATACGTTGACTGGTGTTCGCGGCTCCCAGATGACCCGCCATAGGATGGGAGTGTGCAAGTTCCAGAATGGCCTCCGTCTTGGTCCGTGGGACGACTAACAACTCCTTCTCCTCCCCCCGTCGCGTTTTTTAAATGTACTGCTAGCCAGGGGCACACTCCAATACATAATTTACAAACAAAGCTGTTTCCTGTGCCCAACCATGTTTGTACCATGTTTGTGCTGCTACCATGTTGTTCTGCTGCCTTGTTGTGTCGCTACCATGTTGTTGTCATGTTGTGTTGCTACCATGCTGTGTTGTCATGTGTTGCTGCCATGCTGTGTTGTTGTCTTAGGTCTCTCTTTATGTAGTGTTGTGGTGTCACTCTTAATGTAGTGTTGTGGTGTCTTCCTTTATGTAGTGTTGTGGTGTCTCTCTTTATGTGGTGTTGTGGTGTCTCTCTTTATGTAGTGTTGTGGTGTCTCTCTTGTTGTGTTGTGTGTTTTGTCCTACATTTTTCGGTAGGCCGTCATTGTAAATAAGAATTTGTTCTTAGCTGACTTCCCTAGTTAAATAAAGGTTAAAGAAAATGTAATAATAATAATAATAATAATAATATATACACTACCGGTCGAAAGTAGAACTCATACAAGCGTTTTTCTTTATTTTTACTATTTTCTACATTGTATAATAACAGTGAAGACTATGAAACTATGAAATAACACATATGGAATCATGTAGTAACCAAAAAAGTCTTAAACAAATCAAAATATATTTGATATTCTTCAAATAGCCACCCTTTGCCTTGATGACAGTTTTGCACACTATTGGCATTCTCTCATCCAGCTTCATGAGTTTGCCACCTGGAATGTATTTCAATTAACAGGTGTGCCTTCTTAAAAGTTTATTTGTGAAATTTCTTTGTTAATGCATTTAAGCCAATCAGTAATTTCAAATTCCTTATATTAAGCAAACCAGACGGCACAATTTTTTTATGTTTTTTTCTTTACTAATAGCCAGGGGTACACTCCAACAATTTGTGTTTAGTGAGTCCGCCAGATCGGAAGAAGTAGGGATGACCAGGGATGTTCTCTTTATAAGTGCTTGAATTTGATAATTTTCCTGTCCTGCTAAGAATTCAAATTGTAACAAGTACTTTTGAGTGTCAGGGAAAAAGTATATTATTTTCTGTAGGAATGTAGTAGAGTAAAAGTAAAAATACAAATTTTTGTATTTTGTAATGACTTAAGTAGTACTTTAAAGTATTTTTACTTAAGTTACTCCTCGTAATGTCTGTATTCCCAGTCATGTGAAATCCATAGATTGGGCCTAATGAATTCATTTCAATTGACTGATTTCCATAAATTAACTCTAAGTAATTACACTCTTAGAAATTGTTGCATGTCGCATTTATATTTTTGTTCAGTGTGCTGTACTGTATATGATATATGCTACCAAAACTACACTCATAAAAAAAAGGTGCTATCTAGAACCTAAAAGGGTTCCGAAGAACCCTTTTGGAACCCTTTTTTCTAAGAGTGTACAGAGAGATACACTTGTATGATCTACACTAATATAAGTGATGCACGGCATCACTGACAATAACTAATGGTTCCTGATGACGGATTATGATGCACCAATCAAACCTGTGGCAGCCTCCTCCAATTACGAGATGTGTTTGTGGATAGTGCTGACAACTATGGAAATCAACTCATTGTTATTCTCTCTGACGAATGGCTTGTGTCATTGCACAAGGTGAATAGAAAATCATTCTAAAATAATTACACATTGTGTAAGTGCACACCTGTGTGCAGCGTCCTGTATAGCTATATGTTGGCTTGGCTTTGTTGTTTGTAGGATATACAGAATCGTTGGCTGCATGGCCACAGGTAATGACACCACCATGCCGCTGCATTATGATGATAAATGAGCTTCTTCTTGAGGCCGATATGTAAAGCTTAATAAAGAGCAGTTATACTAGCAAGATGAGTGAGCGGGTTCATTCTTTTTTTTCCCAAAAGCTCTAACTAGCACAGGTAATTTTGTCTGCGCTTGGATGTTCTTTGCTTTGTTTTGTGGAAGGCAGCTGCCCAATCTGTGCATTTGGTTTGAATTGACAAACACTTTGTCAAAACAAACCAACTCCTAAGAAAGGAATTTGATCCAGGGGGTTGGTTTCTTTGATAAAAAAGGATGTTTCATTTGTTTGGAGGGTGCTAACCTGGCATAGTACCCTCCCAAAAAAACTTTCGGGGGAGGTTCTCTTCTGCACTGTTCAACCAATCCATGTAAATGTGTAGGAGGAGTGTCGGCTTGTTAATGTCCAAAAGTGGAAGTTGCGTCACAGGCTCTCTTTCCATTTCCCCTGGAAACCGTAACATCCGGTTGTTGGGGACTTAGCATCCAAAATTAAACACGTTCTGGTGCCTGGTGGTGGAAAGATACAAACCAGTAGTCCTATGAAGTCATAGTTTTCTTTGGAGTATCATTGAAGTCCAAACACACCCTCCTCTAAAAATGTTCTTGTAACTTTTGACACATTCCATCTTAATGGATGGTCAAATATAGCGTGCAGTGCAGCCAATCTCAAACACCCTCTCTCTGTGAAATGGAAAACAGATAATGCATCGTTCCTCTTCTGCCTAGATTAACATTGTATTCTTATTCTAGAAACGTAGGGAGATCTATTGTGGATTCTTTCCCATTTTTTGCTCACATCTCATCCCTTTCCTCCAAACAAGAAAAATAATCTTTATGCAAGAGCTGGAACACAACAACAAAGGTACATTTAAATGTCTTTTTTTATTCATGTTAAGAGATTGTGGGTGCAAGAAGCCGCTGTATGGGGATATTGCAGCACAAATGAAGGCTGACAGTACAAGCCGTCCCTGGCATCCATGCAAGGTCTTGTGAGGCTTTTATCTTAGATTACAGTTTTTCTCAATCATTTTGGGTCAATTCTAGAATTAGAAATATTTCAGATCTCTGAACAATTAGTTTCTGGTTCACACCAGATTTGAATTTCTTATTCATTTAAGCAAATTGCACGTGTGCAAAAGAGTAAGTACAGTTGTCTACAATTTGCACAATAATTACATGCACATGGCTTGCTGATCAGAACTGATGAGTTGATTCTCAGTGAAATTGTCATACTCTTCACAACTTCTAAACATTCTTTCATCTTGTGAGCCATCACATGCAAAATGATCCATTCAATTTTCAAAATCTGTGAGACATACATGTATATTCCATAAATATCTATGACATGTTTGTGATGTCTGTTAAATTGGTAAATTACCTGCCAGGTGACATAGTAATGAAATAGGAATCACATTCTTACCAAACAACCAATCAAGTTTGGAAGCATATATCTGGAGCTTGCCCACAGCACAATCACTACCATTTTTGAACATGGAGGAACATTACAACCCTGAACAGCAGCTACATGCTGGTGGAAGAGAAAAAAGAAGATGTGTAAGAATGCGTGGTGGTGGTGTTAGGGGAAGACGTAATGGAGGACGAGGTAGAAGGCAAAGAATAAGAGTCCCTGATTAAATCAGAGCCACAATTGTGGACCATGTCATAAACAATGGAAGAGACTGGTTGGAGAGTACAACTTAATGTAAACAGGCCCACAGTGTCATCAATTGTGCAAACATTCCGTAGGGAAAACAGGTAAATATGTACTCGGTCTTTACTTTTGTAACAGCATTTCATTCACAACAATACAGCAACTATTGTAAAGGTAAATGCAAGTCTGAAAATCACAATGTACCGTATGATATGTATGAGGAATATACAGTAATACAGCACAATTTGAATACAATATACTGTCTGTAACATGATCTATTAGTGAATTCTACATGTTCTATATAGGACTGCACAACGACCTCATGTTGGTGTTAGAGCAGCATTATTCAGCCAACTCCATAGACAGAGTTTTGAAAAATAATCTAATGACTATGAAACAACTCTACAAAGTGCCATTTGACAGAGTGAAGGAGCTGTGGTACCAGTATGTCCAGGTAAACCAAACTAACTTTAGATTTTGTTTCTGTGTTACTATATAGAGAATAATGGAGATGGAAGGACATGAAATGACCCACATTCTTGTTTTTGTGGACGAGGCTGGGTTCAATCTGGCCAAAGGCAGGAGACGTGGCCGCAATCTCATTGGACACCGAGCCACAATTGGCACACCAGGCCAACGTGGGGGCAATATTACAATGTGTGCTGCAATTTCTGAGAATGGTGTGAGCACACATATTCCACACATTGGCCTTCCTAAAAAAGACTTTACAGAGACCTAATACCAGAAGACGAAAGAGGTTTAGTTAGATCAGATTTGCCAAATGATGTAATAATGATGAAATTGTGTGGGATAATATCAGCTTCCACCGAACCAACATTGTTAGGGAAAGGTTTGCTGCGTATAAAAGGATAACAATGGAGTTCCTTCCACCATACTCCCCATTCCTAAGTCAATAGAATAGTTTTTTTTCCAGCATGGAGGTAGAAAGTATATGACTATCGGGCACAAGATCAGATGTCTCTGTTAGATGCCATGAATGCTGCTTGTGAGGACATCACAGGTGATCATTGCAGGGGATGGTTGCGCCACGCAAGGGAAAACATCAGATGTGATGTTGACGAAAATCTCTGGCCAGACCAACAAGAGCGACAGGATGTCCACCAAGAAGATGGGAACTTGTAGTGTTACGTACTGTGACGAGGTACAATTTATTGTTTTTTAAAGAACTACCGCAGGTGTTTTCATTGTCATTTTGTGTTTTCTGTTCACTATATATGACTTTACATGTAAGAAATATGTACAAATGGACAGGAAAATGTGAATTTTCTGTTTACATGTAACACATTGCTACAAAAAGAAATGTACTGTATACATACAAATGTGCATATCCTTTTTCTGTGTACTTCAGTATTGCACAGTATTGACTTTTCCCAGTAATCTTTAACCTACTGTTGAAATCGGTATCTACAAAACTCAGTGTGATACACAATAGTATTCAGCTAGACACAACTTACATTATTGTATAGTACAGTAAGCAGTCAGTGTCAACAAAAAAGTAGAACAAAACTGACATTTGTATATAACAATGACAAAAACGTTATATTTTCGTGGCATTGGCCAATTTACTGACACAATAACTAGGTTTTGAAGCATTCATTAAATGTTTTGGGTGAGTTACTACATTAAGCACACATACAATAGAGTTGTGATGTCCCATAAAACAGTTGTGACAATTGCGCTTACAGTTTAGAGAATGTTAAGACTGTTTCAAAAAATTTGCCAAAGTGATTGAGAAAAACTGTAATATATATATACACTGAGTCTACAAAACATTAGGAACATCTGCTTTCCATGACAGACTGACCAGGTGAATCCAGGTGAAAGCTTTGCTTCTCTATATTTCTATGGTCAGAGTCTGGCAGATCTAGGATTTCTACGTCTGTGTGGTGTTGTGTGTGGGATCCCTAATTAGAGGCAGCTGCATTGCATTACCTCTAATTAGGGATCCTACTTATATGTCTGTGTTCCACTCCCTTGGCGTGGTTCATTGTTGTATGTTGTCCCGTGTTCGTGAGTACGTGTGTTTCTGTTATGATATTGCATTTGTTATTTTGTATAGTGTGTGTGTGTGTGTGTGCGTGTGCGTGTGTGTAAAAGTGCCTGGTGTTGATATGAAGTATGACAGAGACACTTACAAACACTCACAAAAGGATTCATGCAAACACCCACACCCAATGATGAAGTGGTAAAACAAATCGATGGGTAAACTGTCATGATGAAGTGGTAAAACAAATCAATGGTTAAACTGTCATGCAAAATAAAGTGTGTAAACTGCGTCTACTAGCGTTTATCCTCCACTATACACCACTGCCCACACCCACGCACACGCACACACACACACACACGCACACAAACTACTGCCAGGCATTCCATCTCAATCTTGGCTTAGAATGCTAAACACAGATAATCCACCAAATACCAAATATTTTTTGGCAAACTGTCAGCCTAATAACAGAGATATTAAATTCTAAACATATTGGTAATTATTTATTCATCCATTCTGAAGTGGTAGAATTACCGTCGTTATGAAAAGGGTCAAGTATTTCACCTCTCTGGAATGTGTTGTCTGAGTCCAGAGATGGACATGCATCCTGATTAACTGACTACTACTTCTGACAGACCTGTAGACAAACCAATGTAAAAATACAGTAAAACAGATGGTGAAGGTTTGGAGAGGCCATGTCCAAATAGAATAATTCACAAACATGTCATTCATTTAATTGCTAATTCAATAATTTTGTTTGAGAATGGTGTCCTTTGCTTTTGATTAAACACAAACATAGAGAGTTCTAATCTTCATTTGCAAGCAATTTAGTGAGCTGTGATATTTAGAAATGTCTGAGGTGACTGTGCCACACTGTGATCCACCAGCATTGTCAGGTCAGGACATCAGCCCCAGTAGACCTCAACGCTTCAGCCAACCCCCTGCCAATTACCCATGTAGGAAGCTACCCTGCTTGGCCCACAGGCAGAAGGACGGACATCAGCTAAAAGGCAGAGGAGAAATTTTGTCTCTAACCCTGTTTTTATCTGGTGCTAACATGTTTCCAGCCCAAAAGACACAAAACAAATGTCATATTTTTTAAAATGATGATCATCTGATTTGTCACTGTTGATAGATTACTCAAATTACTGTAGCCCATGCTGTACTGTAAATTCAGGGGAGCCCTTTAATGATTATATGTTTGCTGGCCTTTCCCTGTGCAGTGTTTGGAGGTTCCCCTCTTATCACCCCTTGTCTTCTTCGATTCAAGTCCAGTCATGCACTCGATATCCACCCATTAAAGCCATCTGATAAACACTGTGTATAATGGCAGCAGCTGGCGGCCGCACCAGTGTGGGCTGGACTCAGACTCACAGAGCAAAACCAATAGAGATAAGCCCCATTAATTAAACAACAATGTTTGCCCAGGCACTGATCTCTACACTTCAGACTGCTGACCTTTAAAAGTTTGATGGTGGGAGCTTGCTCTTTATTTTATTTTTTTACTACCTCAAAGCTATTATGCCAGGATGAACCCTCACATCCTCCAGAGGGGTGAAATTATCGCTTGTCACCGCAGCATATGGAGCCTGGTGTGTTCACTGAGGATTCTTACTCAGGGCCGGGCCAATGCGACGCTGCTGTGTATAACTTAATTAAAAGTTGAGGCAAAGCAGAGCTTTAAGATAGAAAAAATTAACTCCTGTTGTTGTCAGCAATTAAATCAATTTCACTGTTTCCAAACCATCAGCAGCAAGTGCTGTGACTGACAACAAATGAGTGCATCAGTGAGGAAAGCATCAAGCAGCGAGCTAGCTCACCAATGGTAATTACAAGATTTCGCCTATAAATCAAAAGCCATGGCAATTTTGTGTTTTGCTTTAATTGTGTAATGGCAGTTATTTTCTAACTAGCGAGCAGGTCTAATTTGTTTTCTTGATTTATTCATTCTGAAGCTAAATGCTGTAATAGGTGGAGAGGCATGAGTGAATGGAGGATATTTTCTAACGAAGGGAATCATTTGGCTTCACCTGCTGTTTCTCTACAAAAACTGTCAGCCCTTGGCTAGGCTGGATGCTTTTGGCTACACAGGTGAAACCATTATGGCTTTTGTGGGCAATGATACACAGGTAGTCTAAACCAAAAACAAATTTGCTTTTAAATAGGAAATGCTATATTCTTTCGGATTCACATGTGTGCTGTCACCTGGATGAGCCTGATGAGTTATCTGTGTCAAAGGTCATCACATGGGTCATCAGTTACATTTAGAATCATAAATGCCTAAATGGGTTTAAAATGTACTTTTTTTTTTTTTCTAATTTGAAGCACAATAAACTAAAATGTTTTTTAAGCTTGACGTATCAGGGCTTCCTCTCTACTACTTTAATAAGCCATGTTTTCTGATCGCTCTCTCTCAGCAGACACACAGAAAGTTCTGCATCACTGCTGTAAACAGTTTTGGTTCTGCATTACATATGAAAGGTGAACTATGACATTAAAGCTTCCTCTCAAATTCCTCTGGTGATTATTCTTCCCCTGCAGGTAGGTCGATGCATCTGTATTCCACATACCCCTCCTCTTCAGGCATAAGTAATCACAGTAATAACAGTGGTAGTAAAATGACGTGTGTTTGTTCTCAAAGGGAAGAAATAAAACATTCACTGTTCACTTCACGCATCACAGCATCCTCTCTCTCACAGACTGCGCTAGGTGTAGAATACAAAAGCAGGTTGTTTCTTTAATCTGAAGGTTACACGAGTGTGTGTGTGTGTGTGTGTGTGTGTGTGTGTGTGTGTGTGTGTGTGTGTGTGTGTGTGTGTGTGGATGCATGGGCATGTGTGGTCAAACAGCCTCATCCAGAACAGCATGTAACTCATCTCTCAACCCTGGGAACTTTACCTGAACCACCCATTAGACTGGGGTGCATGCAGGTGTATTCCATCTTTTCACGAGGGGAAGAGATACCAAACATGTAAAACATGTACCTTGACTCTGTGGGGGAGGATCTGACAACCACACGTCATTAGCCTATAGAGACACAGGTCAAAGAGACCGTCTTTTAGTTAAGCCCTCACATTGACAGACAGATAGACACGCAGTCATGACACACACACACACCAGGGACTGACTGATATTACAGGGATTCAGTGCCAATCCAGAGGTATTACCTTTGATATGCCCTGAAGGCAGCGGTTGACCCCACATTAAATTAAATGTTATTTTAACTCCTGAGAGAAAGTTCACCCCACCAATAAATAATAATATATTCCATTTAGCAGACGTTTCCATTTTACATATGGGTGGCCCTGGGAATCAAACCCACAACCCTGGAATTGCTAATGCCATGTTCTACCAACTGAGGCATACAGGACCAGAAATAGTAAATAAACAAAAAATAAAATTAAATGTTGAGAGGGGAAGACATCTTAACTGGCCCTCTGAGCCCTCTGTCACGATTAGAAAGTATAGGCTGTTAACTAACCATGAAATAGGCATTAACAGAGCTGAGGGAGGAAGTGGACAAATAGGGATTTGATCCATGTAAATAGAAGCTATACAACCATACACTCTTAGAAAAATGGCTTTTTGGTTCCAGGTAGAACTATTTGGGGTTCCGTGTAGAACCCTCTGTGTAAAGGGTTCTACATGGAACTCAAAAGGGTTCTTCTACATGGAACTCAAAAGGGTTTTACCTGAAACCAAAAAGTATTCTTCAAAGGGTTCTCACATGGGGATAGTCGAAGAACCCTTTTAGGTTCTAGATAACACCTTTTTTTTCTGAGTGTAGGGTATGGGTCAGAAAATATTGGAGTTCCAGAAACTGGCCTCCCACAGGGCACTCAAATCAAATCAAATGTGATTGGTCACATACACGTGTTTAGCAGTGACATCATTTCCGTTTTGAGCGGATCATTTGTCTCTGTGCTGCTGTGTTGTGCTGTTTGTTACTTCTTGGCTACCTGCCAAGTTTTACGTTTTTTATTCCTTTTTATAACCGTTTAAATTTACCCACGTCTTAGTTCTTTTTATTTTTCTCAGTCTACTTTTTTGTATTATAATTATTTGATTTTTTCATTCAACTTTTTTATTCCGGACGCTTTATCTGGACATGGTTCTACAGGACTTCCACCAGCAGAAGAAGTAACTGTCACGAATGGGTGTTTGTACAGACCAAGGCCCAGCGCAAGTGATAGTTCGACATACTCTTTTTAATAAAGGATATACGAAATGACGAACTATACAACATGAACAACGATACAATGAACGTAAAACACACTAACTTTCTCGGACATGGAGATAATGAACCACACCTAGGGTGTGGAACATACAAACATAAGTAGGATCCCTAATTAGAAACAATGCATAGCAGCTGCCTCTAATTAGGGATCCAACACAAAACACTACACAGATGTAGAGCACATAGAACTGTCAGACTCTGACCATGGCCACATAGAGAAGCAGACAGTAACATTATTAACTCTATGCCATCTGATGATGATGCAGTCACTGTAATTATAACATACAGGAAAACTATCGCCTAATGGCGAGGATAGCCTCGCTGCAAGCCCAGCTTCAGGCGCAATCGTCAGGCAAGAGCAATTTAAGTGTAGGAAAGGATGAAATTGTGTCTGTGCCACCAGTAAGTACAGTTACTAGTAAAAATCCCCTCGCACAGTCCCCGCAGCCGGACAATTTTCTCAGGGCTTCTGGAAAGAATTGCAGAAGGCATGTTCAACTGGTGTCGCTCATTCAGCCGACAGAAACTTTCAACCCGTTCTCCCCATTAAGCAACGAGTCGGAGCCAGAGGCTTCTCAGGTCTCTCCTCCACCCGTTACGGGGTCTGAGCCACCGAAGCCTCCCACCATTAGCTCTGACAAATTGAAAACCCTAGTCATTGGCGACTCCATTACCTGCAAAATTAGACTTAAGAATCATCCAGTGATTATACATTGTTTACCAGGGGGCAGGGCTACCGACGTAAAGGCTAATCTAAAGATGGTGCTGGCTAAAAATAAATGTGGCGAGTGTAGAGAGTATAGAGATATTGTTATCCACGTCGGCACCAACGATGTTAGGATAAAACAGTCAGAGGTCACCAAGTGCAACATAGCTTCAGTATGTAAATTAGCTAGAAAGATGTGTCGGCATTGAGTAATTGTCTCTGGCTCCCTCCCAGTTAGGGGGAGTGATGAGCTCTACAGAAGAGTCTCACAACTCAATCGCTGGTTGAAAACTGTTTTCTGTCCCTCCCAAAGGATAGAATTTGTAGACAATTGGCACTCTTTATGGGACTCACCCACGAACAGGACCAAGCCTGGCCTGCTGAGGAGTGACGGACTCCATCCTAGCTGGAGGGGTGCTCTCATTTTATCTATGAACATAGACGAGGCTCTAACTCCTCTAGCTCCACTATGAGATAGGGTGCAGGCCAGGCAGCAGGCTGTTAGCCAGCCTACCAGTTTAGTGGAGTCTGCCTCTAGCATAGTCAGTGTAGTCAGCTCAGTTACCCCCATTGAGACCATGTCTGTGCCTCGATCTAGGTTGCGCAAACCTAAACATAGCCGTGTTTGCCTTAGTAATCTCACTGGAATAAAGACCTCCTCCAATCCTGTCATTATTGAAAGAGGTTGTGATATCTCACTTCTTAAAATAGGGTTACTTAATGTTAGATCCCTCACTTCCAAGGCAGTTATAGTCAATGAACTAATCACTGATCATAATCTTGATGTGATTGGCCTGACTGAAACATGGCTTAAGCCGGATGAATTTACTGTGTTAAATGAGGCTAGTGACCATGTCCCCCGCACATCCCGCAAAGTCGGAGGACAGCGTTTTCATCTTTTGAGCTTCTAGTCATAAAATCTATGCAGCCTACTCAATCACTTTTTGTAGCTACTATTTACAGGCCTCCTGGGCCTTATACAGAGTTCCTTACTGAGTTCTCTGAATTTCTATCAGAGCTTGTAGTCATGGCACATAATATTCAAATTTTTGGTGACTTTAACATTCACATGGAAAAGTCCACAGATCCACTACAAAAGGCTTTCGTCGCCATCATCGACTCAGTGGGATTTGACCAACATGTCTCCGGACCTACTCATTGCCACAGTCATACCCTGGATCTAGTTCTGTCCCGTGGAATAAATATTGTTACTAAATGTTTTTCCTCATAATCCTGGACTATCAGAGCACCATTTTATTTTGTTTGCAATCGCAACAAATAATTAGCTTAGACCCCAACCAAGGATCATCAAAAGCCGTGCTATAAATTCTCGGACAACCCAAAGATTCCTAGATGCCCTTCCAGACTCCATCCACCTATCCAAGGACGTCAGAGTACAAAAATCAGTTAACAATCAAACGGAGGATCTACATTTAACCTTGAGTAATACCCTAGATGTAGTCGCACCCCTAAAAACAAAAAACATTTGCCAAAAGAAACTAGCTCCCTGGTACAATACTCAAGCTTTGAAGTAAGCTTGCAGAAAACTGGACCGGAAATGGTGCTCCACAAAACTTCCTACTAGCTTGGAAAGAAAGTGCAATATCGAAGAGTCCTCACTGCAGCTCGATCATCCTATTTTTCCAACCTAATTGAGGAGAATAAGAATAATCCTAAATTTCTATTTGATACTGTTGCAAAGATAACTAAAAAGCAGCATTCCCCAAGAGAGGATGCCTTTCACTTCAGCAGTGGTGAATTCATGAACTTCTTCATGAAAAGATCATTATCATTAGAAAGCCAATTACAGACTCCTTGTTGAATCTGCATATTTCTCCAAAGCTCAGCTGTCCTGAGTCTGCACAGAACTGCCAGGATCTAGTTTTTTTATCCTATATCTCTTGACATATTCATGAAAATTGTCATGGCCTCTAAACCTTCAACCTGCATACTGGACCCTATTCCAACTAAACTACTGAAAGAGCTACTTCCTGTGTTCGGCCCTCCTATGCTGAACATAATAAATGGCTCCCTCTCCACCGGATGTGTACCAAACTCTCTAAAAGTGGCAGTAATAAAGCCGCTCTTGAAAAAGCCAAGCCTTGACCCAGAAAATGTAAAAAAACTTTCAGCCTATATCGAATCTCCCATTTCCCTCAAAAATCTCAGAAAAAGCTGTTGCGCAGCAACTCACTGCCTTCCTGAAGACAAATAATGTATACAAAACATTTCAGTCTGGTTTTAGACCCTATCATAGCACTGAGACTGCACTCGTGAAAGTGGTAAACAACCTTTTAATGGCGTCAGACCAAGGCTCTGCATCTGTCCTCGTGCTCTTAGACCTTAGTGATGCTTTTGACACCATCAACCATCATATTCTTTTGGAGAGATTGGAAACCTTAATTGGTCTACACAGACAAGTTATTGCCTGGTTAAGATCTTATCTGTTGGAGAGATATCAGTTTGTCTCCGTGGATGGTTTGTCCTCTGACAAATCAATTGTAAGATTCGGTGTTCCTCAAGGTTCCGTTTTAGGGCCACTATTGTTTTCACTATATATTTTACCTCTTGGTGATGTCATTCGGAAACATAATGTTAACTTCCATTGCTATGCGGACGACACACAGCTGTACATTTCGATGAAACATGGTGATGCACCAAAATTGCCTGCCCTGGAAGCCTGTGTTTCAGACATAAGGAAGTGGATGGCGGCAAATGTTTTACTTTTAAATTCTGACAAAACAGAGATGTTAGTTCTAGGTCCCAAGAAACAAAGAGATCTGCTTTTCGATCTGACAATTAATCTTGATGGTTGTACAGTCGTCCCCCAAAAAACTGTGAAGGACCTTGGCATTACTCTGGACCCTGATCTCTCTTTTAACGAACATATCAAGAATAGTTCAAGCTTTTTTCCATCTTCGTAACATTGCAAAAATGTTTTGTCCAAAAATGATGCGGAAAAGCTAATCCATGCTTTTGTCACTTCTAGATTAGATTAATGCAATGTTCTACTCTCCGGCTACCCGGATAAAGTACTAAATAAACTTCAATTAGTGCTAAACACGGCTGCTAGAATCTTGACTAGAACCAAAAGATTTTATCATATTACCCCCGTGCTAGCCTCTCTACACTGGCTTCCTGTTAACGCTAGGGCTGATTTCAAGGATTTACTGCTAACCAACAAAGCATTACATGGGCTTGCTCCTACTCAGATTTGGTCCTGCCGTACATACCTACACGTACGCTCCGGTCACAAGACGCAGGCCTCCTTATTGTCCCTAGAATCTCTAAGCAAACAGGTTGCGGCAGGGCTTTCTCCTATAGAGCTCAATATTTATGGAATGGTCTGCCTATCCATGTGAGAGACGCAGACTCCGTCTCGACCTTTAAGTCTTTACTGAAGACTCACTTCCTGTCCGGTTTGTCGCCCCCTCGGGCTTGTGCAGTGGAGGGGATCTTTTGTGGACTATACTCAGCCTTGTCTCAGGGTAGTAAATTGGTGGTTGTTGATATCCCTCTATTGGTGTAGGGGCTGTGCTTGGCAGAGTGGGTGAGGTTATATCCTGCCTGGTTTGGCTCTGTCCGGGGGTATTGTCTGGGTATTGTCGGAGGGGGCCACAGTGTCTCCTGACCCCCCCTACTTTTATTATTATTTGACCCTGCTGGTCATCTATGAACATTTGAAAATCTTGGAGAAAGAACTGGCCTTAAATGGCCATGAATTGTTATAATCACCACCCGGCATAGCCAGAAGAGGACCACCCCTCAGAGCCTTCTTCCTAGGTTTAGCCTTTCTAGGGAGTTTTTCCTAGCCACCGTGCTTCTATATCTGCATTGCTTGCTGTTTGGGGTTTTAGGCTGGGTTTCTGTATAGCACTTTGTGACATCGGCTGATGTAAAAAGGGCTTTATAAATACATTTGATTTTAATGCGGGTGTATTGAAATGCTTGTGCTTCTAGCTCTGACAGTGCAGTAATATCTAACAAGTAATCTCTAGCAATTACACAACATATACCCAATACACACACATCTAGTAAGGAATGAATTAGGACTATATACATATATGGACGAGCGGAATGGACTAAGATACAGTAGAATAGTATTGAATACAGTATGTACATATGAGATGAGTGATGCAAGATATGTAAACATTATTAAAGTGACTAGTGTTCCATTGCTTAAAGTGTTGAGTGATTTCTAATCTATGCCTAAAGGCAGCAGCCTCTAATGTGGTAGTGATGGCTGTTTAACTATCTGATGGCCTTGAGATAGAAGCTGTTTTTCAGTCTCTTGGCCCCAGCTTTGATGCACCTGTACTGACCTCGCCTTCTGGATGATAGCGAGGTGAACAGGCAGGGGCATAGGTGCTGTAGGTGTAATTTCAATACCGTTAAATTATGTTGAACCAATGTGGAATAGACATTTAATTGACATCTGTGCCCATTGGTCTGATTCCATAAGGGTGCAGTGTATCATCACCATTCCAACCATGAGTCATTGTGTTATAATCATCGCCGTGGCATCCAGTATGTACTGTACTTAACGTTCTAATCTAATTAGAGTAACAGTTGCCATGAGTCTATGAAGGATTAAGTTCAGAGCTTCATTTAATCTTCAAAGCCACACAGTATCTGCCCATCTTTATTGTTTAGGGAGCCTGGTTACTGTCAGAGGCACATTCAGTAAAATCAACTGAAAAAACATGTTCTGTAAGTGGAGCGACATCACAGGAGCAAAACACCTAGATAACGGCTAAACACATCTGAAATACAACAAGGGTTTGTTGTATTTCTTGCCTTGACTTGCCTTGTTGCTGTTGGATGAGGGTCATAACCCCCCCCCCCCCCCCCCCCATCGGATTATGACCGTCGTAAATACCTAGACTCTTTGAAACCACTCTACCAAACTTGAAGTTTGGAAAGCCTTTGTTACCACAGAGAAAGACTTTGCAGTATGGTAACATCGAAAGGTAGGAGAATGGAACAATGTTTCTTTAATCCAACCAGTTGAAAGTGTCCGTTGGTACTTAAAGAATATGATGTCAGATCAGTTGTTGTTTTGGGATATTATTACTGATGATAAGACAACATGATTGTTTCTTTGAAAGCCTACACATTCTAGTTATCAGATTTACATGTAAATGTCATCCAATTTATTTGATTAAATACACAACTATTTGTGAGAAGATAAAATGTGTATTTTAGTCTCCTAAATAAGATAATTATTTGCATAGTAAACTTATGCACAGTCAGTAGCCACGGCCATGGGAATACAGACATTGAGTGAGAAGGATGAAACACGCCCCTTTTCTTCCCCAGTATAAAATCCCCCGTGACACAATTCATACCGGACCAAGCAAACCACGATGTAAGCTGAGGTTACAAATAGTTGAACTACAACTCTATCTAACAAATCAGGCCAGATAACGTGGAGGTGATGATCCCCACGTTGAAATGGTGAATTTCTACTAGACCAACCAGAATACAGTGCGAGCTGAGTATGGCAAAATAGTATGTACTCTGAACTATAGATCACTCTGAACTATCGTAAATTGTTGTTTTAGTATGTGTTTTTTTGCAACAGTTTAACTATAATGGTTCAAGATTATGGAGTGCTACTGTTTTACGAAGGTTTTAGCGGTCCTTTTTATCACTGAGGCACTTTTTATTTTTCTCAGTGCCGAACGTTCACACGAGTCCTCAATTATTTACAAGCGAGCCCAGTTGCTGGATTTAGCACACACAGCACTGCTGCATCCCAGGGAAAAGTTTGATATTCCGGACGAGTTGAAAAGGCGACGGCATGGACGCAGGGTGGGATTGAAGTGTAAGGCAAAGCTGAGCAAGTACAAGCCGGCTATACCGTCTATCATTATGGGCAATGTGAGATCGCTACATAACAAGATGGATGAGCTTCAGGGTCTGATTCCGGACCATCAGAGCAGACAGGGATAGCTTTTCTTCCATTAAGAGTAAGGGAGGGGGGCTGGCTTTATTAGTTAACAACAGATGGTGTAATCTGAAAGATATTACTCTTAAGGAACGGTTTTGTAGCCCGGACATTGAGCTGTTAGTTGTTAGCCTGAGACCCTACTATTTGCCGAGGGAATTCACGGCGGCCATTGCTGTTATTGTTTACATCCCGCCCTCCACTGATGCAAACACAGCGTGTGACGTCATCCACTCTGTTATCGCGAGGTTACAGACAGCGCATCCCAGTGCTTTCTTTGCCATTTCGGGGGATTTTAACCATGCATCTCTCTCTTCAACGCTGCCCACGTTCAAACAGTTCGTGAAGTGCCCAACCAGGAATAATAAAACTATGGAGTTGTTATATGCTAATGTGAAGGATGCATACAACTCCACTGCACTCCCTCCCCTCGATAGATCGGATCACAACCTTGTCCACCTCACCCCACTCTACAGGCCTATGGTCCAACAGCAGCCTGCGACCACTAGGACCATTAGGAGATGGTCCACGGAGGCGAATGAGACCCTACAGGACTATCCTGTCTGTTCTTTTTTCATTGCTTTTAGTATATCAAATGTGCAATACGTGCATTTATCTGTAATTAAACCCTGCGCACTAAGGACTGTATTTTAAGGGAATTACTATTATTACCCTAAATTATATCATACACACATTTAGCTATTTAAGTATCTCTTCCTGTCATTTACCTGTACAGTTCATGTAACCATGCAAATATTCACTTACCTGTAAATGTAACTGTATATTTACCTGTACAGTTAATTTAACCATGCAAAATATTCACTTACCTGTTCATTTAACCAGTCTGTATATTAAGTCAACTATTATTACCCTCACTTATATCATACGCACTTTTAGCTATTTAAGTATTTCTCTGCCATCGACCTGTATAGTATAGTTAACCATGCACCATCCACCAATGTATAGTGTACATATTCAGCCATCCACCCATACTATGCAATGTCTTTTTATAGATTTTTTTGCACTCCAGACTTCTTGTATTTTTATACTTTTTCATTCTGCCGCTCTATGTATCATGTATCGTGTATCTGTCTTTTGTGTATTTTCGTTCTGTCATTTTGCACCTGTCATCTATCTATCTATCTATCTATGAGAAGTGATTAAAATCCTAGTCGCCGCGGATATCAGTCTGCAGCTGAGAACGTACGTGGCCTAGGACAAGGACACAGAAACCAACTCTAAGAACTACAGGGTACTTCAACGTATCCGCTCTAATCAACATTTTGGCCAGAAAGACTCTACAAAGGACAATGGCGATCTCTGCAGGGCAAACCAGAGTCTTACATCATCAACCCATCTATCGAAGCCCAGCTCAATCGTAAATATTTAAATTGCATTTCCTTTTCCGAATGGGCGGATATTAAAGTGCATAAGAGTTTGTATTTACGTGAGCATAGTTTCTCAAGGTCCAATAGAGACCCATTCTTTTGTCTCTTTCTCCCGCTCTTTCTTTCCCAACCCCCACTCCTTTGTGTAACCAGCCATCATATCGGATTAGTCCACTAGGGAATTTTCATGGCATGACTAGTAATCAATGTATAATCTATCCTGTTGTATGTATCTAATTCTGTGCGATTATTTAGGTAGTTAGTAAATAAATAACTAAGCCAATTTGTGTATTGCTGATTCATCATGTAGACTAGGGTTCTTGCAGATAGATTTTACGACAATCAGAATGAGACTGATAGAAGGTAACCATTAATAATTGACTGCTATTGATGTAAAGATCTTCAGATCTTTAAGAGTTTATTCGGAAGACAGCTGCTCAATAAACATGCTTCCGTGGTGCCCCAGGTTAATAATTAGTTAATTGTTGTATGATTTAATCCAATCACGTAATCCATTAAATGTTTGAATCGATTTGATAAAATAGCATGTCATCACATTAATCATAGTAAAGACACGACAGTGTGAATGTGTGTGTGAGAGTGTGTGTGTGTGTCTGTGTGTGTGTGTAAGCGTGTGTGTGTGTGTGTACGTGTGCATACTGAGCCATCCTACTCTCTGCTTCTCTGCCTCCCTTCCTGCAGGCTACTCCTACTCCCACTCCCTGCATGCCATGGCTGTGACACAGCCCTGTGAGGCTCTAACCTTTAGGAGCATCTGCTTTGACGAACCCTGACGCTGGCATTGCACTCTCAGCCCTGGCACGGCCCTCCAGGCTGGCAGAGCAGATCAGAAAAGAGGGGGACAGCCTTGAGTGTCTGTGCCCACTGCCCTCTGGTTGAACTTTGACCTGGCACCCAACACTCCACTTGGTTCAGTGCCTCTAGCCTGGCCTTGAACAAACTCCCTGTTAACTGGTCTGCAGCACTGCACATGATGTGGATCTACCACCTACCACAGCCTATTGTTATGCAAACAGATCTGATTGTGTGTGTGTGTGTGTACGTGTGTTTGCATAGCGTGTGTGTGTGTGTATGTGGGAGGCCAGATGTCCAGAGCATCTGAATTAACAGTGGAGCACCGGGCAGCCCAGCGACTGACTTTGGCTTAGGTTCAGTTCAGTATATCATTGCAATAAACACCCTGTGTAGTGTCCGGTCTCTGGTTTTAATGAAATTCTCTGAATTATTTGGCCATGTTATAATGGTAAAACTGGAAGCTGTTACAACAGCTGTTACTGGTGCACATAACGATGTCAACATGGTGAATTCTATCGACTGCTAGATCACCATGACGATGCTTTGAAGGCTGAGGCAGCCCAGCCTATACTCAATGGTTGTTTTAAAACTGTTCTTAGAATTGTTTTCCATACGTCAATTGACCTCTCTTGTTAATCAATATGGTACTACTGTTGATGGTCAGACAAAGCTCTTGTTATATAGCCTATAGTCTATTGGCCGTATGTCAGATGACTTGAGGCTGGTAATAAACTCACTAAACTATGCCCTTCATTGTGTTCTCACAGGCCTGTTTTAATATTTAGAGACGACTCATTATGATGATGTTATGATCAAATGAATGATCTGCCATGATATCTGCTGCATCTCTTTCTCAGTGGCGTTCTCAGTGCATCTCAGTGGTGGCTAATGGGCCAACAGGCTACAGTGATTATCACGCAGGGTTCTCAGGGTTTTGGTACTTCGATTCAGAGATCCTACTCCAGATCACCTCTGTCTGACCACAACGGATTCATCACCAAACCACTTGACCGGAGATCCAGTGGTGAAGGTTTGTTTCAGATGTACCATCAGTAACAGCTGTTTCAGGCTGTTCCTGGTGCCCATCCTCACCCTGAAAGGCGTGTACCAGGCCAGTGGTGCCATGGTAGTGTGTCTGCCTGCCTGCCTGCCTTCCTTCCAGTACATATGCCAGTTTGGACCTCAGCAGGCATTAACACACAGCCTACTGCACAAACCAAATGGCTGGGAGACAGATTGGGATTAAACGCTCCATTAACTCCATAATATTGCGTATTTCTCTCTCTCACTGAGAACACGATAGGCGATAGAGGGCAACATTGTGTTGTGGTGCATATGCAAAGGAGAGAAAAATGTTTTGTCACCATAATCATTCCCCACATTGACAAGCCAATAACATGACCTCAATAGCTATATCCAATTGCATTGTTTTCAATATTTCTACTGAGGGGCCAAATGAGAATGGGGTTAAATCCCATTACGGTAGAACAAAACCAAAATGGCAGCACTTCAGGGCACAGTGACTTGTAACATATTTTGTTTAGCACAAAATGTCCTCAAAGGCTTGTGGCTCGGCGTTCTTTAAGCTGTTCTCTTTCTGATGTTTTCCTTTCTTCCTGTCTCTTCTATTTTAGAGTCTGTTTCTGTATATGCAGACAGGGAAACAACAATTGCCATTTTATCTTTTGAGGAGCCTTGGCTAAAGCCAAGAAGCTATACTCCTTGACAGTCTGAGGGCAAGCCGGTTGTTTAATCTGCCACCCTTAGAGAGATCAGTCCACTAAACAACACTAAGACTAAAATACAGGGAGTCAGTGGAGGGGCTGTGAGACGCCCACTTCCTTCAGAGATGTAGGGGCTGTGGACAGAGACCCTCTACAGGCGACAGAACATTTCAGACTGATGAATAATACAGGCTCAGCTCCAGAGGAGAGAAGGGACTGCTTGACATTCTCCATAAGACTAGCTCGGAGCAAAATGTCCTATTCGTCGTCCTTAAGTTAACTTACGATTCAAATGTAATTAGAGGGAATCGAAACATCTCGACAAGAAGAGGAGGAGTCGTCTGTAGACCTGAGTAGCAGGCCGCCACTGACGTCGGTTGATCTCTTTGTTTAAAGACAACAATGTTTTTCCATTAGCCTTAAGTCTTTTTAACTAAACACAGTGAACTAAGCAAGTGGGATACACACGGGTCCATGATTAAAATAAGCACAAATCATTATCCCAATTATTCATCAGCAAAACAAATGTGCTTTGTTTATAATTCATAAGAAACAGTGGGCAGATCTGAAAAAGGCAAAACTGTAGGGACAGTGTGTGTGTGTAGTGGGAGCACGGAGCAGTCAGAACCACAAAGACATGAGGAATGCAACTGAGACAATGGAACAATTCTCGGAGGAACTGTAAGATGAACATGCTTACGACAGAACTCATTATAAACTCACTTGTACTTTCATGTTTATCCAACAATGCAGTCAGTCATATATTAGAAGTTGGAATAGCATCTAGCATTCTCTAACTGTCAACATAGAGCATGATTTGTAAACACCAATGCTTTTGAACCCAAACTTTACTGATCAATAAAGCAATTTGTTGCGTGCTATTTTTCATTCAATTCAATATTTTCTCTTTCAGTCAGCAGCTCAATGAATCCTACAGTACCGTGACACTATAATCACCAACTGAATATACTGTATAAAGCAATACTTTTATTCACCGCACTTTGGCAATCACTTTAATGTGACCTAAGAAGTCCTTGACAAAAGGGAAAAAGCCTATATACGGAGATTTTGAGTACTTTTACTGAACTAATTCCATTAAATTATGTATCTGATTATGGCAGAGTGTATTCATTTTGGGCAGACCTTTGAATGGAAGTTGGAATTTAATTTAGCATCTTCTCCTCTGAAATGTTAATGCGGAGGAATTAGTTTTGAGTCTGTGCAAGAAGCCCATAGGAATGAAAGAAGTCTCCTTTCAACAACATGTTTTGTGATAGGCCAGGATACAAACGTCTTCAAACATAGCTATAACAACACTTCGGAAAATATGCTAGAAAGAAAGTATGGTGGCCCTAAGGAGCAAACTAAGAAAGGTCTATGAAGCATACAAGTCATTACTCATCTTTAAGACAAGATAGAACAAGTTGTTTTACTTAGAGCGATAAGTCAAAGTAAAGGATTAATGTAGCCAGTATTAGTTCTAAAAAATGATGTCACTAAGTACATAAATGTCTTGCTTTGAGGCTTATTTAAAGAGACAAAACAAACACCACACAGCTAAGCAACACTGTATTATCAATACTGCTTATTCTAAGTCGTTAGTCACCCACCACGGCATTACCATCGTTTTGTCTCATTTAGCTAGTAATAGCCCACAGCAGTATTTTCCATTGTTGCTAAGGTCACAGCCTTTATAAATCCTTGAGTGTTGGCAGGAACAGAGAGTTGATGAGTGCCTCAGAGAGCTAGCATGTCGGCCAGACACTCAACACAGGACAGCCTAAAAACACGCTATGTTGATACAGCTACGACAGAAAGGGACCTTTTCCTAACATGTTAAGAGAATCAGGTTAAGGTTAAGAAAACGGTTAGGGTTAGCAAAAATGCTTCACTAACCTGCTACGAAAATCACTTCAGGCAAAGTGGTATTTTTTTAGGGAGTTCCCACTCACCACGCCATCCCTCACCTCATTTAGAGGGTTGAGATATCATCAGAGTGGCCTGGTGTCTCTGGCTCCCTATGGGGAATCTCACCACCATGGCCACTGTGCCCTCTCCACCCACCTCTCCTCACTTCACACACCATATGTTCAGCATCCATTGCTTTCCCTAAACACTGATGTTGGTGGCCATTTTGAAAGCCTTTTCCAAAGTGTTGTCCCTCTATTGAATTGGATCAGAATTTTTTTATGACCTACATGAGGCTCAGTTGTTGAGTGGGGTTGGTTATGTTTCCACTTGCCACTGCAGAAATATGTATTCAATGTTTATGTAGTCCTATTGGTTGTTTGAATTTACATGTCAATAAGGTGTTATGTTTGTCATTGGCTACTCTTTCCGATAGGGGGAGATCGCAATAGGCTTCCCGGAATGGGCTTTTGTATATTATTGCTGTGAGAGCGAGTTATGTCCATGCTAACAGACGAATCACAAACCTAGAGCCATCAACATACCGTTGTCCTGCACATCTAATGTGCTTCCTTATGTATATTCTCAGGTACTTACATTTATTATATTTTGTACTATTTTTGTCATTGTTATGATATTTGATTAAAAAATACCCAGTCTGATATTGACATACAAGCGAAGAATCACAAATCTACAGCCATCAACATACCGTTGTCCTGCACCTCTAATGTGTTTCCTTGTGTCTATCGTCAGAAAATAAACTACCGATCAACTTGGATTGCTGGTTGGCAATGCTTTCTATATTACACAACGCAAGAGAGAGTAAAGATCACATCTGTTACACTGGTGCCGAGACCACTATTCTTGCCTTTGCTGTACATCGGTTACACTGGTGCCGAGACCAGTCTTCTTGCCTATAATGTACATCTGTTACACTTTTTCCGAGACCAGTCTTCTTGTCTTTGCTGTACATCTGTTACACTGGTAATGCCAAGGTTGCGGGTTCAATCCCTGCAGGGTTCATAAGCGCACAGAAAAGCGTTTATGCACTCACTGTACTGCGTGTCTCTTTGGATTAAAGTGACATGCATTATTATGATAGTTTCCCTGCTACGAACCTCAGTGTTATTGCTGGGTAAACTTTTCCAAACTTTTCTCTTCCTGCTGTAGAAGGGGAATGGAAGGGCACAGCACACATTGGAGCCTCTCAGTTAGGAGGAGGTCTTGAGGATATGCACCGGTGCTCCCCTCTCTGAACCTACAGCAGGGTGTTATACAGCTTTCTGTGAATGAATGTGTCAATCCTGTGTGTTTATCAGTTACATTTGACCAATCCTCAATCTCCTCAAGTTGACTAATAAACGACTAATAAAATGAATATATAGCTCATTGCATAGTTATTACATAGGTAATAGTCAACTGTTAATAGACTAGCTAGTAATGCCTCTGTGGCCAAAACCTTGAATAATATTTTAAAAAAGAATATTCTAGTGCCCTGGAATATCCTGTTAAAAGTTCTCCTGTGCAATTTGTGAAAAACAATGCCAAAGCCAACCAATGCATGTCAAAACATCATACACGGCCACTGGCAAGATACTGTAAACAACACATTATTAAGCTTCACAAAAGGCAACTGCAACCAACTGTAGTCTTGGGTCAGTGACTCGCATAAATAATTGATGTCTTACCACTGCTAACACAAAGCAGAGCAGCTGAAGGGAGTATAGAGTCTGTGTGTTAATTAGCAGTCATTGTATTTAAGTTTATTAGTGCTTGTGAACTGCTTATTTGTATATCATTGCCCTGATTTACATCAGAAAGGCTTCCATAACAACCACAGTATAGACCTTTTGAAATTAAGAGGTGTATAACTGTGCCACCAATCCCCTGGTGAGATGACCCCATCCATTACATAAAAAGGAAATAGATTCAACCTGTTCACTCTCTATTAAAAGAGAGCAGGAAGGCCACTCAAACCAACCGTAGGGAGAAGGCCATTGACCAGGGGGCAGAGGCTTGAGGAAAATATACTATTTTTCTGAGCTACACAGATGTGGGGCAAGTAACCAAATAAATAACCCAGAGTGGCAGGACTTTCATTTGAAGTCTAAGAACAAACTAATGATCCCATTTGATGTGGATAATGTCCCCTAAACTCATGGCATCTACCACTGGATGTAATTACTGTGCTTGTACCACTCTTATTGCTTTAGAGGTGTTGTCGTCTTTCAATGTGAAACAAACCTCTTCCATTATTGAACTTTTTTCATTAGCAAAAGTGAATTTTGGGAAGCAATGTTTGAGCAGTATCCAGACCATTATATAGGACTGGGCACAGCACATTACCTGTATCCATTCTCATCTCGCATAGAGTTCCCTGAGGCAAATCCAGGAGATGCTACAGTACCAGACCTGTAATTGCTTACGGATCAATATCAATAAAAAGTACAATTCTCTTTCTGCTCCAAAATCTTCAATTCATGCACACAACAACACACAGCAACAAACTGAGATGTGGGTTTCTCAGTCGAGATGGCTCTATCCCTTCATGCTCAATTAGTGCAGTCAGTTATTATAGTCATTTTAGCATAGATTAGAGCGGAGAGTTCAATATCCATTTCTATGGCTATTCTAGTAGTGTGCTTTGTAGCATAGCATTTAAGTAACACCATTTCCATGCTCATGTGGAGTCTTATTGGCCTAGGTTTTACAGCTGAGCGGTCAGGTCAAACGTGAAGCCAGGGAATCAGTCTTGCTCAAGGTTGGACCATTAGTCTGTATCCCAGTTAACGCATAAATCACCTGGGCCCAGTTTTTCAAAAGTTATCTAGCTGATTAAATGCATAGAAATAGAACGAATAGAACAGACAAATCATTGACTTGAATGGGGACTCCCGTTCTATTCATTGTATTTCTATGCATTTAATCCTATCCGATAGGCTAAATCCAGATAGATAACTGTTGCAAAACTAGACCCTGGGCATATAAATAGCAATAAGACCCAAAATATTTCCATTCCCATATTATCTGCTAACACAGGTAGGCCTACTGTATGAACTATGATTTTAGTAGAGCAAACTCGTTCAACTCCTGACAGGCACAGTGACTTGGGACTTTTGAATTGGTCCAGTGTCGTGTGTGTGTGTGTGTGTGTGTGTGTGTGTGTGTGTGAGTGTGAGTGTGTGTGTGCGTGTGCGTGGGTATGTGTGTGTGTGAGTGCGTGCGTGCGTGCGTGTGTGCGTGGTTGTGTGTGTGCGTGCGTGCGTGTGTGCGTGGTTGTGTGTGTGCGTGTGTGTATGTGCGTGCGTGCGTGCGTGTGTGCGTGGTTGTGTGTGTGTGTGTGTGTGCGTGGTTGTGTGTGTGTGTGTGTGTGCGTGCGGGTGAGTGTGAGTATGTGTGTGTGCGTGTTTTTAACCTTGGATTCCAGAGAGTGGTCAAACAGTTTGGTAAGAGGGGATACACTGTAACTGCGACATAAATTGCATTCTTCTAGAGAGGAAAATAAACTATTATTTCAGTTGATGATTACATTTTGATGTTTTCACATATCCTCTCATTCAGTGGTTCAATATGTCGAAATGCCTTCCTTTGATCAGTTAATAGATTTCATATTTTTCAGAATTTTCATTTTGACGTATAAAACAGGCAAGGCAAGACATATTTTACATATTTCTGTTGGGACAATTATTATGTGGCCTTTTCAAAACAATCTGTACGTTCTGGTATTGATAATGTTACTCCATTTTATACGTTGACATATTGTTTTATTGTCCACATCAGTTGGTTTTGTTCTATTTGAAATGTCAGTTGAAACCTTCAAGGGTCTGCATGAACGGAATCCTAATTTCTGTTACCTTGGCAAAATATGTCAGAGAGAAAACAGAGCAGCTACTTACAAACAAAATGTTTGTCTAAAATGAAATATCATTGAATCAAATATATTATGTGGGTGAATGTGGTTATTAATATTTGCATATTAGAATTGCTTTTTATTAGGGAACAAATACTTTGATTTAATTTGTGACAGAACATGAATGGGACTGTAGAGTATTACGTTGATGGCCCTAGATGTAAAATCCGCTCAGCATTCAAGAACCTAACCAACACAACCGCTAAACACAACAGAGTAAATATGATCCCTAATAGAACAGAGAAAACACGTCTCATAGTGTCAGTTCCTGGCCATAGGGAGGCCTCTAGCCTTCTTTATGTTGGTCTGGAGGTGATTGTCAGGGCCTGACAGAGTCGATATTTCTAGCTAAATTTATGTTTGGTTTTGTTGGTCCCTAATTAGAGGCAGCTGCCCTGCGTTGTCTCTAATTGCGGATCCTACTTAAGTTGTTGAGTTTCCCACCTGTGTGTGGGTTATGCATGTAGCACTCCAGTTCATGGGTGCGGCACTGCCTTTTAGTTGTTTTTGCGTTTTCTGACAATAAAGTATGTCGATGTACTACAGCTCTGTGCCTTTGGTCCTGCCTACCACCAACCGTGACACATAGCCATGGTGTGAGAGGTGAGGAGTGTCCCTGCAGGTCAGGTCAGGGGGTCCCTGGCCCTCCATGGCCCTTTGAGTCTGGCGGTAAATGCATGGTCTGTCTGATAATTACACTCCTTCTGTGGACTGTGTGCGTGTTCCTTCCCCTCTGCTCCATCCCCTCCTCACCCTGAACCTCACCTCCTCCTTCCTCCTCCACTCACCTCCGCCCCACTCCCATGCCACCGCTCTCAGTTCTGCCCTTTGGCTTTCCATTAAATATGGCATTAAAAGCACTGGTTTCACCTCAGAGACGGCTCCATCATACCCTGTCTGCACTGTAATAACACGGCACAATAGATTGATGGGTTGCATTAAACCCTGTGTGTTGTGAACACATTTGACTAGTCGGTGAGAGAAGAGGTGAATTCAGTTTGCTGGTCAAGTCATTTGGCTCCCTGCTTCCTCCAATGGCAGCTGCTGACAACATTTTCTGTTGGAACCTCAGAATTTAGAACCCTTGGAACTCAGGATTTTTATTTTGTTCGTATTTTAAGGTAAGAATGAGTTTGGCAGCATCTGCTGCTTTATTTCAAAGTGAATGGAAGGGCCACGATTAAAACCAGGCTATGCTGGTTGCTATGGCCAGGTCGCAGTTGCAAATGAGAACTTGCTCTCAACTGACCTACCTGGTTAAATAAAGGTGAAATAAAAAAAATAAAAAATGCTGCAGCCTGTGTATGACATACAGTATAGTATACTCTACAAACTGGTAGATGATGGCTGTACTCTATGTGTGATGACTGTGTACTGAGATCATATTACTAAGAAAGGTTTTTGTACATAGACTACTGAACTGTACTGTGATGACTGTGTACTGAGAGAGCATATGAGAGATTGGATACTGGCTGGTTCTGCACTGTTGTACCTATGGCTCCCGAGTGGCGCAGCGGTCTAAGGCACTGCATCTCAGCCTTGAGGTGTCACTACAGACACCCTGGTTCGATTTCAGGCTGTATCACAACTGGCCGTGATTGGGAGTCCCATAGGGCGGCGCACAATTGACCCAGTGACGTCCTAAAAATACATGACAGAGGAGCTGTCATCTCGTAATGATGGCTGTGTTAGTGTTTCCGCATTCCCTCTAGTGTCCCACATGTCTCCTTGGCTGTAGCAACAAGCACTTGTGTGCACTCTGTGCAGCCTGCAGAGAGAATGCTGACAAAGCTGGCAATTACTAGTGCTAAGTTTATCCTCAGTATACAAATAAAACAGCAAGTAAGCATTCGCCACGCTGCACTCTCGGACTGTTCCTCCGGACACTAATTAACAGGCAAACGTGTAATAAAAATTCCCCCTCGCTCTTAGTGCCAGGGCAATGGTCACAGACAGACAGACAGACAGACAGACAGTCCTGCAGTTCTGTGTAACCTTGGCTTAACAGTGGTAGTCCTTTCTGATTCATATGACGTCAATGCATTGAATTCTGAGCCACGGCATGAACGGCACTGCGTGAAGAAATGAGGCTTTAATGTTTGATCTTAAAGGGATTAGCCAGGCTAATACATAAAGCTAAAGGCACTTCTTTCAGATGGAAACCTTTCTTCCATGTTTTATTCATGCTGTTCATCTAGACAAGGACTCAGACAGGTGGGGAGGCTGAAGAGGGACTATAGGGGCTGGGAGAAGGAGTGGAGGGAGTAGAGCTGTATCATTTTTTGATAAGAAGGACCATAAAAGGCCATCCTCTGATAGACAGACCACTGCCCGAATCCTCCCCTTTGTTCCTCTGATACTAGACAGTAGATCTCCCTTTTATCCGGTGCGGTGTTTGTTTTATACCTCTCGCTAAAGCTGCCACAGGGAGTCATTCTTCAGGGTTTGATCAGTTGAACACATGAAAGACATGGTTGCCATGGTGCCTAGTGGCAGCCTTAGGAGTTTACTCCTGCAAATGTATCCTTAATTATTTGTTTTAAGTGTTTTTTATGTGCATGTGTTTTTATCAATTCTTTTTTTATAGCTTATCAAGTATTGAACACAGATATCTATTTATTTTTACCAGTAAGGTTAAGTTAGTTAAATTTTTTTACAACTTCTTCAATCAACTAGCTAATTGTTGGAATTAGAAAACCGGCCCAAATCTTCATAGAGCCTCATCTCCTGAATCTTCATCTCCTCCTCATCTTCTCCCATCTCCTGACCAAAGGCTGGACCAAACATTCAGAAATGGTAGCAACCCTCATTCACTACAAAGAAGGATTCCTCAGAAGTTTTGAAAGGATTAAAACCATCCTGTGTGAGGAGCTCAAGAACAGCCTTATTCAAAATGGGATCCTACAGAAAAAATGCAGACGGCGAGGACGACAAGGGGGTAGGAGACTATTAAACAAACTATAGTATTTTGTTGTGCACTCCCAATGAGAACAGTACAACATGCCCACCGGAGTTGGATGTAGCTCTTATTTCATCTACAACTCCCTTGCCTATCAGCATGGAAATATTTAATGCCCAGTATCTCACCAATAACCCCTTCTTGCTGCACGCCACATGAAGTGCATTCAGAAATTATTCAGACCCATTGATAAATTGTTATTTTTCCTCATCAATCTACACACCCGATAATGACTAAGCAAAAACAGGTTTTTATACATTTTTTCAGATGTATTAAAAATACAAAACTGAAATAATAAGTATTCAGACCTTTTGCTATGAGACTCGAAATTGAGCTCAGGTGAATCCTGTGTCCATTGATCATCCTTGAGATGTTTCTACAGTCCACCTGTGGTAAATATATTTGATTGGACATGATTTGGAAAGGCACACACCTGTCTATATAAGGTTCCACAGTTGACAGTGCATGTCAGAGCAAAAACCAAGCCATGAGGTCAAAGAAATTGTGCGTAGAGCTCTGAGACAGCATTGAAGGTCCCCAAGAATACAGTGGCCTCCGTCATTCTTAAATGGAAGAAGTTTGGAACCACCAAGACTCTTCCTAGAGCTGGCTGCACTGCCAAACTGAGCAATCGGGAGGACCCTTTTCCTCAGTACTTTGTTAAAGCACCTTTGGCAGCGATTAAAGCCTCAAGTCTTCTTGGGTATGATGCTACAAGCTTGGCACACTTTACCCCCTTATTGTTATTTTATTGTGCCACTTTTTAATAATTTTTCTACTTTAGTTTATTTGGTAAATATTTTCTTAACTCTTTATTGAACTGCATTGTTGGTTAAGGGCTTGTAAGTAAGCATTTCACGGTAAGGTCTACACCTGTTGTATTCGGAGCATGTGCCAAATAAAGTTAGTTTTGATTTGATTTGACCTCCCATTCTTCTCTGCAGATCTTCTCAAGCTCTGTCAAGTTGGATGGGGAGTGTCGCTGTACAGCTATTGTCAGGTCTCTCCAGAGATGTCCGATCGGGTTCAAGTCTGGGCTCTGGCTGGGCCACTCAAGGACATTCAGAGACTTGTCCCGAAGCCACTCCTGCGTTGTCTTGTCTGTGTGCTTAGAGTCGTTGTCCTGTTGGAAGGTGAACCTTCACCTCAGTCTGAGTCTTGAGCACTCTGGAGCAGTTTTCATCTTCCCCTTGATCCTGACTATTCTCCCAGTCCCTGCATTTGAAAAACATCCCCACAGCATGATGCTGCCACCACCATGCTTCACCGTAGGGAAGACAATCTTGTTTCTCGTGGTCTGAGAGTCTTTAGGTGCCGTTTGGCAAACTCCAAGCGGGCAGTTATGTGCCTTTTACTGAGGAGTGGCTTCCGTCTGGCCACTCTACCATAAAGACCTGATTGCTGGAGTGCTACAGAGATGGTTGTCCTTCTGGAAGGTTCTCCCATCTCCCCAGAGGAATTCTGGAGTTCTGTCAGAGTGACCATCAGGTTCTTTGTCACCTCCCTGACCAAGGCCCTTCTCCCCGATTGCTCAGTTTGGCCGGGCGGATCCAAACTTCTTCCATTTAAGAATGATGGAGATCACTGTGTTCTTGACAACCTTCAATGCTGCAGACATTTTTTACTACCCTTCCCCAGATCTGTGCCTCGACACAATCCTGTCTCGGAGCTCTACAGACAATACCTTCAACCTCATGGCTTGGTTTTTGCTCTGACATGCACTGTCGACTGTGGGACCTTATACAGACAGTTGTGTGCCTTTCCAAATCATGTCCAATTAATTGAATTTACCACAAGTAGACTTCAATAAAGTTATAGAAGCATCTTAAGGATAGTCAATGGAATCAGAATGTACCTGAGCTCAATTTCGAGTCTCATAGCTAAGGGTCTGAATACTTTTATAAATAAGGTATTTATGTTTTGATTTTTAATACATTTGAAAAAAAATCTAAAAACCAGTTTTCGCTTAGGCATTATGGGGTACTGTGTTTAAATTGATGAGGAAAACAATTTAATACATTTTAGAATAAGGCTGTAACGTAACAAAGTGTGGAAAAAGTCAAGGGGTCTGAATATCTTCCGAACGCAATGTACACCAAGTTGAATGGAATTGAAACTGTCCCCTCATGCTCTTTTGAATGTCTCACCGCAAAATCCAAACCCCCATAACCCATGACTGTGCTTTTAGTTTATCGGTCTCCTAAGCCTAACTCATTATTTATCCCTGAAATCACTGATCTGCTCACATCACTCTGCTCCACCTCAACCAACATTGTGATTTTAGTAGATTTCAATATCCAAGTTGACTCTCCCTCATGTCACTCTGCTGCTGAGCATCTGAGTATCCGTGGGCACATACTTGACCTGGTCATCACTGACTCTGCCCCCATCAACAACATGCAGTTCAATGACCTTGTGTGTCTGACAACATGGTTGTTATACTGGACTTAAAATTCCTGCCCTCACTAACCAAGTCCAAGCACTGCATGTGTTGCCAGAACTGGAAAATCATCGACCAAACCAGCCTGTCAGATGACATCTGGAACCTGTCTCCTCCAGCTTCTTCGTCAGTGGATGAAACTGTGAGTTTTACAACCAATCCCTGAGCAGTGTGCTTGACCTCCACGCCCCCATAAAAGCACAGGATGTCGCATTCGTTTGCTCAGCTCCCTGGTTTACTCCAGAACTGAGAAACATGAAATCCACTGGATGCATCCTGGAGCGGCGTCTCAGAAACTCAGGCCTCAATGTCCACAAACTGGCCGTTCAAGAGAACCAAAGGGCCTATTCCAAGGCCCTGAAATCTCCATAATGAAAACCTCCTGATCCTATTCCAACAGCTATGCTCAAATCATGCACCCCTGCACTCAGCCCTCTGATAGCCAAGATATTTAACCACCCCCTCCAATCTGTCAGTGTCCCACCTGCATTTAAGACCACTGTCATCAGCCCCGTTCTGAAGAAGCCCACCCTGGACCCGCAAGTTCTGGCCAACTACAGGCCAATATCCAACCTCCCCTTTCTCTCCTAGGTGTTGAAAAAAGCGATTGCTGTACAGCTCCAGGACCATCTAAATCGGAACTACCTATTTGAAAAGTTCCAGACAGGTTTCCGACCGGCCCACAGCACTGAAATGTTCCTACTCAGGATCACCAATGACCTGATGATGCAGGCTCTCCCTGTCTCCTGATCCTCCTGGACTTGAGCACAGTGTTTGACACTGTTGACCACCCGATCTTCTTCGAACACCTCCGGGACACCATCGGACTGTCTGGACCAGCTCTGAGCTGCTTCCACTCCTACCTTTGAGACAGGACTGAGTATGTATCCCACAAGGATCCTTGCTGTGACCCACTAGGATGTTTTTCTTGGACCCATCCTGTTTGTCCTGTACATGCTCGCCCTCGGTCATGTCATTCCACTGCTATGATGATGACACCCAGCTATATGTAAAAAATAATAATTGAGAAGTGAGATCAAATTAATTGTAAATAGATGCAATAGAATAGTTTTCAGGGAAAATATTTTTTATGATAACACCATTACATAAAATGCCTCCCTCTTTCCTGCAATTTTCCTTATCTTTGGTTATGTTACCCTGGCCTTTGCTTTCGCTGTCTTTTTCCAGATGCAAGTTTTGGCACATTCATTCCAGCAACACAACAGCCTGCATCCCACTGCTGGTTTGCTTCTGAAACTAATTAGGGTCGGTCCCTGGATGGGAGACCAGATGTTGCTGGAAGTAGTGAAACTTCCCATGTGTCCAAAAACTACGTGTCTGACTCATGAACATTTTAACAAATGTAAATTGTTTCCATGTTAATTTTAAATATCTCCTAAAGTAAATATCCATACCTGTATTAATCTGATGTGTGATCATATTTTGAAGAATAGACATGTATGTTTGAAAATGAACCATGCTCCATTTGTAGGCCTATATTGTCTTCTGAGGGTGCACCACTCAAGTCTGACACGGATAAAGAGATTTGACACAAAACAGACACACTGCCCTACAGTAGGAGAGGGGGAATTCCAAGTTTAATCTCACATATCTGAACGTTTGTTCTTTCATTCTTTTGTTCTTTTAAAAATCAATAACTTAACAGTTGACAAGCTATGTTTGTTGAGGCACAGCCTACAGTACACACTACAACAACACTCAAAGCAGATTATACTGAACCACCATCTCTATTCCGGATAGTAGAGCCTTGTCAGTCCGCCTCCCTCCCTCTCCCATCCAACCACAAGATCAAATATAATTCCAATGCATATGTATCATGACCTTGAGCTAGCTCTTAAATCAGCAGCCAACACAGGAGGCCAGATAAACTCCCACACAGTTTAGCTTTCCTCACAAAGGAACAACACAACAACAGGCCTCTATGTAGAGAGAGATTATGGAATTATCAGATTACATGAAAAGAGAAGGGAAAAGACATTCCTACTATAGTCAGTTACACACTTGAATGCACTAAACCAAAATGTGTCTTCCGTGTGTGTGTGTGTGTGTGTGTGCAAAGCCGCGTTCATGAGAGGATCAGGAATCCCAGCTAGATGGTCAGTGGAGGTCAACAGGTCATCTGTTTGTGCAATTCTGAACGTGTTATCTAATGATGTATTTGACATATTTTATTATTATTATTTTAAAAAATGTAACCCATTTTCTCCCCCAATTGCTATTTATGACCTTGTCTCATTGCTGAAACTCCTCAATGGGCTCGGGATAGGCGAAGGTCTGACATGCTTTTTGACTGCACAAAACATCTGAACAATATATATATTATACCCATATACATATTTGACAAGAAAGGTTTTGCTGCTATCTTGAATGGGAAAATACAGTGACTATTTCAGACAGAAGAATGTCTCTTCTTTCACCCTCGACCTGACTGTTGCAGATGACAAATAGAAAGCGTTCTCTGAGGTTGAACATGGTGAAGGGCAAGGTAGTGTATAAGAAGCTTTGAAATACAATTCACAAAAGCTGCAAGACCGTGGAAAGCCAAATTCACACTCCCCCCCCCCCCCCCCCGAGTCAAGCTGCTCTGTAAAACTATGGTCAAATGTGCACCGAGGTTCACGGCAAAAACAGAGGGTTAGCTGTGTGTGATTAGACAATCATCCAGTTGAATTCACAGGTTCCTCAAGCTTCTGCTACGCTAAACTTTGTGAGTGACAGCCCGAGAAAAATAGCCCTGTTATTTATGCCAGTAAAGAAGTCTAATCCACAAATGTCATATTCAGATAGTAATAATTTATTGAAGTTGGATGTGTCACATTTTTACCACAAGCTGTTCTCTCTGTCTGAGGAAAGTTGTTATAAGAGGAGGAATATACAGTATCATTAGATATTAAAGTGATGAATAGGTGGAAAGAGGTCCTGAAGAAAAAGTATTGTTCAATTCCAACAGTGTAGTTAATGTGACAATCATTTGAATGCATCCAGTCTGAGTAGGGAGGGGAAAAACCACAGGTATACATACAGTAGGAATAGACTCAGGACTGGTGCTCTTTCACCTGGAACTGCACTTGCTATCACATATCCACTGCTCTGAAATGTTATATTCAATGCTGTTCATTGTTGTATCTGTATTTATTTGATAAACATAATGAGGGATAACTATTATTATAATAGCCTATTGTAAAACAATGTTCTCTAAACAATCCATTTCCATAACATTAACAAACATGTTTACCCGAGTACTGTTTTGTAAATATATCGCCATTGGAAAATTTCCCACACAACATGACTAATTAATCTGTGAATATTTCAAGTAGACTTATAGAATCAATTAGAACAACAGGGAGCATGATAGCTTTTACTAATGCTATTATACAACAGCAGGTTGATGTTTGTTGTCATGAGTCTTGTCCTGGAGGCAGAACTGAGCGGCTTCCGCTGCGAAGTAAAATTGAGTATATCGTAAAAATTAATGAAAACAAACATTTGCTTTTTGGTCTTAATTTAAGGTTATGGTTAGGCATTATGGTTAGCAGTGTGGTTAAGGCTGTACCCGCTAGTGACCAGTCTGCAAAGCTGCCTCCAGTACATGTGTCATCTCAATATGACAAACTGCTATACAACATGTGATTAGCACAATAGGTGTAAGGAGGCGTTTCCCAAACTCGGTCCTTGGGACCCCAAGGGGTGCACGTTTTGGTTTTAGCTCATTCAAATTATCAAAGCTTGATGATTAGTTGATTATTAGCTGTGTAGTGCTAGGGCAAAAACCAAAACGTGCACCCAGTGAGGTCCAGGACTGAGTTTAGGAAACCCTGGTGTAAGGCTGTCGCTGTACAACTATAAAGGCCACTTTGCTTCAATGTATCCCCCTATCCTGCTGTGTTGTGCTTGGTGTGAGATAGAAACAGATTGGACCGATACACACAGAACAGCTGGAAAGTTAATACATTTTTGATTTAGAAATGGCTAAATTCACTTTCTGTATGGATTTCTCTATGGATCAGGGATTATGGGTGGGGTGGGACAGAGGGAGCTGGGTCTGGTTCTTCTCATATTATCAGTAGTTACTGTTACTCGTTAGTAAAGACCATGGAGAATGACAGCATTAAAAAAGATAATCATCAGTGATTCGTATATTACCCAACACACACTGTCTGAGTAGTCTACCACTCGTGTTCACCATTCCAGCCTAAAGCATTGTTTTGACTCTTTTACTCTTTGGAGGGAAACACACTCCTAAAAGACTTCCACTAAGAAGCATTATTTTGACTCTTGTAATATTTTTGGGAAACGCAAAGAACCAAAGGCCTTGCTCTTTCTCAGCCATGTCAAGCTGTCCGCCTGGGTTTAGCTCTCAAACATAAGCCAAAACATATCAAAGCGATTACAATGGAGAGAAAGTTGTCTTTGACCTTCAAACCAGCAACATCAAGACACACACGCGCACAGTCTTGGTGGGGATCTGGACATGTCCACTGCAGTGTTCTGACAGGGCTGGTATTTAGGTGGAGAATGTACGACTTTGGACTGACCTGATCTGCTGGGAGCAATAAGAAGAGTTTTTAGCTGTAGATTACTATGATCTGCTGGGAGCAATAAGAAGAGTTACTGACTGTAGATTACTATGATCTGCTGGGAGCAATAAGAAGAGTTCCTGACTGTAGGTTACTATGATCTGCTGGGAGCAATAAGAAGGGTTCCTAGCTGTGCCAGAATGAGACCCCAGTGATCGGCGGCAGGTAGCCTAGTGGTTAGAGCGTTGGGCCAATAACCCGAAGTTTGCAGGTTTGAATACCCGAGATGACAATGTGAAAAAAACCTGTCGATGTGTCCTTGTGCAAGGCACTTATCCCTAATTTGCTCCAGGGGCTGACCCTGTAGGTAGACATAGATAGATAGATAGATAGGTACTTTATTGCTCCCCCGGGGGGGAAATTTCATTGTCAAGCAGCTACAACAAAACACAGGGCAGGTGCAAAATGCCACAACGAAAAGTACACAAAAGACAGATACACAGTACATGATACATAGAGCGGCAGTATGAAAAAGTATAGAAATACAAGATATTTGGAGTGCAAAAAAAAAGCTATAAAAGGACATTGCATAGTATGAGTGGTTGGCTGAATATGTACACTATACATTGGTGGATGTTGGATGGTGGATGTTGGATGGTTAACTATACTATACAGGTCGATGGCAGAGAAATACTTCAGTAGCTAAAAATGCGTATGATATGAGCGAGGGTAATAATAGTTTACTTAATAGACAGACTGGGTAAATTAACAGGTAAGTGAAAATTTTGCATGGTTAAATTAGTTAAATTAGCTGTACAGTTAGGTATACAGTTATATTTACAGATAAGTGAATACTTGCATGTTTACACAAACTGTACAGGTAAATGACAGGAAGAGATACTTTAATAGCTAAATGTGTGTATGATATCATTTGGGGTAATAATAGTAATTCCCTTAAAATACAGTCCTTAGTGCGCAGGGTTTAATTACAGACAACTGCACGTATTGCACATTCGATATACTAAAAGCAATGAGAAAGGTGCAACTGGCAGGATACTAATATGCATTCCTGAGTGAATGCCTACGTCCAATAATTACTTACAATATTGCATGTGATATAATATAACAACTGTACATGAGTATGTATATACAGACCTGTATGAATAAATAGGTCCTGAGTGGATGAGTGCTGACGGAACAGAGTTACTCACGGATGGATGCATAATTGTTAAACTAGGTCCTAGCACCCCAACAGTTCCAGATCTATGTTGCCGACGGCACGGCACCCCGGTGAGGCATTATATAGTCTCATAGCCGCCGGAAGGAAGGACCTCCTGTAGCGCTCTCTGGCACACCGTGGTGGGATCAGTCTGTGACTGAAAGTGCTCCTCTGCGTCATAACCATAGTGTGCAGAGGGTGGGTGACGTTGTCCATGATGGCCAGCAGTTTGGCCAGGATCCGTCTCTCCGCCACCTCCTCTAGAGTGTCAAGGCTCATCCCCAGGACAGAGCTAGCCTTCCTGATCAGCTTATTTACCCGAGAAGCATCACCGGCTTTGATGTTTGCTCCCCAGCACACCACTGCAAAAAAGATGGCACTGGCCACCACAGACTGGTAGAAGGTATGCAGTAGTTTACTGCACACGTTGAAGGACCTGAGCCTCCTCAGAAAGTAGAGTCGGCTCTGGCCCTTTTTGTACAGGGCCCCAGTGTTACCAGCCCATTCCAGTCTGTTGTCCATATGGACACCCAGGAACTTGTATGACTCAACCATTTCCACATCCGTCCCCTTTATAGGGACTGCAGTCAGTTGTGCCTTGGTTCTCCTGAAGTCCACCACCATCTCCTTAGTTTTGCTTATGTTGAGCTGAAGGTGGTTCTGCTCACACCACAACACAAAGTCACTGATTGTGCTCCTGTACTCCTCCTCCTGCCCACCCCTGATGCACCCTACAATAGCAGAGTCATCCGAGAACTTCTGTAGGTGGCATGTCTCAGAGTTATATCTGAAGTCTGAGGTGTAGAGGGTGAACAGGAAGGGGGACAGGACCGTACCCTGGGGGGCCCCTGTGTTGCTAACAGCCCGTTCTGACACACAGCTCTGTAGTCGCACAAATTGTGGCCTACCGGTCAGGTAGTCCGTGACCCAGGAGACTAAGGGTGCTTCCACTTTCATCCTCCTCATCTTCTCACCCAGTAGCAGGGGCTGAATGGTATTGAAGGCACTGGAGAAGTCAAAAAACATGACCCTCACAGTGCAACCTGCGTTGTCCAGGTGAGAGTAGGCCCTCTGCAGAAGGTAGATGATTGCATCATCCAACCCGATGTTGCGCTGGTATGCAAACTGCAGGGGGTCCATTGATGAACACACCAGGGGTCTGAGGTGAGCGAGGACTAACCTTTCCAGGGTCTTCATGATGTGGGATGTTAGCGCTACAGGTCTGAAGTCATTCAGGACAGTGGGGTGTGCCTTCTTGGGCACTGGGACGAGGCAGGATGTTTTCCACAGCACAGGGACCCTTTCTAGGCTCAGGCTAAGGTTGAAAAGACGCTGGAGTATTCCACACAGTTGGTCAGCACAGACCCTCAGCACCCTTGGGCTGATGCCATCAGGGCCCGCCGCTTTCCACTGGTGTAGTCTCTCCAGCTCTCTCTTCACTTGGTTGGTGGTGAAAGCCAGCCCAGGTGGGGAGGTGGGGGGAAGGGGGGTGTTGAGGATCAGTCCAGGGGGGGCAGGGGCAGAGGTGGGGTCACTGATTGTCTCAGCAGAGGTGCTGTGAGCAAAGTGGGGGTGGGATAGCCGTGAGGGTGTGTGGTCTGGGGAGCTGGAGGGGAGGTGGACAGGGCCAGTATCGAACCTGTTAAAAAATTGGTTCAGCTCATTGGCTCTGTCCTGGGTCCCCTCCGTCTGCCCACTGTTTGACTTTTTGAAGCCAGTGATATTTCTCATACCCTTCCACACCTCTCTCACCTGGCTCTGCCTCAGCTTGTCCTCCATCTTCTCCTTATACACTCTCTTCCCCTCAGCAATCCGCAACTTCAGCTCCCTCTGGACGCATTTCAATTTGTCCTTGTCCTTCTCCTTGAAGGCCCTCTTCTTCTCATTCAGCAGGGCCTTCAGGTCGCTGGTGACCCAGGGTTTATTGTTTGGGAAACAGCGTACCTTCCTGGTGGGTACAGTGTTGTCTACACAAAAATTTATATAGTCTGTTATGCAGTCAGTGAGTCCATCGATGTCCTCCCCATGAGCCTCACAGAGCACATCCCAGTCTGTTGTTTCAAAGCAGTCCTGTAGGGCCTCATTCGCATCTGGGGACCATCTCCTAATAGTCCTGGTGGTTGCAGGCTGCTGTTGGACCATAGGCCTGTAGAGTGGGGTGAGGTGGACAAGGTTGTGATCCGATCTACCGAGGGGAGGGAGTGCAGTGGAGTTGTATGCATCCTTCACATTAGCATATAACAAGTCCAGAGTTTTATTATTCCTGGTTGGGCACTTCACGAACTGTTTGAACGTGGGCAGCGTTGAAGAGAGAGATGCATGGTTAAAATCCCCCGAAATGGCAAGGAAAGCACTGGGATGCGCTGTCTGTAACCTCGCGATAACAGAGTGGATGACGTCACACGCTGCGTTTGCGTCAGCAGAGGGCGGGATGTAAACAATAACAGCAATGGCCGCCGTGAATTCCCTCGGCAAATAGTAGGGTCTCAGGCTAACGGCTAGCAGTTCAATGTCCGGGCTACAAAACTGTTCCTTAAGAGTAATATGGTTCGGATGACACCATCTGTTGTTAACTAATAAAGCCAGCCCACCACCCTTACTCTTACCGGAAGAGACGCGATCCCTGTCCGCTGTGATGGTCTGGAAACCGTCGATAGTGACGTTCTGTATGGGGATGTTACCGTTCAGCCAAGTCTCAGTAAAACACATTAGGCTCGTTTCACGATAAATCCTTTGTCCTCGAACAAGTCCCGCCAACTCATCCATCTTGTTATGTAGACACCTAACATTGCCCATAATAATAGACGGTATAACCGGCTTGTACTTGAACCTCCTCCGCTTTGCCTTACATTTCAATCCCGCCCTGCATCCACGGCATCGTCTTTTCAATTCGTCCGGAATATCAAACTTTTCCCCGGGGAGCAGCAGCGCTGTGTGGGCTAAATCCAGGAGCTGGGCTCGGTTGTAAACAATAACAGTTGACGACTCCTGTCGACGTTCAGCTGCGATAACATCCATAAAATCCATAATCCTGAACTGTTATAGTTTGACTGTAGCAAAAAAAAAAAAAAAAAAAAAAAAAAAAAGAAAAAAGACGAAATTAGACGAAAGAAACGAACTAAAACAACAATTAATGCACGAACAACGGGAGCTGCTTAACAGGCGACCACTCAGGGCGGCGCCAAACCTCTTCCACTACTTGTCATTTTTAATTTGACTCTTTATTATTGATTATTGTACTGCAATGTTGAGGAAGCTAGCACACAAGCATTTCGTGCACTTTGTATACCTGCTGTAGATTGTGTACGTGACAAATAAAAATCTAATTCAAATCACATTTTATCTATGGTCTATCTATTATCTGCGGTACTATCTGTATCGGCACATGAGGTGTCAATGGAACAGCACTTTGAATACTATTGGGTTGAGCGAGTTAGTCTCTGGTGATACGACTGTATTGACTGAATGTTCTGTCTATCTATCTATCTGCCTGCCTGCCCGCCTGTCTCTCTGTTACTCCGTCTCTCAATAAGTCAGGTAAGACTAGTATACAGAATACCCCATGTACTAACTTCCCCCTTATGTTGTCTTTGTATAATTTGATAATTTCAACTCCTCAAGGCAGTGAGTGTTGCATAAGTGTGAAGACAGCATGACAAGAACAAGCTGTTTTTCTCCATGCACAAGAGTTCATGATATTTATATCGAGGTTGCTAAACAAACCCATGCTATTCTGCCAAATGTGGTGATGAGGTTATGTTTTCATCTTGCTAATATATGCACATTGGGAAGACAAAGCTGTCTTTAAGCCATACAGGAATGTTATACAGTTGATTATCTTTTAATTGCCTAGAAGATATGTAATGTATACTCGGTATGCATATAATGAGATCAACATTACTCTTACTATTTCGGGGCCAGTATTTCTGTTGCTGATGCATTTAGTGCAATTCTCAGTCTGAGATGACAACATCAAGTCTGTGCTGGGAATGTAAACTTCTGTTGAAAATAATACCTCATCAGCATTTATTAAGTACATGGGCATTTTTGGAAGCACACCGTTAATTGATCAGACTACGAGATTAACAAATGTTTTTATGTTGGGTCCAGTGGTAAAAAACGGTGACTTTGTGTCATCATAGTTGTATAGCCTTCCACCAGTGTCCTTCCATTGGCCAATTACATGGCTTTCACCATGTAGGATTGATCATGTAAAACTCTTTTGTACAGACTTTCATTTTGCGAAAGCGAAAAATACTGTACCACAGCACATCATAAAGATTCTCTGTTCTGATGAAACCAATATTGAACTCTTTGGCCTGAATGACAAGCGTCACGTCTGGAGGAAACAGTGATCCATGGTGGTGGCAGCATCATGCCTTGGGGATGTTTTTCAGATCAGGAACTGGGAGACTAGTCAGGATTAAGGGAAAGATGAACTGAGCAAAGTACAAAGAGATCCTTGATTAAAACCTGCTCCAGAGCGCTCAGGACCTCAGACTGGGGCGAAGGTTCACCTTCCCACAGGGCAACGACCCCAAAAACACAGCCAAGACAATGCAGGAGTGGCTTCGGGACAGGTATCTGAATGTCCTTGAGTGGCCCAGCCAGAGCCCAGACTTGAACCCAATCAAACATCTGACAATAGCTTTGCAGCTGTCACGGTTTGTAGTAATGGGACGGTAAACGGAGCGTTGGTGAAGTGTCATCCTTGTTTATTAAATGAGGTGTAATCACAAGGCATAAAATAAACAGGAGAGGATAAACAAACAAAGTGACTTACTTGACTGTGACGTAGTGTAGACAGGCACAAACAATGATCCACACACTGTACCCACCAGGAAGGTACGCTGTTTCCCAAACAATAAACCCTGGGTCACCAGCGACCTGAAGGCCCTGCTGAATGAGAAGAAGAGGGCCTTCAAGGAGAAGGACAAGGACAAATTGAAATGCGTCCAGAGGGAGCTGAAGTTGCGGATTGCTGAGGGGAAGAGAGTGTATAAGGAGAAGATGGAGGACAAGCTGAGGCAGAGCCAGGTGAGAGAGGTGTGGAAGGGTATGAGAAATATCACTGGCTTCAAAAAGTCAAACAGTGGGCAGACGGAGGGGACCCAGGACAGAGCCAATGAGCTGAACCAATTTTTTAACAGGTTCGATACTGGCCCTGTCCACCTCCCCTCCAGCTCCCCAGACCACACACCCTCACGGCTATCCCACCCCCACTTTGCTCACAGCACCTCTGCTGAGACAATCAGTGACCCCACCTCCGCCCCTGCCCCCCCTGGACTGATCCTCAACACCCCCCTTCCCCCCACCTCCCTACCTGGGCTGGCTTTCACCACCAACCAAGTGAAGAGAGAGCTGGAGAGACTACACCAGTGGAAAGCGGCGGGCCCCGATGGCATCAGCCCAAGGGTGCTGAGGGTCTGTGCTGACCAACTGTGTGGAATACTCCAGCGTCTTTTCAACCTTAGCCTGAGCCTAGAAAGGGTCCCTGTGCTGTGGAAAACATCCTGCCTCGTCCCAGTGCCCAAGAAGGCACACCCCACTGTCCTGAATGACTTCAGACCTGTAGCGCTAACATCCCACATCATGAAGACCCTGGAAAGGTTAGTCCTCGCTCACCTCAGACCCCTGGTGTGTTCATCAATGGACCCCCTGCAGTTTGCATACCAGCGCAACATCGGGGTGGATGATGCAATCATCTACCTTCTGCAGAGGGCCTACTCTCACCTGGACAACGCAGGTTGCACTGTGAGGGTCATGTTTTTTGACTTCTCCAGTGCCTTCAATACCATTCAGCCCCTGCTACTGGGTGAGAAGATGAGGAGGATGGAAGTGGAAGCACCCTTAGTCTCCTGGGTCACGGACTACCTGACCGGTAGGCCACAATTTGTGCGACTACAGAGCTGTGTGTCAGAACGGGCAGTTAGCAACACAGGGGCCCCCCAGGGTACGGTCCTGTCCCCCTTCCTGTTCACCCTCTACACCTCAGACTTCAGATATAACTCTGAAACATGCCACCTACAGAAGTTCTCGGATGACTCTGCTATTGTAGGGTGCATCAGGGGTGGGCAGGAGGAGGAGTACAGGAGCACAATCAGTGACTTTGTGTTGTGGTGTGAGCAGAACCACCTTCAGCTCAACATCAGCAAAACTAAGGAGATGGTGGTGGACTTCAGGAGAACCAAGGCACAACTGACTGCAGTCCCTATAAAGGGGATGGATGTGGAAATGGTTGAGTCATACAAGTTCTTGGGGGTCCATATGGACAACAGACTGGAATGGGCTGGTAACACCGGGGCCCTGTACAAAAAGGGCCAGAGCCGACTCTACTTTCTGAGGAGGCTCAGGTCCTTCAACGTGTGCAGTAAACTACTGCATACCTTCTACCAGTCTGTGGTGGCCAGTGCCATCTTTTTTGCAGTGGTGTGCTGGGGAGCAAACATCAAAGCCGGTGATGCTTCTCGGGTAAATAAGCTGATCAGGAAGGCTAGCTCTGTCCTGGGGATGAGCCTTGACACTCTAGAGGAGGTGGCGGAGAGACGGATCCTGGCCAAACTGCTGGCCATCATGGACAACGTCACCCACCCTCTGCACGCTATGGTTATGACGCAGAGGAGCTCTTTCAGTCACAGACTGATCCCACCACGGTGTGCCAGAGAGCGCCACAGGAGGTCCTTCCTGCCGGCGGCTATGAGACTATATAATGCCTCACCGGGGTGCCGTGCCGTCGGCAACATAGATCTGGAACTGTTGGGGTGCTAGGACCTAGTTTAACAATTATGCATCCATCCGTGAGTAACTCTGTTCCGTCAGCACTCATCCACTCAGGACCTACTTATTCATACAGGTCTGTATATACATACCCATGTACAGTTGTTATATTATATCACATGCAATATTGTAAGTAATTATTGGACCTAGGCATTCACTCAGGAATGCATATTAGTATCCTGCCAGTTGCACCTTTTCTCATTGCTTTTAGTATATCAAATGTGCAATAAGTGCAGTTGTCTGTAATTAAACCCTGCGCACTAAGGACTGTATTTTAAGGGAATTACTATTATTACCCCAATGATATCATACACACATTTAGCTATTAAAGTATCTCTTCCTGTCATTTACCTGTACAGTTTGTGTAAACATGCAAGTATTCACTTATCTGTAAATATAACGGTATACCTAACTGTACAGCTAATTTAACCATGCAAAATTTTCACTTACCTGTTCATTTAGCCAGTCTGTCTATTAAGTAAACTATTATTACCCTCGCTCATATCATACGCATTAGCTACTGAAGTATTTCTCTGCCATCAACCTGTATAGTATAGTTAACCATCCAACATCCACCAATGTATAGTGTACATATTCAGCCAACCACTCATACTATGCAATGTCCTTTTATAGCTTTTTTTTTGCACTCCAGATATCCTGTATTTCTATACTTTTTCATACTGCCGCTCTATGTATCATGTACCGTGTATCTGTCTTTTGTGTACTTTCGTTGTGGCATTTTGCACCTGCCCTGTGTTTTTGTTGTAGCTGCTTGATAATGAAATTTCCCCCCCGGGGGATCAATAAAGTACCTATCTATCTATCTATCTATCTATCTATGTGTGGGGAGCCTAAATACAATCCCCAATCAGAGACAACCCTGTACAGCTGTCTCTGATTGAGGATCATTATTCCCCTAGTTAGGGTGTGAGGGCTTGAAACCCTCACAGCAGCGACGCTCCCCATCCAACGTGACAGCGCTTGAGAGGATCTGCAGAGAAAAATGTGAGAAACTCACGAAATGTGCTTGTAGCGTCATACCCAATCTCAATGTCAACAGTGAAGTGGCTGGCCTTCTAAGCAGAACACTTTTTTTCCAATCTTCCTCTGTCCAGTGTCTGTGTTCTTGTGCCCATCTTAATCTTTTCTTTTTATTGGCCAGTCTGAGATATGGCTTTTTCTTTGCAATTTTGCCTTGAAGGCCATCATCCCGGAGTCGCCTCTTCACTGTTGACGTTGCAAATTGTGTTTTGTGGGCATTATTTAATGAAGCTGCCAGTTGAGGATTTGTGAGGTGTCTGTTTCTCAAACTAGAAACTCTAACGTACTTGTCCTCTTGCTCAGTTGTGCACCGGGGCCTCCCACTCCTCTTTCTATTATGGTTAGAACCAGTTTGCGCTGTTCTGTGAAGGGAGTAGTACACAGCGTTGTACGAGATCTTCAGTTTCTTGGCAATTTCTTGCATGAAATAGCCTTCATTTCTCAGAACAAGAATAGACTGACAAGTTTCAGAAGAAAGTAAGCTAGTCTGAAGAAGGACAGTTTTATTGCTACTTTAAACAGCACAACAGTTTTCAGCAGTGCTAAAATGATCAATTAGCCTTTTAAAATGATAAACTTGGATTAGCTAACACAACGTGCCATTGGAACACAGGAGTGATGGTTGCTGTTAATTGGCCTAGGTACACCTATGTAGATATTCCATAAAAATAATCTGCCGTTTACAGCTACAATAGTCATTTACAACATTAGCAATGTCTACACTGTATTTCTGATCAATTTGATGTTATTTTAATGGACAAAAAATGTGTTTTTCAAAAACAAAGGCATTTCTAAGTAACCCCAAATTTTTAAACGGTAGTGTACACTGGAGTTACTTACCAAGATGACATTGAATGTTCCTGAGTGGCCGAGTTACAGTGTTGACTGAAATCTATGGCAAGACCTGAAAATGGTTGTCTAGCAATGATCAACAACCAATTTGACAGAGCTTGAAGAATTTTGAAAAGAAAAATTGGCGAATGTTGCACAATACAGGTCTGGAAAGCTCTTAGAGACTTACCCCGAAAGACTCACAGATGTAATCGCTATCAAAGGTGCTTATACAAAGTATTGACCCAGGGGTGCGAATATTTGTGTAAATTAGATATGTGGATTAAGTCAAGTGGTATGAATACTTTCTGAAGGATTACAAAGGAAGGCTGTATGAAAGCGGGAAAAGGAACTATGCAAGTTGCACAAATCACTTAAAGTGAAACTGATTGCGTTTGAACTACTTTGCAGATATGAAACAAACATACAATCGTAATGTCAGTAAAAAATATCAAATTCTCAGTTTTCGCTTCAAAACCAACTTCATAAGAGGTTTTTTTATATTTGACTCAAAATTCCATGATGTACCGTAGGTCATTGCTGACAGAATAGATAGATGCAGTTCAATGCATGATTAATATAATTCACCATTACATTTCTTGGAAGTCTAATAAATATTGCTATCAGGTTGTAAATCACAGATGGGCTAGTACATTGTTTGCTGACTCCACCCATTCGGGATGCACTTTTTCAGTTTCAATGACTCAATATTTAGTACCAAAAAACAGACAAATGTCAATACAATCAAACTATCAAGAGCAATAGGCTAGCGCAATAAGCAATAGGCTAGCGCACATGTGTCAAATACAGGGCCTGTGGGCCAAATAGAACACACAAGCGAGTATAAATAAGTTTACAGTTGAGTCATCTACTTAATGAAATGACAGCCTGATGCACTCGCATCAGAGAATTCAACTTCAATTGCGCTGCTTTTGTGTGTCCCATTTACAGTGTACAATGGAGGGAAAGTGTACAGACAGACACATTCCTAGCTAGGCTACTAAAATGTTGCAATCTGGCTTTGGTTTTTAACGCTTGACAATGAATAACCCAAAAAACTAAACCTGCAGCAAAACACCATGTAAAGAAGAAAGTAGGTCTATTACAACAATATTTGAGCAGTGCATTCAACCGCACCAATGATTCATGCAGTGCAACAAAAAAAGAAATGTTACAACAACGCATAGATACGTTTTTGTTATTTTGAGTTATTAAATACTTTTTGATTAGGGTTGCAGCATATTATTATGCACATCTGCAAGCATTTTAGCAAAAGCTTTTGTTTTAATATGTTAAAATGCTATATACAACATCCTATGCTGAACTTGAACGACTGTTATCCAGTTAGCTTATCTCTTAGTTGTATTTGGCATTGATCAAATGGGCGGCCAGGCAGGCATATAGGCCTACTGTAGTTCTGATTGACGATGGTGCACCGGTCTGTGTAGACTCCTGTCCTGGACAAGACAGATGTTTTTATTAGATTTTTTTCATTGTCCAAATGCATGGCCGCTTTCCCACTCTATATTGCTATAACATTTTCACAAATGCCTTAAGTCATTCCCTAACAGAATTTATGAAAACTTGAAAATGACCGTATCTATGTGCTCGCTTGTCAGAAAATGTAAAAAGAAAAAAAATAAGTAATATTCTTCAAGGGGTGTATATGAACACATTTGAATAAGATTCCATGTTGCTAAAACGCTGTCAGTTCCACTTTAAAGGTTCAATGCAGCCATTTATTTCTCAATATCAAAACATTTCCGGGTAACAATTAAGTGTGATTGTTTTCAATTAAAATGGTCAAAATGAAATATATATATATTCTTAGCAAAGGCCAATTTCCCAAGCAAGAATTGTGCTAGGACTGTCTGGGGGTGGTCTGAATGGGGAAGGAAAAACTAGCTGTTATTGGCAGAGAGGTTTGTAACTGTCTTTCTTATTGGTCTATTAACTAATTTACTACCTGGTGATGACTCCAGGCAGGCCAAAACGCCATCCTACCAAAACAGGCTGACATGTTAAACAGCTCTTTCACTAAAAGGGCATTTTCATCAGTATTATTCCAACCTCATAGTGTGGAAGTATATATAAAACACAGGAAAATCACGTTTTTGACTGCACTGAGCCTTGAACTGTTGAGTCAGTCCCTCTAGGAGGGAAATTATTAAGAACCTTTTAAACATCAACAGTGATATATCAATAAAGTTCATTGAACATCGTCAAGGCCATCTATAGATGAGCAGCACCATCATCGGAGTGAAAGATGTGTGTCATACCTCTTGTGGGTTCATTCATTTGTTAGGGAGAGAGGAGGAGGGTATGTCTTGCTGTCAGCCACTGTGGCCTCTTGCCATGCTTCAGTGTGGTCTTTAACCTTTATTTTCAGAATGTATCTTCAACCTGATAGCTTTTCTCAAATGTTCTGGCTTTTTCGCTTTAGAGTTATTACGTCCACAGGCAGACAACTAGCTAACACTCTCTGTCAAAAGGGAGGAGGACAGGACTTATTTTGGACCTGACCTTTTCCTGAAACAACAAACACGTCTTTACTCCACAAACACTTACTTCCTCCCTCGCCTATCTCCGCTCCCTCCTTCTTTGACACAACTAGCTGCTATCTGAAACAAACCTGTCATAGTTTAAGGCCACTAATTCCCCTGTATTATTGCTGTTACATAAGGAAAGCCCCCCAGGCAAGAGTACAAATAAATATATCAACAAATGACTGCCAACCATCTTTTCACACTGCAATGTCATCCCGTCCTAATTTAAACTTGATGGTTTTCAAGATTGTGAATATTTTTATAACCCATTCTCCATGGTGTTATGATCAGTAGGTAAGCAGCAGATGTCTATGGGAGACGGTAGAAGCCATAGTGTGTGTACTGTGTAGTCCTTTTCTTCCTGGGTTTAGCTGAGAATGAATGAGGAATGAATGGCGTTTTTATTTCATATCTTTCATATCCACTAAGTCTCGCCTCCCCCTGGATTGTATTGGTGTTGTCGGCGGCAACGGTCGTCCTCCCTCACTTCCTGTTCCCCTGTGTGAGAACGTGTCAGTTCCTGTCAAACTATCCAATCAGATGAGGCCTTTCAGCACATCAACATCCTAGTGTTTCTCCAATTTCTGATCCAGTCAACCAAGTTTTTTATGAAGTAAGGTGAGATGATATGATATGATGCTATATGTAATTACATCAATACTGTATTATGAACAAGTCCAATTCATGTGTTGATTGGCCGTTGAGGATGTGACTTCCCCACTGGGCTTGGTGAAAACATACCTGCTGTGGGACTGAGACAGCTAGAGATATAAAGAGAGAGGATGCCTTAAGAGACTGTACAAGGCATGAATAATGCAGAGGGCATTTCCATTTTGCTTTTCAGATGACTTGCAGGGAAACTTGTGTTTCAACTACAATCAGCACATGTCTCTAGCACAGTGCAAAGACACAGCTTTGATACTTCTCTCTCTCTCTCTCTCTCTTACACACACACACATACACACAAATATACAAACATATACATGCACACACACATACCAACACACACTCAGAACCCAAATGTCCCCCCTCTGAAGCTGCAGCTTTCGTCTTGCAGAGAAAGGATACTTCAATGACAGAGAACCTGTCATACACAGACGCAGGTTCACACAAAGAAAACAAACACACACACACAGGGATTACTCAAGCACACTTTGTCTCACACACCAACACATGCCCGTATGCATGGATGTACACACACACACACACATTTACAAACACGCCTATTAAGTCATTACGTTGCCCTGCATGGTCCTTGTTTGGAGCAGGATCAGTTATCTGGAGGAGAATGTAAAGAGGCTGGTGTATGGAAGAGGAGTAAAGAGCTGTTTGTCTGCTGTGGCTTTTTTACCTCCTTTCTGATCACTGCTCAGTGCAGAAGAATCTCACCCGTTATCTGTCACTGTCACTGTCTCTCGCTCTCTCTCTTTCTCTCTCTCTTTATCTCTCTCTCTTCCTCTTTCACTCTCTTCCTCTCTCCCTCCCTTCCTTGAATGTGTCCATGCACTTCGATGTCAGAAAAGGGCCGTTAGATAACAGATAGAGATGATTCTCGAGATATGCATGCCAGATCTTCCTGATCTGCATTTCTCTCCTTCTATAGAATACACCAGTGACACTTCTCTGGCTCTTTGTCATTGTCCTCTGTCCTCCTGTCTTTGTGTGGCTGTAGTTACATTCACAGCTCACTGGTCCTCATTCAAGCCGGTGTCTATTCCACAAGTTGCCACAGGCAAAATCTATGACGTTAATATGCCTATTTATTCTGTTCCATCTGACTTCGCAATCCACACTCTCATCAGGCCAGCCAGGCAATTCATAAATTTGATCTTCACTATAAAAAGCATCTAGACATTATCTCACGTTTCTTTTAGACCAACATTTAGTTTTCAACAGCGGAGACTTATATATATAAACCTTACTGTCTGTCTTTCCGACATTTACAACATTGTTTCAATATTCAAATTCGATCTCCAGCTGTCCCATAGTAATGAATGTGTAGTGAATCGGGACGAAACAGACAGCCAGGCAGCGTTTCTCAGAATCATGAATCACCTGGCATCATTTTTAAGGATATATACAAAAAAATATCTATTGAAAAAGGTAAAATGAAACGCAGCTAGTTTGCAGTCTTTCCAGCTTCAGTTTGAAGTGATTGTGTTACTGTAGTTGTGTTGTTGGCTAGCTCCTCTGAACAACAGTGTCCTGACGAGTGAGCACATTTTCTATGCCAGACAAAATCGACTTTGTCTCAGGCCTAACAACACCCGTGCCAATATATCCTCCAAACACCGGCTTCTCTGGAATGATCACTTAAATGTAATGTGTTATTGATGGGGTTGCAGTGTTATCAGGGTTATCCAACCAAATATGCTTGGCTTTTATTTTACAGCAGGGAGGGGAGGGATGGGAGGGGGCAGAAGGACAATTAAAATGTCACGTGTAAAAAGAGGGTTTGGGGTTGGATGATCCGTAGCGTGATTACCAATCAGGCGATACGATACAAGCTGGCTGGCTAGCCAACAGACATGGCCCTTTCTCATCAGATACTATTCTTCTCTGGCTCAGATCTCTCGTCCCGACTTAAAAATGACTCAGTAATGAAATTTGGCAGCAGGCAGAGGACTTTGTATTCAGGCGGAAGTAGATAGAACCGTAGAACTAGAATGGATGGCACATCTGGTCGAATGGCAGCATCGCGTGAAAAAGGCACAAACGCCGCCTGACGACTGGGCAAGATATAGTACCACAGCAACCTGTCATTACTCATTACCCAATTAAAACAGACCTGTAATCCTCCACCTGTTTCTCTTTATCCTTCTTCTCTTCCTTCTCTTCCTTCAACTCCTTCTTGCCCCCCATCCCTAATACATGTGTAAATATTGGACTATAAATTATGCCTTACTGTATTACACTTATGCTAAAATGTTTATTCTATTCCACTGAAACGTTTACTTCATGTTTGTTTTCTTATCTTTTATTATTTCTTATTGATGTTGCATTGTCCAGAAGGAACCTGCAAGTAAACATTTGGTTGGACGGTGTATACCATGTGTATCCTGGACTGATCTGCAACACCTCCCATCCCCCCACCTCTGGACTGATCCTCAACAACCCCCTTCCCCCCACCTCCCCACCTAGGCTGGCTTTCACCACCAACAAAGTGAAGAGAGAGCTGGAGAGACTACATCAGTGGAAAGTGGCGGGCCCTGATGGCATCAGCCCAAGGGTGCTTAGGGTCTGTGCTGACCAACTGTGTGGACTACTCCAGCGACGATTCAACCTTAGCCTGAGCCTGGAAAGGGTCCCTGTGCTGTGGATAACATCCTGCCTCGTCCCAGTGACCAAGAAGGCACACCCCACTGTCCTGAATGACTTCAGACCTGTAGCGCTAACATCCCACATCATGAAGACCCTGGAAAGGTTAGCCCTCGCTCACCTCAGACCCCTGGTGTGTACATCACTGGACCCCCTGCAGTTCACATATCAGCGCAACATTGGGGTGGATGATGCACCCTTAGTCTCCTGGGTTACGGACTACCTGACCAGTAGGCCACAATTTGTGCGGCTACAGAGCTGTGTGTCAGAACGGGCAGTGAGCAACACAGGGACCCCCCAGGGAACGGTCCTGTCCCCCTTACTGTTCACCCTCTACACCTCGGACAGATATAACAAAAAGGGCCAGAGCCGACTCTACTTTCTGAGGAGACTGGTAGAAAGTATGCAGTAGTTTACTGCACACGTTGAAGGACCTGAGCCTCCTCAGAAAGTAGAGCCGACTCTACTTTCTGAGGAGGCTCAGGTCCTTCAACGTGTGCAGTAAACTACTGCATACTTTCTACCAGTCTGTGGTGGCCAGTGCAATCTTTTTTTGCAGTGGTGTGCTGGGGCACCAACATAAAGGCCGGTGATGCTTCTCGTGTAAATAAGCTGATCAGGAAGGCTTGCTCTGTTCTGGGGATTAGCCTTGACACTCTAGAGGAGGTGGCGGAGAGACGGATCCTGGCCAAACTGCTGGACAACGTCACCCACCCTCTGCATGCCATGGTTATGATGCAGAGGAGCACTTTCAGTCACAGACTGATCCCACCACGTTGTGCCAGAGAGCGCTACAGGAGGTTCTTCCTGCCGGAGGCTATTAGACTATTTAATCCTTCACCGGGGTGCCGTGCCGTCGGCAACATAGACCTGGAACTGTTAGGGTGTTAGGACCTAGTTTAACAATTATGCATCCATCCGTGAGTAACTCTGGTCTGTAATCACTCATTCACTCAGGACTTATTCATTCAGGACTGTATATACATATCCATGTACAGTTGTTATATCATATCACGTGCAATATTGTAAGTAATTCTTGGACTGAACTTAGGTAGTCATTCACTCAGGAATGCATATTAGTATCCTGTCAGTTGTATCTTTTTTCATTGCTTTTAGTATATCGAATGTGCAATACGTGCATTTATCTGTAATCAATCCCTGCACTAAGGACTGTATTTTAAGGGAATTATTATTATTACCCTAAATCTATCTATAAAACCTGAAATGTCTCTTTCTCTTTCTCATGCTTCTCTTTCAGATAGTGTGTGTTCTCTGGCTTTAGCTAGCTGACTGGCATCTTGGTGGCAGCCAGAGACACACAGCACACACACTCCCTCCCTGGAGCAATCTCCTGTTGAGATGCAAATTCATTGGTAAAGAGTGGATTTTCTCTGCATGACCAGTCCATAAATCTACTCGCTGGTTTTCAATCTTTTTCACAATGTTCAGTTTCCTCCCAAAATTGTTTTCCTGATTTTATGAGTAAAGTTGACAAAACTGTAAAGCATTTACTGAAATATGGCTTGAGAGTCACCAAGTGCAGTCATACATTTTGTAACGGCGCTCCTCTTTGATTTAAAACATTAATATGTTAATAGGAGGTTTTTATTATGTGTTGTGAATGAAATACAGGACAAAGTATTTTTCATATGTACTAGATGTTAATGTGTATCTATTGTGAACTTATATAATTGCATATGCACTAGCAGTCTACGTTCGTAATGAGTTGGAATCCCCTGATAATACAGTATTTACTATCCTTTCTAGCAAGAGTGGTCAGGTGATCCAGAAGACAGATGAGGGGGAAACATAGACTCAGTGATGGGGAGAGGGACAGCATGGGGAAGCGATGGAGTGTGAGAGTGAGAGAGAAAGAGATGTGCGAGCAAAATAGAACATAGTCAGGGGGTAGAGAAAAAGTGGTGGGAGCTAGAGAGAAAAGGAGATGATTGACAGACAGTGAGTAGTAAAGGATCGACACATAGTTGAGAGACTGAAACAGGGAGCAGAGTTAGTTAGAAAAGCATAGAGGAGTCAGAGTAGAAAACAGAGAGAAATAAAAGTACAACTTTCAAACAGATGCGAGAGTAACGAATGCACAAAGAGAGAGAGAACTAGATGAGAGGTTAGATGAGAGAGACAGGCAGCGAATGACAGCAGGTAGAGGAGAGAAATTAAGCGATAAAAAGTTATATTTGAGCGGTAGACTGACAGACAGATGGAGTGAGAGAGAAGTGAAAGTAAACATTGAGAGGTATTTAAAGAGAGAGAGAGAGAGAGACAGACAGACAGACAGACAGACAGACAGACAGACAGACAGACAGACAGACAGACAGACAGACAGACAGACAGACAGACAGACAGACAGACAGACAGACAGACAGACAGACAGACAGACAGACAGACAGACAGACACAGAGAGACACAGAGACACAGAGAGACACAGAGAGACACAGAGAGACACAGAGAGACAGAGTTGAATTTAATTGAGGAAACAGACAGAGAGAGAGAGAGAGAGAGAGAGAGAGAGAGAGAAACAGACACCGAAACAGACAGACAGAGAAACAAACAGACAGAGAAACAAACAGACAGAGAAACAGACAGACAGACAGACAGAATCAGAAATCAGAAATTGGTGGCAGATGGGAGGTTAAGGTGTGGAGAATGAAGTAATATAGCCTGGGTACCATTTGATTTAGCTAATGTTACTCTAGCCTGGGTACTGTCTGTTTAGCTAACATTCCTCTAGCCTGGGTACCGTCTGTTTAGCTAATATTCCTCTAGCCTGGGTACCATCTGTTTAGCTAACATTCCACTCCTTGCACTCTGTGTCTGTTCCGCATGACAAGGACTGTTAAGGAGGGGAATGATAGCTAAACAGACTGGTGCCCAGACTAGAGGTAATACTAGCTAAACAGACTGGTACTCAGACTAGAGGTAATGATAGCTAAACAGACGGTACCCAGGCTAGTTGAATGATAGCTAAACAGACAGTACCCAGGCTAGAGTAACGTTAGCTAAATCAAATGGTAATGATAGCTAAACAGACTTGTAGCCAGACTAGAGGTAATACTAGCTAAACAGACTGGTACTCAGACTAGAGTTAATGATAGCTGAACAGATTGGTAGCCAGACTAGAGGTAATGATAGCTAAACAGACTGGTACCTAGATGAGAGGTAATGGAGCACTGCAGCAGAATTAGTGGAGCAGTGGAGAAGCTGTGACGAGGGAGCATAGAAGAAATATATATTTTACCTCAGGAGTATCTCTCCAGGGAGCTGTGAGCACAGGGGGGGATGAGATATCATGGCCAATCTAACCCCAGGATCTCTTTTCTAACCCACACACACTAGATGAGATTAATCTCACTTCTGCCAGTCTGCCTGCTTGTCTGTCTGTCTGCTCACTAAATGCTAAGCATGATCATAATAATATTGTTAATATGAATTATTACATTATTATACAACCATCGAATAAAGAGCAAAGGAAAAAATTGCCCTCATTCAGTTAACAAAAGACAGAAACACATAAACCATGATGAATCTGTACAATAAACCATGATGAATCTGTACAATAAACCATGATAAATCTGTACAGTTATTTGAATGATGGATAATTTAAATGACAAGATAAAATGCAAGGTGCCCCATACGGCACTGCATATGACAGAGAAACGTATTTCTATTCTGCCTGGGAAAATATCACATGATAACTTAATCTAACTGGTAATAAGGAAAAACGCAGATGTCAGAACAGCTGAAACTGCTGAAAATCTCAAATTGCTGCCTTTAGCTTAGATAAAATAAAGAAAGAGAGACAGAGAGAGAGAGAGAGAAAGAAAGAAAGAGAGAGAAGGAGATAGAAAGAGAGAGACAACACAACTGGAACTTGTATTTGTTTGAAAGGCTGCTCAAAGAGCCCTGTATTTCACTATCATGGACGGCGCTGGAACGGCATGCTCTAAATCTGCTGTTGGTGATAGTGGACTACTAAGTAAAGCCACATAGTAGAGGAATACATCATACGATTCAGATTTTGAGATTGAGATTCAGATTGAGATTCAGTATCGAATAGTCAGTAAAATAACAGGACTAAAATAAATCAAATAAAAACAATGGAAATAGAAATATATACATAATGACATCTGTGGCAGTGATGAATAAATACATGTCCATTGGGGTGGAGGCAGAGGGTTAAGGGGTGGGGGGAAATTACCATAGGGGGGGCAGCGTGACCATTGAGGGGGTGTGGGGACTAAGTGTAACAGCTCTAGGACTAGGTAGATAATAACCTGAAGCAGTGCTCTAGGACTAGGTAGACAATAACCTGAAGCAGTGCTCTAGGACTAGGTAGATAATAACCTGAAGCAGTGCTCTAGGACTAGGTAGACAATAACCTGAAGCAGTGCTCTAGAACTAGGTAGACAATAACCTGAAGAGGCGCTCTAGAACTAGGTAGACAATAACCTGAAGCAGTGCTCTAGGACTAGGTAGACAATAACCTGAAGCAGTGCTCTAGAACTAGGTAGACAATAACCTGAAGCAGTGCTCTAGAACTAGGTAGACAATAACCTGAAGCAGTGCTCTAGGACTAGGTAGACAATAACCTGAAGCAGTGCTCTGGAACTAGGTAGACAATAACCTGAAGCAGTGCTCTAGAACTAGGTAGACAATAACCTGAAGCAGTGCTCTAGAACTAGGTAGACAATAGCCTGAAGCAGTGCTCTGGAACTAGGTAGACAATAACCTGAAGCAGTGCTCTAGAACTAGGTAGACAATACCCTGAAGAGGTGCTCTAGAACTAGGTAGACAATAACCTGAAGCAGTGCTCTAGAACTAGGTAGACAATAACCTGAAGCAGTGCTCTAGAACTTGCTTTCATCCCACATCTTGGTTAAGATCGAACTAAGGAAATCTGACCCACAAGCAATGCTAAAGGTTAACTTGCTCATGAGACAATTGACAATACAGTCATGCTTGACAACTATTTAACTGAATGTCTGTTCTGATGCTGAGGATGAATCATAGTGAAATATAAACCCTGCATCGATATCACTAACCTAATAATATCTGTGAATTCTGGAACTGAAGAGTACCTCCTCCTCCTACAAATGACCAGAGCCTCAACTATTATTATGAATGGCAAGTCTTTATCTGACTCCATACGTCAGGCACTATAATATCACTATAATGTAATAATGCCAAGCAAACAACCCCACAGTCTATGCACTCCTACAGAAAACCATCTTTGAAAACAGCAGATTGAGTGTCCTTTCCTCATCCCTCCACCTATTGATCCCTAACTTTGACCAGGGTTGGTGTGAATGGCGGAGGGTGGGCACGTGAGAAGGGATGGCAATTTGAACATTTGTCCTCCGCCTTCAGCTGGAAAATGGTTGAGGAGAGGAGAGTGGTGGATATTAGCACTGGATGTCTGAGCAGATGGTGAAGCCAGTCAGCTGCCTGATCGTGAATACACACCGACACACACACACACAAGCAGTCACACATCCACACGCAAGAACACACTTACACAATGTATCAATTGCTTAAACACACAAGGGACACACTCCTGTGATGTAGTTCATTTAAGGAAATACACTGTGATACACTACATCGAGGGGAAATCTAGGTAGTATTCCACAATATAGAGTGTCTATCTAAGATGCACTGAAGCGCATAGGGAATAGAATATACGCCATAGATTCTATGATACGTTGAACCCCACAGTGAAGTAAACAGCCCGCTGCAATGAGACAAGATATTATTTTAACTACCATTGATAATGGCAAACCCTGGTCATGGCCCCACTCTCCCAGGGTGTCAGAGGGAGTTGGGATATGCAAAAAACACATTTCTAATGGCTTATTAATACACACTTGTACATACAGCGGGTGAAATAAGTATTGAACACGTCACCATTCTTCTCAGTAAATATATTTCCAAAGGTGCTATTGACATGGAATTTTCACCAGATGTTGGTAACAACCCAAGTAATCCATACATACAAAGAAACCAAAACAAATAAGTTCAGAAATTAAGTTATGTGTAATAATGTGAAATGACACAGCGAAAAAGTATTGAACACATGAAGAAAGGGAGGTTCAAAAAGGCATGGGAAGCCAAGACAACAGCTGAAAACTATCAGTAATTAAAAAGCAATCCAGCCCCCTGTCAGTGCAAATTAATATCAGATGGTTCAGTACCAACTGATGGCCTACAAAAAGGTCTCATTGCCAAGGTGTACACAAAAGACCTCATCTCATGATGGGTTAAAGCAAAGAGCTGTCTCAAGACATTCGCAACCTAATTGTTGCAAAACATAATGATGGCATTGGTTATAAGCGAATTTCTAAGCTTCTGAATGTTCCAGTGAGCACTGTTGGGGCCATAATACGGAAGTGGAAAGTGGAATCATTTCACCATAAATTTGCCTCGACCAGGTGCTCCTCGTAAATTTGCCCATTCATCCTTCCTTCAATTATGTGAAGTTTGCCAGTACCATTTGCTGAAAAGCAGCCCCACACCATGATGTTCCCACCTCCAAACTTCACTGTTGGTATGGTGTTTTTAGGGTGATGTGCAGTGCCATTTCTCCTCCAAACATAGTGTGTATTATGACATCCAAACAGTTCAAATTTGCTCTCATCTGACCACACTATATTCTCCCAGTATTTCACTGGCTTTTCCAAATGTTGTGCAGCAAACTTTAAACGAGCTTCAACATGCTTTTTTTTCAGCAATGGAGTCTTGCGTGGTAAGCGTGCATACAGGCCATGGCGGTGGAGTGCATTACTTAATGTTTTCTTTGAGACAACAGTACCTGCTAATTGCAGGTCTTTTTGAAGCTCTCCACAAGTGGTCCTTGGCTCTTGGACAACTCTTCTGATTATTCTTTTCACTCCTCTGTCAGAAATCTTGCGAGGAGCACCTGGTCGAGGCAAATTTATGGTGAAATGATTGTCTTTCCACTTCCATATTATGGCCCCAACAGTGCTCACTGGAACATTCAGAAGCTTAGAAATGTGCCTAAAACCAATGCCATCATTATGTTTTGCAACAATTAGGTTGTGAATGTCTTGAGACAGCTCTTTGCTTTTACCCATCATGAGATGTGTCTTGTGTGACACCTTGGCAATGATACCTTTTTGTAGGCCATCAGTTGGGACTGAACCAGCTGATATTAATTTGCACTGACAGGGGGCTTGATTGTTTTTTAATTACTGATAGTTTTCAGCTGTTGTCTTGGCTCTCCATGCCTTTTTGCACCTCCCTTTCTTCATGTGTTCAATACTTTTTCCCTGTGTCATTTCATATTACTACACATAACTTCATTTCTGAACTTATTTGTTTTGGCTTCTTTGTATGTATGGATTACTTGGGTTGTTACCAACATCTGGTGAAACTTTCATGTCAATAGCACCTTTGGAAATATATTTACTGAGAAAAATGGTGACGTGTTCAATACTTATTTCACCCGCTGTATATATAAGCACCCACCAAATTGTTATTATTATTATTATCATCATCATTATTATTATTATTATTATTATTATTATTATAGACTAGACTGGACTAGTATAGACTAGACTCCACTTTCCTTCTAGCTTGGAAAATTAACAGAAAAATTTTTAAAAACACAAAAATGAAACAGAAAAACACAGTCAGTTGCACATGATTAACTCTGCCAGCAAAATCCTCATAGTTCAAGCATAAGCCATTGCATGGTAGTCACAACAACTGCATGACTATATTCTAATTGCAATGCACGTTATATATTTTTGTTTAATGGCCTGCCCGGCTGCAGTGGAGCTTTACTGACTCCTATAGGAGGGTCCCAGATCTCACTCTACAGCATTGACCTCAAACTCTCGTGCTCCCTCTCTCTCTCTCTCTCTCTCTCTCTCTCTCTCTCTGTGAGTGTTGTTCCTGGTTCTGTTCTGTCTCTGAGGTCATTACAGCATAACCTGCTGGTTGAATTACAGTCAGAGCTGCCTCTGAATTAATCACCAACTGATCTCTCTCTCTCTCTCTCTTTCTCTCTCTCTCTCCGTCTCTTCATCTCTCTCTCTCTGTCCATCTCTCTCTCTCTCTCTCTCTCTCTCTCTCTCTCTCTCTCTCTCTCTCTCTCTCTCTCTCTCTCTCTCTCTCTCTCTCTCTCTCTCTCTCTCTCTCCATCTCTCTCACTCTCAATTCAATTTAATTCAAGGGGCTTTATTGGCTTGGGAAACATGTTAACATTGTCAAAGCAAGTGAAGTAGATAATAATAAACAATAAAAACAGTAAATATTACACTCACACAAGTTCCAAAATAATAGAGACATTTCAAATGTCATATTATGTCAATATGCAAATAGTTAAAGTACAAAAGGGAAAATAAATAAAGATAAATATGGGTTTTATTTACAATGTTGTTTGATCTTCACTCGTTGACTTTTTCTTGTGGCAACAGGTCGCAAATCTTGCTGCTGTGATTGCACACTGTGGTATTTCACCCAATAGATATGGGGGTTTATCAAAATTGGATTTGTTTTCTAATTCTTTGTGGGTTTGTGTAATCTGAGGGACATATATGTCTAATATGGTCATACATTTGGCAGGAGGTTAGGAAGTGCAACTCAGCTTCCACCTCATTTCGAGGGCAGTGTTGAGAGCCAGTTCTGTCTACGACAGCCTTTCTCAATAGCAAGGCTATGCTTACTGAGTCTGTACATAGTCAAAGCTTTCCTTAAGTTTGGGTCAGTCACAGTGGTCAGGTATTCTGCCACTGTGTACTCTCTGTTTAGGGCCAAATAGCATTCTAGTTTGCAAATTTTTTTTGTTAATTCTTTCCAATGTGTAAAGTAATTATCTTTTTGTTTTCTCACGATTTGGTTGGGTCTAATTGTATTGCTGTCCTGGGGCTCTGTGGGGCCTATTTGTTTTTGTGAACAGAGCCCCAGGACTAGCTTCCTTAGGGGACACTTCTCCAGGTTCATCTCTCTTTAGGTGATGGCTTTGTTATGGAAGGTTTGGGAATCGCTTCCTTTTAGGTGGTTGTAGAATTTAACGTCTCTTTTCTGGATTTTGACCATTAGCGGGTATTGGCCTAATTCTGCTCTCTATGCATTATTTGGTGTTTTACGTGTTACACAGAGGATAGTTTTGCAGAATTCTGCATGTCCCCTTTTACAAATTCTTGGTTGGTGAGCGGACCCCAGACCTCACAACCATAAAGGTCAATGGGTTCTATAAATTATAGTATTTTTAGCCAGATCCTAACTGGTATGTCAAATGTTATGTTCCTTTTGATGGCATAGAAGGCCCTTCTTGCCTTGTTTCAGATCGTTCACAGCTTTGTGGAAGTTACCTGTGGCACTCCAGAGTGGCGCAGCGGTCTAAGGCACTACGTGGTCTGTCGTACGGCAATTTGACATTTGCTCAGTGCATTGTTTTCACTGAGGAAATGTACAAGTCTGCTGTTAATGATAATGCAGAGAATTTCCCCAAGGTTGCTGTTGACGCATATCCCACAGTAGTTAAAATTTGTCTCGGGTCATCAGTCTTTTCTTAGGTTTTTGCATTCTTCATCAAACCATTTGTCATTGTTGTTAATTTTCTTAGGTTGTCTGCTTGAGATTTTTAGATTTGATAGGGAAGCTGAAAGGTAGAATGTGCTGTTTAGGATTTCTACTGCCAAGTTTACACCTTCACTATTACAGTGAAATGTTTTGTCCAGGGAGTTGTCTAAAAGGGATTGAATTTCAAATAAAATCAAATCAAATGTTATTTGTCACATAGATAGATAGGTACTTTATTGATCCCCAAAGGGACATTTCTTTGTCAAGCAGCTACAAAAAACACAGGACAGGTGCAAAATGCCAAAACAAAATACACAAAAGACAGATACATGATACATGATACATGATACATAGTGCGGCAGTATGAAAAAGTATAAAAATAGGAGTGCAAAAAGCTATAGAAAGGCATTGCATAGTATGAGTGAATTACTGAATATGTACACTATAGATTGTTATAGAGTGTGAAAATAAAAATTAAACAATTATTGCAAGTTGACATAAATAAAAAATATTTGCATGGTTAACTATACAGGTAGACGGCAGAAAAGGATACTTAAAAAGATACAAGTGCATATGATATAAATGAGGGTAATAATAGTTTACTTAATATAAAGTCTGGTTAAATATACAGGTAAATTAATATTGTAATATTTGCATGGTTAAATAAATTAAATGTACAGGTAAATGACAGGAAGAGATACTTAATGTGCGTATGATATAAATTAGGGTAATAATAATAATTCCATTAAAATGCAGTCCCTAGTACAGGGTTTAATTACAGATAAATACACGTATTGTACATTTGATATACTATATGCAATGAAAAAAGATACTACTGACAGGATACTAACTTACAGTCCTGAGTGAATGACTACGTAACAATAATGCATGTGATATGATATAACAACTGTGTATGAATATATACAGTATATACAATCCTGAATGAATGAGAGCTGAATGAATAAGTCCTGAATAAGCGCCGAATACAGCAGGTGTAGACCTTACAGTGAAATGCTTACCTACAAGCCCTTAACCAACAATGCTTTAAGAATCTTTAAGAAAAAATAATTAACAGCAGCAGTAAAATGACAATAGCGAGGGTATATACAGGGGTACTGGTACAGAGTCAATGTGTGGGGGCACCGGTTAGTCGAGGTAATTGAGGTAAATGTACATGTAGGTAGAGTTAAAGTGACTATGCCTAAATAATAAAACAGAGAGTAGCAGCAGCGTAAAAGAGGGGTCTAGTGGCCCTTTGATTAGCTGTTCAGTCTTATGGCTTGGAGGCAGAAGCTGTTAAGAAGCCCTTTGGACCTAGACTTGGAGCTCTGGTACCACTTGCCGTGTGGTAGCAGAGAGAACAGTCTATGACTAGGGTGTCTGGAGTCTTTGACAATTTTTAGAGCCTTCCTCTGACACCGCCAGGTCTTGGATGGCAGGAAACTTTGCCCCAGTGATGTACTGGGCTGTACGCACTACCCACTGTAGTGCCTTGCGGTCGGAGGCCGAGCAGTTACCATACCTGGCAGTGATGCAACCAGTCAGGATGCTCTCGATGGTGCAGCTGTAGAACCATTTGAGGATCTGAGGACCCATGCCAAATCTTTTCAGTTTGTTGGTAATGTGGAACTTGAGCACACACCCCTGAGGAGCCCCTGTGTTAAGTATCAGTGTGGTGGATGTGTTGTTACCTACCCTTACCACCTGGGAGTGGCCCGTCAGGAAGTCCAGGATCCAGTTACAGAGGGAGGTGTTTAGTCCCAGGGTCCTTAGCTTAGTGATGAGCTTTGAGGGCACTATGGTGTTGAAGGCTGAGCTGTAGTCAATGAATAGCATTCTCACATTGGTGTTCCTTTTGTCCAGGAGGGAAAGGGCAGTGTGGAGTGCAATAGAGATTGCGTCATCTGTTGATCTGTTTGAGCGGTATGCAAATTGAGGTGGGTCTAGGGTTTCTGGGATAATGGTTTTGATATGAGCCATGACCAGCCTTTCAAAGCACTTCATGGCTACAGACGTGAGTGCTACGGGTCTGTAGTCATTTAGGCAGGTTACAGTAGTGTTCTTGGGCACAGGGACTATGGTGGCCTGCTTGAAACACGTTGGTTTTACAGACTCAGTCATGGACAGGTTGAAAATGCCAGTGAAGACCATACAATCTACTGGATCAAGAATTCACTCTTACACCACAAATAATTTTTAAAAATACAAAAATGGAAGACTAAAGGAAATGACTCCCAAAACTGTTATTCAATTACATGAGCAAACAGCTACTGATGACACATCTGAGTCACTTTACATCTAAAAAGTCAATGCTCTCACTTTGAGGATGCCAAAGTAAAGGGCATGCTGAGGGCACTTTGTTTCCCACAGTCATCGATCATGGCTTAATTCTGCTCATTATAGTGTGGTTCATGTCTTCCTGGATCATCGATGGTTCAGAATTACTGACGGAGTAATGCCATGGGCTGACCCTGCAGAGTACACAGCTGTTTAAACATAATAATAGCAGGGTTGTTTAAACATAATAATACCAGAGCTGTTTAAACATAATATTACCAGAGATGTTTAAGCACAATAATACCAGGGTTGTTTAAACATAATAATACCATAGCTGTTTAAACATAATAATACCAGGGCTGTTTAAACATAATAATACCAAGGCTGCGTTCATCCATCTTCAATTGACAGTTATTACACTGAAACCTTGAATTGCAGTTTTACAGACAATATTAAACCCTAATGAAGTATTATGTTCATGCGGATGTGCAGGTAAATGTTAAATTCCTAAATTAAACCAGCCTAATTGCCCCTACTATTAAACACTAATGAAGGCCAGCATGAATACTGATACGGCTAATCATTTTGTAATATTACGGTTAACGCTGGTGGGTTTTTCCATAAACGCACATGACAGGGTTTCATATTCAAATATGAACATTACGAGATAGTGGTTAATGGTTGGCCCCTATCACCAAGCCACCCACACAGCTCTGCTGTAGGCAGACAAGTAATGAACAAATACACACACACGTACAGACGCATGCACGTATACACACGCACACACATACACACACACACACACACACACACACATAAACACATTTCTGGTATACGTTTGAATTAGTCCAGTTGACTGCATGTCTTGTTGTATAACCATTGTTGCTGTCCTCTTCCCACAAAGCACCACTCCTCTCCTGTCTCCTGACATGTCCATCCATCTGCATTTCCAGATCCCCCATCCCTTTAACCTCGCTTGTCATCACACCATCACACACACCTCCCAGACTCATTCTGCTGTGTTCCCCTGCTCAGCACATCTGTGTGTGTGTCCCAACTGACTCTTGCTTCTAGAACCTGAATCTCACAGCTAGAGTGCACATGTAATGTATTGTCAAATTGCAATGCAACGCAATGGCCATAATGAATGTATTTGCATTTTAAGTGTTTCAATATTTCCTGTTATGATGTCTGGGGATCCCAATGCAAATGGCCAATGGCAGTACAATATTTCATGTTATTTTGTAAGACTATTGTACATTTCTCGTCATACATTATCCATATTGATACAACCGTAGCTAAGATGGGGAGAAGTCTGTCCATAATAAAGCGTTGCTCTGCCTTCTTAACAGCACTATCAACAAGGCAGGTCCTACAGACCCTACTGTTCAGTAGTCAGGTGCCACAAAGGGGGACTTGCAGTTGGCTCAGAACAGGGCAGCACGGCTGGCCCTTAAATGTACACAGAGAGCTAACATTAATAATATGCATGTAAATCTCTCATGGCTCAAAGTGGAAGAGAGATTGACTTCATCACTACTTGTTTTTGTAAGAGGTGTTGACAAGCTGAATGTACCGAGCTGTCTGTTTAAATGTATGTAATAATTTTATATAATGTCATGTTTTATCTTTAGTTTTATATGTAATGGAAGTGCCTTAATATGTTTGGAACCCAGGAAGAGTAGATGCTGCAGCAGCTAATGGGGATCCCTAATAAATACTAATCCAAACACAAATGTGGAAGATAAACCTAACAACATTGCAGTTGTACATTGTATTACTTAGTTTGTTTAAGGCTGTTGTTTTCTCACTGGACAAGATATTCACCCGTGGAGCAATAAGCTCCACATGTAATATGCTAGAAAAGGATAATTAAAACATTCTATTTGGGATTCATTGTTACTGTGCCAGAGGAAAGTGCGTTCGATTTGAATTCTTCTAAATTAATTTGGGTTTTTAACGAGACAGTGTTTGGCTGTGAGGAGAAGAATGAAGTTCACCACAGCAGTTTGAGCATATTGCTTTGTGTCCCCATTAAAACATTGCCTCGGACCACAAAACAAAATGTCATGATTCACTCATCTCTGAGTCACTTGGTTTTGAAGAGTTGAGATTTCTCATTTATCCTCTCTCCCCATTCGTTCCGCTATCCCATGTACCATTATGTCAGTGACTGAGCTATTCTGTAACGCTGTATAATGACGTTCAGTAACAAACCATGGCTAATATACACGCCAATGTCTGAGCTAGTATTCCCACCAGAAATAAAACGTTGTAAGGTTGTTCCACAATGCCCTGCTCTTTGTCTGGAGTTACTGTAGCAGCTGATCACAACGTAGGTGAAAACAAGGGTTTGAAGGTTTGTTGTACTGTGCTGTTCTCTCATTCATTTAGGAAATAACGCCTCTAGTCCTAACGTATCAAAAATAAAAGTGATTCTCTAGCATTTTTACTCTTCCAAGCAAGTAAAAGTGATCTTTAGGACCCAACGTGTAGTACAGTACATTGGTTCCATGGAGTGCAGATCTACCTTAACACAAGTATCTCTGGAGGATAGTGAGGTCAAATGGTGAGCATCGCCTGCTAGACTTTAGATGGAGGAACACTGTTGGCTAAACACACACCAGGGACCCTGCTGTAGCCTTGGAGACAGCTGCTCTTTCTCTTCTTCCTCCCTGGTTGTGCCACCGACACCGGTTTGGCCTGAGAAGCTCACTGTTAGCCTACCATCATCATCATCATCATCATCTGTGTGATCTAACCCATCACGGCTCCCTGGCAGGGCCAAATGAAGCCATCACCATCAAGCATGTCTGGACTGCATCGCTTTGTAGAGCAGAGCAGGGGAAAGGCTGTGTGTGCATGGACCAGGTTGGCTACTCTTCAGTCGACTGGCTTCCCTACGACGCTGATGGTCAAATGTTAGCTGAATCACAGCATCAATCTCTCTTATCCATGGTTCACCTCACAATAGTTTTTTTTTGTTATTCTAGTAAACAACGTCAAGTATTGAAAATATAACCGTATTGGTGTCATGACCACTTCAAAAATTTGCCATACAGAAAAAAAGCTTGAACTATTTCCCAGATTATGCCTTATCATCAAACTATGTATCTGTTACAGTGATATACTGTATATTTCCCGTGTGTGGGATTTATCAGTGGTAGAATTTTAAGAGGAAGAGGTAGAATCCATCTAAATGTTAGAAGGGTCAACAACAGGTGCCTAGAGGGTGTCACTGGAGGCAGAGGACTCTCAGTAAGAAAGTGACACCTGAGATGTAAATTGAACAATTAAGGCAGCCCCCTGCACCTCTCTGTTGGGTTAAATATGGAAGACACATTTAGGTTGAATGCATTCAGTTGTACAACTGTCTAGGTATCCCCCTTTCCCTTTCCCTTCTTTCCCCCTTAATTCTCTAAAATGAGGAAAGCGGCGTAGCATAGTGCAGTGGTTCCCAACCTTTTTCGATTACTGCACAACCAACTGAATATTGCTCTGCCCGAAATACCTCTGAAGTAGCCCCTCGTGTGCATTTTACCAGTAAGCCTATGGTCTCACGAGTCTTCTCAAGTAACCTCTATGTATAGGCCAAGTACCCCCAGGGGTCCTAGTACCCCTGGTTGGGAACCACTGGCGTAGTGCACGAGAGGCAAGAATAAATGGGATAACTGCATAAGGAGGGGACGAGGTGGAGATGTGTGGCTTAGCTTGTGACCCAAGGAGGCCTGAGCCTTTGGCTGTGCATTATCAAGCCGATAAATTACCAGCTAGAGGAATGTGACTCCCAAAGTGGCCAGCTCGATCATACTTAGAGAGTCTGTCCTCTCTCCTCACCTGGGAAGATCCTCTGTTCTCTCGTTCTCTTTTATTTATTTTCTCTCTCTCTCTCTGTCTCTCTGTCTCTCTCTCTCGCTCTCTCTCTCAATCTTTATCTCTCTCTCACTCCTCTGTTATTGTCCGGTGGGGAATCTCTGCTCAATTTCACACACAATATCCATCATTTAGAGACTGGAGAGCAGACAGACAGACAGACAGACAGACACAGTTAGGGCATCCCTCTGTCCACATGTGCATGAACTCAACCGAACAGTGTCAACACCAACACCACTGAGTCCCATAACCTCCTCACACACCCACCCAGGCAACCACAGAGCTGTGACAATATTAACACAGCTAAACACCATCCACCATTACCACCTGCATTGTCTCCAACGGCAGCCATTGTAATAGTCCTGTGGTTCTGATTTAATGAAGCGTTATTAACTACTGGCTCTGAGGGGAAGTGGAGGGATTCTCTGAGCGTCGCAAAGTAGCCGTAATCAAATCCATCTATGTCTGGATGGATGGAAAGACCATTAGAAAGATGCAGGGACATTTCCATTAGTGATTTTGATAGGTGCCACCAGAACTACAGGTTGTGAAAACCCAAGCCGCAAAGCCTGATGGAGATCCATATGTGAAAAAATACACAAAATAGCTTGTGTGAAAAGTGAACATGCAATCAATGTACATGTCATTGAAATTAATCTTATTTCATTCTCTAGATAAAATATTTATATTTCAATGCTGATCATGTCGATCTAACAAAACGCTATTGTGCACAATTAATTATAAACTACTAAAACTAGTTTCAGCTGCACACCTGAAAGAGAGGGAGATAAAATATGATGGGAGACAGCTGGACCCCTGGTCCAGGAGAAACTTATTGAGTGCCTTGAGCTAGTGACTTGGGGCCTGACAAAGCTAGTGACTTGGGCCTGACAGAGGTAGTGGCTTGGAGCCTGATTGGGCTACAGACTGTGAGCTAGGGGATGTCACACCTATCAGTACAAAAAGCTCTGGGCCTACTGGGATAGGAAGCTGTGGACCTAGCATAGCAAGAAACTGTGAAACCACTAGGTGATCAGGGAACTGAGGACTAAGATGCTCTGTACCTACTGGACCTACTGGGGCTATAGAATGAGGACCTAGTAGGGCAGAGGGTGAGGTGTTTCCTACAACAGGACACTGAACACCTCGGACAGGAGGCATCCCCCACAGGGACATCAAGCAGGTCACCCACGGGTAGGGTTTCCCAAGGCTGGAGCTAGCGGGACACAGTTCAGAGTGGCTAGCATGAACCCCAAGCCTGGGATGGGAAGGTCCCACCAAGCAAGGACCGAGCCCCTGCAGCAGAGACTGGAGGGGGTGGCTCAGAGGGAGGAGCTTGGAGACAATTTTGAACAGCAGCAGGCTGGACGTCACAGGTAGGAGGAGTGAGACGTTTTGAAAAGCAGCAGGCTGGACATCACTGGTAGGAGGAGTGAGACGTTTTGAAAAGCAGCAGGCTGGACGTCACAGGTAGGAGGAGTGAGACGTTTTGAAAAGCAGCAGGCTGGACATCAAAGGGAGGACTAGGAAGATCCCACCAGACAATGACCGAAGTGGTCGGAGTGGTGGGGATGGACTTGGCATGTACGGAAGCTGCAGGCAGGGCTTCCACATTTTGGACCAACTGGCTTTTGGAAGTTTCGGCTGGTGTAGGAGTAGGGTGCTGTCTCTGGCAGCTTCTCCATCCCTGGAGAAGGCTCTGGAACCACTGTGACGGACGCCACAGCAGGGTCAGCTGGAGTACAGTGGTATAGTGCTCCCCCAGGGTGAATTCAGGTAGCTCCTCTCTCCCTGAAGAAGGCTATAGCACCCCTGTGAGGGACTCTAGGGCAGGTGTCCGCTGGAGCACAGTGGTAGGGTGCTCCTCCAGGGTGAGCTCTAGTAGCTCCTCCATCCCAAAAGAAGGCTCTGTGGTCACCATGATGGACAATGTGGTAGGGTGCTCTCCCAGGGTGAGCTCTGGTAGCTCCTCTGGCTCTGGAGAAGGCTGTAGCTCCACTGTGAGGGACTCCACCGCAAGGGTCGGGTCCGAAACCGGGGCTGATGGCGACTCTGATGTTGAAGCCTCATGCTTATGGAGGCGCTGATTAGCAGCTTTAGGCTGGTGAGAGTGGTGTGGGGCTGCAGGGCGTAAATCTGCAGCATCTCGTTGATGGTGATCCACTGCAGCTGGCAGGGATCGAGATGGTGCAGGAGAAAGGGGACATGAGTGACCAATGGGGGTGATCTTCTCCTCGTCATAGATGCTGAGCCTTCCCTTTCCTGCATCTTCTCACTGGCTCTCCGTGTTGTGCTGGTACGAGCCTGTGGCACTGGAGATTCAGCTGGCTGTGGGTGTGGTTTGGCTAGTGTAGCCATGAGCTGCTCCATCCTACGCTCCATCTGTTTGAGCTCCTCCTTGGCCTCAAGCAGCATCAGGTTAGAGATGAGAGCTGTTCTGTGGCGGGGGACCTCTCCCTGATAGCATGCAACCGATCTTCTGCTCACTGGTCACTGCGACCAGTGGAGGGGGGAGTGGCATGTCTTGTCTTGAGGCTTGTCTGCTCGTCTTCGTTCAAGACTTTGATGATGTGGGTGGTGACTAATACCTGGACTCTGCGTAGCTCTGAGACATCTTGGGCTATGGTAGCTGATGATATCCGACGAGTGAAGGACCATGACTGTACAGGCACTAGTAGAGAGCTATTAGGTGCCAGTTCAGCCTCCACCACAGATCTGTCCAGAACTAGTCCAAGATAACTTCAGACAGGTTTATTAAAGGTATAAAGATAACAATATATTTTCAATATACCATGAAAAATAGTAAATCCAGGAGGACCATGTAGAACAGGCACTAGTAGAGAGCTATTAGGTGTCAATGGATAAGGTTCAGCCACCACAGGTCTGTCCAATATATCTTCAGACTGGTTTATTTAGATAATGGGGTTCACCACACCAAGATACTGTATCTTCAGACTGGTTTATTTAGATAATGGGGTTCACCACACCAAGATACTGTATCTTCAGACAGGTTTATTCAGAAAATGGGGTTCAACTCCTTGAGTACTGACTGCTCACATTGAAAGTGAGAGTGTATAAAAGTGGTTAATTAGATGCAAGAACAAAACACAGGTAAAATACAATAAACATGAAGAATGGTCCAGCGAGTCCATTCTCTTATGACCATGGTTTTATTTTCATTTTTTAAATTTAACCTTTATTTAACTAGGCAAGTCAGTTAAGAACAAATTCTTATTTACAATGACGGGGAACAGTGGGTTAACTGCCTTGTTCAGGTGCAAGGTGGGAAGGTGACTTGTAGGTACCACTAATGAGAAAGTAAGGGCCGTTGGTCATGTACAACTAACTACTAGATTTGTTTTATTTATCCTTTATTTAACTAGGCAAGTCAGTTAAGAACAATTTCTTATTTACAATGACGGCCTACATTGTTCTTCAGGTTCAGCCATAGTAGTACACTGCCCCTGGAGCAAATTAGGGTACATTGACAGGTTTTTCACCTTGTCAGCTCAGGTATTCAAACCAGCAACCTTTTGGTTAGTGGTCCAACACTCTAACCACTAGGCTACCTGCCACCCTAAGGGGTGATGCAACTGCAAAATTAGCAATTGGAGTAAAACAAGCTTATATTTTGGGTTCCGATGGGATATGACAGCAAAACTTAGCTCATGAGTCATTTATAAGTCATATTCTTTAAGAATCAATGGGTACATATCATTCATTTATAAGTCTAAAAATGAATGTGGCAACTGCTGATTTCCACTTTGAAGACAGTTTAAATATGATAAATCGCATGCTTTCCAGTGGAGCCAGAACATGTACATAGAACCATAACACCAACAGGTTTGTTGTCTCAGTGACTTGCACCCTCATCATTATGGACCAACTTCCAATCCCTTGAGAAACCAAATGGCTATAGCAATCAATTAAATCTTCAGAGTAGCACAAAGGATCTCAAGCGGTGGTACAGTATAGTATTTTGTATGTACAGGAAATGAACATGACTGATGCTACTGTAATATTAACATTTACATAAACATGTTATATTTACATTATTCGCATCTCAAATCACAACTGCTGTTACTCTATCCATACAGATATCTGACTTACAGTATAACCTCAACTTCCACTCGTTTGCCAGGCAACATCTGGGAAATGTCAATATCACTGCTTCAGTGTAACATGTAATAGCTGATAGGAGAGAATCTGCATTGCTTTGGGGTTACTTTTTTAGCTGACGACGTGCATGTGTGATTCCCACCATATGTTGAAGCTTTTCCCGAACTGTCTCTCCAGTAGAAATCCAGTAGAAATCCAAATGTAATCAAATCAGCAAACATTTAAAACTCGCCACTTTATAATTCTGTGTTCTGTGTGACCACATGTTAAATGTGTGCGAACAATTTAATGAGAAAAAGAAAGAAAAGGCCAATGAATTAGAAAAATTGTCACCAGCATATTTCCCTAAACAATAGCATGGCTCTTAGACAACGCAGGAGTATCTGTATAAACTATATTTACATCAAGGTGATTGGGTTTCTGTGAGGTTTTATGACAGTAATGTACAGTACATTGAGTATACTTCCCACAGTTGTGTCTAGTTGGCTGGATGTCCTTTGGGTGGTGGACCGTTCTTGATACACTGTTGAGTGTGAAAAACCCAGCAGCTTTGTAGTTCTTGACATCAACTGGTACGCCTGGCACCTACTACCATACCCCATTCAAAAGCACAAATCCTTTGTCTTGCCCATTCACCTTCTGAATGGCACACATACAAAATCCATGTCTCAATTGTCTCATGGCTTTAAAATCCTTCTTTAACCTGTCTACTCCCCTTCATCTACACTGACTGAAGTGGATTTAATAAGTGACATCAATAAGGGATCCTAGCTTTCACCTGGATTCACCTGGTCAGTCTATGTCATGGAGAGAGCAGGTGTTCCTAATGTTTGTACACAATGTTTGTCTATTGTAGAACTGTTGATGAAAAAATTACAAGAGGATCACTCCTGCATTTTTTAAAGTTTAGAGTACAAAATGTAAAAATTTAAATTGTTATAATCCACAGTCTGGACTTCTAGTGAATTTACAAAAAAATTGATATTTTATTTATTTAACTAAGTCAGTTAAGAACAAATTTTTTTTACAATGACGGCCTACACCGGCCAAACTCGGACAACACTGGCCAATTGTGCGGCGCCCTATGGGACTCCCAATCACAGCCAGTGTGATACAGTCTGTATTTGAACTAGGTTGTCTGTCAAGACACCTCTAGCACTGAGATGCAGTGGCTTAGACCCCTGCACCACCTGGGAGCCCCATGTCTAACATGGAGGAAAACATTTGCTGAGCTCCCTTGGGGGAATAGGGGTCAATCAGTAAGGGTAGAGAAGATTAAGTCTTCTTGAAATAGCTCTCTGGTTGCTTCATGGCATAACTTAAGGCTTAATGCCGTCTGCTGCTACTGTTAGATATAGAAAGAGTTAGATATAAATTAGGCAATTTAAATACGTTATCTATGTAAATCAATACACTGTAGAGCGGGCTAATGTACTGCCAATGTGTAGACACAGTGTCCAGCAGTGGTACTGTAGTCTACTGGGCGCTGAGGGGCACAGGTTAAGATGAAACCGAATAGGGGTTTGATAATGTTTTTTCTACTGAGAACAAAGGTAGAAAGAGATGCCTTTAGTTTCTGGGGAGAAGTTGAAGAAGGAAGAAGGGAAGAAGTCATGCCTATCAGTGGAATAAGGGTCTCAGAGGGCTGTGGTGGTGCACATCAGGCATTCCATAAGAAAACAGTGGCCGACCCCCTGCTATAGACTATATGAAGCCACCGTTGTGGAACGGCCCATACAGTGTACTATGACAGTGTCATTGTCTCCTGCGCTTCCCAACCACATTGTCTCGTTGCTTCCCACTTTCTATAAAAACCGAAGCATACAGACAATGCCTTCTTCAACTTCCTGGGAGCAGAGCACAAGACAGCAGTGGAAGGAAAACCGTAAGTAGCCTAGATTTATAAAATAAAAATAAACAGGACATGTATTTGGGGAAATTATTTTAATAGCAAGTTGTTCAGTTGTGTTTATTTTCATAACCAATACATGAAAGTACCTATCTATCTATCTATCTATCTATCTATCTATCTATCTATCTATCTATCTATCTATCTATCTATCTATCTATCTATCTATCTATCTATCTATCTATCTATCTATCTATCTATCTATCTATCTATCTATCTATCTATCTATGAAACCAAAATGGCACACAGGCTGGCAACTGCTCTCCGAGCCATGCTGCATTTAATTACTTTTGAGTATTTTGTCATTTGTATTTTGCTGGACGGAAAATAATCAGATGTAATTTGTAACCAAATACTTTGAGGGATACTTAATCAAATATGTAATTTTATTTACAAATAAGACAAGCACTTTCATCACCAGGCTTAATTGGACTACTAAATATAGCCAATCAGTTTTTGCGCTGTTCACTGACCAGTAACCTAAGAAAAGAAGCTGCTTTGGTGCTCAGTGCAAATTGCCTAAAGGTAAAGTATGTTGTAAAATATACTATCAGATATTGCTCACTGAGTGTCAAATAGCTGACTGTGCTCTAGGACTTGTACATTTACTTGCTTGCTTGCTAGTGATGTTAGCTAGCAAGCTAACATTAGCTAGCAAACTAATGTCACAGGCATGCTCAGACAGCCTGGGACAGTGGCATCTTATGGTTAGTAATATGGAAGACTTTATTAGCGATAAATCAGGCTAGCTACTTTTGTTCCTAAGGACAAAATTAATTTTATAACAGCTAAATGTCAGTGTTTTTATAGCAGTTAATATTCATTGTTGTCAGCGAAATAGCTTGTGCCATCCTCTTGAGGATAAGGATAATGTTTTTTATTACTGAGTTTTCTATGTCTGTGGAGGGTCAGTTTTGTGTACCTTATCAAATAAAAAAGTTTTACAATATGAATTATAAGACTAATTAACAAAATCTGTTCCCACACTCGGGACTCTGACTCTCTATTGGTTACACAGACTTTTAGCCTATCATCCCGTTCTAACCACCTCCCGCCGGCTTTGTATTCATGTTACCTGATAAAATTGATGTACAATATGATCTTGTTGCCATCTGATGCACATTCAGATGTCATACATCAGCACTGCAGAGCTCTCCCTGTCCTCTGTCGTGCCTTGATTGTATTACTGTTGATGATATCTGGTAATGTGCATGTACACCCTGGCCTATCTACAGTTGCTACTGTTGCTAGCCCCAATTCTGATGTGTGCTCTGATATCTGCTTCACTAATTTCTGCTCTCGTAAAGGCCTGGGTTTTCTGCACATTAACACTAGAAGCTTATTCCCCTAAAATGGATCAATTGAAAGTGTGGGTTCACAGCTCCAATCCAGATGTGTTGGTCATTACTGATACGTGGTTCAAGAAGAATGTTTTTAATACTGATGTTAACCTTTCTGGTTATAACCTTTTTCAGCAAGACAGATCTTCCAAAGGTGGGGGAGTTGCAATTTTTACCAAGGATCACCTTCAGTGCACGGTTGTCTCCACCAAGTCTGTCCCCAAACAATTTGATTTGCTGGTTGTAAGTATTAAACTTTCAAATAACTCTTTGTTGTCTGTTGCTGGGTGCTATCATCCTCCATCAGCACCGGCCTGTACCCTACCTGCCCTATACTCTCTCTTGGGCCCTTACACTGTCTGAATTTGTCCTGCTAGGTGACCTAAACTGGGACATGCTTAAACCACCTGACCAAGTCCTAAAGCAATGGGAATCCCTAAATAATCCTCACATTATTAGCAATCCCACAAGGTATGACTCCAAGCACCCAGAAAAGGCTACTCTTCTTGATGTTATCCTCACAAATAATCCTGATAGGTATCAGTCTGGTGTTTTCTGTAATGACCTGTTTTACAGCCTGTGTTCGTAATGGCTACTCAGTGAATGACCTGTCCTGATTTGTCATAGACGCTTGCTAAAAAACTTTAATGAGCAAGCCTTCCTTCATGAACTGGCTTCTGTAAAATGAAATAGAATCAGCTTGATCCTCTCTGTCGAACACGCTTGGACCTTCTTTTTTTATATTTTCAGTGGAATTGTTAACAAACACACCCCCATAAAGAAAAAGAGAATTAAAAACAGTTTCAGCCCCTGGTTCGACCGTGATCTTGCAGAGTTACTCCACCTCAAGAATTGCATTTGGCGAAAGGCCCGGCACACGCTTACTCAGGCTGACTGGCTCTCAGGCTATCCAGAAGGCCAAAGTTAGTTACTTTAAGGAAAAGTTCTCTCTCTGTGTGGTCTAACCCCAAGAAATTCTGGAAAACGGTTAAAGACCTGGAGAATAAACCCTCCTCCTCATAGTTGCCCATGTCCCTTAAAGTTGATAATGTGGTTGTTACTGACAAGAAGCACATGGCTGAGCTCTTTAATCAACACTTCATTAAGTCAGGATTCCTATTTGACTCAGCCATGTCTCCTTGCCCGTCCAACATTTCCTCATCTGCAACCCCTTCTAATGCAACTATCCCCGATGCTTCTCCCTCTTTTTCCCTTGCCCCGCTACAAAGTTTCTCCCTGGCGGCAGTTACTGAGTCCGAGGTACTAAAAGAGCCCCTATTATCGCCAAGCCTATCTCCAACCTTTTTAACCTGTCTCTCCGTTCTGGAGAAGTTCCCATTGCTTGGAAGGCAGCCACGGTTAGTCCTTTATTTAAAGGGTTAAAGGCCTATTTCTATTTTGCCCTGTTTATCAAAAGTGTTGGAAAAACTTGTCAATAATCAACGGACTGGCTTTCTTGATGTCTATAGTATTCTCTCTTGTATGCAATCTGGTTTCCGCTCAGGTTATGGATGTGCCACTGCAACCTTAAAGGTCCTCAATGATGTCACCACTGCTCTTGATTCGAAGCAATGTTGTGCTGCTATTTTTATTGACCTGGCCAAAGCTTTTGATACGGTAGACCATTCCATTCTTGTAGGCCGGCTAAGGAGTATTGGTGTCTCTGAGGGGCCTTTGGTCTGGTTTGCTAACTACCTCTCTCAAAGAGTGCAATGTATAAAGTCAGAAAATCTGCTGTCTCAGCCACTGCCTGTGACCAAGGGAGTACCCCAAGGCTCAGTCCTTGGCCCCACACCCTTCTCAATTTACAACAACAACATAGCTCAGGCAGCAGGAAGCTCTCTCATCCATGTATATGCAGATGATACAGTCTTATACTTAGCTGGCCCCACCCCGGCTTTTGTGTTAAATGCTCTACAACAAAGCTCTTAGTGTCCAAAAAGCTTTCTCTTTCCTTAACCTTGTTCTGAACACCTCCAAATTAAAGGTAATGTGGTTTGGTAAGAAAAATGCCCCTCCCCCCACAGGTGTGATTACTATCTCTGAGGGTTTAGTGCTTGAGGCAGTCACCTCATACAAGTACTTTGGAGTATGGCTAGATGTTACACTGTCCTTCTCTCAGCACATATCCAAGCGGCAGGCTAAAGTTAAATCTAGACGTGGTTTCCTTTATCGTAATCACTCCTCTTTCACCCCAGCTGCCAAACTAACCCTGATTCAGATGACCATCCTACCCATGCTAGATTATGGAGACATAATTTATAGATTGTCAGGTAAGGGTGTTTACGAGCGGCTAGATGTTCTTTACCATTCGGCCATCAGATTTGCCACCAATGCTCCTTATAGGACACATCACTGCACTCTATACTCCTCTGTAAACTGGTAATCTCTGTATACCCGTCACAAGACCCATTGGTTGATGCTTATTTTTAAAACCCTCTTAGGCTTCACTCCCCCCTATCTGAGATATATACTGCAGCCCTCATCCTCCACATTCAACACGCGTTCTGCCAGTCACATTCTGTTAAAGGTCCCCAAAGCACACACATCCCTGGGTCGTTCGTCTTTTCAGTTTGCTGCAGCTAGCGACTGGAACAAGCTGCAACAAACACTCAAACTGGACAGTTTTATCTCAATCTCTTTAGTCAAAGACTAACTCTTACTGACAGTTGTGGCTGCTTTGCGTGATGTATTGCCATCTCTACCTTTTTGCCCTTTGTGCTGTTGTCTGTGCCCAATAATGTTTGTACCATGTTTTGTGCTGCCACCATGTTGTGTTGTTGTTGTCATGTTACGTTGCTACCATGCTGTGTTGTCATGTGTTGCTGCCTTGCTAGGTTATTGTGTTATTTATCTCTTTTGGTAGTGTTGTTTTGTCTCTCTTGTCGTGATGTGTGTTTGGTCCTATATTTATATTTGACACATGTACTCAAGTGTGCAATGTTGGATGGCAAATACTTAAAAATAGTGACACAGATTCCAAACGGAAAGATAGATACTGAGTGTCAGCTGTGCACAAACAAAAAGGTCATTATATGTGGCTCTTTTGCAGCGACATCAAATTTTAAAACCCACTTGAAACGACGGCACCCTGAAAAGCTAAAGGAATTTGAGGAACACAAAAAGGAGTTTGCCAGTGGAGAACGTAAGAAACCCAGATCCTCATACAGACAGACTCATGTACCAGTGGTAGTGACACACAATAAAGTTGACTCTCTTGTAACATCCTTTGTTACTAAAGGCATGTACCCATTGGCCACTGTTGAACAAAAATAATTCATAGAATTAGTACAGGGACTTTGCAAAGGGTGCTAATGTAATGTCAAGGAGAACACACAGAAGAAGAATTTACGAGGATTTTAGTACTAAAACAACAAACTTATAGAAGAGACTTAAGAACATACAATATGTATGCACCACTGCTAATATCTGGTCAACAAAAAAAACAAGTTACATGGGAGTTACTGTGCATTGGATAAAAACAGACACATTAGAACGTGAATCAGCTGCTCTTGCTTGCAGGCATTTCCCCAGTACACATACCTATAAACGCATTGCAGAACTTCTGGAGGAAATCCATACAGAATACGGACTAACAACTGACACTATTGTGGCTACTGTAACTGACAATGCATCCAACTTCACAAAGGCATTTGAAGAGTTCAATATCAGAGTTGTTTCAGAGGAACAAGATGAGACAGAAGAGCAGGAACAGGATATTTCATACATTACAATAGATCCAGAGGGAGAAGAAGTGTGCCATCATTCTGCCACCCCACAAGGTAGTTAACCCACGGTTCCTAGGCCGTCATTGTAAATAAGAATTTGTTCTTAACTGACTTGCCTAGTTAAATAAAGGTAAGAAAATAAATAAATAAAAACATCAGGTGTGCCATGCACACACTGAGTTAGTTTTTTAACCACTGATGCCAAAAAAGCACTTAAAGACAATCCAACTCTCTCTAGGCTGAATCAATCATAAATGGCAAAGTGCTCAACCCTATGGAATGCTTCTAACAGACCAAAATCTGTTGAAATCTAATGAATTGACCGACCAGCAACTCAAGACACCCTGCATTTGTAGGTGGAATTCTCTTTATGACTATTTGAGTCAGCTGACATTTCTTCGGGAAAATCTCCATGAGATCATGCCTGCCTTGCAACTCCCACCATTCAAAGAAGTAGAACTTGATTTCATGGAGGAATACTGCAGAGTCCTCAAGCCCATTTCTATTGCTATTGATTTCCTTCAAGGTCAGACCTCATGCTACTATGGTGACCTCCTACCTACCCTCTTTGCTGTTCAGGCTAAACTACATTTTTGCAAACTACTATTTTGCAAGCCACCATAGCTGGCTTTGAGAAAGCTTCTTACAGCTGGAGACTAATGTCAATGAAGTCATCCTGGCTACAGCAACCTACCCATTTTTCAAGATGAGGTAGTTGCCTCCCAAACTAACTGCAGAGAAGAAGAGGATACATCAACTCATCCTGCACTCAGCTGAAGAGCTTGGTCTTCTGTCCGAAAGTGACACTGCTTCATCAAACACCACTGAAGAGAATGAGGATGACTTCTTCGTCTTCTCTGACCAGGGTAAGGCTAAATTACTTCCACTTCAGAATGTCTGTAGTGTAAACTGCAATTTCAGGAGTTAATCATCATGAATGAAAATTCATCAATGTGTCATGTGTTTTTAAATGTTTGTGTTAAATGGAATATTCCTGTATTGAATGTAAATAGATGACAACCTTGTTTCACTGTCTGCGTCTACTGTCTCCAATCCCAACAACAGGAAATGACAGCCAGGTGTGTAGAGAGATGTTACCAAGCCACAGCAAAGCACAGTTGGAGACCCTTCACTTCCTGGAAGGAGCTGTCTTCACTGGATTCATATCCACTAATGAAGCTACTCTTTGTGAGATTAAACACCACTTTAAGAAATGTCCCCCTCTGGGATCAATAAAGTATCTATCTATCTATCTATCTATCTATCTATCTATCTATCTATCTATCTATCTATCTATCTATCTATCTATCTATCTATCTATCTATCTATCTATCTATCTATCTATCTATCTATCTATCTATCTATCTATCTATCTATGTATCTTTGCCATCATCTGCACCAGTTGAGCGTCTCTTTTCCTTTGCAGGCATGGTTTACCGCCCTCACAGAATGCGACTAATTGCTGAACTGTTGGAGAAGTTAGTTGTGCTAAAAAACTACTAAACTGTAATGGAAGGATTGTAGTGTAAGGGGGTACATGACGGAGAATATGTTGTTTTATAAGTTGTTTAAGGAGGGGAAAGCACTTCTCTTTTTCTTATACTAACTCTTACTCCACTATAACGGCACTTCTAATAATTGCTTGTAAAGTTAGAGATCTAGGAAATTTGCTTACTCTACTGTTGCACCTGTTGTAAATCGCTCCTGAAAAAGGCACCTGCTAAATGCCTAAAATAGTGTTACAGATCATTTTTTATGTATTTTTGTATTTTCAAATTACAAATTACTTCTACTCTATTTTATTACATTTGATGAGCAAGTATTTGTAATTTGTAACAAGATACTTTTTGATGTATTTGTGCCCATCTCTGTTTTAGCCTACTTTATATTTTTGGTCTTGAGCTAAGTTATACCCAACTGACGCCCCTAGTGGTAAGGAGGAAGGGAGGAAGAGAGGAAAATAGGCTTTGATCTACCAGAGTCAGTTGCTATGCAATTCTTCTTCTGTTCCACCCGGTTCTTCTTTGCTGGCTCTTGCCCTTTTTTCTTTCTTATCGGATAACAAGCTAAGATCTCTAGCAGTCAGCGTCAATGTTGAACTCTTTTCCTCTCGGGAGTGGCACCAACCAGAAGCGCTAATAAGCAGGCTGTTGACACCCTGTCCAGCAGGGCGAGACAGAAACGCACTCTGCAACCCTCACACTGTACTACCCCTCCATCACCAGATGCCTGTTAATTTCCTGCGTTCTCTAATTGTTCTCTCCAAATGTATTTCAGGGGCTGTGTGGTGTTGTGTGATGCGGGAGCGGAGTGGAGGGAAGGGGCCTGCCATCCCAGACAGCTCTGCCTTCAGGAGCCCTTCTGCAGCTAGGCAGTCTGTGGACGAGGGTGTGGTGGGGAGGAAGTGGTGGAGGAGGCGGATGTGCTGGAGGTCCTTTCCAGTAGTGTGAAGTACTTAAGTAAAATACTTTAAAGTACTACATTAGTCGTTTTTGGGGGTATCTGAACTTTACTATTTATATTTTTGACAACTTGTACTTTTTACTCCATACATTTTCCCTGACACCCAAAAGTACTTGCTACATTTTGAATGCTTAGCAGGACAGGAATTACGCAATTATCAAGAGAACTTCCCTGGTCATCCCTACTACCTCTAATCTGGCGGACTCACGAAACACAAATGCTTTGTTTGGAAAATTATGTCTGATAATACAAAATTGTGCCGTCTGTTTTGCTTAATATAAGGAATTTGTAATGATATATATATATTATTATTATTTTTATTTTTTTTACCTTTATTTAACTAGGGAAGTCAGTTAAGAACAAATTCTTATTTACAATGATGGCCTACCAAGAGGCAAAAGGTTTCCTGCAGGGACGGGGGTGGGGTTAAAAACTTAGGACAAAACAGTAAGGATGTAGGGATGTATGTTCAGAGAGGTCTCTGGAAACCTTTATGGTTTTCAGGTTTGGTGTCCAGAGACCTCTCTGGAAATCTCTATGTTTGGGATTGGTCCCCAATTAGAGGCAGCTGTGCCGCATTGCCTCTAATTGGGGAGCCTATTTAAGTATTAGTTATTCCCACCGTGTTTGTGTTTATTTTTTTTTTGTGTGTTCCTTTTTTGTGTTCGTGCCGGTTCATGGTCGCTGTCTCGCCTTGTTCGTTTTGTGGATTAAGTTATGGAATAAAGGAATGTCTATACACTACAGCTCTGCGCCTCGGGTCCTGTATCCAAGTGACCGTGACATCACGACAAGAGAGACCTAAGACAACAACACAGCATGAGACAACAATACATTAAGAGTGTCCATGATTGAGTCTTTGAATGAGGAGATTGAGATAAAACTGTCCAGTTTGAATGTTTTTTGCAGCTCGTTCCAGTCGCTAGCTGTAGCAAACTGAAAAAAGCAGCTACCCAAGGATGTTTGTGCTTTGGGGACCTTTAACAGAATGTGACTGGCAGAACGGGTGTTGTATGTGGAGGATGAAGGCTGCAGAAAATGTCTCAGATAGGGGGTAGTGAGGCCTAAGAGGGTTTTATAAATAAGCATCAACCAGTAGGTTTTGTGACGGATATACAGAGATGGCCAGTTTACAGAGGAGTATAGAGTGCAGTGATGTGTCCTATAAGGAGCATTGGTGGCAAATCTAATAGCCGAATGGTAAAGAACATCTAGCCACTCGAGAGCACCCTTATCTGCCAGTCTATAAATAAAGTCTCTGTAATCTAGCATGGGTAGGATGGTCATCTGAACTAGATTTTGTTTGTCAGTTGGGGGAAAGAGTACAGATTTACGATAGAGGAAACCAAATCTAGATGTAACCTTAGCCTGCAGCTTGGATATGTGTACCGTCTAGCCATACTCCCAAGTACTTGTATGAGGTGACTACCTCAATCTCTAAACCCTCAGAGGTAGTAATCACACCGATGGGGGGAGGGGTATTCCTCTTACCGAACCACATGACCTTTGTTGTGGAGGTGTTGAGAACAAGGTTAAGCTTGTTGAACACTAAAACAAAAGCTTTGTTGTAGAATGTTTAATGCAAAATCCGGGGAGGGGCCAGTTGAGTATACTTCTGACAGTTATTCTGAAGTATATTTAAAAACAAATACTTTTACTCAAGTAGTATTTTACTGGGTGACTTTTACTCATTTTCTATTAAGGTATCTTTACTTTTACTCAAGTATGACAATTGAGTACTTTTTCCACCACTGGCCATCTCTCATTCAGCTGCCTGTAGATCCAGACAGAGACAGTGGTGTGGATGCTGGGGTTGGGATAGAAAACTGCTGCTGTTGCCATAGGAGCTTGGCAGTACTAATGAGCAGGTCAGCCCCATGCCCCCCACACACACACACACACACACACACTCTCTCTGAAGGAGGGCCAGAGAGGAGAGGAGGCGCTCCAGGGTCAACAATAGCCTGCAGCACACCAAACGAGGAGTGAGAAGCGATTCACCCCCATAGCTGGCTGTCAGCATTGTCTGTTTGAGTGGAGAAACTGCTGTGCTTCCCTCGTCGTGACCTCAGTGCATTGGATGGGAGGGCAGTGTGTTGTGTGTAGGATGCTGTGTAAATTGGACAAGCCACATTCCCATTTACACAAAGGGCCTCGCTGCATTTTTTTGGCTAGAGCGAAGAGACATTTATCTTCTTCAGAGGTTTTTTTTTTAAAGCACGAGGATGGATACCATGTTTGCCAGCAATTACTAGACCGAGTGATAGCGAGAAGGAAATGTTGGGAACTGTCAGGAAAGAGACAACAGTAGCTAGCTCATGAAAGATGGAGGAGGTACAGATGGTTCATGATTGGCTGCATTAAAAAACACTATGGAAGTGATGTCAATTATATTACACTCGCCACATACTAAGAAGAGTTTTGGGCAGGCTAGCAGCACATACAATAATGAAGTGATTTATTACACAATAGATGGCAGGACCTGTAGTGATACATGTCCTAACTGATTTAGACTCTACAGAGCTGTACAGATCGAATGTCCAAATTACCACCTCAGCTAGACATTTTGATTTAACCTTTATTTAACTAGGCAAGTCAGTTAAGAACAAATTCTTATTTACGTACAATGATGGCCTACCTACAGGGTCAGCCCCTGGAGAAAATAAGGGTTAAGTGCCTTGCTCAGGGACACATCGGCAGGTTTTTCACCTTATTGGCTTGGGTATTCGAACCAGCTCTAACGTCTAGGCTACCTGCCGCCCTGACATACAGTAGGTGACATTTTAAAGATCAAAACAAATTCTATAATTCCCTGGACCAAGAGTGTGTAAAGTCACAGGCTAGTATATACTATAAATAACCAAAGAGATTATAGATACTATAACATGCATTGTTTGTACATCCATGCTAGGTGGATGAACTTCAAACACAAGCATTTACGTGGTGGGAATAAACATGTCTTTCACTTGTGTTAAAGCCTTTCACACCTATAGTGTGGTGCTGACTTGTCCAGACTCACACTGACATTATTCTGGAGAGTATTAGTTTGCCTAAGGGTCTGAGCTGCCTAGGAGGCAGGTGTATCTCTCATGATTTAAACACTATGGATGGATGGAGGAAGGGATGGAGGACACTGAGGGAGGACGCAGGGTGAGAAGAGGGAAAATGCTGATCTCCAAAGAGCGAGCAGGGGCTGCTGAGGAGAGAGGAACCCTCAGAGGGAGAAGGTACTGATGCCTGGCTACAGAGGAGAGAGATAGTGAGGGGGGGGGGGGGTACTTCCCTCAGGGCCAGAATTGCCAGGGAGAGAGAAAGAGTGGGTGAGAGGAGACCTCCCTCAGGGCCAGGATTGCTCTTACCTTTTTCTGAAGGTGAAGAATGGAGTGGAATGGAAACTCTTGCCCAGCTCCTTCTCCATGTTAATCAGTGGTTGGTCCAGCTCCTTCTCCATGTTAATTAGTGGTTGGTCCAGCTCCTTCTTCTCCATGTTAATTAGTGGTTGGTCCAGCTCCTTCTCCTCCACGTTAATCAGTGGTTGGCCCAGCTCATTCTTCTCCATGTTAATCAGTGGTTGGCCCAGCTCATTCTTCTCCATGTTAATCAGTGGTTGGTCCAGCTCCTTCTCCTCCACATTAATCAGTGGTTGGTCCAGCTCCTTCTCCTCCACATTAATCAGTGGTTGGTCCAGCTCCATGTCAATCAGTGGCAAATGTAATCAGACGTATCTGATCTTATTCTTATACACCATATACTTAGTATAAACTGAAATATAAACATTGACTCAAAGGTTAGTCATCTTTTGACAGTAGTTAGTTACCTTAACTTTTTTCCACTACACCACTACCTCTGACCCCGTCCCACAGCAGTAGGGGACAAGGGGTCCCTTAGTCGAATTCCCTGATTAGAAGAGGTGGAGGCGGACCACTCTCCAATGTGACCCGCTCACTTAAATCTCTAATGAGCCTGGCTGACATTCAATTAATAATAATGTTCTTAAAGGTGCACTTTGCACTCGCTCCATCGTAGCGATGGCCCTTTATACAGTATGCTGGTATATTTGCCGTGGCTCATGGCCTTTCATAGGATTGAGTAGAGGGCACACAGGGCACAGTGCTACACGTAATGCCCCCTCATCCCTGGGATGGCTCCATGGATTACACTAATTATGATCAGGCTTTTCCCAGGACGCCCTCAGAGTAGGACTGCCGCTAAGGACCCCGTAACACCCAAATCCCAGTTCATTCCTATTGGCTCTGGCATGTCAGGACTTTGGGCAGGAAGCTCTCTGCTGAGCCCTGAACCTGAACAGGGTGCCTCATTAATATTACTGGCCTGACATATAGCTAATGCTATGCAGCAGGAGACTGGGAGGGAGTGAGGAACCAGTGGCGTCCTCATTAAGAACACCACCCTCCACTCCTTCTACCTAATCTGCCATACTTCCCTCTCCACCTACGTACTGTAGGTGGAGAGGGAAGTATGGCAGATTAGGTAGAAGGAGTGGAGGGTGGTGTTCTTAATGAGGACGCCACTCATTCTCCTTCACCTCCACGCACCTCCTCTTCCTCCTCCACCTCCTCTCTCTCCTCCTCCACCTCCTCTTGCTCCTCCTCCACCTCCTCTCGCTCCTCATCCTCCAAAGTAAAATCTGGAGTAAATGGTTGAAATTAAATTAAGAGACTCGAAAATGGGTAATGTTTATGTTAATGAATTCCTAAATCATTTGTTGCCCAGCAGGGTGTGACTGAGGCATGATAGAGAGGCTGCAGTACCTCCAGGGGTCAAACCCGGGCCCAGTGTCCCAGGGGAGCCCTTCGCAGCACACAGTTAATTTGCCAAGTGTCCTGTATTAATGTTTACATTAGAACACAGCATCTATCGTCACAGTGCCACACACACATATACACACCACACACACCACACAGACGTACACACACATCTGTAACACCGGCTCGGTGTTCAAGTTTCCAGTGCATTAATGTGTGGGTGTGTGTAGGGATGGGTATCTCTTGTTATTGGAAATAAATAATCTGGCCGCGGACCCCCTGCAGTACACAGATCCCACTTTGAGGACCCCTGCACTAGAGTTGAAATACGGCATCCATTTCACCCTCTCAGAAGCAGTGTATGTGGAGTGTAAAGTTTCCTAGTGGAACAGAAGAGTTGAGAGTAGGTCTAAGGCCTGTCGTGTAGACAGCTGTTGCATCAGGCATGTTGCCATGCTGATAACGACAGGTATTTTCCCCATTGCTTTCTAATGCAGCTGACTGGGGAGTGGGGCGAAAGCTGAGGAGGCTGACCTATATATATATATATTCCATAATGCATGAGGAGCTTGAAAGAGATGGTATATGGTTGGCTGTCACAGTTCTCAGTCTGCTGTAATTGCACACTGTCTCTCTCTCTCTCTCTCTCTCTCTCGCTCCTCCTCTCTCTAATTCTCTCTTTCTCTCAAATAGCCTCAGGCACCTGTTAGCTAGAGGAACCTAGAACCGTGTTTCTGTTGGGAAGATGATAAACCTCCTCCACTGAGCAGAAACCTACTGATATTCGACCATTAATGCACTAGTAGGTACATAGTGATTTTCTAAAATGTGTTTTGCTGAAAGTGACTTATTTTTTATATCTCTGATGCAAATGGGGGGTGTAAACAAGGGAGTGTAAATGGGGGGTGTAAACAAGGGAGTGTAAATGGGGGGTGTAAACAAGGGAGTGTAAATGGGGGGTGTAAACAAGGGAGTGTAATTTGTTTTCCACCCACCTCAGGCCAACTCAACACCCTCCATAATGGCAGTTGGGAACGCAGGGGAAGGAGGGTGAGGAACGGAGGGAAGGATGGCTGAGGGCGCACTCTTCCAGATCCCATTCCCCCACGGCTATAGGAGCCGCCTCGCTTTTTGATTAAGATGCAATCATCCCCCCTTTGACAGATCCTGAATGTAAAGTACGCCAACAGGCCAAGATTGATGGGTAGATATGCGGAGGCTGGGGCGAGAGCCGAACAACAACAGCAGCCACAGTACTAATGGTCCCTCTTAGAGTAGCAGATCATATCAAGACAGAGCCTAGCGTATAGTGTATGCTAGCTTGGACACTAGGCTATTCATTCCTCACGTCAAGTATTATCACACACAAGGTAGACACCAAACTGGATCTCCTCTGTTCAGAACAAGGTTGATTCATTTATGCCAGCAGCTCAGTTTTTACAGTTTTCAAATGTGTATTTATTTATTTTTCTCTATAGAGTACTCTACTCTGGGGAGGTTTGTCTCAGTATACTCATTGATATACCATAGCTCCTATGGGAGCAGTAACAGTGTCAGAGGCATTTTTTTATTAATTGCCTTTTTTGGCCATTAATAAAGCTCCCCATTATCTTCATCAGTGTCATAGTTCCAACTATCTCAGGGGCAATAGCTGCCATGAATCCCATTCATCAGATCAGGTCTTGGTATTGAACAGATGATCGGCGTCCAGTGGATTTGATAGAAAGAGAGAAGAAGAGAAAGTCAACTGCCCACTGGTGTTCTACTGCTGTACTCTGCATTCACATAATGTAAAAAACATTATGGTTTAATTTCTATCAAATCCACTGGATGCTTAGCATCTGTTCGATAACCCTATCTGAGATATCTACTGCAGCCCTCATCCCCCACATACAATACTCGTTCTGCCAGTCACATTCTGTTAAAGGTCCCCAAAGCACACACATCCCTGGGTCGCTCGTCTTTTCAGTTCGCTGCAGCTAGCGACAACAAACACTCAAACTGGACAGCTTTATCTCAATCTCTTCATTCAAAGACTCAATCATGGACACTCTTACTGACTGTTGTGGCTGCTTTGCGTGATGTATTGTCATCTCTACCTTCTTGTCCTTTGTGCTGTTGTCCGTGCCCAATAATGTTTGTACCAGGTTTTGTGCTGCTACCATGTTGTGTTGCTACCATGTTGTTATCATGTTATGTTGCTACCATGCTGTGTTGTCATGTGTTGCTGCCTTGCTATGTTTTTGTCTTAGGTAGTGTTGTTTTGTCTCTCTTGTCATGATGTGTGTTTGGTCCTATATTTGTATTAATTTGTTTTATTTCTAATCCCAGCCCCCGTCCCCGCAGGAGGTCTTCTGCCTTTTGGTAGGCTCTCATTGTAAATAAGAATTTGTTCTTAACTGATAAAAACTCTCTCCTAGCATCTAGCCTCCCTTGTTTTCCTTGTGTAGCACCAATGTTTCAGGACGTGCTAGGCGGCGTGGCGAGAATTTCAGTCAGAAATGCCTTTTAAGTCGCTTAGCAGACCATATGCTGCTACAGGTTCAGTATGCCTCTGGTAGGTCTGAGGGGAGGTGAGCATGGAGTAACAAAACAGCCTTCAAAAGATTGAGGGATGAAAGAGCCTTTGGGTGAAGGTCTCCAAGAGCAGAACATCCTCCCCCATCCCTCAATCCCAATCCATCCCAGCTCTGCTCACTCCATTCCTGGGATCCCAACACACTAGATAAACACTGACATATTAATCTGTTGAATAAAAATGACATATACACACAGATTCCAGACAGGCCGCAATTTGGCTCTCTATTTCCACCGCTTCTCTTTACAGTTTAACCTCATGGCTCCTAATACTCTTAATAAAACACAATTATTTTTGCATATAAAGGGGCAATATGCAGTTGCTACATGAATTAGTTACAGGAATTGGAAGGTCAAAAAAGGTCTGTGAATGGAATTTTAAATGCAAGAGTATTTAATTATCATTGGAAAATGAGTGGATTCACATACAAGGCATGAATCTTAAGTTACAAAGCAGTATCAAGCATTACAATGCAATACTCTAGGCATGATCAGAGAGGCAGCAGCAAGATTTGTGACCTGTTGCCACAAGAAAAGGGCAAGCAGTGAAGAACAAACACCATTCCTTTTTGCACATCCTTAGAACACTGTATATAGACATATGACACTTGAAATGTCGTTATTCTTTTGGAACTTTTGTGAGTGTAATGTTTACTGTAAATGTTTTGTTTATTTCACTTTTTTTATTTCACATGCTTTGACAATGTTAACATGTTCCCCATGCCAATAAATGTAATTGAATTGAGAGAGAGAGAGCCGAAAGTGAAGAAAGAAAGTATGGGGGAGAGTGTATCTTACCAGCGCAGGTCAGGAACAAAGAAGAGAAGGGGACAATGAAGCTAAAATCCTTTTATAAGCATCCTTTATAAGACTTGTTTGGATAAAAAAATTGAGTTGTTGACCAATAGCATTACTCTTGAGTTAACTTCCAATCAGACATCAGACCTACAGGATGTAAAGACACAAGTGAAGAGGTAACACAGAGAAGACTGAATTCCTGAGAAGACAATAAATCATCTAGATTGTTGATGAGAGTCACTTTGGGGGCTGAGCGGCCCTACACGTGACTGTTCAGTATGTTAAGTGTTTGAGTGCTCTTATACTGTAGGTCTGTGTAGCTCTGCATTCAGTATTGCAGTATTTGGAGTGATAAGATATGTAGCTCGGCATTCTATGTTTAAGTATTTGAATGCTCAGATAGGCCTACAGTACAGTATGCGGCTCTGCATTGAGTATATGGAGTATATGAGTGCTGAGAAGTACAGTGGGGAGAACAAGTATTTGATACACTGCCGATTTTGCAGGTTTTCCCACTTACAAAGCATGTAGAAGTCTGTAATTTTTATCATAGGAACTCTTCAACTGTGAGTGACAGAATCTAAAACAAAAATCCAGAAAATCACATTGTATGATTTTTAAGAAATTAATTTGCATTTTATTGCATGACATAAGTATTTGATACATCAGAAAAGCAGAACTGAATATTTGGTACAGAAACCTTTGCTTGCAATTACAGAGATCATACGTTTCCTGTAGTTCTTGACCAGGTTTGCACACACTGCAGCAGGGATTTTGGCCCACTCCTCAATACAGACCTTCTCCAGATCCTTTCGGGGCTGTCACTGGGCAATACAGACTTTCAGCTCCCTCCAAAAATGTTCTATTGGGTTCAGGTCTGGAGACTGGTTAGGCCACTCCAGGACCTTGAGATGCTTCTTACGGAGCCACTCCTTAGTTGCCCTGGCTGTGTGTTTCGGGTCGTTGTCATGCTGGAAGACCCAGCCACGACCCATCTTCAATGCTCTTACTGAGGGAAGGAGGTTGTTGGCCAAGATCTCGCGATACATGGCCCCATCCATCCTCCCCTCAATACGGTGCAGTCGTCCTGTCCCATTTGCAGAAAAGCATCCCCAAAGAATGATGTTTCCACCTCCATGCTTCACGGTTGGGATGGTGTTCTTGGGGTTGTACTCATCCTTCTTCTTCCTCCAAACACGGCGAGTGGAGTTTAGACCAAAAAGCTCTATTTTTGTCTCATCAGACCACATGACCTTCTCCCATTCCTCCTCTGGATCATCCAGATGGTCATTGGCAAACTTCAGATGGGCCTGGACATGTGCTGGCTTGAGCAGGGGGACCTTGCGTGCGCTGCAGGATTTTAATCCATGACGGCGTAGTGTGTTACTAATGGTTATCTTTGAGATTGTGGTCCCAGATCTCTTCAGGTCATTGACCAGGTCCTGCCGTGTAGTTCTGGGCTGATCCCTCACCTTCCTCATGATCATTGATGCCCCACGAGGTGAGATCTTGCATGGTGCCCCAGACCGAGGGAGATTGACCGTCATCTTGAACTTCTTCCATTTTCTAATAATTGTGCCAACAGTTGTTGCCTTCTCACCAAGCTGCTTGCCTATTGTCCTGTAGCCCATCCCAGCCTTGTGCAGGTCTACAATTTTATCCCTGATGTCCTTACACAGCTCTCTGGTCTTGGCCATTGTGGAGAGGTTGGAGTCTGTTTGATTGAGTGTGTGGACAGGTGTCTTTTATACAGGTAACGAGTTCAGACAGGTCCAGTTAATACAGGTAATGAGTGGAGAACAGGAGAGCTTCTTAAAGAAAAACTAACAGGTCTTTGAGAGCCGGAATTCTTACTGGTTGGTAGGTGATCAAATACTTATGTCATGCAATAAAATGCAAATTAATTATTTAAAAATCATACAATGTGATTTTCTGGATTTTTGTTTTAGATTCCGTCACTCACAGTTGAAGTGTACCTATGATAAAAATTACAGACCTTTACATGCTTTGTAAGTAGGAAAACCTGCAAAATCGGCAGTGTATCAAATACTTGTTCTCCCCACTGTATGTTTAGTTCTTCCAGATCCAGTATTATTACACTGTGTGAGTGTTGTTCCTGGTTCTGTTCTGTCTCTGAGGTCATTACAGCAGAACCTGCTGGTTGAATTACAGTCAGAGCTGTTCCTGAATTAATCACCAACTGATCTCTCTCTCTCTCTCTGTACCTCTCTCTCTGTACCTCTCTCTTTCTCTCTCTCTCTACCTCTCTTCTCTCTCTCTCTCTCTCTCCCTCTCTATTCTCTCTCTCTCTCTCTCTCTCTCTCTCTATTTCTCTATTCTCTCTCTATTTCTCTCTCTCTCTACCTACTTATTTTCTCTCTTCCTCTCCCTCTTCTATCCCCTCCCTTTGTATCTGTGTAATATATGGAGATTTCTTTAGCTTCGTATTCATTATAACTCTCATAGATTATATCTAAGTCATGATATCCATGAGTATCAATAATTAAACTGTGGTGGAAATACATGCGTTACAAATCGCACAAACATTTAAACATTATTGGATGACATCAGGGCTTATATTAAACTTTCATCTGTAATAGGAGGAAGTATCTCTGAGTGCCGTAGCATTATGCTTTTAATATTTCATCCTGTTAATATTTAATGTGTTTTCTGTATTCATGAGGCCCGAGTATAACTGGCGGGATTGTCAAAATATTGAAATTATGTTGCAATAATGACCAAAATAAAGAGACGTTGCAGTTTGCCATAATGTATGATGCACTCCGTGACACCAACACAGTGTATACAGTCTGCACATTCATTAATCCATATGGTTTCTCATTATACTGTGGACATTGGGTGTATACTGTATGTCAACGGTTGTTTCACATGACTCTCCGCTATAAAGAAGAATGAATTATGGACTAGCTGCACTCCATCATAGTAACGAAGCAGCCGTCAAGCAAATATTCACGCCTCAGAGAGGGAGAGAGAGAGACAGAGAGAGAGCAAGAAGGAGAGAAAAATAGAGGGACAATGGAAAGAAAAAGTTAGGGGGAGTGAGGGATGATATGTCACCTCATTGCATCACGTTGTTGTGAATTACACAATCCAGATCTCAGTGTCCAAACAGAATTCCTCTCCCCTCTCCTCCCCTCCTCCTCATCACTCCTCTCCCCTCCCCTATTCTCTCCCCTCCCCTCTCTCTCCACTCCTTCCCTCTCCCTCTCCTCCCCTCCCCTCTCCTCTCCCTTTCCCTCCCCCCCTTTCCTCAGTACGTACTGTAGCAGCATCAGTCAGGCAGGCCCTGATTAATGGGCTTCCAGTAGGCTCTGGTCCTTCACTCGACTACGCTCTGGCCTGCTTGCATTAAAGGGAAACTTCCCCGCTAGACACTATTTGGGATGTTTTCCAGTCTTCCTACGTAATTATGAGTGACGAGAGGTGTTTCAGACATAATTATGCACCATAGCTGTATTTTTGAATTTTTGCGGCAGCAGAGTTTAACCAATCATGTCATCGGTTGATTGAGCCTGCTGTCTGAACTAGCAATTATTGTGGCCTTTGTGTTTCGCCGATTGCACGATAAAGCTAGAAGTGAGTAGATATGATTGTCCTTGCCATTGGACTTGTCTCAACAATGTTCCGACATTGCAGGGTGTCTAGGTTGACTCCCTGGCTTTGTAAAGTTTGACTCCCTGGCTTCGTAAAGACTACAGCCTGACAGGAGCCCTACTTCCTTGTCCAATTGTGTTCCCACCATCGAAGGCGGCCTTTTCAAAACGGGTGTGGTACTATTTTTTACAGGTTCACAAGAGCTATGTTACTGTGCACTGTCTATCTGAGCTAAATGTGACCCGTTTCAGGAAGCTAGGCCATTGTCACATGTCACTACTTCACAGGAGAGGCATTTCAACGTAAAAAAAAACAGTTTGGAACATGTGAACATTTATGTGCCTTAATAACAAACTAGTATGCCATCTGACATTTTTTGAAATTACGAGCCTAGTTGGTTTAGCCACGGAAAAAGACAGGACCCTTTATTTATTATTTATTTAGGTTAAAAAAATTATATTGAACCAGAAATTGTAAAGTCTTCTGATGACAGTGATGGGGAAGAAACAGTGATCAACCATGTTGTGGTCACGGAAGAAGTTGACCGAGTTTTGAAAGTGGAAGCAGAGTATGATTGCAAATGCAGAAGGAGTCTGTTGTATAAAACACGTCTCCGGATCTTCAAACCAAGGGCAACCATGGCATACATGACAGAGAGAGAGGAGCGTTCATCCATGTATATGGGTAAGGGTCTAGCTACAATTTTTCAGAAAGTCGTTTTCTTTGCAAGTTAAAGATAGATAGATAGATAGATAGATAGGTACTTTATTGCTCCCCCGGGGGGGAAATTTCATTGTCAAGCAGCTACAACAAAACACAGGGCAGGTGCAAAATGCCACAACGAAAAGTACACAAAAGACAGATACACGGTACATGATACATAGAGCGGCAGTATGAAAAAGTATAGAAATACAAGATATCTGGAGTGAAAAAAAAAAAAAAAAAAAAAAGCTATAAAAGGACATTGCATAGTATGAGTGGTTGGCTGAATATGTACACTATACATTGGTGGATGTTGGATGGTTAACTATACTATACAGGTCGATGGCAGAGAAATACTTCAGTAGCTAAAAATGCGTATGATATGAGCGAGGGTAATAATAGTTTACTTAATAGACAGACTGGGTAAATTAACAGGTAAGTGAAAATTTTGCATGGTTAAATTAGTTAAATTAGCTGTACAGTTAGTTATACAGTTATATTTACAGATAAGTGAATACTTGCATGTTTACACAAACTGTACAGGTAAATGACAGGAAGAGATACTTTAATAGCTAAATGTGTGTATGATATCATTTGGGGTAATAATAGTAATTCCCTTAAAATACAGTCCTTAGTGCGCAGGGTTTAATTACAGACAACTGCACTTATTGCACATTCGATATACTAAAAGCAATGAGAAAAGGTGCAACTGGCAGGATACTAATATGCATTCCTGAGTGAATGCCTACGTCCAATAATTACTTACAATATTACTTGAGTAGATATGATAAAGCGTACTGTTAGCTAGCTAGCTAAAGTTAACTGGCTGGCTTGCTAGCTAAAGTCATGTGTATGATCTGTGTAGTAATATTATTTGTATCTCAGAAAGCCATTTGCATTGCTAGTTATAGCCTAATGTTAGCTAGCTAGCTAACAGTAAAGTTGGTTATCTTTAGCTAACTGCAGATTTGTGCATGGTGGCTAGCTATGGCGATATTGCTAGTAGTATGGGATGAGATTATGGTTAATTGTTTAGCTAGCTAGCTACATTTCTAAACAAAAGACTCCACTTTGCAAGTAACCATTTCACTCTACCATTTACACCTTCTGTATCCTGTGCATGTGACAAGTAAACTTTGATTTTATTTAATAAAGTGTGTGTTTACCAGAGACGGTAACGTGAAGAACAACATGTTCCTGCACCAAAAACAGATTATGATTTAGGCCAAGGACTAGATAAGTGTATTTTTACTACTACTTTTTGATACTACTTTCATCACTTTTAGCCTTGAACTCTTTGGTTGTTTATTACACTACATTACTCAATCTGTTTAGCACATGGCATCACATGTGAATCCTTAAAGAAATGGCTGGGTCTAAGGCTTAAGAGGGTGTGAACATTGCTGAATGGGTGTAGATAAAAAAGAGCTCTCCAGTATGTGTACCAAAATATTCAAGGGCCATTTCCTCAAAAGTGTAGTTACAAGTTTAGTATATGATATACCATTGTCTAGCTCTGAGTCTCTACTTTTATCCAACACAATTTCAAATGTTGCTACATAAGACCGAATCGAGGTGTTGGGTCACAAATAATTATAATGGCTGCTTCTGATGACTTCTCTTTCCAAGAAAAACTGGACGCCAAACATTTGTCGTGACGTGACTTTCATTAATGTGATGACTGTTATTTATCAAATCAATTAACTATGTTTAATTGTTACTCGATTAAAGTAATCATGTAACAATTAACTCATTAGGAATTTGGGGCACCACGTAAGAAGGTGTTTAACGAGCTACCATCTCCCTAATTAAACTCAAAACGATATATAGATATATATTGATAACAGTAACGTATTAATCATCGTCTCATATCAATCTCATTCTGAACATTGAAAACTGATATCTGCAAGAACCCTAACCTTACTGGCGAATCAGCAATACACAAATTGGCTTAATTATTTATTTACTAACTAACTAAATAATAACACAGAATACATCAACACACACACACGGTATAGGTTATTGATTAGAAATGTAATACAATGAAAACAGGTCCCTAGTGGACTAACAACAGCATGACAGGGAAGGGCCAGAAAGAGAGGGAGAGACAAAGAGAGAGATTCAAACTATCATTGTTACATTTGGAAACTACGCTCAAAGTAATCAGAATACTTAGCACCCTAACCACTGCTCATTCGTATAAGATATGCAATGTATATACAGTTGAAGTCGGAAGTTTACATACACCTTAGCCAAATATATTTAAACTCAGTTTTTCACAATTCCTGACATTTAATCCTTGTAATAATTCCCTGTCTTAGGTCAGTTAGGATCACCACTTTATTTTAAGAATGTGAAATGTCAGAGAGAATTATTTCTTTCAGCTTTTATTTCTTTCATCACATTCCCAGTGGGTCAGAAGTTTACATACACTCAGGGGTAGCCTTCCTCAAGCTTCCCACAATAAGGTGGGTGAATTTTGGCCCATTGCTCCTGACAAAATTGGTGTAACTGAGTCAGGTTTGTAGGCCTCCTTGCTCGCACACGCTTTTTCATTTCTGCCCACACATTTTCTACAGGATTGAGGTCAAGGCTTTGTGATGGCCACTCCAATAACTTGACTTTGTTGTCTTTAGGCCATTTTGCCACAACTTTGGAAGTATGCTTGGGGTCATTGTCCATTTGGAAGACCCATTTGCGACCAAGCTTTAACTTCCTGACTGATGTCTTGAGATGTTGCTTCATTATATCCACAGAATTTAGCTTCCTCATGATGTCATCTATTTTGTGAAGTGCACCAGTCCCTCCTGCAGCAAAGCACCCCCACAACATGATGCTGCCACCCCTGTGCTTCACGGTTGGGATGGTGTTCTTTGGCTTGCAAGCCTCCCCCTTTTCCTCCAAACATAACAATGGTCATTATAGCCAAACAGTTCTATTTTTGTTTCATCAGACCAGAGGACATTTCTCCAAAAACTACTATCTTTGTCCACATGTGCAGTTGCAAACCGTAGTCTGGCTTTTGTATTGCGGTTTTGGAGCAGTGGCTTCTTCCTTGCTGAGCGGCCTTTCAGGTTATGTCGATATAGGACTCATTTTACTGTGGATATAGATACTTTTGTACATGTTTCCTCCAGCATCTTCACAAGGTTCTTTGCTGTTTTTCTGGGATTGATTTGCACTTTTCGCACCAAAGTACATTCATCTCTAGGAGACAGAATGCGTCTCCTTCCTGAGCGGTATGACGGCTGTGTGGTCCCATGGTGTTTATTCTTGCGTACTATTGTTTGTACAGATGAACGTGGTACCTTCAGGCGTTTGAAAATTACTCCCAAGGATGAACCAAACTTGTGGAGGTCTCCAATTTCATTTCTGAGGTCTTGGCTGATTTCTTTTGATTTTCCCATGATATCGAGCAAAGAGTTTGAAGGTAGGCCTTGAAATACATCCACAGGTACACCTACAATTTACTCAAATTATGTCAATTAGCCTATCAGAAGCTTCTAAAGCCATGACATCTTTTTCTGGAATTTTCCAAGCTGTTTCAAGGCACAGTCAACTTAGTGTATGTAAACTTCTGACCCACTAGAATTATGATATAGTGAATTATAAGTGAAATAATCTGTCTGTAAACAATTGTTGGAAGAATTACTTGTGTCATGCACAAAGTAGGTGTCCTAACCAATTTGCCAAAACTATAGTTTGTTAACAAGTGGTTGAAAAATTAGTTTTAACAACTTCAGCCTAATTGTATGTAATCTTCCGACTTCAACTGTATTTACGCGTAGCTGTCCTTGATCATCATCTCTCTGTTGAACAACTTTCTCAAAAAGGGTTTGAGTGTCCTATCCCACTTCGTTGTGAGACTCGGCTTGTCTTGGAGTGGAGTGTTCGTTACAATATATACTTCAGATGTACCAACGATTGTCTGAGAGGGGATTCTCCTCCCCACCCCGTGTGTTTAATCAAAGTTCTAGACTACTTCACATGACAGCTGCAGACTGGTAATGATACAGTCTAGTGAGTTTCTTCTTCTTCTTGTGTAGTGATTGAGCGTTTAGGGGTTTCCCACCATTTTACACGTTTAGCTCACGCCTCTCGTCTGTTGGTCTCACCATTTCAAACGTGTGGACTAACGTCTCACGTTTCCTGGCCTGTAGAGGTTCAACCAACCGGCTGGTCTAATGTAAATTTCATTACCAAGGCTTTTATCCTCGTTCCATCAAGCTGACACAATGTCTGTGCTCACTTGGGCATGGTTACTGACTGGGCAAAAGTTTATATGGAAAATAGTTCTCTCATTTAGAAGACTAAAATCACATTTCTATTTTCACAAAAATACTCTCATACTTAGTCATATATTTTATACAACATTTAGATGTAAACTCGACAAATAGAATGCGTACGCTTTCCGAGTTACAGTTATTTCGTTATACCATCCTTAATGGAACATTATTCTTTAGATCCCCACTAACCATTCCAAACATTCAGAAGTCAGGAATAATGTTCCAATGTTTTGGCAAAGAGATTTCAGTCTTCCAATACTAGAGACCAAAAGGAGTCGTTTGCTGTATACAATTTACAATTGGCATGAGGAGTCATAAAACCGGCCATTTGCTAAGCTGATCTGGCACCTTTGATCCTCGCCAAGGAGACAGTCATGACACATTTTTTATGTTATTTTACTGTACATAGGGACATACCTATTTATTTGAGCTGTAATACACTAAAGAGGAGTTGAGACAGGAAGAACAAGAATTGCGAGACCAGCAATCAGCAATGGGGAGCCACGGTCAGACTCCGACTGGTGGTGCCTATTGGGTGCTATTCAGCCATACCGACACATGGTCTGTGCTGCAATAAATTAAAACCTGGACAGTTATTACTGGAGAGAGTCATTGCAGACCCCATGGATCGTGTGTGTGTCACATACCATCAAAGTTTCAATGCACATATGGATAGAAGGGTGCTGGAGACATTCTTCAGAACCTCCGAGATCAATTGGCGGCGGCAGCCTAGACCAACTGGACCTAAAGGGCAAATGACAAATGAGTAAAGCTGTGTGTACGCTACCCAAATTTGGCCCTTGAGATTGGTCAATGGTGGTTGGTTTTGGTTTTAAAGAGTTACACCTTCAGATGTTATAAATGAAAATCCCTTTGTTCTTTCTCTTATCCTGTATCCTATCCATTGGAGAATGGTTGTATAATATTTTCTAATTTCCTATTTGTTCATGCTTTGTCTTGTAAGTTAAACTTAGGAGCAATATGCCTAGAATTACATTTTGTTAATGTCAGTATTTCCTTGTAGCTTAAGCTTTATGCCTTGTATGTGAATCCATTCATTTTTAATTAAACTTAAAATGCATTGTACATTTGCTTGTTCTTCGTGTAGGAGAAGCTAGGCAGAGGACACCGAATCCCCTTGCCTGCATGTGTTATTGGGGCCATTTGAGCAATTTATCCCCCACATGATCGACATTATGTTGAATGCAAAGAAGTTGATGACTCAGTATTATAGTCCTTCTACTATATATGTCATACGTTGCCATAACTGTTCCTGCATGTGTAAACTCACCTCGGTCTCCAGAGCAAATAAACTTTGTCTTGAACCCAAGCCATGTCTTCTTATTTGCTATATTGACAGACTAATCTACTGTTTTATTAAATTAACGTTGCAGTAAGATTGTAGCTAGTTACTTCCAAATACATTTCATGAATATCCCAATGAATTGATCCAGAAGTTGAAGTCAATACTTTATTGGTTTCTGATGCAGCTGGAATAATTTAGTCACTCGTCAGTACAACAAAACATTTTGTCAAACTCCATTATATAAACTGAACAAAAATATATATGCAACATGCAACAATTCCAAGGATTTTACTTTGTTAAAGTTCATATAAGGACATCAGTCAATTTAAATACATTCCTTATTGACTGACCTTCATGTCTTAAAGTAATTATGGACTGTCATTTCTCCTTGCTTATTTGAGCTGTTCTTGCCATAAAATGGACTTGCTCTTTTACCAAATAGGGCTATCTTCTGTATATCGCCCCTACCTTGTCACAACACCACTGATTGGCTCAAACGCATTAAGAAGAAAATAAATTCCACAAATTAACTTTTAGCAAGGCACACATCGCTCTAATCAAGGCAAAGGGTGGTACTTATAGGAATCTCAAATATATAATATACTTTGATTTGTTTAACACTTTTTTTTTGGGTTACTACATGATTCCATATGTGTTATTTCATAGTTTTGATGTCTTCACTTTTATTCTACAATGTAGAAAATAGTAAAAATAAAGACAACCCTGGAATGAGTGTGCTCACAATAGGAATACAAAACATACAGTATATTTCCATATGGTTTATGGAAGGGATGGTCAAAAGGGATGCCCAAACCATTAACACAATAATATGTTTACTCAATAGGAACAGCTGCTATCAACCTGTCTGCATGTGTACTATACATGTAATGCATGTGTACTGTATTGTAAAAGATTACCAACTTTAAATTGAAAGGTCTTTGATCCCAAGTACGTTTCCGAACTTGTTGCACATATTTAAAACAGTTGCATAATGCTAATGTACTATGTGATGTGAAGCTCTTGAGCCCTGGCTGTCTGGCTGGTCTTTGATGTGAGTCTGAGTGACATCCCCTTAAATGTACACTTGTGTGGGGAGAGCAGCTCAACACCCTGCTCTCTTCCAGCCGTTAGAAGAAGAATGAAGGAGAGGAATGTCTTGTTGTCTGCTGAGTTCTGACAACAGGACTGAAGTAGTGTGTGTACAGGGAGCAACCGTCCCCTAAGGTCTGGGAGACCTGCAGTAGAAGCAAGGTTGGGTAGGTTACTTTCTAAATGTAATCCGTTACAGTTTCTAGTTACATGTCCATTGAAATCAGTCATGTAATTTTTGGATTACCCACACTCAGTAACGTAATCTGATTACTTTCCCCTTGCGAGGCGCAGGTTAGCGTTTTTTTCCATCATGAACCTTGTTCTGGAGGTAGCTATGCAGAGTGGACTCCTGGTCTCCCTCCGGGTCTCTTTACTGGTCTCTCTCCTGGTCTATCCTCTGGTCTCCCTCCAGGTCTCTTTACTGGTCTCTCTCTAGGTCTCTCTTCTGGTCTCCCTCCGGGTCTCTTTCATGATCTCTCTCCTGGTCTCTACTCTGGTCTCCCTCCCGGTCTCTTTACTAATTTCTCTCCTGGTCTCTCCTCTGGTCTCCCTCCAGGTCTTTTTACTAATCTCTCTCCTGGTCTCTCCTCTGCTCTCCCTCCAGGTCTCTTTACTGGTCTCTCTCCAGGTCTCTACTCTGGTCTCCCTCTGGGTCTCTTTACTAATCTCTCTCCTGGTCTCTACTCTGGTCTCCCTCCGGGTCTCTTTCCTGATCTCCCTCCTGGTCTCTACTCTGGTCTCCCTCCAGGGTCTCTTTACTAATCTCTCTCCTGGTCTCTACTCTGGTCTCCCTCCGGGTCTCTTTACTATTCTCTCTCCTGGTCTCTACTCTGGTCTCCCTCCAGGTCTCTTTACTAATCTCTCTCCTGGTCTCTACTCTGGTCTCCCTCCGGGTCTCTTTACTATTCTCTCTCCTGGTCTCTACTCTGGTCTCCCTCCAGGTCTCTTTACTAATCTCTCTCCTGGTCTCTAATCAAGAGTTCAGTCTCTCTCTCTCTCAAAACAGACTGAATCTAATACAAGTGCCACAGAATCACAGTGATGGAGATAAATTTACACCTTAGAGGGTTTTTCTCTGCAAAACAAAAAGTTAAGACATTACAAAGAGAGAGAGAGTTTTCCACCATTCCTCGCAGAATAAGGTTTGCTGTTACAGAGAAATAACAGCTAATTTCTATGTTAGACTGATAACATATGTACTCTCCATATTCTATAGATAACATTGACACTTTTCAAGTTTTTGCTTCAACGAGCAGTTATAGAGAAGAGGAATAATCTATTCGCTTATCAAGTTCACATCACTGCACCTATAGTCACCTTGTCTTACACTCTTGCTGGTCCATGTCCACATGACTGAAGATAATCCACATTGATTTACCGCTATGCATGATGTTCTAAGGCCATATACTGGCTGCCTGCTTCCATCTCTGTCACTATCCACTGTCTGCTTTATGGAATATGTTTTCTAGAATCTATGATATATTTTACCTGTGTTAAATTAAATGTCAGGACTTAAAAACACATGAAAAATCCAATAATTATGGTTTCACATTTTTCAGACTTGTGTTCAGTGCTGATATCCATTGCAATATAGCACAATGCAGATTCTCATGAAAATTTTCACACAGAGCTCAGAGTAAACACAGAAAATGTGCAGGTTTGAACATCGTACAGCTAATCATTAATTCTTAATACACATACTGAAGATGTGAGGTGAGAATGTAACAAATAAGGTGAGGTGAGAACTGAGAATAAAATAAATTCACATTCTGTATTTCACCTCCATTCCCAATTATTGTTATTCTCACCTTATTCTCACCTTCCACAAAGTAAGTGGGGGAAAATGACAAAGACAAAGCACGCGCGTGGGTATTTAGTATTTTATTAGGATCCCCATTAGCTGTTGCTGAAGTAGCGACTACTCTTCCTGGGTCCACACAAGACATGAAACATTACATAATACAGAACATTAATAGACAAGAACAGCTCAAGGAACTACATACGTTTAAAATATGAACAATAAAACAAAAAAAGGTCCTACTGACAGTTACACACATTACAGACAGTTACCTAGACACCAGTACATGGACATACAGTGCATTCAGAAACTATTCAGACCCCTTCCCTTCTTCCACATTTTGTTACGTTACAGCCTTATTCTAAAATTGATTCAATAAAAAATATCCTCATCAATCTACACACAATAATGACAAAACTAAAATAGTCTTTTGTAAATGTTTGCAAATTTATTACAAATAAAAAACAGAAATACCTTATTTACATAAGTATTCAGACCCTTTGCTATCAGACACTATGTTGAGCTCAGGTGCATCCTGTTTCCATTGATCATCCTTAAGATGTTTCTACAACTTGATTGGAGTCCACCTGTGGTAAATTCAATTGATTGGACATGGTTTGGAAAGGCACACACCTATGTATATAAGGTCCCACAGTTGACAGTGCATATCAGAGCAAAAACCAAGCCATAAGGTTGAAGGAGTTGTCTGTAGAGCTCTGAGACAGGATTGTGTCAAGGCACATATCTGGGGAAGGGTACCATCAAATGTTTGCAGCATTGAAGGTCACCAAGAACACAGTGGCCTCCATCATTCTTAAATGGAAGAAGTTTGGAACCACCAAGACTCTTCCTAGAGCTGGCCGCCCGGCCAAACTGAGCAATCGGGGGAGAAGGACCTTGGTAAGGGAGGTGACCAAGAACCCAATGGTCACTCTGGCAGAGCTCCAGAAGTCCTCTGTGGAGATAGGAGAACCTTCCAGAAGGACAACCATCTCTGCACTACTCCACCAATCAAACCTTTATGGTAGAGTGGCCAGACAGAAGCCATTCCTCAGTAAAAGGCACATGACAGCCCGCTTGGAGTTTGCCAAAAGGCACCTAAAGACTCTCAGACCATGAAAACAAGATTCTCTGATCTGATAAAACCAAGATTAAACTCTTTGGCCTGAATGCCAAGCGCTACATCTGGAGGAAACCTGGCACCATCCCTACGGGGAAGAATGGTGGTAGCAGCATCATGCTGTGGGGATGTTTTTAAGTGGTAGGGACTGGGAGACTAGTCAAGATCGAGGGAAATATTAACTGAGTACAGGGAGATCCTTGATGAAAACCTGCTCCAGAGCACTTAGGACCTCAGACTGGGACTAAGGTTCACCTTGCAACAGGACAACGACCCTAAGCACAAAGCCAAGACAACACAGGAGTGGCTTCGGGACAAGTCTCTGAATGTCCTTGAGTGGCCCAGCCAGAGCCCAGACTTGAACCCGATCTAACATCTCTGGAGAGACCTGAAAATAGCTGTGCAGCCATGATCCCCATCCAATCTGACAGAGCTTGAGAGGATCTGCAGAGAAGAATGGGAGAAACTCCCAAATACAGGTGTGCCAAACTTGTAGCGTCATACACAAGAAGACTCAATGCTGTAATCGCTGCCAAAGGTGCTTCAACAAAGTACTTAGTAAAGGGTCTGATTACGTATGCTAATGTGATATTTCAGATTGTTTTTAACACATTTACAAACGTTTCTATAAAACAGTTTTTGCTTTGTCATTAGGGGGAATTGTGTGCAGACTGAGGAAAAATACAATTTAATACATTTTAGAATAAGGCTGTAAACTAACACAATCTGGAAAAGGTTAAGGGGTCTAAATACTTTCCGAATGCACTGTATGTCTAATAGTCAGATAGGGAAGAGGCGTTGTGCTGTGAGGTTGTGTTTTAATTTGCATTTTTAAAACACATTTTTCTGTTTGCTTGAGCAATTTGAGATGGGAGTTCCATGCAATCATGGCTCTATATAATATTGTCCGTTGCCTTTAATTGGTTCTGGATTTGGGGACTGTGAAGATACCCCTGTTGGCATCTGGTCTGTCATTGCAGCACTTATGTGTTTGTGGGGTGATGGGGTCTGAATGTGTACTTGTGTGTGTGTGTGTGTGTGTTGGCGGGGGTGGTACTCTTTGATCTCAAGGCTTAGCTGTGCCTGACTCTGATCTTTCCTTCACATACACACGCGCGTACACACACACACTGAGTCTTCCTACTCTCTGACAGAACAGCCTTCAAAGCCCCTTTCATAATGGGCCCAGTAGGACATTGGCCATTTTTCCGGCTGGGCGATCAGGTCAAACCTGAGTTAAAAGGTCAACTGTCACTGTGGACTCTGTGTCTCAGAGCTGAGGCGCTCTGGCATCTGTACACAAAGTCTGACAAAAGAAAGTATTTGATTTGTGCGAATAATAATTCCATAATATACTCAATTCTTCATTTAATCAGGTTCTGTTTGCTGCCCTAGCTGACACAACGTTCGGCTGGAGGCTTGTCAATAACAGAAATCAGTAGGAACATTATATTTGCCACTGCTAATAGCCCGAGCATGATCTGCCAGAATTGAAGAGTTGACTTAAATAAAACTCAAACAAGTTGCCAGGTGCTGAGCTGAAAAATGTCAAATGAATTACAGGCAAATGTGGAAAGCAATCATTCCAAATTTGTGTAAGTCCTGTGTAGCTCAGATGGTAGAGCAGGTGCTTGCAATGCCAGGGTTGTGAGTTGAACTCCCACGGGGGACCAGTTTGAAAAATGAATGAACATGTATGCACTAACTAACTGTAAATCACTCTGGATAAGAGCGTATGACAAATGGCCATTTATTGCTCTGGCTCTCTTGTTTTCAAAGTGCATGCTGCTTTCTTACATAAAAAAGCAATAATTATAGTGTGTTTACTATAATCACATTAAAATCTGTATCAGAAGCCGTTTGCACAAAAGCATTGTTTCCCCTTTTGAAGTATTTAATGTTGTTTCTTTCTTGATGTTATTTTTCATCCACCCGAGCAGCTTCGTCTTACAAATAAGTTTATAAATCTTGTTGCTAGAAACCTGTTTGTATCACTTCCAATGTCAGTGGTGTAGTTATGTAATCTGATTTCCTTCTCCAAAGTGGTACTTAGTTAACGTGACTGTGTTCCACGTGTTCCCAATCAGACCAGTAAGGGATGAAGAATCCGTCATAGGCAACAGATGGACAGACACATCTGGATGAGAACTGCGCAGGCTTACCCCTTGGTGATGCTACTGTAGGCACACACACACACGCTTCAAACAGTTTTAGAAATCTTTCAAATGCTTTGAGCATTTGCTCTAGTCTACCTAGACTGCCAGATGGGTGATGTTTGCAATTTTGTTGTTATTCTGTTGCTCCGTTAAGCCAGGCGCGCTCATACAAGCACAGATTAAATACATGTAAACAAAAAAAGTGTTTCCTGATCTTTCTTCTCTCTCTCAGATATAGGACAAACACTTCAGAACAAACTTTGTTTTAATTTTTGGAGGCCTATCTGTAGTGAATCGGCTTAAACAAGGCTTAGACTGTAATGGGTTTGTATTTGAAATTATTTCAAATAGTACTTGAACCCAGGTCAGACGCATGTATATATATATATATATACATACACACACACAGACACACACACACACACCACTACAGTAGCCTGGGAGAATACATTACAGTCCTGTCTGTGATTGACTCCATCCATCCCTCCATCCCTCTCGTCCTGCTGTACAGGGTTTCATGTAGCTCCAGGTGCCGGTGGGACTGGTGCCCGTTGAAAAGCGTCTCCCGTCTCCTCTGTCCAGCTGGAGTCTCTGGCATGCAAGGTCCCGGGGAGGTGGGGGGGCATCTAGGGCCTGAGGAGGGGAGGTGAGGGGGTAGAGGGACCAGAAGGGCCCAACACAAGCTGGGCCTAACACCCAGGGCTCCTGACTCCCTTTGAAACAACTGGCAGCTCCTTTGGCTCCACCGAGTGCCTGTTGCAGGCAAAGTTAAGTGTTAGCCCCATCTATGTTGACCTGTTTCTATCCACCTGCACGTTTCCTCCACCAACCCAATTCTCTGTTGAGCCTCAACTCATCTCAGCGTCAGAAATCCATTATAGCACTGCCTCCTGTCTATTCTGTTAACACCTCATCCACAACCTCTGTGAACCTGAGCCATGATGACGCAGTGTATAGTGATTACAATGCCACGTACACATGTGCACGTCACACCCTGGCCGAGAGGGGCTGTGACTAAAATGGCTTTACTACGCCAGTTCCTGTTTAATGAAGGCAACACCTCAACCAGTACATAAGATGCAGATCTAGCCACTGTGCTTCTACATCTGCATTGCTTGCTGTTTGGGGTTTTAGGCTGGGTTTCTGTATATTTATTGTATTTACTGTATTTTATTTTATTTTATTTCACCTTTATTTAACCAGGTAGGCCAGTTGAGAACAAGTTCTCATTTACAACTGCGACCTGGCCAAGACAAAGCAAAGCAGTGCGACAAAAACAACAACACAGAGTTACACATGGGAATAAACAAACGTACAGTCAATAACACAATAGAAATATATATGTACAGAGTGTGCAAATGTAGTAAGGTTAGGAAGGTAGGACAATAAATAGGCCATAGTGGCGAAATAATTACAAATTAGCATTAACACTGGAATGATCGATGTGCAGATGATGATGTGCAAATAGAGATACTGGGGTGCAAATTAGCAAAAATAATAAATATGGGGATGAGGTAGTAGGGTTGGCTATTTACAGAAGGGCTATGTACAGGTGCAGTGATCGGTAAGCTGCTCTGACAGCTGATGCTTAAAGTTATTGAGGGAGATGGTAGTCTCCAGCTTCAGTGATTTTTGAAATTCGTTCCAGTCATTGGCAGCAGAGAACTGGACGGAATGGCGGCCAAAGGAGGTGTTGGCTTTGGGGATGACCATTGAAATATACCTGCTGGAGCGCATGCTACGGGTGGGTGTGGCTATGGTGACCAGCGAGCTGAGATAAAGCGGGGATTTACCTGGCAAAGACTTATAGATGACCTGGAGCCAGTGGGTTTGGCGACGAATATGTAGTGAGGGCCAGCCAACGAGAGCGTACAGGTCGCAGTGGTGGGTAGTAAATGGGGCTTTGGTAACAAAACTGATGGCACTGTGATAGACTACATCCAATTTGCTGAGTAGAGTATTGAAGGCTATTTTGTAAATGACATCGGTAGGATGGTCAGTTTTACAAGGGCATGTTTGGCAGCATGAGTGAAGGAGGCTTTTTTTGCGAAATAGGAAGCTGATTCTAGATTTAATTTTGGATTGGAAATGATTAATGTGAGTCTGTAAGGAGAGTTTACAGTCTAACCAGATGCCTAGGTATTTGTAGGTGTCCACGTATTCTTAGCCAGACCCGTCGAGAGTAGTGATGATAGTCCGGCGGGCAGTGTTCGATTGAAAAGCATGCATTTAGTTTTACTAGCATTTAAGAGCAGTTGGAGGCCACGGAAGGAGTGTTGTATGGAATTTAAGCTTGTTTGAAGGTTAGTTAACACAGTGTCCAAGGAGGGGCCGGATGTATACAGAATGGTGTCGTCTGCGTAGAGATGGATCAGAGAGTCACCAGCAGCGAGAGCGACATCATTGATATATATAGAGAATAGAGTTGGCCCAAGAATTGAACCCTGTGGCACCCCCATAGACTGCCAGAGGACCGGACAACAGGCCCTCCGATTTGACACACTGGACTCTATCTGAGAAGTAGTTGGAGGCTGTTGAGTCTGATGAAGACGGCTGCACAGTACTGTCTTTTATCGATGGCGGTTATGATATTGTTTAGTACCTTGAGCGTGGCTGAGGTGCACCCATGACCAGCTCGGAAACCAGATTGTATAGCAGAGAAGGTACGGTGGGATTCGAAGTGGTCAGTGATCTGTTTGTTAACTTGGCTTTCGAAGACTTTAGAAAGGCAGGGCAGGATGGATATAGTTCTGTAACAGTTTAGGTCTAGAGTGTCTCCCCCTTTGAACAGGGGGATGACCGCGGCAGCTTTCCAATCTCTAGGGATCTCAGACGATACAAAAGAGAGGTTGAACAGGCTAGTAATAGGGGCTGCAACAATTTCGGCGGATAATTTTAGAAAGAAAGGGTCCAGATTGTCTAGCCCAGCAGATTTGTAGGGGTCCAGATTTTGCAGCTCTTTCAGAACATCAGCTATCTGGATTTGGGTGAAGGAGAAGCAGGGGGGGGGGGGGGGTCTTGGGCAAGTTGCTGCGGGGGCTACAGAGCTGCGGGGTAGGGGTAGCCAGGTGGAAACGATTGAGCTTGGCTTCGATAGATGGGTCAAAGACAGAATACTCTGGTCCTTTGGAGAGTCTTTTTGGCTGCAGTGTCTGTAGAGCGTATACATTGGCGTACCCAGTGCTATGCAGGTACTGTGTTCGTCATCACTCTAGCTGAGAGCCGCGACGACTAGGGTTGAATCACTTCTTCTTTAGTGAGTAATGGTTCAAAGTTCGAAATTCACAATTTTAACTTGGCGATCGTCATCTCCAAGTTATAATTCGCATGATAGAGTTGTAGTTCAATTTAGCCCTTTTAAAACGCAGGACAACAGTCCTAGCATCTTCGGGAACTAACGTTAACTTTCGTCAATGGGCTTTTGTACTGGGGGAGAGAAGGGCGTGTTTCATAGTTCTCACCCAATGTCTTTTCACCTGGGTGTGGCTACTGACTGTGCAGTGCCTACTATGAAACCAATTCTCTCATTCATAAAAGTTTGAAATTACATTGAATCTTTTCACAAATAGTTTCATATTCAAACATATAAATTGCATAACAATTCCATGTACATCTGATAACTGGAACGTGTAGACTTTACAAGATACGATTTATGTCGCCCTGTCATCAGATTTAATGTCCTAGACAACAACTGATTTGACATAATATTCTTTAAGTACCTACGGACACTTTCAACTGGTCAAAAGGTTGTTTTGTTCATTGTCCAAACTATAGATATTGCCATACCTTCTCTGTGGTAACAAAGGGGCTTTCTAAGAGTCAATTCTGTAGAACAGAATGTATTGGGGGTCATAAAACTGTGGGGTGAGAGAGAGAGAAGGGGGTTATGACCTTAACAATGCATTAGTTGTGTAACTGAAGCCTTCCATCTGTCCGTCTGTCATGTGGCTGCTGTCTGTCTGTCCAGTAGCCAGGAAGAGGAGTCTCAGTCTGTATGTCTGACTCTTCACCTTCTCAGGGACAATCAGCCGGGTAGGACAGAGTGATGTTGCCAGAAAGCTATTAACCTCCAAATTCTGGACAAATTTAAGCTCCGTGGTCTCCTCAATCCTCAATCCAGCTGGAGCTTCTTCTGATTGCACTCTCTCTACTTCTCCCTCTCACCCTTTCTCTCTCTCTCTCTCTCTCTCTCTCTCTCTCTCTCTCTCTCTCTCTCTCTCTCTCTCTCTTTCTCCCTCTCTCCATCTCTCTCTCTCTCCCGCCCTTTCTCTCTCTTTCTCTCTATATGTGACACTGGGGGTCTGATGGCCACACATACAGACAGACTGAGACAGTGTCTCCTATTTCAGTTATCAGTGGCATAGGGCTGCATCAGGGAGTTTGACTGGCTCAGCTATGATATTACTGTAAATTGTCAGGGTCTTGAACCTGGAGCAATGGCTCTGCCACAGGCTGATATTACAGTAAACACTGCAGGCTGCCCTGGTGAGCACAGAAACTGGAGCAGACTCACTGATTCCCACAAAGCACAGCGCAGCCATTCTTCAGACATCAGACAAGTCATCTGTTTCAACTCTAAAGGTTAGATATTCTGTATGTGGTTTGATTAATAGTTAAAATATTAAAGCACATTATGGACTTAATCCAACTTTTAAAAAACACAACTATAGCTTGAAGTTCTGCATAAATCATTAAGGTTTGCAAAAAAGTTAGAATGCAGTGCAAAATGTATACAAGTGAAAAATCATTGTACATATTTCATTGTAACTCAATGTACTGGGTATGATTTCATGCATTCATAAACTACATGACTGTAACAGATTTTTTTGTGAACATTACTGTTTGTTCATCAGGTTCGCATCACACAAAAAGCAGCATATTCATCGAATTAAATTAAATGTAACCAATTGAATTAATTCCAAGAGAAATACACATTGAACCTCGCATGGAGCGCACTCCATGTTTTGGCCATGTTCCCTGAGCCCAGCTTTGGGTAGTTTTACAGTGTTACAGTTTTACATGTCATGATATTAGCTTTCCTGCTCTAATGTATCAACATGGATCTCCTCTCCTCTTTCTCACCGAAGCCCAGATTAAATTCGACTGTGATCAGATCCAAGTCGCTAGCTGCCTCGCTCGCTGAGGAGGAGGAAATCCAATCTGGCCACAAATCTTGGTGTCTGTTAATGTGACTGCACTGCTAAGGATGGTGGGAAACGCGGTTTCAGGAAATGGGATTCCGGTCGCTGCCTTCTGCCTTCTGCATGGTGCTCAGTCTGTGGGTCAGTCTGTGGTGGCGAGTTACAACAGTGATCTCTGGCCTGGAAATTGACATTTTAATTCCATTAAAGCCAAACTGTCCTGCAGGGTGCATCTGCTGCTCCACTGATTGTTATTGGCTTAAATGATGTGCCAGACCAGCCTGGGCTAACGGTCGCTAGGTCGCAGCCAAAGGCATCAAATCTGATTACACTAAAGGTGACAAGACAACTTCCTGTATACTTTTTTCCTTTGCTCTTTCTTCACTTTAACCTTTTTTTTATATATACTTTTGCTACCTGAAAATACTTGAACTTCAATTTGCCCATTCCAATAACCTCCTTTGTTTACTGGGTGCTACCCGAAAACACTTGAACTTCAATTAGCCCATCCCAATAACCAACCATAAGGTATCAAGGTCTGTATGGTGATCTACAAGCGTTCATGTTCCATTTCAATGCTCAAATTAATTTGCTCTCATTAAACTCTCTCCACTTTCCGCAGCACCTTGTCTGTGTGTGTGTGTGTGTGTGTGTGTGTGTGTGTGTGTGTGTGTGTGTGTGTGTGTGTGTGTGTGTGTGTGTGTGTGTGTGTGTGTGTGTGTGTGTGTGTGTGTGTGTGTGTGTGTGTGTGTGCGAGTGTGTGTAATGCTCATGTGTGTGTGCGTGTGTGTGTGTGTGTGTGTGTGTGTGTGTGTGTGTGTGTGTGTGTGTGTGTGTGTGTGTGTGTGTGTGTGTGTGTGTGTGTGTGTGTGTGTGTGCATTCATGTGTATATGTGTATGTTTACTCAGGCTCAGGCTTCATCCAGCAGTCGTCCATACTAAATATGGCATGTTTATAAAACAATAATAAACACCAAAGGAAAGAGGCAAGCAAATACAAATAAGAAGATCAAAAGGCTAATGCGACACGCTGTGTCTGACATTACATAGAAAACAACCCAATGTGATCCTACACACCATGCCGTGTCACCTCCTAAACCAATCGAGTGGTATAGGGCATTGTAGGGGGCTGTATTAACTACGACATTCAATTTTGGTCAACATCCACTAATGCTTCAGGGCAAGAAGCATTTATTTTTTCTCGGTTGTTGATTTGACCAAACACTTCTGCCCTTTCTCCTCATATTAAAAATGTAAACCTTTGCGACAGGCTGCGAGACAAACAATAAACAACTTGGCTTGGAAATAGTCTGTCCAGAAATGTTTTATATTGTGTGGATATTTCAAGCTACATAGAAACACCACTTGACAACTAGCTCTGTCTGAAAATGTAATACAATACATTTTACATCCTAAGATGTGTCTCATTGGCTGTCAAAGGAAGAGAACTTTGTACAGTATGTGACATTATGACATGCATACATACTGCATGTCCTGCTGGGACTGCAGGGATGAGATCATGAGACTGAGAAACAATAACCTCTAATTCAGTCCTAAGGTAAAAAAATACACCTTCCCCCCTGTCTCTCTCATCCCTGCAGTTCCAGCAGAACATGCAGTATGTATGCATGTCATAACGTCACATACTGTCCCATCCTACCCCCTTTCCATTTCTCTTTCTCTTTCTCCCCCTCCTCTTCCTTCCTCTGTCCCTCTCTCTCTCTTTCCAATCCTCTTATATCTTTTGCTCCCACCCGCCCCCTCTTTCCCAATGTTTATCCAGTTATCCCATCTAAGCCTGACCTTGGTGGGGATGTGTCCGACCTCTAGGTCCATGCATCATTCAAAGGAAAGGAGAGATTCATGAGCCATGCAAGTTGCATGAATGAATCATGACTATAACAGAGTGTCCAATCAGGTTATGAGTGACACGTCTCAAACACCAAGGCTAGATTATTAACAAGCCTAGTTCCCCTTAGCAGTGTCCAATTGCAACCATACTAATCTAGTATCTCTTCCATACTGAAACCATGTTTTTAGTCGGTCAGATGGAATGGAATGGTGGGATATTCTCTGACTCTCACCTTTAAATGATGCTACCACAGCTTATCACTCTCTGGGTTTCATGATGCTTCAACATTCTAATGCAGTGTTTCCTCCAGTACCCCCAACAGCACATATTGTTGTTGTAGCCCAGGGCCTCAATGAGTTGAATCAGGTACATTTTTCTGGGGCTACAACAACAATGTGTGCTGTTGGGGTACTGGAGGAGTTGGGAAACACTGTTCTAATGGAATGTGCAGAGTTCTCTCTCATTCCATTCATCATTATTGTATAGAGAGTCACATTATATACCATATAAGTGCTTGCAATGAGGCTACGCCTATATATTCATATAAGGCGCTCCAGTGTCCATACAGTACATGATAAGGGCACAAACAGTATCAGGGAAAAACATGTTGTTGTGCCAATGTTGAAACTACATTGGGATTGCCACTTTCCCCTGAGAGCAGGACAAGTTTAAAGGTGTCTTTAGAGGTGTGAGACAGAACAGGAGGTATGAGAGAAAGATGGAGTAGGGCAGGCGGAGGGGGGGAACGAAGGAAATTATTACTTTAATAGAGCAGGGAGAGAGATTTCTCAGAAAGATGAAGAGATGGAATTCTCCACCAGACATTGATAACTGCAATATGTGTGTGAGAGACTATGTTCCCAAGTGCCGAAGAGGGAAGGGAAAATCACATCCATTTTTCCATTTCATCCATCTTTAGGCTTCTGTGTGATTTCATAATATGTTTTCCCCCCTCTCCTCTCCTGTAGGTAATATGGCCACCCTGGCGGCTGCTGAAACCACATGGTGTGTCTCTAAGGGCTTCATAGTTAGAGGAAGGAGAAAAACTCATTTTCAGGCTATGGCGGAAGTCTGTATAGCAGGAATCGACTGTATCATAAGTTATCAAGCAAGATACTATTCTGTTCATTCTGCAACTAAAGGAACGGTTCCTGTTCATTATGAAATAAATAATGAGTTCTTTATTCTCTCGCTCTTTCTCTCTCTCATTATTTCTGGTGTCAAGGAGCCATGTGAAGGAGACAAATACCTTTTATTGATAAATTATCAATAACTGAGTCTCATTGTGCCATCCAGTGGCGATTTTAGCATGTAAATATTGGTGGGGCAAAAAAATGTTATAATTGGGGATGCATGCCAGCAAAGCCACTAAACAATACAACACTAAACAATACATTAATTGCACAATAACGGTAACAAATGGTGCCCACAAACTGTTAGGGCCTACATAAAGCTGTCCCAACAGCAGAGTCCCAACAGCAGTCCCAACACCTTACCATTGCTACACCTGGCTATCAGCGGTGCCTTGTCTGGCAGCGAAAAAGTTTATTCAGCTGCATTTACTGCCTTAAAAAAAATATATAGGTGATATGGCTGATTTGCTTAAACAAATGTGTTTTCTACTGACAATTGAGATGTACGAACTATGGCATAAGGGGACGATGAGAGGATTAGAGACAATCCGCTATTTTGATTAAGACATTAATGAGCGAGCTTGGACGGACGTAGTCAATATAAATATTTGTTCAGCACTTTAGAAATGTACAGCGACAGAATTCAGAACATGGGCCGTTCTTAGTGTTCTCCCTGTACACCAAGCACAGCAGACAATCCCAAGGTTGTAGCTCTAGAAAGAGGCCTGAGTTGCCGATTTAAAATTCTGGAGTTGGATGACTGTTCAAAACGTATTTTCCCATTGCAGAGCTAATTTTTTCCCGAGTTCCCAGTTGTCTACAACTCACTGAAGTCAGATTTCTCAGTTCTGAGTTAACAGTTGTTTGGAGCGCGGCAGAAATCATGCTGTATTGACATCATGGCCAATGTTGAATGTTTATCATTTTAAGTTGGAAAAGAGACCCTTAAACCCAGAATTGGGACCACACATCCACTCCACTGAATAGCAGGCCAATGATTGCTTTGCAATGCTTGCAGTTAGCCACTGATTCCTTCCAAACCACTCATTGTTGAATTTGTGATTTCCAACTTGTTGTGTAATGTTTATATCCGATGGCCGATTAAAAAGGATTTGCCAGTAGATTTGATTCATGATGATGACTGCTAGCTAAGATTTAGAAAGTATGATGTTGACATGATCAGTCCAATCAAAGCTACTGCAGATATAACTTAATTTGACGTCATTTTATCTGTGGCCAATGACCTTGAGCCTTCTTGGATGGGCACTTCTAATGGCAGCACCCGAGCTCTACCCTTAGATTTGGCAGTGACGTAGTGTCCCCATGAGTGACAGAACGCTGAGCCTATCACGGCGCAACTAGAGAACATTACCAACCCCCAAACTCCGTATTTTCCGCTGGCTGCCCCACAGCTACAGAAAGCACTGAGCTAGGCTGAAATGCCTGCATTTTGAAGCTGCCTTACTCAAGAAAGCAAAAAAAGAGACCATGTTTGTATGGAGGGTTTATTAACTCAATGATTTTATTTATTTTTTTACATAATTTGCTAACTGATATCTGATGGTTATTAATGCCAAAATAACATGCAAAACAGGCAACCCCCCCAAAAAATATTATTATTATTTTAAATGTTTTAATTTGTAGCTAAAAATGTGGGGCTCAAAACAGATGGGGCTCTGCCGGGTCGCCACTGGTGCCAACATCAGTATGATCCAGCACTTGGACAAATGTCAGATGAACCACATTTTGCTGTCAGGCAGGAGCTTTATGTTTCACAGTGAATACTCTCCAAAGCATCCCATGTTGCTGTCAGGTAGGAGCTTTATGTTTCACAGTGAATCCTTTCCAAAACAACCCATGTTGCTGTCAGGTAGGAGCTTTATGTTTCACAGTGAATCCTCTCCAAAACATCCCATTTTGCTGTCAGGTAGGAGCTTTATGTTTCACAGTGAATCCTTTCCAAAGCATCCCATGTTGCTGTCAGGTAGGAGCTTTATGTTTCACAGTGAATCATCTCCAAAGCATCCCATGTTGCTGTCAGGTAGGAGCTTTATGTTTCACAGTGAATCCTCTCCAAAGCATCCCATTTTGCTGTCAGGTAGGAGCTTTATGTTTCATTGTACAGTGAATCTCCAAAGCATTCACCATTTGTATTTCCTTTTACTCAACCTAAAAAGTTAAAGGTAAGAATTTACTTTTAAAAAGGTTTCGTTAATGTGATAGTCTGAACTCTAAATCAAAATTCCAGTCGTAATTCTCTTCAGCTAGGCAGAATGTTTGAAAGGGTTTTGGGGAGAGGGGCTATTCCTTTTTGAGTCTCCATCCTAGATTTAAAAAAAATATGAACACTTGTGCTCAGCTTGGGCTGAGGAGGATTCATTGAGCAGCTCTGTCCAACTGTGACAGTTCATTGACTGGTAAAATGGAATGGGACAGGACTTGAATACAGGATTAAAACCAAGTTTTCCTACTTGTATCACCTCAGAAGAATTCAACCATGGTGTGCTGACTGCCTAGCTTTATGGAGTAGGACTTTAAAACCGACAAAGTCATTACTGTTCTGATAGAAATTGAATGATTAATCTGTCTCACTCAATATCTTTGAGCGTCTTAACAATACAATATAGACCTAACTATCCATTGTGTCCCATTTTACTTTTTGTCCTCCACTAAATCTAATCATATATTCATTTGAATAATTTTTAAATGGTACCTTTGGCTGTAAGGTTGGAGACATAAAGAGAGCCCATACAGCTGTATGCTGTAAATCTCAATCTCCTCATTGGAAAGCCATTTCCACACCATCACAGGGTTGACTCCTAAGCCTTCAGTGCTAAAATTGCAGTGTCCCCTCTGGGATGAAAACGTATTCTGCAGGACTCGGGCACACACACACGCACACACACATGAGCATTACACACACTCGCACACACACACACACACACACACACACACACACACACACACACACACACACACACACACACACACACACACACACACACACACACACACACACACGTGATCCAACCAAAACATACAGTATACTGGGGGCCAAAAGTTTGGAATATTACTCATTAAAGGGTTTTTCTTCATTTGCTAAATGTTTTACATTGTAGAATAAAATGGTGTTATGTAGTAACCAAAAAAAGTGTTAAACAAATCAAAATATATTTTATATTTGTGATTCTTCAAAGTAGCCACCCTTTGCCTTGATGACAGTTTTGCACACGTATGGCATTCTCTCAACCAGCTTCACGAGGACCGCTACAGGAATGGAAGACCCAGAAATACCTCTGCTGCAGAGGATAAGTTCATTAGAGTTACCAGCCTCAGATTGCAGCCCAAATAAATGCTTCACAGAGTTCAAGTAACAGACACATCTCAACATCCACTGTTCAGAGGAGACTGTGTAAATCAGGCCTTCATGGTCGAATTGCTGCAAAGAAACCACTACTGAAGGACACCAATAAGAAGAAGAGACTTGCTTGGGCCAAGAAACACGAGCAATGGACCTTAGACCGGTGGAAATATGTCCTTTGGTCTGGAGTTCAAATTTGATATTTTTTGTTCCAAACTCAAACAAATTTAGATGGTTTGGGATGAGTCGGACCGCAATGAAGCAAAAGCAGCCAACAAGTGCTCACCATATGTTGGTACTCCTTCACGACTGATGGAAAAGCATTCCAGGTGAAGCTGGTTGAGAGAATGCCAAGAGTGTGCAAAGCTGTCATCAATGCAAAGGTGGCTATTTGAATAATCTCAAATATAACATATATTTTGATTTGTTAAACACTTTTTTTGGTTACTACATGATTCCATATGTGTTATGTCATAGTTTTGATGTCTTCATCATAGTTTTGATGTCTTCATCAAAATTGTGCAAACAAAGAAAAACCCTTGAATGAGTAATATTCCAAACTTTTGGCCCCCAGTGTATATTAAATCTTGTTCTGCCATGCTAGGCCGTCTACCAAGGCTTAACTGTGAGAATTCAATCTGTTCTGTGTGCACTATACATTTATATGTTATTTTTGTTATGGATATCTGTATGAATGAAATAGTACATTGAAGGCATTATGATGTAAAGGGATTTGTGGGAGCTAGACACCACTGTGAATGCCCCCTTGCAAATATGAAAATGATTACATTTTCCACTCAGATATGCAGTATCTCATGTCTGCAATATAAGAGAGAAAGGGGGGGGTGGAGCGAGAGAGAGAGAGAGAGAGAGGGAGAGAGAGAGAAAAAGAGAGAGAGAAAAAGAGAGAGGGGGGGGTGGAGCGAGGGAGAGAGGCAGAAGAAAAAGCAAGCAAAGAATAATGACAATAATCATTTTAACAGAATTTATCCACACAATGAAAATCTCTACCAATGTTTTCACTTCCACAATCCCTGCCTTCCCACTTTCCACCGCTCCACCATGGAAAGATACATTCTCACCACTGTTACGTTTTAATCCCAGCAGTTTGATTTAATTGTATTTATTTGTCTATTTAAAACACAATTCAGCCACACAAGTGGCTACACTGCATTTAAAATCATTAAAGATAACACAAAAAAGTGTTTCAATTTCCCATAGTGGTCATCTGTGATGGGATTGGCTAAACACAGCAGGACAGGAAGGCTCTGAAACGGCATCCCTCCTTCATCCTCCTAGGCTTTCTGTTGTCTGGCAGTTTGTATGTGTCTGTTTTTACATTTAGTTTCCTCTCCTTCTGAACACACCCTGTTAATAATCACTATGTTTTGGTTTTGGGGAAGGCATGTCTGTGGTGATTTGGTTTTAGGGAAGTCCGTGGCGATTTGATTTCAACTTCTAACTCTCAAATACTGTAAGATGATAAGGAAATAAGAACATTTTTATGAAACTCCTCCAGAGTCTGACTAGCAATTAGTGGGTTCTCCGGTGTTACTAATTAAGTTGTTGGCTTCATAATTGTGCAGAAAAAGGAAATTATACATTTTTGGAGGTACCTTAACTGGTTCCATGATCCTCTGACCAATTAGACTGATTGATACAAAAGAGGGAGGTCCCAGTAGGTCGTGCATCTTTTACTGTTCTTCCTCCCTCTCTTGTCCTCCTACCTTCTCCTCCCCACAGCGGAACGATTGAACTGATTAAAAGAGAGAAGAAAGAAAAAGAAATGAGTGCTCCACCTCTTCCTCTTCCTCTGACTCTGAGAACTTAATCATGGAAATCTAAAAGGGGAGCGTTTGATGTGAGAACAAAAAGACCTGGCTTTGTTCTTGATACTTTTATGTTTCCCATAGTTATAAAGACACTTCAAGGCGGTGTCTCGCTCTGTTCACAGAGGATCTTGGCACAGTTTCCTATGGTGAAGAAAGCAGGTTGCCATGGAACAGGGCTAGGTAGCTAGTTATTTTCATGAACTATTTCAATAAGAGAACAACAAGTGCCTGCCTAGCTAATACTAATGCATGGATTCCTAAATCATTACTAAGAATACTGAAAGTTATTGCAGTTTCTGGTAATTGTTTTCAGGCTGGTTGAATTGGTGCTAGCTAGGTACCAAGCTAGTAGGGGAGAATGATGGACTACCTAGCTAACATTTTTGATCCTGCTCGTTTGATCCTGATCTTATGCAGACGTTTTCCCATGCGGTCTAACAAATAATGCCAATGTACTGTAGACACATCGTGGCCGGTGTGTGTGCTTGTTTGAATTTACAGCTATGACAGTGCTACTGACCGTAATGGTGGCCCTTGGCTTGCACATTTAAATTCAGCTCAGACAACATTCTATAAGGCCCTGATTCCGACACCAGTTAAGAAACTTATTCCCTTTCTCTCTATGCGTATTCTGACCTTGAACTTAAGCATGATAATAGCTATTCGTTCGTGGTGGAGATCTAAGAAATGAAGGTGTGGCAGAGGTGTGTCTACAGATAAGCCGTATTCTGACCTTGACTTAATTCCCTCATAATTCTACCACCTTGATGGGTGAGGAAACCATGAATAAGGTTGAGCGAACCTGCCGGTTCCAAGTGGAAGAAGCATCTACTTAACTTTTTTTAGCGATAGAAATATATCAGCATTCTCCATGCACTGTAATTTAAAAATGGGTAAGAGCTATTGATAAGAGCTAGGTTTTTTATTTTTTATTTTTTATTTAACCTTTATTTTACTAGGCAAGTCATTTTAAGATCAAATTCTTATTTACAATGACGTATAAGAGCTAGGTTAATGAGTAATACGTTTGGAGAGGGGGATTCTAAATACACATAGCAATTGTTTCCGGTTATTTTGACTTATGATCCCAAGAGATTAATGTGAAACCAGCCATATGGATGCAAACTGAAATTCATATCAACATAACATGTATTGCAGCCCCTTTTCCATAGGGATTTAGGCTATAAATAGCTCTGCCGTTATTCAGAATTCCAAGCTATAGCTACTCCATTTTAAACCTGGAGCCTGGCTCTTTTCATGATGACTTGACCATTGTCATACAGTTCCATAATTAGTGAGAATTAGGGTAGATTTATAGGACTATTGTTAAACCCCTATTAAACGCTTTTTAATAGGGATCGTCGTATATGACAACTTTCAGGATGGATCAAACCACTGTATTTTCTATTCATACATACTGTTTTTTTTTAGGATTCATACATACTTTCCTAATCCTAAAATTTGCCTAAACATCTGCAAGATCAGAGTATTTTTAAATCTACCAGTTGGTGTTGAAACAGAGATGAAGATGCATAGATTACAATTATTTAGCGAATGCAAGGGAACCACTCCCGCAAAGCCCGTTACAGGTAAGTCTGAATACCAACTACTGAGAAGTGCATAGGAAAGGCGAAATATTCCTAAATCAGAATCGGGTCCTAGTAGAATAATGCTGTTTGACCTGTATCTTTTTTTGACACGCAAAGACAGCAGCACCTTCCCTGATACAACAATAGTGTTGAAATTTCTCTTCTCCACCTCCTCTCTCTTTCCTATTTATCAATCACTTTGTTTTGCTTTATTATCTGGCTTATTACATCTGGGATGAATGAGGTGCGCTCTCCACCCACTCTCTCTATTGTTGCTGATAGAAGAACTAGGCCTAGTCTTTTTCTGTGAAGAGTGATCACAGCCCAGTTACTGCAATCATCTGTTCAGAGTCAGACAGAACATTGTGTTCAGACTATACAGACACAACAGGCCTGGCACAGAGACTAGACGGCCTGTCTGTCCCTCTGGCACAAAGACTAGACTGCCTGTCTGTCCTTCTGGCACAGAGACTAGACAGCTTGTCTGTCCTTCTGGCACAGAGACTATACGGCTTGTCTGTCCCACTGGCACAGAGACTAGATGGCCTGTCTGTCCCTCTGGCACAGAGACTAGACAGCCTCAGTCCCTCTGGCACAAAGACGGCCTGTCTGTCCTTCTGGCACTGAGATGGCCTGTCTGCCCCTATGGCACAGAGACTAGACGGCCTGTCTGTCCCTCTGGCACAAAGACCAGACGGCATGTCTGTCCCTCCAGCACAGAGACTAGGCGGCCTCTGTCCCTCTGGCACAAGGACTAGACTGCCTGTCTGTCCTTCTGGCACAGAGACTAGACGGCCTGTCTGTTCTTCTTCACTGTTACAACCTGAAGTTCTGCAATGTGACACTAAGTCCATGAGTCATGAAAGACAAAGACAGTCTATTCGATGAGTTTGCTATGTTGCCCATCTCAATAAAGAAGGATATGGGTAAGGTCCGGACTCAGGTATTTGCAGTGGAAAGAAGTTATGTTTATTATTTTCAGGACACATGTTCAGTTTTGCAGGGTTTCATGTCCATTTTACTAAAAACACAGAGTGCATGTTAGATTAAGCTATCTATTTGAATAACAAATAATATTAAATATGAATATGAATATTTAATATAATATGAATATTAAATACCCCTGCATATTGAACTGATTATGTATTTACTAGCAGACCAACATAATATATCCTTAGCCAGAAAAAAAGGACAGATTCTCAAGTGCATCGATGTGATGTTCACTAGGCGAGTGTCTCATAGAAGAAGAATATTTGTTTTTGTTACCCAGTCATGGAAGATGCATGAGGCCAGACATTCCTACACATGGCAAACACTCGACCATCATTACAACACTCATCATGATTTGTTTCCCCTGGAATAGCTTTTCATATAATTATGAATTAGATGTCTATCATGTTTCCCCTACGGAATCGGCCCATATGTACTTCCTGCCACCATGAGATATTATTTATAGCAAATACCGGGTGAACTCGCTGACGCTCCCATTGATTTTCAGCTCTGCTGTGAGAGCAGGGTGTCTGCTTGCATAAAGACACTTTAGACACTTAAGATGAATCCGGCCATGCATCTGGGAGGCGCTGCTTTGACTGGCGTGGGCCGGGCACATGCATGCAGCAACTCACTCACTCAATCCTTTTCACAAATCAGAAAATATATCTTACTCTTCGTCAAAAAGGAGGCGACCTGTCTGGCTGAATACAGAGGGGTATGACAACTTTCCAGTCTGATCTAGGGATATATATTTAATACTGTGGGAGAAGCAGCCATTCAGACTAAAGGGAATATAATCATTCGAAAATTCTTCAGAATTGTTTTCAGTGTCCCTACGACCCTACCTTACCGTTTATGTCCTCATACTCTACATATCATCATGACACAGGGGTAGCAAAAAAAGTTCTCCTAACAAAACGATCAATTTGATTGAGTTGGTGAATAGGAGCAGCTTGATCATTGGGGTAGAAAAATATAGGAAAATACATCCAAGAAGGGACACAGACCATTACACAGCTGCAGTCAATACAGCTAGCAGCTAGCTAGAGAAACAATGCAGAGTGGTCTGACTTCACTGCCTGCAGTTACTACTCCACTGTGTTAACATAGAGAGACAACAACAACAACAACTAAGCCTGAATCTAGTGGTCTGCTCTGCCGGGGATGACAAATCATCTCCCCTGTTTCCTCACTGCATGGTCTACATAAGCACAGAAAACTAACGGAGGGTGCCTCAAAACCCCTACATTTTTCAGTCATAATGAACTGCTATTTCCCAGGGGACCCAGGCAGAGAAGGGGAGAGAAGAAGAGGGGGAGAGGAGCAGAGAGGGGGAGGTAGAGGAGGAGAGATGGAAGAGGAGGAGAGACCCCACTGAGGAGCTCCTTCGTGATCATACCAGGTTAATGGATGCCCCAGGCTGGAGGTATCACCACTTCATACTCACAAACTGCTGGTAGCCCTTTTTCAGACAGATATTCCGCAGATATTCAGATATTCTCATCTTTCCACATTATAGTGAAAGTAGAATGTCTCCGACACTCCCATTCAGAATGATGGAGATGAGTATCTATCTCTGTGAGTATTGATTGGATGATAACCAAGTCTTTAGGGCATCGATAACTAGGAAAACAGAGGGCTCCGATTGGCAATCAATGGAAAGGGGGAGGAGTGACCTTAGTAAACCTTTGGTGCTACTGTGGAAAGACCTGGCAGAGAGTAAAGGGGAAGGGAATACCTAATCAGTCTTAATGCATTCAACCAAAATGTGTCTTTCGCATTTAATCCAACCCCTCTGAATGAGAGAGGTGGGGGGGTCATCATCAGCGCCCGGGGAGCAGTTGTTGTGGGTTAACTGCCTTGCTCAAGAGCAGAACGGCAGGTTTTTCCACCTTGCCAGCTCAGGATTTGAAGCAGCAATCTTTCAGTTACTGGCCCAACACTCTTAATCGCTAGGCTACCGTTTGTGTGGATGCGAATGGTGTTAATTGTTTCCATGAGACCACAGATTGAGTCGACAGATCATGGTAAACCAGAGAATGGTGTGTAAACACACACATAAACAGTATTTGAACTGTTGACTACTTTACATAAACAAACAATTTGTCTAGCAGAGAGGAAAAATAATGGATACACATTAGTGTTGGAGAGTATTCTGTCTGTCACTGAACAACAGAACAGACTGCCCTGTTTTAGTTTTAGTCAGAGAGAATGTAATGCTCTCTCGCTCTCTCCCCCCTCTCTCTCTGAAAGCCAGACAGATGTTTTCTAAAGAGCAAGGTTTCCATCTGTGTATTTTGCCCCACATTATTTTCTGGGTTATTGCCTCTGCCCTCTCGCTATCATTCTGTCTCTCTTAGTCCCCTAAAGGAGCTTCTGCAACTCAACTTCTTCAACTCCTGAACCCAAAAAACAGAAACACGCACAAAACATGCACGTACTGTATGTACATGTACTAACTTATACACTCTCCCTTGTGGGGTAATTATTTAAGCCCCTATCATTGCCTGAGGTTGAGAATACACTACTTATACATTAAAAGTGAGTGTTGGGTGGAAACTAGAAACTTCTATAACTTCTATATATAAGTAAAGCAATTTGAATTAGAGTACCTGAAACTTGAAAGGTCAGTTGTCTTAAGAGAAAGTTCTAGATCTTAGTGTGTCTGTGTGAAGTGTGAACCATTGTAACTCATTTGTATAAACTGTTATTGTGGTGAGTATTTATCAGGTTTACTAGTAAACTGCTTTCTGTGGTCTGAGAATATTTAATTGATCCATGAAACGCATCCATTACATTCATTGCGGCAATGAGATCTGTCCTAAATCCATATAGGAAAGTCAGCGTTAGAAAATGCAGACAAAGGCTAAATTTGAGCTATGCTTTACAAGCACAAATCCCTATACACTGTTTCAAAGGAACATTGTATAGCTACCTCTCTCCTTCGCTTGTGTGATCAGTTTTTTTGTGTATGAAAAACATGTACTATTATCTTTCTGTGATGTATAGAGACAAACCCTGCAAAGTCTCCAGAGACAAGATAAGGAAGGAAAATCGAAGGCAGAGCTAAGAGTCTTAACTGACGAGCTGTTCTGGGCCGGTTAAGTCACTCAACAAACTCTGTCATACATAAGAAGATCACGTTTCATGAAGAAGTGGAGTTTATTTTTTATTTTATTTTTTTCTTCTGTTTGTTTTGACAGTAACTTGAACCTGTCTCATAGTAGATGGGATGGCTGTACAGGCAGAACATGTGTTGCTGTGGGGTCGTATTGTACATGAGTGAGTAGCACTTCCTGGTGCTAAGGAACAAAATAATATCTCAAATGTGTATTTTCTCAGTTGATGATTTGTCTCTCAATCTTCTCTCACAAAGTGTCAGTTGATTACTCAACCCAAAGACAAACATTAAACTTTCTCTTCCTACATCAAGACTGCTCTAAAGACCCCCAATTAAAGAAAAACCTGTCATCTTTGCACCATGGCAAAACCCAGGCCTGAGTTCTAAAGGTGTTAGAATGATCACCAAGTCATTTGGGGTAACAAAGCATTCTCAAGTCATTTGGGCTAACATCAAAATAAGCAGAACATAGAAAGGAGAGCTCACTCTCTCTTTGAGTGTAGTGCTTTGCTTTCCCACACCTTTCATCTTGAATCAATGTTTGCTTTTGCATCGGAATGAATAATGTAGGGCTTAGGAAACTAGCTTAAAGCAGCTCTGTAAATATTTAGTGGTGAGTTCCGCTAGCTGCAGCCTGACCTGATGCAATTCCTTCACTTCAATTAAATGCAATCGATGTCTCTTGTCTCACGTAGACTACTTCCTCTTCGCATTTCCTCTGAAGGCTTATGTCTTAACATGAATAGAAGCTGACAACAAGTTTGAGGGAGGTCCCTTATAGATTCCACTGTTTATACCCATGAATTGTTTTGGGGCATAATTTAGAGTGCGCAGCTTTCTTTAAAAAATAATAGTTTATAGTTTCTGCATTCCTGTATTCATTTGTACATGTATTGGGGTAGTGATTATTCCTCACACCGGCAGGATAGTCCCCTACAACAAAACCATTGCCTCGCTAGGAATCAGGGTCTTGCAGATGGACCTGAGGCCCATTACAAACCTATGAGACTCGCACACAGCAATAACACTCAATAAAACTCAATCACACACTGCCTTTTTTCTCAGAACAAATCAAAGGTCAGTGTTTCTTGATATTCTATCTTCCTCTCCCTCCCTCCCTCCCTCCCTCTCTCTCTCTCTCTCTCTCTCTCTCTCTCTCTCTCTCTCTCTCTCTCTCTCTCTCTCTCTCTCTCTCTCCTCTCTCTCTCTCTCTCTCTCTCTCTCTCTCTTCCTCTCTACCTCCCTCCCTCTCTCTCTCCCATTGTATAAATGACCAGATTCCTCTGGATATAGCATTTTATTTGTCCCCCTACAAAGAGAAACACACCAGTCCAATATCACAGGCTCCATGGCTGGGATCAATAGGCTAGAATTGTGTGGAGACACAGACAAATCAATGCAGCCAGCCGCCCCAGACCATACCCGCATGTGGATCGAGGAATAAATCTAGCATGCGTGATGAATGTAGGAGTTGTTCGGAGCCGGTTAAGTCACTCATCAAACTGTCATAAATCAGAAGAACACGTTTCATGGAGAAGTGGAGTTTTTTTAGGATGTTTTTCTGTTTGTTTTGACAATAATTTGAACTTGTCTCATAGTAGATGGGAATGACTGTACAGGGAAAGGGAAAGGGAAAGGGGGATACTAGTCAGTTGTACAACTGAATGCATTCAACTGAAATGTGTACAGGCAGTACATGTGTTGCTGTGGGGGCGTTTGCTACATGAGTGAGTAGCACTTCCTGGTGATAATGAACAAAACACAGAATTAGCACGCATGATGTTCTGAAGCTTTCTTTTTCAGGATGCTTTCAAGCCTTGGCCTCCAAATGTCCGTTATTTTTTGTATAAATTCCTAACTAGGCTGGTGTGATGTCAGCAGAGCGAGTACAGTAGTTATCCGTCTGAGGTCCAGAGGACAGTGCCATCTGTGCAGACAGCCCAGTATGTGGCTGGGTTAAGCTAGGCTGGGTGGGGCAGGATTGAGGGGTTGGAGCTGTGCTAGGGTTAGGGCTAATAGCTGTGCTGGATGGGTAGGTCTGCTCCACAGGCAACATCCTCCACTCCTCTCCACAATACCATGGGGGAGAGAGAGAGAGAGAGAGAGAGAGAGAGAGAGAGAGAGAGAGAGAGAGAGAGAGAGAGAGAGAGAGAGAGAGAGAGAGAGAGAGAGAGAGAGAGAGAGAGATCTCTCTATAAGTTATGCCGGCCAGCATGAATGTGAGGCTGGTTCTAAAACGGTACATGTCAAAGGAAAGCTGCTCCAGCCTCATTGCCAGACAGAGAAAGGTATTGCTTTAATTATTATTCTACCAAACCTGAAAGTCTATATTTGGGGATTTTCAAGAAAAGAGAGAATGCAAAAGTAATACTGATGTATCAAGTTTGGAACCATTATGATCCTGAACAGGTTCTACCCCCAAGCTACAAAACGTTTAAATATTTAGTCACTTTAGTCCTAGTTATATGTACATATCTACCTCAATTACCTCATACCATAGTGCAGCGTCTTCCGGGTTAGAGGAGGGTTTGGCTGTGGTAGACCATCAACGCTAAATAAGAATTTGTTCTTAACTGGCTTGCCTAGTTAAATAAAGAAATCAAAAAAAATAATAATTATAATTATAAATTCCCTTGCACCTCGACTTGGCACTGGTACCCTGTGTATATAGCCAAGTTATCTTATTCATTGTGTATCTATTATTACTTTTATAATTGTGTTTAACTTTTCTATTATTTCTCTTTCTTTCTCTCTGCATTGTTGGGAAGGGCCCGTAATTAAGCATTTCACTGTTAGTCTACACCTGTTGTTTACAAAGCATGTGAACAATGAAATTTGATTTGAATTTAATCAGTGTTTCCCAACTCCGGTCCTCCAGTACCCCCAACAGTACATCATTTTGTTGTGACCCCGGACAAGCACACCTGATTCTACTTGTCAACTAATCATCAAGCCATTGACAAGTTGAATCAGCTGTTTTTGTCCAGGAGTTGGGAAACACTGATCATATTTTAAAAGGAATACACTATGTAAGCAATAGGGTGCCATTTGGGACACACTCTTATTGTGTGTACCAGATCATTCTACTTGGTTGTGAAACCTTTTAATAAAGTGGGCCAGACAACCTTATTTCTTGAATGCTGTTTTTAGAAACAAAGGACCATTTCCCTTTGTTCTTTGTTGTTGTTGTTGTTGTTATTTATTCTTCTGTGGAAAGATGGATGTACTTCTCTTCTAATACAAGAATAGGTATACATTTTTAAAGCCCACGAACCTCCCTTTGAAATAGGGAGAATCCCCAAAACGGATGAAAGAAAGGGTGGTCTAACCCAGACCGGCAGCACTCTCTCGTATGGCTCCAGGTACTGAATTAATAAGCAGTTCAGAGAGTCCTGAAATAGCTGAGGAGCTGAGGAGAGACCAAATGGGCCAAGTCAGAACTCAGGGGACAACACATTCCTACTGAGTAGTGGAGAAACACCACTATAGCTCCAGAATCATAAGGGTTGGCCTGTCAGAATACAAAACAACAGACAGGAAGAAAAGAGCATCATCTTCTACTGCCAGCCACCATCTGCAATCTCAAAGAGTATATGATCACAATCAGTTGAAATGTAACCAGTAACGTCACTGGTGTAAAGTAAAATAAGTAAAATACTGAAAAAGTGTTTTGGGGTATGTGTACTTTACTTAAAATATTCATACTTATTCCACATTTGGTGTTACAGCCTACATTCAAAATGTTTTTGTTTTTTTAAATGTCTCACCAATCTACACACAATACCCCATAATGACAATGTGAAAACATGTTTTTAGACATTTTTGAACATTTATTTAAAATGAAATACAAAAATATCTAATTTACATAAGTATTCACACCCCTGATTCAATACATGTTAGAATCACCTTTGGCAGCGATTACTGCTGTGAGAATTTCTGGGTAAATATCTAAGAGCTTGGTACACCTGGATTGTACAATATTTGCACATTATTCCTTAAAAAATATCTGTCAAGTTGGTTGTTGACCATTGCTAGACAGCCTCCTTCCTAACTGATTCAGAGGGGTTGGGTTAAATACGGAAGACACATTTCGGTTGAATGCATTCAGTTGTACCACTGACTAGGTATCCCCTTTCCCTAACTCAGTTGCCGGAGAGGAAGGAATCCGCTCAGGGATTTCACCATGAGGCCAATAGTAACTTTAAACAGTTACAGAGTTTAATGGCTGTGATAGGAGAAAACTGAGAATGGATCAACAACATTGTAGTTACTCCACAATACTAACCTAATTGACAGAGTGAAAAGAAGGAAGGCTGTAGTGAATAAATATATTCCAAAACATGCATCATGTTTGTAAGAAGGGACTAAAGTGCTATAACTGCTAAAAATGAGGCAAAGCAATTCACTTTATGGCCTGAATACAAAGTGTTACGTTTGGTTCAAATGCAATACAACACATTACTGAGTACCACTCTCCATAGTGGTGGCTGCATCATGTTATGGGTATGCTTGTAATCGTTAATTACTTGGGAGTTTTTCAGGATAACAAAAATAAATAGAATGGAGCTAAGCACAAGAAAAATCCTAGAGGTAACCTGTTTCAGCCTGCTATCCACCAGACACCGGGGGATTAATTCATCTTTCAGCAGGACAATAAAATAAAATGCAAGGCCAAATATTCACTGGAGTTGCTTACCAAGAAGACAATGAATGTTCCTGAGTGGCCGAGTTACAGTTTTGACTTAAATCTACTTGAAAATCTATGGACCTGAAAAAGGTTGTCTAGCAATGATCAACAACCAGTTTGTGGGCAATCCAGGTGTTGAAAGCTCTTAGAGACTTACCCAGACAGACTAACAGCTGTAATCACTGCCAAAGGTCATTCTACAAAGTATTGACAGGGGTGTGAATACTTACTGTATGTAAATTAGATATTTCTTTATTTAATTGTCAATAAATTTCCCAAAAATTCTAAAAATATGTTTTCACTTTGTCATTATGGGTGAGACAAATATATATTTAATACATGTTGAATTCAGGCTGTAACACAACAATAAGTGGAATAAGTCAAGGGGTATGAATACTTTCTGAAGACACTGTCTACTCATTTTCTATTAAAGTATCTTTATTTTTACTTCAGGGTCCAATGCAGCCGTAATTATGTGAATCATTTCTGGGTAACAATTGAATTACCTTACTGTGATCTTTTTCACAAAAAAATGGTCAAAAAGAAACAAAAATAGCTTCTTAGCCAAGAGCAATTTCTCAAGCAAGAATTTTGCTAGTATTGTCTGGGAGTGGTCTGAGTGGGGCAGTTTTACAGTGTGACTAACGTTTGTGATTTATATCTGACAAGTTCATAGGGACAAACCATAGATTGTAACTTAACTCAATAAATCTGAGCAAGGAGTACAATAGAATAAAGAAACAAAATATCCGTGAGATGAATGTATTGAATGTCAACCAATTAGTATGGATTTTCCAAACGGATGGAGTTTTCAGGCTAATAATGGGCTGCCCTATGAATTAAATGAATATCAAGATAGATATGACCAAACAAAATAACTGACCTAAGGCTCAATGGCCTCTGTAGTTCATGTTCACTTTTAGAAATAAAAGGTATAAATCATTAAGGGTGACTGTTGGATGGCTAGTTTGTGAGTTTGTGGCTAGTCTCTCTCTCTCTCTCTCTCTCTCTCTCTCTCTCTCTCTCTCTCTCTCTCTCTCTCTCTCTCTCTCTCTCTCTCTCTCTCTCTCTCTCTCTCTCTCTCTCTCTCTCTCTCTCTCTCTCTCTCTCTCTCTCTCTCTCTCTCTCTCTCTCTCTCTCTCTCTCCACCTCCATTTCTTTCAGTATTGGTGGTAGTTTACTGAGTTTAGGCTGAGTTTACCTTGATCTACTGTATCTGTGAAAGTTCACAAGCCCACGATTAAAACTTCAATTACGCTGAAACCCGGGCCCTTTTCCTACTTCAATGGAACCCCCTATATCCGTCACCACGACGACCATCAGTCCATCCATTCCATCCCACTCTCGCTTCCAGCTTAGGACATGAAAGGGTGAAATGTATTTTCTGTTCCTGATCAGATCAAGAAAACCTTTAATCTTGTTAAGCATCTGTTCCAATGCATGCTATTGCAATGTCCGCTACATTTCTCATCAACAAGCAGTCTGATTCTATTGCAGTTAGTGCCACAGTCAGTGCTATGTTGTTCTGTTAGAATGATCACTCTAAAGCTCTATTATTACCCAAGCAGCATTTTATAACCCATCCTTTCCTCCAAGACTTCAGTGCCTTCCAACCAGTAGTTTAAAAAGTATCTTTAACTCACTATCTATACACACGCACGCACGCACACACCCTGCCCAAGGTTTACCCCTAAGCTTCTACTATCTCTGTCAAACAGCCATCAACTGCTAGATTGGGCTTCCTAATGGTCAAGTTGCTAGAGGCCATGTTTAAGATTAATGGCTTTTCGACCCCAACTAGCCACGGTAGAAACACAATGCACCCCTCTTCTCATCTCAACAATGCACAGCTTGACTCCAATTCCTTAACCATTTTCTTTTCCTAGAAACAAAATCATTTCAAGGCCCAGTGCAGTCAAAAATGTGAGGTTGGAATAATACTGTGAAATTGTGAAAATTATGATAATGCCCTTTAAGTGTAAGAGCTGAAAAGTTTCAGCCTGTTTTGGTGAGATGGAGTTTTGCCTGCCTGGTGACATCACTAGGTGGTATAAGTTAATAAACATATAACAAAGATCATATCAAACCTCTTTGCCAATAACAGCAAGTTTTCATGTTACATATTCATGCCATTAGGCTAGTCCAATTAGGCCCCTCACTCAGATCACATAATTCTTGCTTGAGAAATTGCTCTTTGCTAAGAAGCAATTTTTGGTTTCTGTTTTTATATTTTAATTGAAAACCATTGCGTTGGATTGGACCTTTAAAGACAACTGTTCATGTACTGAAAGAGTGTGAGGAGGAATGTCTACTGTACAGTCTAAGGCAGTGGTATTCAAACTCGGTGTCGCAGTGGGGTTGACAAAATACTGTATGTAAAAAAAAACATTTGAGGGGGAGATTTAAGAGTACAGATTAATGTATGGGACAAACGTTTTTGAGAAAGGTCATTTGAAAAATACAATTTTATTGAGTAAATGTATTTATTGGTTTCTTTTCATTTTGATAAGAGATGAACATGTATTGAATGTAAGGTGATTTGATGATATAAAAATCGAAATGTACCGATTTTAAGGTTGTGTCATTATATTTGGAGTGGGGTGAAGTCATGCAAAAAAAAATGGGGTCAGAAATACAGCCTGAAAAAAATATTTTCCCTGCTGAAAAAGTTTGAATACCACTGGTCAAAGGTGTCTTCAATCCGTAGGTGTACAGGACGTTATATTCAAAGCCATCAGTAAACAACAACAATACTGAGTCTTAAAGTTCTAAGGACACCTTGGTTACACAAGCAAAGCCCACTTTGATCATGTCGTAAGTCTTGCCTGACATTTCTTCAACTCTGCTTGGTAATTTCTCAGTCTCAAGGACCCAGCTTTCATTTGGTCTGTCTGGCTGTGTCTGCCTCTTTCCAGACCTGTTTTATGCCCTACATAACTCCAGATCCTCCCAGTGACGCACTCAGGGTTCTATAACTGCCTGTCTAGTAATAATGTTCGCCGTGGAGACAAGAGGCTTTGTCAGGACAAGCAGCCAACTTCCTGACGGGCCGCCCCCAGGTGGTAAGGGTAGGCAACAACACATCTGCCACGCTGATCCTCAACACTGGGGCCCCTCAGGGGTGTGTGCTTAGTCCCCTCCTGTACTCCCTGTGACTGCATGGCCAAATACGACGCCAACACCACCATTAAGTTTGCTGACGACACAACAGTCGTAGGCCTGATCACCTACAATGATGATACAGCCTATAGAGAGGAGGTCAGAGACCTGGCAGTGTGGTGCCAGGATAACAACCTCTCCCTCAATGTGAGCAAGACAAAGGAGCTGATCGTGGACTACAGGAAAAGGTGGGCCGAAACAGGCCCCCATCAACATAGACGGGGCTTCTACCCCCATAAGACTGCTGAACCCCCCCCCCCCCCCACTGGACTCTACCCACACACTCACTGGACTCTACCCACACACTTACACATACTACACTGACACTCCAACACACACTCACTGGACTCTACTCGCACACTCACACATACTACACTGACACTCCAACACACACTCACTGGACTCTACCCACACACTTACACATACTACACTGACACTCCAACACACACTCACTGGACTCTACTCGCACACTCACACATACTACACTGACACTCCAACACACACTCACTGGACTCTACCCACACACTTACACATACTACACTGACACTCCAACACACACTCACTGGACTCTACTCGCACACTCACACATACTACACTGACACTCCAACACACATATACACACACACACAACATACGCCACACACACTCACACATACACTCTCTCCCACTCTTCACAAATGCTGCTACTACTCTGTTTATTATCTATCCTGATTGCCTAGTCACTTTTACCCCTACCTATGTACATATTACCTCAATTACCTCAATTACCTTGTACCCCTGCACAATGACTCGGTACTGGTACCCCCTGTATATAGACTCGTTATTGTTATTTTATTGTGTTACTTTTTATTATTATTCATATTATTATTATTTACTCTTTCTTGAACTGCATTGTTGTTTAAGGGCTTCTAAGTAAGCATTTCACTGTAAGGTCTACACCTGTTGTATTCGGCGCATGTGACAAATAAAGTTTGATTTGATTTGATTTGAAGACAGAATGCAATATGAAGTATTATTAAATAGTTGTGTAATGGCCTTGTCTCAGAAGGAATATCCTCGGAGCCAGATGATGTGATGGCAGGTAACCCTACGGCAGTTGCTGAATCCATTTTTTAAATGATAAATTAATGATATGTACCCATTGATTCTTGAAGAATATAACTTATAAATGCCCTCATGAGCTTAGTTCAACTATCGCACCCCATCAGAAGTCAGAATATACGCTTGTTTTACTCCAATATTTGTAAACAAAGCAAATGTCAACAAAAACTATATAGCCTCAAAACATGGTTAAAATGATCCTTTTGATATCATAGATGGTCAGGCCTTGTTTCCATAGCTCTGTCTATGAATTTGAGAGTGGTTACATTTCTCCAGCCCCATCCCTCAGCTTTTTACCAAAACAGGGGCGGGAAACTGCCCCCTTGCAGCTTTAAGGTTATTATAGCTGGTGGTGGTGGGGAGGAGGATGGTTGTCAGTTGGAAAAGTGAGCCCATAGGTTAAACAGCAAGAGTGATGATTGTGCATTATTGTGCCATGGTTATAGGCTATAAGGTAATAGGTGAATAACATTCCGTACATGGCTAATAGGAAAGAGAATAAGCAAGTCGGTATGCTGACGATGATACCTTTGTATCCATTTCCACTCTGCCTGTACAATGGGAAACAAAAGTGAATTATGTTATGCTTACTGGATGAAGTTAAACAAGCATTCAGACCAGCCTTCCTGATTTAACTTTTGTAAACTACATAGCTAATATACCACCAGTCCAGTGCTCTCACACAAAACCTGCAAGGGGCAGTCTATGTCTGCGACCCCAATGGCACCCTATTCCCTATATAGTTCATTACTTTTGACCAGGGCCCATAAAAAGTAATGCACTGTATAGGGAATATAGTTCCATTTGGGAGGTATTCTATGAGAATTGGGGCTTTTGGAGCTTTTGCGGCCAGGTCTTGTAAAACAAATATTTTCTGGCGCCTCCCTCCATCCATCAGCGAAAATACTTGAACATTGCTGGGCTGTTCTATTCTTTTCCATTTATCTTATCTCCTCCAGTCTGTCTGCAAAGTACCCTCAGTGTTTTATCCTGGCCAGGTGCAGAGTCGTAATGTGGTACTGAAGAGCAGCAGTCTGACGTGGGGAGGTGGAAAGGGGTCAGTCTATCAGTAATAACCTGAAACAGCTACTTCAACTAAATGACCTAAACACATTCTGAGCTGCTCTGAGAACTGCCCTTGTCAGCGCACATTTGCAGTGACTTTCTTTCTCCTCCTCGGAATATATTGACAGCCGCTAAACTAAAGGTCACTGACAAAAGCGTCTCCGTCTCTCTCTGCAATACGGTTCTCTCCCTCTCTCAGTCAGTGCACTAATCCCCACAGTGTCTGTGTTTGGATGTCCTGGTACTGCTGTGTAAGGATTTCCTGGTCCTGCTGTGTAACGAAGTCCTGGTCCTGCTGTGTAAGGAAGTCCTGGTCCTGCTGTGTAAGGAAGTCCTGGTCCTGCTGTGTAGGATCACTGAGAGGGATACAGCAGGCTGAGGACCCTCTGCATAACGATGCTTCTGCTCTCTCTTTTTCTCTCTCTCTCTCTCTCTCTCTCTCTCTCTCTCTCTCTCTCTCTCTCTCTCTCTCTCTCTCTCTCTCTCTCTCTCTCTCTCTCTCTCTCTCTCTCTCTCTCTCTCTCTCTCTCTCTCTCTCTCTCTCTCTCTCTCTCTCTCTCTCTCTCTCTCTCTCTCTCACTTCCTCTCACTTCCTCTCACTCTTACTCTAGATCTTTGTTACCCTGGCCCACAGTAAAAAAGCAGGCATAGACAAGTTGTTTATGCCTACACAAATTCTAAATGACGGCTTTACGACAGACGTCATAAAGGGAATGAGAGGCTCCATCAGGCCACGAAGCAATTCCTCGTGCCTCCCGATGGTGGCTCCTTGGGAGAAGATGGCGTTGCGCAGCTGGCCCGGGTCTGCTGGGTCAGTCATGGCCAGTTCGTACTATCATGTTTCGGGTAAGACCCAGACGCAGACAACGTCAAAGTAACAACAGTTTATTAATCGAACAGGGGCAAGCAAAAGACAGGTCAAGGTCAGGCAGAGGTCAGTAATCCAGATAGGTGGGGCAAAGGTACAGGACAGCAGGCAGAGGTCAGTAATCCAGATAGGTGGGGCAAAGGTACAGGACGGCAGGCAGGCTCAGGGTCAGGGCAGGAAGAATGGTCAACATCGGGAAAACTAGGAAACCGGAACAATCGAGAGATAGAAGCAGAGGGAAACCCGCTGGTAGGCTTGATGAAACAAAACGAACTGGCAACAGGCAAACAGAGAATGCAGGGGATAATGGGGAAGATAGGTGGCACCTGTAGGGGGGTGGAGACAAGCACATAGACAGGTGAAACAGATCAAGGTGTGACAGTACCCATGCATGTAAACCGGTTGGCCGTCGATGAGCCGAGGGAAGAGGGGTTGGCCTGGAAACAGGAGACAAAGGGCTGTGAGACATGGGTTTGATCTTAGACACATGAAATTCCAATGAGCGCTACTGCGCGTGACGAGTGGAACAGGTGTGTGTAATGATGATGGCAGGAGTGTGGATTGATGGACAGCCTGGCGGGCTCGAGTGCCAGGGAGGGAGAGCGGGAGCAGGCGTGACACTTATAGCTCCAGTAATTATAGCTACAATAATGGTGATGAGCATGGTGATAGAGGTTGCCCTAATAGGTAGGTGTGGCTGCATACTAAACAGACTAGTCTTTATAACCCTTCTTAGAGGTCAAAACGTCAACATATGCACTGCCACAATAACCAATGCATATAGTGAAACGTACTGTATAGATGCCAAGTTAATTTGAAGATTTTATACATTGTTGAAACACAACTTCGACATGTCCCCATCGTCTCCCTCACAGTCTTCTTCACAAGGAGTTGCGGAGGTGTTTCTCAAAGCACTAAGTAGAGCCAGTCACAGCCCAGCGTGAATCCCATCTCAGCTTTGTTCACAATGACGTGTGGAAAATGGGTTTTGTTACACATAGTATGTGCCATAAGTCTGTTCTATGTTGTTTCGGCATTGGTGCTGTACCGAAAGCCACATTGACAAATCTCAGTCATTGTATGTAATGGCTCAAAAGACCCACACACATCATACCAAGACACCTGGAAGCCTATGGGAGAAACATGTTCTACTTTAACAGCATAGCACTACACATACTGTAGAGTAGACTAAGCATCAGTGGAGGCTGCTGAGGGGTGGACGGCTCATAATAATGGCTGGAATGGAGTCGACGGAGTGGTATCAACCACATGGAAACCACATCTTTGATCTGTTTGATACCATTCCATTGGCTCCATTCCAGCCATAATTATGAGCCATCCTCTCCTTAGTTGCCTCCACTGCTAAGCATTTACCAATGGAGCTTTCAGGAATTCCAAATATCATCTACAGATATACTGTATGTGTAATTCATCACTGTTCTGTAAGAGGTGTAAATATCACCTCTGTCTATATAATATTATATAGGATATATAATAGTATATTTCTGTTGAATACTGAAAACTCTGGTTCAATGTAAAGCAGGAATTGAAATGTCTATAAAATAAAAACCTAATATTTAAATGCAACTGCAAGCATTTGTGAGAGCTAGATTTTTTATTTTGAATGGCGACAGCTAATCTTACTGGTGTCCGACATATAACAAAAAATATATTGCAGACAAAAGACTTTACAATTGACACACATTTAAAAACATTAACATCTAGTTTGTATGTGCATCTATCAGTTGCACATACTGTACATGTCAGTACATACACACAATTAGGTCACAAGGGGAGAGGCATGGTGCCGTGAAACCAGGTTTGCAGTTCACTTGCACTATATAAGACGGAAAGGAGTTTCCTTGAATTTGTTCTGGACCTGGGGACTGTGAAAAGACCCCTGGTTGTCACATCGGGGTACAGACGCAGGAATAGGTAATAGGGTTTTTTATTTATACACAAATTACAGCGTGCCATGTAAAGGCACGGGGACGAAGCCCAAAACAAACACGTATACAAAAACACAGGACTGCAACCCAAACAAAAGAGCGAGGTAAAACCCGAAAAAACAAGTGCACAAAATGACGCGGGACGAGACCTGTAGTCACATTTGCATAATAATACACGCAGCACGAAAGCCAAAACAACAAAGCACAGGTACTCACAGGCCCAACGGACATTGTAACAATAATTGACAAGACAATGGTGAACACAGGGCACATTTATACAATTTCTAATCAGTGGGGAATGGGAACCAGGTGTGCGTAATGACACAATTCAGTCACACCTAGAGGCCGGTGACAGACCTCCGGAACTGGTGCACGGAATGAGCAGCAGTACCGGAGGGATCCGTGTCACTGGTGGCATGTCTCGTGGGTTAAGTGTGTGTGTGTCAGTGCTGTGTGTAAGTTGACTATGCAAACAATTTGAAATTTCCAACAAATTAATGTTTCTTATATAAACAAGAAGTCACGCAGTCAGTATTTCCTCTAATCTTAGCCAAGAGAGACTGGCATGCAGTATTACTATTAGCCCTCTGATTACAATGAAGTGCAAGACGAGTAGCTCTGTTCTGGACCAGCTGCAGCAGAGCTAGCTCTTTACTTGCAGCACTTGACCATATATCTGGACAATAATCTAGAGCCTGCAGGACTTGCTTTGTGGAGTGTGGTGTCAAAAAATCAGAGCAGCTCTTTATTACAGACAGATCTCACCCCATCTTTACAACAACTGAATCTATATGTATATGTTTTGACCATGACAGTTTGCAATCTTAGGTAACAACAAGTAATTTAGTGTCCTCAACTTGTTCAACAGCCACACCATTTATTACCAGATTCAGCTGAGGTCTAGAATTTAGGGAATGATTTGTACCAAATATGATGCGCTTAGTTTTAAAGATGTTCAGGACCAGTTTATTACTGGCCACCCATTCCAAAACAGACTGCAACCCTTTGTTAAGGGTTTCAGTGGCTTCATTATCTGTGGTTGCTGATGCATATATGGTTGAATCATCAGCATACATGGACACACATGCTTTGTTTAATGCCAGTGGCAGGTCATTGGTAAAAATGTAAAATATTAGAGGGCCTAGAGAGCTGCCCTGAGGTACACCACACTTTACATGTTTGACATTAGAGAAGCTTCCATTAAATAAAACTAATGAATAGAGATAACTGATAACTCAAAAGAATCATAAAGCACTTCATTCCAGAACCTAGGTATACAGCTTATACTGTAAAGCTATAAGGTACGTAAGGTGTGTGGGTGTAAAGTGTCTATATAGATATACTTACTCATAGAGCACTATGAGTATCGTGTCAATCACCAATCAGCCAGGAAGGAAGGGAGCAGGAAGTTGCACTAATTAATACGTTTGGCATCAATTAGTCAGCTGTTAAAAAAATGCATATACAGATGTGGTCAAATTTGTTGGTACCCCTCCACAAAAAACTAAGAATGCACAATTTTCTCAGAAATAACTTGAAACTGACAAAAGTAATTTGCATCTGCCATTGTTTATTCCATTTTTAATTAAAATCAGACTTTGCTTTTGATTTTTTACTTAATGTTGTAAATAATAAAACAAATGAAAATGGCATGGACAACAATGATGGGACCCTTAACCTAATATTTTGTTGCACAACCTTTAGGGGCATTCACTGCAATCAAACATTTTCTGTAGCTCTCAATTAGACTTCTGCACCTGTTAACAGGTAGTTTGGCCCACTCTTCCTGAGCAAACTGCTCCAGCTGTCTCAGGTTTGATGGGTGCCTTCTCCAGACTGCAAGTTTCAACTCTTTCCATAGATGTTCGATAGGATTCCGATCAGGACTCATAGAAGGCCACTTCAGAATAGTCCAATGCTTTGTTCTTGTCCATTCTTGGGTGCTTTTAGCTGTGTGTTTTGGGTCATTATCCTGTTGGAGGACCTATGACCTGCGACTGAGACAGAGATTTCTGACACTGGGCAGTACGTTTCACTCCAGAATGCCTTGATAGTCTTGAGATTTCATTGTGCCCTGCACAGAGTCAAGGCACCCTGTGCCAGTCGCAGCAAAGCAGCCCCAAAACATAACCAAGCCTCCTCCATGTTTCACTGTAGGTATGGTGTTCTTTTCTTTTTTTTAGTCTGTGAACATAGAGCTGATGTGACTTGCCAAAAAGCTCCAGTTTTGACTCATCTGTCCAAAGGACATTCTCCCAGAAGGATTGTGGCTTGTCAATATGCATTTTAGCAAATTCAATTATTTATTATATTTTCTAAGGGGTACCATTTTATAATATCTTTGTAGAATAAGCATAATGTATCTATTTTCACAGCTTCTTTGCTTTATTCTATGGCATACCAAAAGCACGCCAGTATACATGATAAAATAGCTTTTCATTTCATCACTTCTCTGGAGGAATTAAGCATTATTTCAATGAGCTGTAAGGGTACCAACAAATTTGACCATGTCTGTATATAACTAGGGCTGTTAATGGAACACTCAACACCACTGCTTCAGTCTCTTGAAGACAGACATTTTGGGGACTGAAATGTGAGTTTCCTATTCCCTGTGCTGAGATGCCTGGAGGGCTATAAGGATTTGATTCTGAGTTGGCTCTGTGCTGTGTTGTCCCAGAGTACTGTACTTTAATGGCACTGAGGGGATTAGACTCTGGGAACAGCAGCGGCAGAACGACATGGCACAGCCCCTTACACAATGAGCCATCCTGGATCTATAGTGTACTATATGTCCCCAGGAGGTTTCCCATGAAAAAGACATCCATCAAAAGGCAATCAGATAAGTTTATCAATTACTTTATGGCTGGGTAGCGCGAGATATTCTCCCATTGTACCTCCAGATGAAAAACAAAGAACATTTTGCCTTTTTTCTGGCTTTTTCTCCAGAGGACTCGTTATTTAATTAACTAGCAGCCCAGTGCACTTTACTATTAGGACCGTTTTATCCATTCAGGGAAGTAGGGCTATCAGGGAAACTAAAAGGAAATATTGGGAGTTCTAAAGTCTAAGGAAGGATTTTTATTTTGAAAACCAACTGAAGCTGTTGGACAGAGATTATGTAACAAATGTTGGGGATTCGGGAGGAAAACAGCACTTCAAATAGAGGAGGACTATGATTTCAGCACTGCATACAAAGTGGTGGCACTTTTTAAAGGTCACCCCTCTTCTCCCCTTGAGTTGACAAAAGTTTCTTCCTCCTCACTGTGAGGCGGGTTTTCATCCTTCTCTGCCTCCATCCCTTCATTCCTCTTATCCCCTTATCCTAGCCGATGGCGTCAACATAATTCCCTCAACATCACCTCAAGTATCCTTCTCCACAAACAACAAGAGGTCAGATTCATCTCTTCTAGTTGTTATGGTTGCACAACCTCAGGTACACAAAGAGCGTCCAAGAAAATAACCAACAGACTCACAGACTATCAAAATGTATCTATCTACTCAAATTTCACTTTATATGTTGATAAAAATGATTGATATAGGATTTTCCTATTTTGAGTTATGCTTAACTCTGTGTTCATTCCATGATAACAATCAATAGCAGTAGTAAATGTCAATACCAAGAGGAAGAACCAACTTAATCTGTAGACCAAACTTGTTCTTTTAGAAAGCGACAGGGCTCTTTCTTCTGACTGAGCTTGAGAATTACCTCAGTCATTTGTTTGTTTCAAAATATGTTTCCGTTATTCATGAGAGCCAAGCTTACGGGTTTGTAGCTTCAAACCTGCAGCACACATATACACACACACACCTACACACACCAACTGACTAATGGACTGCTGAATGTATTTTTTTCCATATTATGTCTATCTCTGATAAGCTACCCAGGAAAGGGCTGAAAATAGCCCATATTAATAGTATGTAGCCTTTGAAATAAGGTGAATGAAATCAATAACTTGCTAACATCAGATAGCATTCATATACTGTATTAGCCATTTCTGAGACTCATTTAGATAATTAATTTTATAATACAGCAATAGCAATACAAGGATATAACATCTTTAGAAGAGACAGAAATGCTTATGGGGGAGGTGTTGCTGTATATATTCAGAGCCAAATCCCTGTAATTGTCACGTTCGGGTGTGTAGAGAGACCAAGGCGCAGCGTATCCATAGTTCGACATCTTTATTAATACGAACTATACAAATATAACAACTGAATATAACAAACACACGTAGCACGAACACGGGACATAACATAACAATGAACCACGCCAACGGAGTGGAACACAGACATATAAGTAAGATCCCTAATTAGAGGTAATGCCTAGCAGCTGCCTCTAATTAGGGATCCCACACACAACACCACACAGACGTAGAAATAATAGATCTGCCAGACTCTGACCATAGAAATATAGAGAAGCAAAGCTTCTCTATGGCCAGAGCCTGACAGTACCCCCCCCCAAAGGCGCGGACTCCCGGCCGCAAGAAAACAAACACAAAAACATGAGGGAAGGGTCAGGGAGGAAAAAACATCACACAATCTATCGCAGGTGGCGGTTCCGGCCCCGGCGAAGTAGATATCTTCCTCCCCATTTCTACTGGGCCCGGACTGGACCCCGGTGTGGCTGGCGACTCAGGCCATTTAAAGGGGCAACCCACTAGTCCAGGAAATGACCATGGTGGGGCAAAAGGCTCAGGCCATGGAGCGGGGCAAATAACCGGGCCAGGACTGGGCACCGGTGTAACAGGCGACTCCGGCCATGTAAAGGGGCAACCCACCGGTCCTGGAAACAACAATGGTGGGGGAAAAGGTTCAGGCCATGGAGCGGGGCAAATAACCGGGCCAGGACTGAGCACCGGTGTGGCAGGCGACTCCGGCCATGTAAAGGGGCAACCCACCGGTCCTGGAAATAACAATGGTGGGGGAACAAGTTCAGGCCATGGAGCGGGGCAAATAACCGGGCCAGGACTGAGCACCGGTGTGGCAGGCGACTCCGGCCATATAATCGTCACGGGAGGCTCCGGGCTGTCGATCGTCACGGAAGGTTCCGGGCTGTCGAGCGTCACGGGAGGCTCCGGGCTGTCGAGCGTCACGGGAGGCTCCGGGCTGTCGAGCGTCACGGGAGGCTCCGGGCTGTCGAGCGTCACGGGAGGCTCCGGGCTGTCGAGCGTCACGGGAGGCTCCGGGCTGTCGAGCGTCACGGGAGGCTCCGGGCTGTCGAGCGTCACGGGAGGCTCCGGGCTGTCGAGCGTCACGGGAGGCTCCGGGCTGTCGATCGTCACGGAAGGCTCCGGGCTGTCGATCGTCACGGAAGGTTCCGGGCTGTCGATCGTCACGGAAGGTTCCGGGCTGTCGATCGTCACGGAAGGTTCCGGGCTGTCGATCGTCACGGAAGGTTCCGGGCTGTCGATCGTCACGGGAGGTTCCGGGCTGTCGATCGTCACGGGAGGTTCCGGGCTGTCGAGCGTCACGGGAGGCTCCGGGCTGTCGACCGTCGCGGGAGGCTCCGGGCTGTCGACCATCACGGGAGGCTCCGGGCTGTCGACCATCACGGGAGGCTCCGGGCTGTCGACCATCACGGGAGGCTCCGGGCTGTCGACCATCACGGGAGGCTCCGGGCTGTCGACCATCACGGGAGGCTCCGGGTTCTCGACCATCACGGGAGGCTCCGGGTTGTCGACCATCACGGGAGGCTCCGGGTTGTCGACCATCACAGGAGTCTCCGGGCTGTCGACTATCACGGGAGTCTCCGGGCTGATGAGGCGCACCGACGGTCTGGTGCGTGTAGCCGGCACTGGAGGTACCTGGCTGGGCACACGCACTGGAGGTCGAGTGCGGGGAGTCGGCACGGGACGTACCAGACTGGAGAGGCGCACTGGAGGCTTGGTGCGTGGAGCCGGTACTGGAGGAACCTGGCTGGGCACACGCACTGGAGGTCGAGTGCGGGGAGTCGGCACGGGACGTACCAGACTGGAGAGGCGCACTGGAGGCCTGGTGCGTGGAGCTGGCACTGGAGGTACCTGGCTGGGCACACGCACTGGAGGTCGAGTGCGGGGAGTCGGCACGGACGTACCGGACTGGGGAGGCGCACTGGAGGCCTGGTGCGTGAAGCCGGAACTGGAGGAACCTGGCTATGCACACGCACTGGAGGTCGAGTGCGGGGAGTCGGCACGGGACGTACCGGACTGGGGAGGCGCACTGGAAGCCTGGTGCGTGGAGCTGGCACTGGAGGTACCTGGCTGGGCACACGCACTGGAGGTCGAGTGCGGGGAGTCGGCACGGGACGTACCGGACTGGGGAGGCGCACTGGAGGCCTGGTGCGTGAAGCCGGAACTGGAGGAACCTGGCTATGCACACGCACTGGAGGTCGAGTGCGGGGAGTCGGCACGGGACGTACCGGACTGGGGAGGCGCACTGGAAGCCTGGTGCGTGAAGTCGGCACTGGTGGCACCGGACTGGTGACACGCACCTCAGGGCGAGTGCGAGGAGCAGGCACATGACGTACCGGACTGGGGAGGCGCACTGGAAGCCTGGTGCGTGAAGTCGGCACTGGTGGCACATGACTAATAACACGCACTTCAGGGCGAGTGCGGGGAGCAGGCACAGGACGTACCTGACTGGGAACGCGCACTGGTAGCCTGGTGCGTGGAGTCGGCACATGTGGCACAGGACTAATAACACGCACCTCAGGGCTAGTGCGGGGAACAGGCACAGGACGTACCTGACTGGAGACGCGCACTGGAAGCCTGGTGCGTGGAGTCGGCACATGTGGCACAGGACTAATAACACGCACCTCAGGGCTAGTGCGGGGAACAGGCACATGACGTACCGGACTGGAGAGGCGCACTGGAGTGTAGCAGACGGCCGGATCCAGACTGGGCACCGGTGAAGCGGACTGCTCTGACACTGGAGTGTAGCAGACGGCCTGACCCAGACTGGGCACCGATGGAACGGATTGTTCTGGCGCTGGAGTTCTCACACGTGAAACCGGCATAGGACATACTGGAGTGGGGATGTACAATGGAGACTCGGCGCGGGATGTAGACAGTAAACGACCCGGACTGGGGATGCACACCGTGGGCACCTTTAACTCCAGCTCCCTCTGCTCGTTCTCACATTCTTCCCGATTACGCCTACACAGCTCCATAATGTCACAAAATACCCCCTTCAGGTATTCCTCTTCCTCCTTCTCCACCGTATTCCACATGGAGAGTGGTACTGGCTCGTCCTCCTCGTAGCCAGACCAACCCCATAGCCCCCCCCCGAAATTTTCTTGGGGTTGCCTACGGGCTCCGTTATCTCCGTTTACTCGATTACGCCGTTGTCTTCCTTTCTTCCTCTCCGTTTCTCCAGATTTTCGCTGCTTGGTCGGGTGGTGGTTCATTCTGTCACGTTCGGGTGTGTAGAGAGACCAAGGCGCAGCGTATCCATAGTTCGACATCTTTATTAATACGAACTATACAAATATAACAACTGAATATAACAAACACACGTAGCACGAACACGGGACATAACATAACAATGAACCACGCCAACGGAGTGGAACACAGACATATAAGTAAGATCCCTAATTAGAGGTAATGCCTAGCAGCTGCCTCTAATTAGGGATCCCACACACAACACCACACAGACGTAGAAATAATAGATCTGCCAGACTCTGACCATAGAAATATAGAGAAGCAAAGCTTCTCTATGGCCAGAGCCTGACAGTAATGCTTAGAGAATATCTTATGTCAAGTGTTATTGAAGTGTTGTGGTTGCAGGATCACTTGGCACATCTAAAGCCTTTTCATTTTGCTGTGACTCTTATGTGGATGATGTAAAAAATATATTTGTTGGTCTGATGTGATTAATAAGGAACATCCAGACACTGCACTTGATGAATTTATAAAATTGCTTCTTGCAATTATTGATAAACATGCACCTGTTAAAAAACTGACTGTTAGAACTGTTAAGGCTCCATGGATTGATAAGGAATTAAAAAACTGTATGGTTGAAAGAGATGGGGCAAAAGGAGTGGCTGTACATCTGACTGGCTGACTTACTACAAATTGAGAAATTACGTGACTAAACTCAACAAAAAGAAGAAGAAACTGAACTGTATTATGAAGCCAAGATCAATTATATAAAGATTGATGGAAAAATAACTTTGGAGTACTTTAAATGAAATGATGGGCAGAAAGACAAATTCAACTCCATCTTTCATTGAATCAGATGGCTGTGCTAGAGGCGTCAGTACAGATCCAGGTTCGATCCCAGGCTGTGTCGCAGACGGCCGCTACCGGAAGACCTATGAAGCGGCGCACAATTGGTCCAGCGTTGTCCGGGTTAGGCTGGGATGTCCTTGTCCCATTATGCTCTAGCAACTCCTTGTGGCGGCTGGGCTCATGCACGCTGACTTCAGTTGCCAGCTGTATGGTGTTACCTCCGACACATTGGTGCGGCTGGTTTTATCGCTGAGTTGCAGCGATAAGGCAAGACTGTAACTATCAATATCACGAAATTGGGGAGAAAAGTGGGGTAAAAGTAAAAAAATAAATACAAATCTTTATAATAATAATAATAATAATGAAAAAAAGCATTGTAACTTTGAATTTTGTAAAGTTAGTGTGGGAGAGGTGGAAAAGTTATTGTTATCAATCAATAATAATTACAAACCTCCTGGTATTGACTTCCCTTTGGCCTGGAGGGAAGCTATTCCGTTACCCAAGAGTGGTAAAGTGGCCTTTACTGGTTCATAACATATGTGTTATGGCTTTTCAAGCCATATTCAGAGCTACATTATCTAGTTAATATAATTTAATGGAAGGTTCTCTAATGTCAAACATGTAAAGTGTGGTGTACCACAGGGCAGCTCTCTAGGCCCTCCATTCTTTTCTATCTTTACCAATGACCTGCCACTTGCATAAAACAATGCATGTGTGACCACGTATGCTGACGATTCAACCATATTCGCATCAGCAACCACAGCTAATGAAGTCACTGAAACCATTAACAAAGGGGTTGCAGTCTGTTTTGTAATGGGTGGCCAGTAATAAACTGGTCCTGAACATCTCTAAAACTAAGAGCATTGTATTTGGTAAAAATCATTCCTTAAGTTCTAGACCTCAGCTGAATCTGGTAATGAATGTTGTGGCTGTTGAACAAGTTGATGAGACTAAATTACTTGGTGTTACCTTAGATTGTAAACTGTCATGGTCAAAACATATAGATTCAGTGGTTGTAAAGATGGGGCAAGGTCTGTCCGTAATAAAAATATGCTCTGCTTTTTTGACACCACACTCCACAAAGCAAGTCCTGCAGGCTCTAGTTTTGTCTTATCTTGATTAATGTTCAGTCGTGTTGTTGAGTGCTGCAAGGAAAGACCCAGAGGACTGATGTAAATACCATGCATGCCAGTCTCTCTTAGCTAAGAGTTGAGAAGAGACTGACTGCATCACTTGTGGGTGTTTGCTTTCAGACAAAAATATATGTTACATTTAATTAGAGAGTCTACCATACCTACAGTGAATGCTAGTTAGCTTTGGCTCGCAAAACTACCTCTAACTTCCTTCATACTGGACACAGAGACATAAAAATGGTATCCACGAGTTCATCTGACTCTGGGGAAGTAGATAAATCCCGTATCCCTTCAAGCATTTCTGAATATCTTAATTCATAATGGGGAGCAGTGGCAGCAATTAGTGAAATTTTGTCAGAAGGTTGCATTGTTAAAAACTCAAACCGCTGCAGGAGAGGAACCCCTCCACTTTAAAAGAGTGGTAATTTGGGACTGGGTTGTTCAGGAGAAATCCATTAAGTGTTATCAAGCTAACTGGCTCACCATGTTGTCTAGAGACACCTTAGTCTTCACACACTGCTTCTCTGTGGCTATCTTACTTTGTTGTTTGTTTCCCTGGGCGTGGATGGATGAATGCAACAATTAAAACACCAACAAAAAGACTGCACAATAACCTACTATTTATCCATAGTGCAGCACAGAACAGTGTATCAAATACAAATTATTTCTATGTGAATTCAAATGCATTACAATCAGAATGAAAAAGACAGTTGGCCGGACTAAAAAGTCATCAGAGCCTGACTGAATGTTACTGTTATCCCTTCATTCTACTGAGTAGTGACAGACTTGCCACACACACCAAAAAACACATGTACGCATGCCAGCACACACACATCCCACCCCCCAGCCAGACCCATCGGGTGCCTCTTTTACCCCCTCCTGACCACAGTAAGAGCTGATCAGAGAGGGAGCCAGTATCTATCTCTCTCAGAGTGACAGTGGCATCACAGAACACAGACAGCACACAGGTGTTCAGTGACAGGGAGCACAGCTGATCTACCATTCATTATTCATCTGAGCCGGCTGATGCTTTCATCCAAGGCGACGTGGCCAACAACACAAGACACGGCTGGAGAACCCTGTCAGGTGAGAAGGAGGAGAAGGAGGAGGGAGGAGAAGGAAGAACGGGGGTCACTGAATGGTCTCTGAAAGATTGTATAATCTAACAACCAAATGGTGTCGGCACAAACCCTCCCCGCTAAACGCGTCAAAATACAGAGAATAAGATAAGATAAGATAATATAGTACTTAATTCATCCACAAAGGGGAAATGTCATTGTGCCAGCCAATACATACACAACAATGAACATACAGACAATAATTCTACCACGGACCACTGATAAAATGCATGAATATGGCAATATGATTATACATATATGAACTCTTCATTGGGCAGTAATAAACAGCTAGAATATTGCTCTATGATAAAATATAGAACGTATAAAAACTGCCAACTTGGTGGGCAGAGAAAGCAACTTTCTTTACAGTAGTTGTAAATGAAATGATGCCCCGGCAAAGCAATGCAGACATTACGAAGACAGCTCTGCTGCTGGCTCCTATGTCTGACGATTATATTCATACTTTGTTAACACTGGGACATCATCCTGTACGGTACATTGTTGAACATAATCAAACTATTATGGTTAGGATAATGCCTGGCTGTGCTGTGTCTCTAACGTTATGTAATACGTTTGTTTACCTCTTTCCCCTTCAGCGGGAAAGTGAACAGTTTTAGTATTTGTAAAATGTATGTCTCTCTCTGGAGATGTCTTGTCTGAGTTATAGACACCTTGCAAGGTAGGCACTTCTATTTCAGAGTTTGCAGGCAGCTTCTCCTGAAGCCTATTTTTCAGACAAGGTTTTTTTTCTAAATGGAGCATGGAGAGAAGATGTGGCAGCAAGTGAACAGAGAACAAAGTGCAAGAGAGCAAGTTCCTCTTGTCTCACATACAGTATATTAAAACAGAAATCAGACTATTAATTCAGGTTATTTAGGGTTCAGTTGAGCTTGTAATGGCTTAACGATTGCATGCGAACAGCATTGTGAACAAAATGGATACATTATGCATTAGGGTAAAGTACTATGGGAGAATGATTTTGTTTTTTTATTCGTGGAATAATACATATTTACAAAACATTAATCTGAATGAAGCAAGGACTTGTTTGGTGTGGTGATCCGATGCTGTATGTACATTACACCTTAAACAGAATTCAACATGATAATACCACTGGGTTGTAATTTCATGGGTCAAGGAATCGTTGCATTCCAATAGCAATTATAGTTTGAACTCCATTTTGTGATAGTCAGCCACATATCACAACTGATCACTGGTGATCAGCCTAGCGGTTATGCTGCGTTTACATTGTACGAGGTAGACGGTAGACGGCAAACGAGATGTCATTGTTTTCAATGAGAGCACGAAGGTAAATGCTTTTGAGGCTGGCGGTGAGTGCCGTCAAACGTCAAGGTGGACGGGTTCAAATACTTAAACTTTTGACATTTACCGTAGCGTTGCTTTCTACCAGATGTTGATTTGCACTGATTGTTTACTAAAATCCCCATAGCAACGCATAACATCGTGCTGGCTTGCTTTTGCCATCACCCTCTTTCTTGCTTTATTGTCCAAGCTATGCCAAAAAGTATGACGTTTTTTGCGTCTCACATCTAAATGCAGCATTCAAGTGTTTGGCCAATAGGTAGCTGAAAGGTTTTTAAAAAATTGCTGATGTGCCCTTGAGCAAGGCACTTAACCCAAATTTGCCTTACTACTATGGCTGACCCTGTAAAACATATTCAACTCTACATAGGCTTAAGTTGGAAAGAACACAATGTTTCTTCACAAAAGTATATTTGGAAAATATGTTCTGCTCCTGACCGGTGTGCATACATTGTTTTGTCAAATGCAGTTCTGCTTCAATCAACCAATTACACATCCCACAAAGGAACCCCAGAGGAAAAGGAACCCCCAAAGGAACTCCAGAGGAAAAGGAACCTTAAAAGGAACCCCAGAGGAAAAGGAACCCAAGAAGGAACAGACACAGACTTTTTTTGATGCTCCCGTCCGGCAGGCGGTACCGGTGCATCAAGGCTCAGACCAACAGACTCCTAAACAGCTTCTATCCCCTGGCTATAAGACTGTTAAATGGCTAACAACTACTGCTCTCCCTCTCCCACAGACTATCCATCCTGCTAATGGTCACTACTGGCCATTATTACTCCTGTTTACTATATTAGCATTAGTATATTACCATAAATATTTATATATTTCAGCCCTGTTTACATGTGTATCCTACTATCACTTTTTATGTATAAACCCACATCAACCATCCAGTAACCCTGCACATTGAATAAGGTACTGGCACTGACCTGTATATAGGCCCTACTTGCGTTCTTATGTTCTTTAACTCACATCGTAGTTTTACAATTTTTTTATTTTCTATTATTATCTACACTGTTGGGAAGAGCTCTCAAGGTAAGATAAATAAACTTTGAAACTTGAATCATCCACATTCCAGGGAGAAGACCATGGCAGAGAGATGGTTTTCATATAATATAAGCCAACGCCACCTGTTCTTCCAGTACCAAGCTAGTCCTGAATGGTCTCCATCACCTCTATCTCCACTAGCATGGTCTCTTCTGCCCAATTCATTGATCGGACTATTCTGCCAATCTTATTCTGCCACCTGGTGGTATAAATCAGAATGTTTTCCCCCTCAACATTCTGTTTAGAAAGTTATTTTCAGAATGTTCTATTCATTCTAACAGTCATGAAATGGGGAGGTTGTTTATGGCTTCTTTGACGTCATTGCTATTCTTACACTATAGCTATAAATGCCATGTGTATTGATGCTAATGTTTGTTATTTTGTTTTATTACAGGTAATAGGTGTTTTTGTCATTGGACTATACTTGGGGCGGCATATTAGACAGCAATCACAACAATACTGTTTTATGTGCCTTTCTGCCAAGCAAAATGCAAGTGCTTCTGTCTTACTGCAACAATACATAAGGAATATAGTCAAAGGAGACTATTTTCCAAGCCAGACTTTTAAGGCTTTTTCAGAACAGTAGAAGTATTCTCTAATTTTTTGACACTGTGATTAAAAAACTATTTTAATTTAAGTGTTTTAAATCCAATGGAGAAACTGGAGTGTTAGCTTGCCAGCTAGTACCCAGGGCACCTTTGTAAATAAGATTGTTATCTCTGGGTAAACAGAGGAGCCCATATTGTTCTGGGAGAAATGGATCTCTGCAGAGCGTCTGACCAGGGTAGCTTGAAACAAATTAAGGCCCTGTACCATAGAGACTAGAAGCACTTTGGTTCTCAACTACCAGATTTGGCTGAAAGATTTGATAGCAGCTAGAAGCTTCAGCCAGGCCTCTGATCACTAGTCCTCAATGTCTATCAGAGACAATGTCAGGACAACTCACAAACGTAAGTGGAAAGAAATGGACTCAGACTTCAGATTATTTCAGCAGATAGGCAGTAAGTAGAAAGGATATTTTGTGTCACGCCTGCTCCCGCCCTCCCTCCCTGGCGCTCGAGGGCGCCAGGCTGTCCACCGCTCCGCACTCCTGCCACCGTCATTACGCACACCTGTTCCCCTCGTCACACGCAGCAGCGCTCACTGGACTCACCTTGACTCCTTCACGTTTAGATTGTCTTCCCTATATCTGTCTGTTTCCTCTGTTTCATACCTGTGTCCGCATTTATTGTCGTGTTGTGTTCATGTCCAGACGCTGTTCCTGTTCTGTTGCATGTCCAGTATTTATTAAATGTTTCACTCTCTGTACCTGCTTCTCGTACTGTTTTGGTTCATTCAAAGAGAGCATGTCACACAAGCTTGTGCATGCGCACACTCACACACTGCACACAGCACCCTCAACAAAAATACCATGGCACTAATGGGGAAGTCACATCGTGTGAGTGATGGTAACTCATAGAGATGTGTGTTCTCTTGAACTCAGTTGCAACCTAATAGGTATGTTTTCTGATCTAGATACCTGGTAGCATTGTATCTGCTATGTTGTCATCTCTGTCAAGGACCACATCAAGCGCAGGTTGGCATTTATTGGGATGACTCATGTACTGGAGGCAGCTCTTCAGGGTAGTCACTAGCTGGCACAGCCACAAAGTCATAAAATCAGATTTTAAATCTACCCTAACCTTAACTGCACTGCTATGCCTAATCATAACCCTAATTGAAGATCAAAAACCTATATTTGTTGTCATCATTTTTTTAAGCGATATATAGACAAGTTTGACTTTGCAGCTATCCCATCTAGTGGAAATCTCTCAGCTCTGCCTCCAGGACAAAATCTATCCCAATAAAAGTTAACCTGCGCATAAAGTTAGGCTGCTTATTGTCTGGCCTAACGAGATCCCAGCCTGACAGACATCTGTCTTTGAATGGTTTACATAGAAGGCACAGTAATACACATAGTAGCAACATAAATGATGACACTCAGTCAACTGCAAACACTACATGTTCTGACAGAAAGACACTCAGTCAACTGCAAACACTACATGTTCTGACAGAAACAATGCATCAAGAGATTATATTCATCACAAGTATACAACATGTATGGAAAGGGTAATCATTTAGATGAATCCAGTGAACAGTGTTTCTCAAATGGCTACCTATTCCCTTTATAAAGCACCATAAGGCTCTGGTCAAACGTTGTGCACTATATCGAACACAGGGTGCCATTTGGAACCCATGCATTGCGTACCAGAGATGTAATAAAGTCTTATTATATAATCAGCCTTCACACAGCAGCAAGCAGAGAAGCGATCTTACCGAGAACTTATTCTGCACAATGGAAGCACTCTTACCGGAACAAAAGATCAAAACATCATATTTGTCAAAACATATTTATACTCAAGGTCAAAGAATTCCATTGATCTAAGAAATGTAATTAGAATATGAAAGATGTGCTCCAACCTATGCTAAGGGATGTGGACAATCGCATCTACGCTCAATGTGATCTGTCTGATAGGAAGGTTGTTCTCTAAACAGTAATATTCCCATTTACTTTTTGTTACCAAATATCTTTTGTATCGTCCAGTGTAGCTCAGATGGTAGAGTATGATGCTTGCAACGCCAGGGTTGTGTGTTTGATTCCCACAGGGGAAAAGTATGAAAAAAGTATGAACATGTACAGTATGCACTAACTAATTGCAATTATGTAAATGTTGCTTTCAAAGGTGATGTTGTGATGGATAAATGATATATACATTTTTATGTCCATTCAATATCTATGGTGTTTCTTGATTGGGATTCCTAACCAAATCCATCTCTGAATATAAATTATTTGAGATAAAAGTGACAACTGTTTTTAAAACAAAACCAAGCAAACTCCAAAGGATTATGCTGAGAATGTACAATACCTACAAGGAAGTGTAGTATTTCAGAAACATACAATGCCTAGTATTTCTATTATTGTATTCAGACAGTGTTTAATAGAGCAGGAAATTATAAATAACATGGTGTGGAGACTGCAGACTGTTTTCAATTATAAATAACATGGTGTGGAGACTGCAGACTGTTTTCAGTGATAAATAACATGGTGTGGAGACTGCAGACTGTTTTCAATGATTAATGAATAGCGAGTGGATGGCTCGCATCAGAACCGAGACATCTGGCAACATGCTGCAGGAAGGATACTTCACACACCCCTGCTATTTTACCAACTCCTGTTCTGTTGTCTCTCTCATGTCCTCTCTCAGCCAACTGTGACGTGCAGAGGCTATTAGTTAGCTAGTACAACCAGGAAGCAGTGTCCAGGTTTTCATTTTTAAAAAAATTCTGTCAAACAGTAGCCAAAATCAATGTTTACTGAGTATACCAAACATTAGGGACAGCCTCAATTCTTCGGGGCATGGACTGTACAAGGTTTCGAAAGCATTCCACAGGGATGCTGGCCCATGTTGACTCCAATGCTTCCCACAGTTGTGTCAAGTTGTCTGAATGGGTGGTGGACGATTCTTGATACACACAGGAAACTGTTGAGCGTGAATTACCCAGCAGCGTTGCCGTTCTTGACACATACCGGTGCGCCTGACACCTACTACCATATTTAAAGGCACTGAAATCTTTTGTCTTGCCCTAATGGCACATATAAACAATCCATGTCTCAATTAAAAATCATTTTTTTAACCTGTCTTCTCCCTTTCATCTACATCAATTTAACAAGTGACGTCAATAAGGGATCATAGATTTCAAATGGATTCACCTGGTCAGTCTGTCATGAAAAGAGCTGGTGTACATCATTAATTGAAATTACCACTGCAAACTATAACATAGTCCAGGGTTCCCCAACTGGCAGCCTGCGGGCTGTGGTTTTCTGCAAATTGAATTATGTACAACACCAGGAAATCAGCTCCAAGTTATTTTAATTTTGGAAATCTGTTCCCAAGTATTCCCATGCATAAAAGACATATGTGTATTTTTTTATTTTTTATTGTTCGACATAAAAGACATAAAAACACCAGGAAATCAGGGATTTTCATTTTTGAAGTATTCCCGTGCATAATAGACATATGTGATTTTATTCAAATAATAATAATTGATTGGATTTATAGCACTTTTCTACCAACTGAGGTACTCAAAGCCCTTTACATAGTAGGGGGAAATGTGTAGCACCCACCTGGGTGATGCACAGCAACCTTTTTTGTGCCAGAACACTTACCACACGTCAGCTATTTATATTTACATTTTAGTCATTTAGCAGACACTCTTATCCATTTTGAGGTGGAGAGGTGAGGAGTGATGTATGCCAATTAGGAATGAGGGGGATGATTAGGTGACCATGATGGAATGTGGCCAGGTTGGGAATTTAAACACTCCTACTCTTACAATAAGCGCCATGGGATTTTGAATGACCACAGAGAGTTAGCACACTCGTTTTAACGTCCCATCCGAAAGATGACACCCTACGCAGGATAATGATCCCAAGTGTAATCAAGGTTTGAAATAATTATTTTTAAGTCACATATTCTATCTGTTTAGGCTTCTTGTGGTCAATTTGCAGTCTACAAATATTTTTTGAATTATGTTCCGACCCCCGACCATCCATTCAAGAAAAACTCGGCCCACGGCTGAATCTAGTTGACAATCCCTGACATAGTCTGTACCCAGGCTATAAACTAGTATAGTGCATCAGAGTCCAGTTTTACATGAAAGCCACAATCTGCCATCTGTTTTTTAATTTTCATTTATAAGTTATATTATTCAAATATCAATTGGTATGTTATGTATCATTAATTGAATCGACCATGAAAAGCTGATTGTACCATTAATGTACGCAGATAAACCCAAACAGGATTAAAGATGGATGACAGGGCTGCTGAGGCCTACTACCCTCCTGAAGGCAGGGCATTCTGACAGTTCACTTCTGACAGGCCAGCGTCTCGGTCGGAGAGTGCTTTTGTTTGCTTTTAACAGGCTTTCAGTCCTGCCGGTAAGACATCCATTATGGCCTGTGAGCCCTCTCTTGCCAACCATTCACCCATTGTCAGTTCACAGCTGACAAGCTGTCTTATTCTCTATCTTACCCAAAAAACCATGTGATCTGATTTGATGTTGATGTTTTTTAACACTCAGTAATTAGAGTGGGATTTCTCTGAAAGGTCGTCGGTCGACAGACATGAACTGTTCCATGTCGTATGTGTTTAAGTGCTGCTCAACATCCACCAACACCCAAGGCCATAACAAGGAAATTAAATGCACAGGTTATCTAAAGGCCATCAGAGGGTTTATATAGGTTTGTAGATCCCTGAGCCTGCCAGCCATGCAGCCAAGCCTCCTAAGGATGCCAGAGCCGGAGAGATGGATCTGAATGGACAGGAGTAATGGAGATTGCAGACAGGGTGCAAAGTCGATCCTCGTTGTGATGAATCTCTCACTAGAAGACCGTACCCTCTGAGTCAGCGAAACAGTTTGGAAACTGAGTGGTCAAGGTGAGGCAGACAGGCAGGCAGGCAGGCAGGAGAGATGGCGTGATCAGAGGCACCTGCACACACAGTTCAAACGGGAGAAAGAGAAGGAGGAGGAGTGGGCGAGAGCGCTCCAGAACTTAGAGCCAGTCATTTATAGTGTCAAGAATTATGACAGGATGTCATGATAGAAAAAAAGCTCTTAAACACTGAGACATTTAGGCCCCTGCTGCCTGCCAGAGTAAAGGGGGGACCCCCAAACCACTGTGTCAGCACTCCTACATACCTCCCATCGAAATCTGCTCCATAAATCTCAGCCCTGTTCCCTCTCAGCCCTGAAAAGTGCCTTCAAACAAACTTGTTAAGCAGGGAATTGAGTTGTGATTTTGTGGTATATATCACAACCCTCTCGGTAGCTCTCCAGGGGGGGGGACGATGGAGAGAGTGAGATAGTACTTAAATGTGTATTATTGCCGAGTCAACTTGGGGGAAGCGGCTGGGATCATTGTGTTACTGGTCAGAAGAGGTGTCGGATGAGAGCCTTTACCCACATAAGCTCTGCCGCTCAGGCCAAGCAGGAGACATTGTGATATAGTACCACGGCTTCTCGCCTGGAGTTCATTGGCTGAAGCCATCTAAAGCCTCTCTCCACACATACTCACACATCCCCTCCTCCAACTATTACAGTACAGCTTAGAGATGGTTCTAAGATGGCTCCAGCAGAGGAGCTGCCCCTTCACTAGCTCAATATTACATGTAATTGAAATGCCTCAAAGTTAGCAAACAAGCACATACATACAGTACACACACAAACACAGTGACTCCCTAGCAAGGAAACTGTCATTTATATGTTCTGCAGTATTTATCCCCCCCCCCCAGTCATGTATTATTCAAGGCCCACTCCTGGTAAAAGGCTCAATAATGTATCAGATGTACAGGATATCTGATGTTAAGCATGTGGCCCATATCCAGTGACCAGGCTTAAGCAGGATCACATTATGAGCAGAGCACTGTAGTGGCTAGGAGCAGGGGAGGAAGGCCACACAGTTATCCGGGCTCTATATACAGTACATGTATTCATCTAAATAGAGGGGAAGGTTGTGATGTGTAAGCAGGCAGGACTCATTTATTTATTCTCTCTATACTGTACGGAAGTGGAACACAATACAATAGGAAGAGACAGGGATGGCTATTGAAGGGACCAACTCCAATTGGTTGTAACATCTTCTAACATTATAAGGTGGTTTTGATCCACCTCTGGATTTTTCAACCCACTAAACTACACACAACCATGAGAACCATAATAACTATCACCAGAGATTATTAGACACAGAATCAGATGTCATAACAGGATATAATGTTAACATCACTGTAGTTTGGTTACTGCCTCTTCCTCATCTCGTCTTGCTTGATTTAAAACATTCATCACTATGACATTCTATTACCCAGCTTGGATCATCATAACCATGAGATGAAATATTCAAAGTTGTAATATCCTTCAAATAGAATAGAGCATTCTGTCTATATTGTTAATCAAAAATGTGGCGGCATCAAACTGCCTGTTGTGTTTATTGCTATCAAGCATGTGAATCCTCCACACCTCCACACCCTTCAATTACATTTGTTAAGGGTGAGATACTAATAAACACATAATATGGCAAAAAAACTACAGATTCATGCTCCAGCACCAACAAATCAATGGGGAACTTGTTTTTTTATAGAAGACAACAATTGTGAGGTGTGATGTCTGTAATTTTGGTAAACAATTGGGTAAGTTAGTTCTTAATTATTTAAAAGCCAGAAGGGATGGTTTCTTCCTGAGAAAGGCCAATGATAATAACATTAATTGTTCTATTGGTATCTATCATTACTGCAAAAAAAAAAAATCAGAATTGTAGAGAATCAGGCAAAAGGCAAATATTACAATAAAGAGATGTTATTACCGGCTTAATATTTTTTTTTCATAAACGGACCTTTTCCTTCATGGCGTTATAATAACCTAAATCCTCATGGGCATGCTCATTAGCTCATTCTTAATGTTTTCATAATCAATGTTTCCAGCTCAGCCTTGCTTCAATTGATCTCATTAACTGGGAGCTCTGTGACGAGGAGGAGAGAGAGAGAGAGAGAGAGAGAGAGAGAGAGAGAGAGAGAGAGAGAGAGAGAGAGAGAGAGAGAGAGAGAGAGAGAGAGAGAGAGAGAGAGAGAGAGAGAGAGAGAGAGAGAGAGAGAGGCTTGGAACTCTATATACAGAGAGAGAGGCTTGGAACTCTATATACAGAGAGAGAGGCTTGGATTTCCTAATATGATTGTAGACTGTGATGGTGGTGTGGTGTAGTCACTAGTCTAGAGCTTCTTTTATTGTGTACAACAGCAGATGGGGAAGAGTAGAGATGACAGCTTGGGCTCCAGACACGTCACACTGACTGTGGCTCCGCTGTACTGTCTAACTGGTTACCTATGCCAGCCTCACAGATGCTGCTTTTTAAAAATATTTTCTTTAGGACTGGCTACCTGGGTTCAAATACTATTTGGAAACATTTCAAATATTTTAGATGTCATTGATTATTAACCTTGCCTGCTGCAAAGAAACTAACAGAAAGGTCTCACAAGCCCAAACCTTGCCCACCTGGCACTCCAGGCAGGCTAAAGCCGAATGCTTAAAGCGTCTGAAAGGTTTCAAAGAGTAATTGAACCCAGGTTGATCACACAGAAACCCATAGAATGTCAGCTGCAATGCACACTGGGAATGAATGACTAGAGGGGTCGATGGTGCGACACCGTGCACCTTCACAACACAGAAGAGTACATCAAACTGGGCTGTTAGACATACAGACAGGAAGTACAGGTGCCAAATGTTGGGGAATACAGAATCTATTATCTTCTGTGAGTTTATTTCAAAAGGTTCCTCTCCAGTAGACCATATATGCATGACTTGGGCCTTGATAGCAGAATAGGAAAAGCTTATATTCCCTCAGATAAGCTGTTGAAGTCAATCACAAGGCTGCAGGAACCTATCACAAAGTACAATGCCAACTTCCATCCTTTATTCAAAGTCAGTTGCGTAACAGTAACAGCATGGCCGTTTTAAAGCTACAATGTGGGAGTTGTCGACACCAACCAGCGAGGCTTTCAACCTTATAAACCTTTTTTTTGTAGAATATGTGTCAGGATTGTATAACACATCAGCCTCCTAAGTGATATTCAAGGAGACATAGAACAACTTTGTGTCGAAACGACATACAGTGCCTTCAGAAAGTATTCATACCCTTATTCCACATTTTGTTGTGTTGCAGCCTGAATTAAAAATGTATTGAATGTATATTTTTTCTCACCCATCTACACACAATACCCCATAATGACAGTGAAAATATGTTTTTAGAAATGTTTGCAAATGTATTGAAAATTAAATACAGACATCTCATTTACAGATTTGTCTGAACCAACTTTGCACATCTAGATTTGGGGATTTTCTTAAGCTCTGTTAAGTTAGATGGGGAGCGTCGGTGAACAGCAATCTTCAATTTTTTCAACAGATTTTCAATGGGATTCAAGTCTGGCCTTTTGCTGGGCCACTCAAGGACTGTCACATTCTTGTTTTGAAGCCATTCCATCATTGCTTTGGCTGTTTTCTTGGGGTCATTGTTCTGTTGGAACGTAAATCTTCACCCCAGTCTTAGGTCGTTTGCACTCTGAAGCAGCTTCTCATTAAGGATTTGCCTGTATTTGGTTTCCTTTATTGTTCCCTCTATCCTTACCAGTCTCCCAGTCCCTGCCACTGAAAAGCATCCCTATAGCATGATGCTGCCACCCCATGCTTCACTGTAGGCATTGTGTTAGACAGGTGATGAGCTGTGCCTGATTTTCTTTGTCTCGTCAGAGCATAGAATTTTTTGACTTCTGCTCTCAGTCTTTCACGTGCCTTTTTGCAAACTCCAGGCGTGCTGTCCTGTGCCTTTTTCTCAGGAGTGGCTTCCGTCTGGCCACTCTCGCATGAAGCCCAGATTGGTGAAGTGCTGTAGAGACTGTTGTCCTTCTGGCAGTGTTTACCATCTCAGCCAAGGAACTGTGTAGTTCTGTCAGAGTGGTCATTGGGTTCTTGGTCACCAACCTGACCAAGCTCCTTCTTGCCCGGTTGCTCAGTTTGGTCGGGCGGCCAGCTCTAGGCAGAATCTAGGTAGTATTTTTTCCATTTCCCAATGTTGGAGACCACTGTGCTCTTGGAAACTGTCAACACACAGACATATTTTATATCCTTCCCCAGATATATGCCTCATCACAATTCTATCTCAGAGATCTACGAACAGTTCCTTGGACTTCATGGTATAGTATAATAATCTCTGGTGATAGTTATTATGCTCTGACATGCACTACCAACTGTGGGACCTTATATAGACAGGTCTGTTTCTTTCTAAATCATGCCCAAACAATTGAATTGGCCACAAGTGGACTCCAATCAAGTTGTAGTGAAATCTCAAGGATAATCAAAGTAAATTAGATGCACCTGAGCTCAATTTGGAGTGTCATAACAAAGGGGTGTGAATATTTGTGTAAATTAGATATTTCTGTATTTCATTTTCAATAAATTTGCAAAACATTTTAAAAACATGTTTTCACTTTCTCATTATGGGGTATTGTGTGTAGATGGGTCAAGGGGTATGAATACTTTCTGAAGGCACTGTAGCTGGCTAGAGTACAGGCAACACTGGAGCTGTTTGACATTGAGGCGTCGGTGAATGGGAATCTCATACTTAACCCCCGGCCTTGTTGTACTTGACCTAGAATTAGGGATAAATTATGCACATGAGCCGTAACAGAAAACGGGAGTGATCCTACGACCTGCCTGCCGTGTGCTTAAACCTCCTTCCACCTGGCTGTTTCATTATGCAAAATGATCAACCCCCATAATGGACCTGTCTGACCTGTACTGCAAACAACACGCACGCACGCACGCACGCACGCACACACACACACACACACACACACACACCACAAACGACACAGGATATCTGCTACAGCCATGCCATGCTTGACACCGGACACCCCCGGTCCTCCAGACCTAAGTGGCGGGTTGTATCCAGGTTCCTGTAAACAAAGGAGGACAATACTACCTGTCTTTTCATGATAGTGAGGGGTCAGAGGAACACGGAGCAGGTAACGGACAGGCATCTACTACCGCTAAACGCCTACTGTAATTTCAGACGGTCAGGGAGTCAGTGAAGAACACACACACACACACACAGACATGCACACACACAGACACAAACAGAGAGACCATGATTTTATAGTTGTTCTGTGTGAAATCATGGGTTTGAGACATCATCCTGACATCTATTTCTCAGGTACATCGCTCAGGTCTCCATCTCTCCATCTCTAGTTAAGAGCTATGATTTGGGGTCTCTACCTGTTTTAGTGAGTTGTGCTTAGCCTTCAGTGATCCCGGAGAAAATATGTCTGTAAGAAAGTCTTTGCCCTCAAAGAGAATTGTGAGTATAAGGGGCCAGGAAATAACAGCTTCTTCACAACCTCAACTAGAAGACAACCACCCCTCTCTTTCTCTCTACTGTGCTGGTGCCTGGTGCTTAGCCCAGGTCTCTAGTGGGGAGTGGCTATTGGCCTATTTTATCACTGCTTTAAAAGGCTACCTACCTGCTGTAGACAAATAAATAGTCTTCTGAAGGTCAGCGCCAGTGGTGTGAATTCAATTTGGTAGCATGAGTAATATTCCACAGAACTACTAAGCTGTTATGTTGTACTATAAATGTGATTTCAACAGGGAAGTCATATTGTGACTAAAGTCTGTTTTGCAAATGAGCCTTGCACAATACACAAAGGAACACATCAATAGGCAAGTATAGATAAACATAAATATACACAATATACACATTAAATACACATTAAGATACAAAACACAGTCAATTAAAACAAACCATTAGAAAAATCCTCTGTCAGCTGTCTAAATTGCCCTAGGGACAACAAAGCATCCAATTTAATCTTCTTTTGGAGATTATTCCAAACATACGGTGCAAGGAAGTTAAAGGCTGATTTACCTAACTGTAGACACCAAAGGAGTCTCCAGAGTTAACCAACTCTGTGAATGGGTTGAATAACTTGTACTTTTAAATATAACATGTGCTCTGTAAGAAAACTGAACACACAAGCAATAAGATGTAAATGTGCTTCTCAATATGTGCGTCTGGTACTGTAGGCTATTGGGGGTTGCAAGAAGAGGTCAAAGGGGGGTGAGTTTAGCTGATGTGAACTAGCTTCAGTAGCTAGTGAACACAAGTAGTCATCGTACAGTGTCACCTGCCCTGAGACCTGAAGTAGTGTCGCCCGGCCAACCCTCTCACAACCATGAGTTTTGATCGGCCAGTGATTAGCCCAGGAGTGAAGTATATTAACTATGAAGTGAATGTGAGATGGAATTCTGGGATGGCCATACAGGGATTATCTCTGTTAAAAAATGCATAATGCACTTGGGTCATTCCATGTGATTTTAACCACTTTCTGACTGCACCCCTTTTGATTTTAATGAAACCTTCCATACATGTTTGACCATGGTAGAAGTAGTCAGAAAGTGACTTTTTGGATCTGAATGCCAAAACAATGGCCACAATGGGACATTTATGTCTTCATCACTGAAAAAGATAAACGGTTGAGTTTGATATTATTTGAAAGCTTACAAACTATTTAATAATTTCTTGATAAACATGATAAATTACAAGATTTTTTAAAAACTTTACCTTTAACATAATTTATCTAAAAACCTGTAAACTCCCATAAAAGTTTACACTCTATTTTACATAATCTGAGGTGTTTATGTTGTCCCCACCATCGGTTGAGAGATGCAGGGTGGGTGTCATATTTTGACTGATAAATGTACTAAAATGAGGATACAATTGAAATGTCAGCTTTCAAATGGTACCACAAAGATGGTTTGATGTCCACACATGAGAGACTGTTAACTTGAGTGGGAATATCTGCTGTCTCAATATTCCATAGGAAATCTATTGAAATCATAGAAATATGCATAATAGAATTGGCATTCACATTCAAGTTGATATTCGACGGTGGGTGGACCAGCAGCCATCTTTCTGTAGTAATTGGAAGTTCAAGTTTCAATTCTATTTAAAGTTCAATTGTGTATCAGCTAAATTGCAGTGGTCTGAAGGGATAGGTCCATTCTATTAATTATATTTCTATGATTGAAATGACACCCAACCTGTATTCAAGAGCATGCTGTGTCTCAACCAATGACGGGGACAACACAAACTCCTCAGATTAATGAGAGAAACGTATTCTGTATTATCTCGTCAGATACGTGGTTTGAACCAAAGTTTGTTGACACTCATGTCCAAGGTTATAGACTCATAACTTCAGATTGCTGTTAGGACAGACTAACACTGAGAAGATGCTGCTCTCCACTGTCATTGGCTAAAGGCCATCGGGTCTGCACTTGTAGGATTTAGGAGGGGTGGGGGGTAACTATAAAATATATTTCCTCCTAGGCTCTGTGGTAAGGAAATCAATACCAACAATGTAATGCAGCTCAAATCCATCTAATTTCCTCTCAAGCATTTTGGATCAAAGCCATTGATCCTAGCAAGTTGTGCAGACAGATCCACAGTGCCCCCTGCTTGTAAATATATGTATGGAAATTGAATAGGGGTGTTGCTGATGCTAGGCATACAGATCTGGACTGTCTATGTTCATGTATACTACAAAAGCACCATCTAGGTGAAAGCACAAGCAGGTGAAAGGACAAGATAGTGTTCAATGACATGTGGATGGACTAGGGTTTGTTTAGGGGTACTCCAGAAATGTCAGACACTTTGAGATCAGTTAGCACAATGGAAAGAAGGACAAGCCACATTTTAGAACTACTGACAGATAGATAGATAGATAGATAGATAGATAGATAGATAGATAGATAGATAGATAGATAGATAGATAGATAGATAGATAGATAGATAGATAGATAGATAGATAGATAGATAGATAGATAGATAGATAGATAGATAGATAGATAGATAGATAGATAGATAGATAGATAGATAGATAGATAGATAGATAGATAGATAGATAGATAGATAGATAGATAGATAGATAGATAGATAGGTACTTTATTGACACATATATAATCTGTCTTGATCACATGCATGTAGGCCTATACATGAAATGTTTCCTATGTCCTTTGCCATAGAAGACAGATAATAATTTCTCTAAACAGAAATATCTATGCATTGCAGACTGCAGTGAGTATCACTTTGGATTGACACTGAAAAGTATTGTTCTGGGAATACATTGCCATCTAGTGTATATCATCACAAGTTCTCCAAATGAATTTTATGTAAATGATGGTGGATTTGATTGAAGTCTTTTCCCTGAAATTGTCTTTAACAATGATGATTATTATTGTCAAAAATATATATAATGAGAGGTAGGCCCTATATTACCCCCAAATAAAAGCCGGATAATGTTATTTTTATTTAGAAAACATTTGAATCAAAACATACCAAATATAATAGCTTCATTCAGCTTCACTCATTAATATTGTTATTCCAATCCCATTCCACATGCACTTCATATTTTTTGGTGCAAGATCTAGGCCTACTCTCACTTTCGTGTAGTGCATGTTGGTTACCATGCCAACCCATACTCGGTTCGCGCTGTTCAAACCTGGAAGCAAAGCTAAACACTGATACAAGTAAACGAAGCTATCTGCATATATTTTACATTCGACATGGCATCTTGCTTAGTGCCAGACTTTCCAGCTGTTCTGGTTGCTTTGGAGCATTTGGGGGAATTAGGTAAGAAAACAACAGTCGCCACTCTCTCTTGCAACTGTTACACATGTCATGAGTGACTATAGCAAGCTAGCCCCCACCTATCAAGTCAACGAAACGCATAGGACTAGATAAGCATCCGATTAACTGCTACTTTTCAGTGTTGACAACTCCTTAACTTGTGAATGAGCGCAGACTTGATGCAACCCAGCCGATTACTTTGATTTGTGTTTGCCAAGTTGTATCATTTTAATGTTTCATAGCTAATAGCACAACTTGCCTGTTTGAACGTTTGCCTTGACATAGACAAGCAGCTGAGGGATGAGGGAGTTCCATTCAGTCCTGAGGCCAGTCATCACCTGAAAGAAATAGCTGCTGCCATCACTGAACTGGTAGGCATATGCCAATAGGGAAAGATAAGATATAACATGGGGTAGTCTAAATATTGTTAAAACCAATATGATTTATGTAATAAATAGCCTAATAAACTAGTCCTCAATGGATAATCTGAAGAAGAATGTAAACCTACACACTGGGCACACACTGGTTGAACCAACGCGGAATAGACGTTGAATTGACGTCTGTGCCCAGTAGGTAGATACAGTTGAAGTGGGAAGTTTACATACACTTATGTTGAAGTCATTAAAACTCATTTGTCAACCACTCTACAGATAGTTACCAAACTATAGTTTTGGCAAGTCGGTTAGGACATCTACTTTGTGCATGACACAAGTAATTATTCCAACAATTGTTTACATACAGATTATTTCACTTATAATTCACTATATCACAATTCCAGTGGGTCAGAAGTTTACAATCACTAAGTTGACTGTGCCTTTAAACAGCTTGGAAAATTCCAGAAAATGATGTCATGGCTTTAGAAGCTTCTGATAGGCTAATTGACATAATTTGAGTCAATTGGAGGTGTACCTGTGAATGTATTTCAAGGCCTATCTTCAAACTCAATGCCTCTTTGCTCGACATCATGGGAAAATCAAAAGAAATTAGCCAAGACCTCTGAATTTTTTTTGTAGACCTCCACAAGTCTGGTTCATCCTTGGAAGCAATTTCCAAACGCCTGAAGGTACCACGCTCATCTGTACAAACAATAGTACGCAAGTATAAACACCATGGGACCACGCAGCCGTGGTCTCCTAGAGATGAACTTACTTTGGTGCGAAAAGTGCAAATCAATCCCAGAACAACAGCAAAGGACCTTGTGAAGATGCTGGAGGAAACAGGTACAAAAGTATCTATATCCACAGTAAAACAAGTCCTATATCGACATAACTTGAAAGGCTGCTAAGCAAGGAAGAAGCCACTGCTCCAAAACTGCCATAAAAAAGCCAGACTGCGGTTTGCAACTGCACATGGGGACAAAGATCGTACTTTTTGGAGAAATGTCCTCTGGTCTGATGAAACAAAAATAGAACTGTTTGGCCATAATAACCATTGTTATATTTGGAGGAAAAAGGGGGAGGCTTGCAAGCTGAAGAACACCATCCCAAGCACGGGGGTGGCAGCATCATGTTGTGGGAGTGCTTTGATGCAGGAGGGTCTGGTGCACACAAAATAGATGGCATCATGAGGAAGGAAAATTATGTAGATATATTGAAGCAACATCTCAAGACATCAGTCAGGAAGTTAAAGTTTGGTCGCAAATGGATCTTCCAAATGGACAATGACCCCAAGCATACTTCCAAAGTTGTGGCAAAATGGCTAAAGGACAACAAAGTCAAGGTATTGGAGTGGCCATCACAAAGCCCTGACCTCAATCCTATAGAAAATGTGTGGGTAGAACTGAAAAGGCGTGTGCGAGAAAGGAGGCCTACAAACCTGACTCAGTTCCATCAGTTCTGTCACCCAACTTATTGTGGGAAGCTTGTGGAAGGCTACCCGTAACGTTTGACCAAAGTTAAACAATTTAAAGGAAATGCTACCAAATACTAATTGAGTGTATGTAAACTTCTGACCCACTGGAAATTTGATGAAAGAAATAAAAGCTGAAATAAATCATTCTCTCTACTATTATTCTGATATTACATTTTAGCAGACACTCTTATCCAGAGCGACTTACAGTTGTGAGTGCATGCATTTTCATACTGGTGCCCCATGGGAATCAAACCCACAAGCTTGGCGTTTCAAGCGCCATGCTCTACCTACTGAGCTATCGATATTTCACATTCATTTCTCATTCTTCATTCTTTCATTCTTTCATTCTTCATTTCACATTCATTTCACATTCTTAAAATAAAGTGGTGATCCTAACTGACCTAAGACAGGGAATTTTTACTAGGATTAAATGTCAGGAATTGTGAAAAACAGAGTTTAAATGTATTTGGCTAAGGTGTATGTAAACTTCCGACTTCAACTGTACATATAAAGTATATTCTACTGAGCCATTTACTTTATGTTCGTATTGTTATCTATTCTTATTTCTTATTGTTGTTGCATTGTCGAGAAGGAACCTGCAAGTAAGCATTTTGTTGGGCTGTGTATACCATGTGTATCCTGTACATACAACTAATAAAAACTAGAAATTTTAAATTAAATAAGTCCATAGAGACAATGGCCATAGAGGCCATAGAACTTGCCTTACACACTCTTTTGAAAACCCTCTTTTCTATAAATCAGGAGACCTCTAGGAGAGTAGTCCATGAACAACTGGAGGTAGAGACTATTGAAACAAGCAAACTCCGACATCAATGCCAGAATATCCGTGATGATGTTCAGAATGAGATATCAGGTAATAACTTATATATCCCAATGGTATGATTTCATAGAATACAACCCACTGGGCAAAACCTAGTTGAATCAATGTTGTTTCCACATAATTTCAACCAAAAAATGTAATGTGATGACGTTGAATCAACTTGGAAAACTGATTGAAAAAAAGTCATCAACGTAAATAAATTCATATTTTTATCCAATGACATGGTGGAAATGTTTTGTGGATTTCACATTGAATTCATGTTAGTTGGCAATGAAACCAAATGTAAATCAAAACTAGACATTGAACTGATGTCTGTGCCCAGTGGAAAGGAATGAATATTGCCTGGCAGGGCCGGCTCTAGCTTTTTGGGGGCCCTAAGCGAGATTTGGTTTGACAGCGAGGAGAATAATTTTGTAGTTTTAAAGTTAATTTCCTGCAATTCTACACATTTTGCCATGGGGTTGAGATAAAATATTGCAATTTTATTAAAAAAATATAATGCAATTCTTCTTATTTTGCCATGAGGCAGTGAGAAAAGATTTGCAGTTTTACAGCCAATTTCCTTCAATTCTACCCATTTCGCCATGGGGTGTAGAGATTTTTTTGGTTTTAAGCTAATTTCCTGCAAATCTAACATTTTGCCACGACTTAAACCATGCTAATGATATCTGAGTGAAAGTGACTTACAAAATCAGTGGGGGCCCCCTGGAGGTCAGGGCCCCTTTGGCAGGTGACCGGTCAGTATTTGGCCATAGATAGCTGGCTAGACTAACTTACCAATCTAAAAATTGCTAGCTGACATGGCTATCTGAGTGACTGTCAGTGACTGACTGACATAACAAGAGAAAAACTTCTGATGCACAACCAAATTTCGAACTTGCACCTTGTGTATTCTACTATTCTAACTCTCAACAGTAAGTTAAGACCCCGACTGAGTTCCTAAGCGGCCGCTTATGTCGCTTATGCCTAGAGCCGACCTTGTTGCCGGGTCTTGCCTTAAAGCTAGACTGAACAAGCTATCAAAAGTCATATTTTGCTCACAGATATTTGTCATTATCCCTTTCAGCTGGTGTTGCAGCTGCAAGAAATATGAATGCGGGTCAAATTACTCAACTCCAAGATGAACTAAACAGTATAGTTCAAGAAATAGAATTAATGGAGAAAAAACAGGAAGTCCTTGAAAAGCAAAATGCTATTCTTTAGTAAGTAATATAAGTAATGTTGAGCAATGGTGTAACAGATCATTAAAACATTTGGCAACATTTCACATAACATCCATGATGTTATAACTTGTTTTAAAATATTTTTTCAGTCCTGAGAGAGAGTTGGTGAAAGGTGACCATGAAAATGTCATCAACCAATTAAACTACCAGCTGTCAGAGAAGGCCGATAAACAGATTCTGCTCAATGAAACAATGAACGAGATCAGAGAAGGGAAAGCCAAGATCACAGATGTGGAGACCGCTAAAGTGAAGCTAGAGGAGGACATGACTCAAGAGAGGAAAACTTTTGATGAAACAAATGAGAATCTTCAGAGAGAGGTACATCACAGCCACCTCCTATTATAGTTACATAAAAAATGTTTAGTTGTTTGTTATTTAGCAGACGCTCTTATCCAGAGCGACTTACAGGAGCAATTAGGTTTAAGTCCCTTGCTCAAGGGCACATCAACATATTTTTTCACCTAGTCGGCTCTTGGATTCAAACCAGTGACTTTTCGGTTACTGCATGGCCCAATGCTCTTAACCGCTAGGGCTAGGCTAGCTGCATATCTGAGATGTTATACCCTGCTGTGAGGCGCTGTATTAATCTTATCCTCCGCTGTTGGTCTAGTGTGAGGAAGCCATCAATAACATACAGGACCAGAAGAAGAACAATGCAAAGAAACGCAGAGAGCTGGAAATTCTTTTACCAGAACTGTTGGATAAGGAGGACAAAGTCACAGAGCAAAAAAAAGTAAGTGAACTGAAGTATTTCAGTCAAGTAGTAAATTAATTAAAGAATGAATGGATAACATTTTCCACTAATGCTCTTGACTTGCTATAACTGTCTTTTTTTATTCATTTATAGTATGATATAAACAGTGGTGTAAAGTAACAAAGTAAAAATAGTACTAATTAAGTAGTTTATGAGGTATGTGTACTTTACTTAAAAATATATATATTTTACTCCACTACATTCCTAAAGAAAATATGTACTTTTCACTCCCATATATTTTCCCTGACACCCAAAAGTACTTGTGACATTTCGAATGCTTAGCAGGACAGGAAAATTGTCCAATTCACACAATTATCAAGAGGACACGTGGTCATCCCTACTGCCTCTGATCTAGCAGACTCCCTAAACACAAATGCTTCATTTTTAAATGATATCTGAATGTTGGAGTGTGCCCCTGGCTATCCGTAAAAAAATTAAAAACGAGAAAATCATTCTCTGGTTTGGTTAATATATGGAATTTATAGCATTTACTTTGACTTTTGATACTGAAGTATATTTTAGCAATTATTTACATTTACTTTTGATACTTAAGTATATTTAAAACCAAACAGTTTAAGAATTTTACTCAAGTAGTTATTTACTGGGTTACTTTCACTTTTACTTCCGTCATTTTATATTAAGGTATCTTGACAATTGGGTACTTTTTCCACCACTGGATTTAAATACATATGTATTAATTTGTTATTTCACGCTACACTCTTCCTTCATTGCAGCACATTGTCCAGTTAGAGCAAAATATAGCCAAACTGACAGCGTCTGAAATCCAATGCAAAGAGCAGCTGGCAGACGAGATCAACACATTTGAGGAACTTGTTCTTCAGAAGTAAGATTTGCATTCATTCAGGTACTGTATGTAGCATAACTATGGAGTATACATGGAATGCAAGGCATACTGTATGTTGCATCATGTTTGCCATTCCATCTTTTTCTACTCATTAACTGTTGTTTCCACAGGGAATTTCATGAAAAGGAGTTGGCTGAAGTGAGAATAGCATTTGAACTGAAAGTCCAGGCACTACAGGAAAAGATTGTAGAGGTGAGAGATATTTAGGTTTTTCCAAAGAGATGCTACTACTTCAGTACAGCTCTAGGGCAACATGTTGCTTCATTCTCCTCTCTCCTCTCACTCTTCTCTCCTCTCTGTTGGTGTTGCTATGGTGGGAGGGATTATAAACACCTGTATGATGTCAGATGTGAGACATCGATTTCCTGCCATTGCCAGAGGCCTCAGCCCTGCTGGTCTGTAGTCAAATTGATCTTTTTAGAAAGTATTCCTTCAAAGTCACTTTGTGCTAAGTCTGACCTTTAAGAGAGCCAGTTCACTGGAGTGTCCTCTGATGTGCTAGAGTTCACACAGTCCATCAAAGGGCATAGCAGCTGTGTCTGGCCATACGAGCCGATGACAGGCTGACTGAACGTGAAGAAAATGCCCTTTGAATAGAATTACTCTCCTGGTTTGTCTGGCAAAAGTCAGAATCATACACTATATATACAAAAGTATGTAGACACCCCTTCAAATAAGTATTTCAGCCACACCCGTTGCTGACAGGTGTATAAAATAAGCACACAACCATGCAATCTCCATAGACAAACATTGGCAATAGAATGGCCTTACTAAAGAATATGGGTTTGGCGGATGCCAGGAGAATGCTACCTGCCCCAAAGCATAGTGCCAACTGTAAAGTTGGGTGGAGTAGGAATAATGGTCTGGGGCTGTTTTTCATGGTTTGGGCTAGGCCCCTTAGTTCCAGTGAATGGAAATCTTAAAGCTACAGTATACAATTACGTTCTAGACGATTCTGTGCTTCCAACTTTGTGGCAACAGTTTGAGGAAGGCCTTTTCCTGAACACGTTTGGGATGATTTGGAATGCCGACTGCGAGCCAGGCCTAATCACCCAACATCAGTGCCCAACCTCACTAATGCTTTTGTGGCTGAATGGAAGTCCCCGCAGCAATGTTCCAACATCTAGTGGAAAGCCTTCCTAGAGGAGTGTTGGCTGTTATAGCAGCAAATGGGGACCAACTCCATATTAATGCCCATGATTTTGGAATTACATTTTCGACTTGCTGGTGTCAATATACTTTTGGTCATGTAGTGTATCTGAAACTAATTTATAATGCTAAGGTAGTACCTCCCCATTTCAAAATGTTTTCTCGTTACTGAACACCCCCCTAGGATGATATGCGGGGCTGGTGTGGTCTGGGGGAGCCTGTATTGGTAGATTGTAGAGCAGGGTTCCCCAAGTGTTCTGAGTAACAACATTTCTTTAAATCTTTTTTTATTGTTGGACATTAAAAACTGTAAAAACACCAGCAAATCAGTGATTTTAATTTTGGAAAGCTGTTCAAAAATATTCCCATGCATAATATAGAGATATATGTGATCGTATACAAATGTAAGCAAGGTTGGAAGTTATTATGTTTTAGTCAAATATTATATCTGTTTAGGCTACTTGCGGTCAATTTGCAGTCTACAAATTATTTGTAATTATGTTCAGGCCACCTAGTTGATGATCTCTGTTGTAGAGGATTCCCATGCATTATAGATAGGCGCTGTGTAGATGGGCTCTGTTCTGTTATGTGTGCAGGTGGATGGGGAGATGGAGGAGGCCCAGATAGTGAATGCCATCCGCCTGGAGTATGATGCTAAGATGTCTGACAGATTTAAAGCTCAAAGGAAAGAGGAGGACGACGTCATGACTGAACACCTCAATATCTCAAAACGGTATTCCATCTATACCTCTTTGCATCCTACATCTACAAAGGATCAAGTCAAAGTACAACACTGCTTTCTCTTTACTTTGGCTGACAGTCATTTTGACTTTCATTTGTTACTTCTTACTGTTTGTTTGTTTCATTCTCAGCTTAGAAAAGTCCAGACATAGACTGGAGGAACGCATTGCATTGATCGCTAAACATAAAATTGAGATCAGAGAAATGGATGAAGAGATCAAACAACTCCATGAAACCAATATGTAAGTAATATGGTTTATTTGATTATATTAGTCTATAATCTCCACTATGAGTTTTGACACTTTTGTGTAGTATCAAAGTAACTTGTTTCACTAAGGACAGCATTAACCATGTGACCAAGTTAGAAATAAAGTTAAAGTAAATAATTATCTTGAAAACTACAGAGCTTTTATCTCATTGTTTAGTTGTTATGTACTAAACATAAAGTGAATGGCATGCAGAATTGTCAGGATACTTGCTTACCTAGTTAGCATTTTGTTTTTCATAGAGTTAATGGAGATCTGTTTGAAAGAAATATGGATGAACTGCATGGACAGCTCAATAAAGAAAAGAAGAGCATGTAAGAAACAAATAGTATCTCTTCATTTCATTAAAGACTTCTCTTCATAGGTTATTTGATGCAGTCTGTCTTTTTTTTTCAGAGCAATCTTTGAAGTTGAAAAAGAAGAACTGTGCCAGTCTCTGGAGAATCTAAAAAAAGATCACGAACAGCATGTGAAAGAGGTCAACTCTGATATTGGTTTAACCAGGAGGAGATATGAGGAACTGCTTGAAGAGGTTAGCTAATTCTTCAGGAATCTATTCTGCCATACCAAGCAAAATGGCAGTACCTGCTAATTTGGTCAAAAATGAGTTAATGTCATTTCTGCTACATTAAATCCATGCTTAATCATGTGGACATGTATCCTGCCTCTATTGTATTGTGTTTTGGAGAAAGTGGGTGTCATGTTAGCAGTGTCTGCATAAAGTTACTGTGAAACCAAGGTAAATAAAAGCAATTTTTCCACTCTATGAGCAGTTACTGCCTTTTTGCTTGGTAGGGCAGTACTGAGTTAGTACATGCACTTTATTTTTGTATTATTATTCATTTATATTTCACAAACATTTTCATCAGGAGAAGAAACTCCAAGACCATGTATTCATGGGCGCGTTGATTGAACGTCTCAGTAACAAGATTGTTAAGGCAGAGGAGGGGAATGAAAAGATGACCATTTCCTACAATGCCGAGATCCAACAGCTCATAGTAAGTATATTTATATATATTTACATTTTACATCTAACTGAGCTAGCGGACATTAGTAAGCCTCATCACACATAAAAGCTTCTGAGATGTATTTAATGTCTTCTTCTTCTTCTTCTTCTTCTTCTTCTGTGAAAACAGACTGTAGCAGAGTCAGTGACACAGAGCCGACTGGAGAAGGAGGAGGACCTGAAGGGTAAAGAGTCTATCTTGAAGGAGGCGGAGGCCCAGTATGATATTGACCAGTCCAGGCACCAAAAACTCAAAATCCATACCTCAGGTACTGACCCAAATAATCTGCTAATATATCTATAATAACAACTATAATTGTATAACTATAACACAGAAATGTGTACAAAGCTCTACCTCACCTCCATTTGGCAAATCTGACCATAATTCTATTCTCCTGATTCCTGCTTACAAGCAAAAACTAAAGCAGGGAGGCTGGTCATGGCTCACATCAACACCATCATCCCAGAAACCCTAGACCCACTCCAATTTGCATACCGCCCCAACAGATCCACAGATGACGCAATCTCTATTGCACCCCACACTGCCCTTTCCCACCTGGACAAAAGGAACCTGGACAAAAGTTGACTGTGCCTTTAAACAGCTTGGAAAATTCCAGAAAATTATGTCATAGCTTTAGAAGCTTCTGAAAGGCTAATTTACATCATTTGAGTCAATTGTAGGTGTACCTGTGGATGTATTTCAAGGCCTATCTTCAAACCCATTGCCTCTTGCTCGACATCATAGGTAAATCAAAAGAAATCAGCCAAGACCTCAAAAAAAAAATTGTAGACCTCCACAAGTCTGGTTCATCCTTGGGAGCAATTTCCAAACACCTGAAGGTACCACGTTCATCTGTACAAACAATAGTACGCAAGTATAAACACCATGGGACCACGCTGCCATCATACCGCTCAGGAAGGAGACGCGTTCTGTCTCCTAGAGATGAACGTACTTTGGTGCAAATCAATCCCAGAACAACAGCAAAGAACCTTGTGAAGATGCTGGAGGAAACAGGTACAAAAGTATCTATATCCACAGAAAAACAAGTCCTATATATCGACATAACCCGAAAGGCTGCTCAGCAAGGAAGAAGCCACTGCTCCAAAACCGCCATAAAAAAGCCAGACTACGGATTGCAACTGCACATGGGGACAAAGATCGTACTTTTTGGAGAGATGTCCTCTGGTCTGATGAAACAAAAATATAACTTATTTGGCCATAATGACCATCGTTATGTTTGGAGGAAAAAGGTGGAGGCTTGCAAGCCGAAGAACACCAGCCCAACCGTGAAGCACTGGGGTGGCAGCATCATGTTGTGGGGGTGCTTTGCTGCAGGAGGGACTGGTGCACTTCACAAAATAGATGGCATCATGAGGAAGGAAAATTATGTGGATATATTGAAGCAACATCTTAAGACATCAGTCAGGAAGTTAAAGCTTGGTCGCAAATGGGTCTTCCAAATGGACAATGACCCCATGCATACTTACAAAGGACAACAAAGTCAAGTTATTGGAGTAGCCATCACAAAGCACTGTCCTCAATCCTATAGAAAATGTGAGAGCAGAACTGAAAAACCGTGTGCGAGCAAGGAGGTCTACAAACCTGACTCAGTTACACCAGTTCAAATTCACCCAACTTATTGTGGGAAGCTTGTGGAAGGCTACCCAAAACGTTTGACCCAACTTAAACAATTTAAAGGCAATGCTACCAAATACTAATTGAGTGTGTGTAAACTTCTGACCCACTGGGAATGTGATGAAATAAATAAAAGCTTAAATAAATTATTCTCTCTACTATTCTTCTGACATTTCACATTCTTAAAATAAAGTGGTGATCCTAACTGGCCTAAGACAGGGAATTTTTACTAGGATTAAATGTCAGGAATTGTGAAAAACAGAGTTTAAATGTATTTGGCTAAGGTGTATGTAAACTTCCGACTTCAACTGTACATATTACCTAAATTACCTTGACTAACCTGTACCCCCACACATTGACTCGGTACCGGTACCCCCTGTATATAGCCTTGTTATTGTTATTTTAATGTTGCTCTTTTATTTTTTACTTTAGTTTATTTAGTAAATATTTTCGTAACTCTTATTTTTCTTAAAACTGCATTGTTGGTTAAGGGCTTGTAAGTAAGCATTTCACAGTAAGGTCTACACCTGTTGTATTCAGCACATGTGACAAATACATTTTGATGTGATTTGATTTAGTAGACAATATCAAGTAGACATACACAAATATGCACTTATCTTAAAGAATGTACTCACTATAACCTTCAAAATAATGTAGTTCAGCATTTGATAATTACTTAAATGATTTTCCCCACCAGAGATAAAGAGTAAGAACAATCATCTGGAGCTCTCCATCCAGGATATGAAAGAGAACACTAGTACTCTTCTCAAACCAAAGGTGAGTTTCACAACAACAACAACAACACATTCATTATGTACATCTTGGTTACCGCATACTCTAAAAGACAAGCTGTGAAGTGCAGTAGCATTGAAACAGTCTGGTTGTAACTGACTGACAGGAGGACATGAAGAGGAGTCTGGAGGGTTTGCGTGAGAAACACATGGAGCTGCTGACGTCTCACTCTGCAGACATCATCACCACGGAGAAGAGCATCTATGACAATGGGATGATGTTGGTGCAGGTCAATATGGAGAACAGCAGGCTGCATGTGGTAAGAGATATGAGTCACTCACAATGCCCCTCCATACTGAACTAAACCACTCACTCACCTACCAAGCAAAAAACTCAATGGTAACATTGTTTTTCAGTGTATTGAACAAATGAAGGAGGACATATGGAACACCAGGAAAGACCAGGAAAGACACACACAGGAGATTGGGTGGCTGAAAGAGGAGATTAATTCTTTATTTGGTGAGCATCAGCTGAGCTCAATGACTCCAGCTATTGTGGCGCAGCGGTCTAAGGCACTGCATCTCAGTGCTAGAGGCATCACTACAGACCCTGGTTTGATCCCGGGCTGTATCACAACCGGCCATGATTGGGAGTCCCGTAGGGCAGCGCACAATTGTCCCAGTGTCTTCCAGGTTTGGCCGGTGTAGGCCGTCATTGTAAATAAGAATTTGTTCTTAAATGACTTGCCTAGTTAAATAAAGGTTCAATAAAAAATGTATTGTTTTGCATAGCATTTAGTGCAGTCTATCAGGTTTCAATATCATCATAACTTATAAACGCATCTTCCCCTAGAGAGCCTGCTTGATGCTTGGGCAGAGGACACTGTGGTGACTGAGGTAAGGACTCTTAAAACATGGCTGGTCAGTCCAGCAACTTACTGTACAGACGCCATTTTATTTTTTACAACCTGTGATGTTAACATGCTGACAGTCAACTGTGTACATGACCAGATTTTTCTGGTAAACGTACATTACCGTTCAAAGGTTTGGGGTCACTTAATTTTTTTTGTCCATTAAAATAACATCAAATTGATCAGAAATACAGTGTAGACATTGTTAATGTTGTAAATGACTATTGTAGCTGGACATTTTATATGGAATATCTACATATGCGTACAGAGGCCAATTATCAGCAACCATCACTCCTGTTCCATTGGCACGTTGTGTTAGCTAATCCAAGTTTATCATTTTAAAAGGCTAATTGACAATTATAAAACCCTTTTGCAATTATGTTAGCACAGATGAAAACTGTTGTGCTGATTAAAGAAGCAATAAAACTTGCCTTCTTTAGACTAGTTGAGTATCTGGAGCATCAGCATTTGTGGGTTCGATTACAGGCTCAAAATGGCCAGAAACAAATCCCTTTCTTCTGAAACTCGTCAGTCTATTCTTGTTCTGAGAAATTAAGGCTATTCCATGCGAGAAATTGCCAAGAAACTGAAGATCTCGTACAACGCTGTGCAAACTGTCTCTAGCCAGAATAGAAAGTGGAGTGAGGCCCTGGTGCACAACTGAGCAAGAGGACAAGTACATTAGTGTCTAGTTTGAGAAACAGACGCCTCACAAGTCCTTAACTGGCAGCTTCATTAAATAGTACCCTCAAAACACCCGTCTCAACGTCAACAGTGAAGAGGCGACTCCGGGATGCTGGCCTTCTAGGCAGAGTTGCAAAGAAAAAGCTATATCTCAGACTGGTCAATAAAAAAAAAAGATTAAGATAGGCAAAAAAACACAGACACTGGACAGAGGAAGATTGGAAAAAAGTGTTATGGACAGACAAATCTAAGTTTAAGGTGTTCGGATCACAAAGAAGAACATTTGTGAGATGCAGACCGAATGAAAAGATGCTGGAGGAGTGCTTGACGCCATCTGTCAAGCACGGTGGAGGCAATGTGATGGTCTGGGGGTGCTTTGGTGGTGGTAAAGTGGGAGATTTGTGCAGGGTAAAAGGGATCCTGAAGATCGGCTATCAATCCATTTTGCAACGCCATGCCATACCCTGTGGTCGGAGCTTACAGGACAACGACCCAAAGCACAGCTCCAAACTATGCAATAACTATTTAGGAAAGAAGCAGTCAGCTGGTATTCTGTCTATAATGGAGTGGCCAGCACAGTCACCGGTTCTCAACCCTATTGAGCTGTTGTGGGAGCAGCTTGACCGTATGGTACTTAAGAAGTGCCCATCAAGCCAATCCAACTTGTGGGAGGTGCTTCAGGAAGCATGGGGTGAAATCTCTTTAACCTTAGTCTCCTGGGTTACGGACTACCTGACCGGTAGGCCACAATTTGTGCGGCTACAGAGTTGTGTGTCAGAACGGGCAGTGAGCAACACAGGGACCCCCCAGGGAACGGTCCTGTCCCCCTTCCTGTTCACCCTCTACACCTTGGACTTCAGATATAACTCTGAAACATGCCACCTACAGTTCTCAAATGACTCCGCAATTGTAGGGGGAATCAGGGGTGGGCAGGAGGAGGAGTACAGGAGCACAATGTGGTGTGAGCAAAACCACCTTCAGCTCAACATCAGCAAAACAAAGGAGATGGTGGTGGACTTCAGGAGAACCAAGGCCCAACCGACTGCAGTCCATATACATGGGATGGATGTGGAAATGGTTGGTTCATACAAGTTCCTGGGAGTCCATATGGACAACAGGCTGGAATGGGCTGGTAACACTGGGGCTCTGTACAAAAAGGGCCAGAGCCGACTCTACTTTCTGAGGAGGCTCAGGTCCTTCAACGTGTGCAGTAAACTACTGCATACTTTCTACCAGTCAGTGGTGCCAGTGCCATCTTTTTTTGCAGTGGTGTGCTGGGGCGCCAACATAAAGGCTGGTGATGCTTCTCTGATAAGAGCTGATCAGGAAGGCTAGCTCTGTTCTGGGGATTAGCCTTGACACTCTAGAGGAGGTGGCGGAGAGACGGATCCTAGCCAAACTGCTGGCAATCATGGACAACGTCACCCACCCTCTGCATGCCATGGTTATGATGCAGAGGAGCACTTTCAGTCACAGACTGATCCCACCACGGTGTGCCAGAGAGCGCTACTGTAGGTCCTTCCTGCCGGCGGCTATTAGACTATTTAATGCCTCACCGGGGTGCCGTGCTGTCGGCAACATAGACCTGTAACTGTTGGGGTGTTAGGACCTAGTTTAACAATTATGCATCCATCCGTGAGTAACTCTGGTCTGTAATCACTTATTCACTCAGGACTTATTAATTCAGGACTGTATATACATATTCATGTACAGTTGTTATATCATATCACGTGCAATATTGTAAGTAATTATTGGACTGAACTTACGTAGCCATTCACTCAGGAATGCATATTAGTATCCTGTTACTTCTTTCATTGCTTTTAGTATATCGAATGTGCATTTTCTAAGTGAACCTAAACTTTTGAATGGTAGTGTATTTGGACAAATCCACAGTGCAGGATTTGAGTGATTCATAAGTCACTAGTAAACTGTCATGAGACCACACTAAATCATCCAATGACTCATTCAACACTTCAGGAATCTTCAGAGAGAGACCACAAGATTCTGGAGGCTATCCACAGACTCATGACCAAGATTCAAGACAGGAAGTTCCAACTGGGGGACATCAACAGTAGACTAGAGGAGGAACTGAAGGGCATGCGTTCCATGTTGGCCAGTACTAAATCGAACATTGCACTTAAAGAAAAGGGCAAATAAAGTGAGACATCAAGAAGGATTACATCAACACAATTGTTGTGTTATAAAAACTCACGAGATGAAGGTAGATGAGTACTGACTTGTGATTTTGATATAACACACTGCATTTCACACGTTAATTTGAACAATACATTTTACAATAGTCAAAATGTTTTACATTTATGAAATTATATAATTCTAATAAACACCTCCATTGTTATCTATTTACAAGTGTTCTATGAGCCTCATTTTCTTACTATTCATAATTTATGGGGAAACAGCAGGATACTTTATAAAATTTTTGATCAAGCAAAATAATGGAACTTAATCCACTTGGCTTGTAACATAATATTAGGTTATAATAAACCATTGTATCTGCCTCTGGATTAATGCATGTGTTCGTAGTTTTTGGCACATTATGCTTAGTTCAATAACATTTAACTAAACTAATACTATTGGACAATCCAAAGACCATCTTTGATTTCACTGCAACAATCAAGGATATCTGAGCTTAAAACAATCAAGGATGTTGAGCATTTAATATGACACAGAGTGAATATATATGTATATACAAAGCCTGTCTCAAAACAGCCTCAATGAGGAACAGTACATCTGAGGCCTTAGGTTGTAAAGACAACTTTCAAGTAGCCACAAACATGTAACACACAATACCATTCAATAATTAACACTTAAAATATATGGAGCTTTATAGTTTATAGACATACATTATGTACACAGGGTGTTTGTATTCCCAACTTAGTTGTAGGAATATCATAAAGTCTTCCTTCTCACTGAGAGGAAGTCACACCAACACTGCATGCAGCAGTCATCATACTACTATACTCAGAGAAGGCAGTGAAGGCTAGCATCCATATATCTCCATTCAGAACACCTCCTGAATTGATAGACAGGTGCACGTTTAAGGTAGACTCAGCAATATGACAAATACAGAAAGTAAACAGCATAGTGGGTCAATTTCCACAACCACTAAGAGCATTGAAGCGCGAAGCTCAACTTCTCAGCTGTTCGTGAAGTGAACCCGTGAACATGCAGAGATACTGTGTGTGACCGAAGTCTTGCATCTTGCTCATCTCAATATCTGCGGTGCTGCTCGTGGCAACTTCATTTCGCTGAGTCTAACTTTAATACCCACATCCATCTATAATAGTTCTAATGGCCGTTGCTGCCTTCTGACAGAATTCGGCTAGGTTCAGTGAACCTGGCAGTGAGCAGGTAGAAAAAGGCGGGTCCTGGTACCAGGGCCAATAGTGGCAGGTCCTGCTCCAGTTTATCCAATCGGCAGATCGAGATGATGCCATACGCGTGAAGGAGCCAATGGCTGAAGAGCACCACCAACCTCTTCTTCTTGGCAGCGAGATTCTTGAAAGACTATGGATAGGAGTAAAGGGAGAAAACACTTAGGAAATGGGATACGTGCTCAAACAATTACATTGACTGTGCTGATATCAAACTTTAAAAACGTTGGTTAGGTAAATATAAAATAAGCAGTTTCTTACCTGTATTTCTGAGGCTGACATGTACACTGCCAAAGTAACCAGGGACAGCACCAAGACAATGTATGGAAAAGCATAATCTGAAAAACAGAAAGCATCAAGCTTATACCACAGTCACATGGCAAGACCTTTAGTCTCGCCACGCCATCCTTCTAAATCTTGTCTCGTCTATTGGAAGTCTGGAGAACTTCAGTATTGGATTTTGCTTCCAGGATGGCTGGGTGTTATCTAGTGATGGAAGGGGGGTGAATCAATACAGTTACATAGCGCGCTGTTATTTGGTACAATATTATATAGATACTTGAAATTGTGTTTTTTACATTGGATAAAAACAGAGCTACAAAATGGTATATCATACACTGCATTTGAAGAACAATGGGAAAGTAATTCTGCTTTGAAAGTTGATAAAATTGAAACCTCACTTTTGAGAAAATGGCCTTTGAATGTTTTGGTACCTACTGGAGAACTCTTCTTTGCCTACACACATTCAGCATCGTTCAAACCCTCTTAAGCTTTAGCCCCACCCATCTCTTTAAGGGTTGATCCAAGCGTTCTGTCTTAACAGCAGTCAAGCACCCAAGCTAACTGACTAAAGTTGGCTAGCTTCTCTCATTTGTGTTTGGATGAACAGCTTACTGACCATTTTACTCACCCTACCAGAGCTGGTTAGGCTGTACAGTACCAGTCAAAAGTAGGGACACCTACTCACCTACGTTTTTTACAAGTTTTCTACATTGTAGAATAATAGGGAATACATCAAAACTATGAAATAACACATATGGAATCATATACAATCGTGGCCAAAAGTTTTGAGAATGACAAGTATTGGTCTCCACAAAGTTTGCTGCTTCAGTGTTCTTAGATCTTTATGTCAGTAGTTACTATGGTACACTGAAGTATAATTACAAGTATTCCATAAGTGTCAAAGGCTTTCATTCAGTTTATGCAAAGTCAATATTTGCAGTGTTGACCCTTCTTTTTCAATTCGCCCTGGCATGCTGTCAATTAACTTCTGGGCCACATCCTGACTGATGGCAGGCCATTCTTGCATAATCGATGCTTGGAGTTTGTCAGAAGTTGTGGGTTTTTGTTTGTCCACCAGCCTCTTGAGGATCGACCAAAAGTTCTCAATGGGATTAAAGTCTGGGGAGTTTCCTTGCCATGGACCCAAAATGTTGTTGTTTTGTTCCCCGAGCCACTTAGTTATCACTTTTGCCTTATGGCAAGGTGCTCTATCATGCTGGAAAAGGCATTGGTCGTCACCAAACTGTTCTTGGATGGTTGGGAGAAGTTGCTCTCGGAGGATGTGTTGGTACCATTCTTTATTCATGGCTGTGTTCTTAGGCAAAATTGTGAGTGAGTCCACTTCCTTGGCTGAGAAGCAACCCCACACATGAATGGTCTGAGGATGCTTTACTGTTGGCATGACACAGGACTGATGGTAGTGCTCACCTTGTCTTCTCTGGACAAGGTGTTTTCCGGATGGCCCAAACAATCAGAAAGGGGATTCATCAGAGAAAATGACTCTACCCCAGTCCTCAGCAGTAAAATCCCTGTACCTTTTGCAGAATATCAGTCTGTCCCTGATGTTTTTCCTGGAGAGAAGTGGCTTCTTTGCTGTCCTTCTTGACACCAGGCCATCCTCCAAAAGTCTTTGCCTCACTGTGCGTGCAGATGCAAATTCTCTAATGTTTGGGAGGCTCTGGCACGTGCAACAGCGTGTTCCAGTTCCCGACAATATCCAGCAACTTCGCACAGCCATTGAAAATGAGTGGGACAACATCAACAGTGGGCCACAATAAACAGCCTGATCAACTCTACGCGAAGGAGATGTTGCACTGCATGAGGCAAATGGTAGTCACACAAGATACTGATTGATTCTGACCCACGCCCCTACCTTTTATTTTAAGGTATTGGTGAACAACAGATGCATATCTGTATTCCCAGGTCATGTGAAATTAGGGCTTAATTAATTTATTTCAATTGACTGACTTCCTTAAACGAACTGTAACTCAGTAAAATCTTTTAAATTGTTGCGTTCATATTTTTGGTCAGTATGTACGTATGCATGTAAATGTATTCACTTATTTTTGCAAGGTATCGATAGCTAGCCCAAGTCGGCTGTCCCTGCACCACAACTCTGGTATTTTTTATCCTATCTTTTTTAAGAAGTGGGGCAGGCCTGATAAGTTTGTATTTCTTTAGCTTTTTGAAGAGCTAATAAAGTATTGGAAAGACAGGGAAGATGGAAGGTAAGTCAAAACCCAGGTCAACCGCTGGATATTTGCTGAGCGATTAGTCCTTTTTGAGGTCGGTTCGGTTTTGCCCTAACAATGGAAGTTGTTATCCAATGGTGGGAAGGCAGGCGACAAGCTTAGATCCAAAATAAACCCATAGAAACGCATTGGGCATAATTTGGACAAATTTGGTAAGAGTGAAACCTCTCGCCTTGCCTCTTCCTCTCTGATCAGTCTCTTCAGCAGGAAAAAAAATGATGGTGCAATGGTTATGGTCATTGTAGTTAATTACCAATTTTCTGCACTGAACTAGGTTGAATTTGCTTAAATGAAAACTACAACTCCCTTCATCCCAGCGTCCCACAGTCTGACTTGTTTTCTCAGATTACTCTCGTGAAGGATTTCATTTCGCTCTAGAGAAAATGCGCATTGGGCTCACAAAAAACACCAGAAATGGAAATTCAAGTAATTGAACAGACTTCGTCGATTAGTTGTTTAATAATCCCCCCCCAAAAATAACTGTTGGTTAATTGCTCAGCACTACCGCTGGACCACACACGCCACAATATTTGATAAGTACAAACGTGTCACTAGATTCCATGTAGACTCCACATATATTTTTTTGTCTTCCTGAGGAGAACTTCCTCAGACATTGGAACAGAAGGTGAGATGCCTGGGCTTCCGAGGCTACAAGACCTCTTGCCTTACAATAATGTATTTCACATCAAATCAATTGTGTAACCATAAATACTATATAAATGGAAACTGGCCCGAACCGGACTAGACTGGGCTGGACCGAACCCTTATTTGAAAGCATACTCACAGAGTTTATATGCCTTGACACTGTGATATATAGGTCTAAAGGCAGAGATAATAAGAAATCAGTGGCAGAATAAATTCAACCACACATTTGTTTCATTACAAAATCAGAGAGCAACATCTGGGCTTCCGAGGCTACAAAACCTCTGGCCTTAAAATAAGTGTAACCATAAATACTGTATAAATGGAAACTGGACTTCACCTGACTGGCCAGAACCTAACTGGCCCGAACTGGACTAGACCGAACCCTTATTTGAAAGCATACTCACAGAGCAGACCACCTCCCACAGCTTGCAGGACTGTCAGGATAGGGAAGAAGTAGAGAGCAGCATAGATGCTCTTGAAGCGGTCCGATTTCCCCAGACCACAGGCTATCTTCTTGATCAGGAGTGGACGCAGCAGCATCATGAACACCAGGCAGAAGGTGTAGTAGATCAACACTATAGTGTACCTGGCCCATTGACACAGGAAAAAGTAATGTTATTCAATTAACAAAACATCTCACATCCCACTGTGCTTGATGGTGCACACACTGCTCTGAAGCTGAACATACCAACCAATTTCATATGTTCAACTCATATCAGTTCATTATGAGACTGTTTACAGATAAAGATTGAATTTAATCCTGGACTAAAAAGCTATTTCAGATTGCTTTGAGTCCAGGACAAACTGGGAAACCAGCTCTACAAATGCAAAGTGCATAGATCCAATTCATGACATGGGCAAGTCTTAGGCTACTCACAGGGGAAAGACAGCTTCCTGTGTGCAGTGTAGAGTGGTGACGTAGTCTGGGCTGGGGTTGTACAGCATGGTGTACCAGTCTGAAAGCATCTGGACTCTGCAGGACCTGATGGACAGGAGACCCACTGGGTCGTTGACCAGCAAAGTCACCACAGCCGCAGCGCTGCACTCAAACAGGGCTGTGATGTGTTGGAAGAGGGCACTGGAGCTTCAGAAAAATATATGAAATATCAGCAACATTAACGTGAGTTACCAAGTAGGCTACTACAGGACCATGTTTAACTCTTCCTTTCAACTGCATGTAGTTCAACTAGTAATTTAACTAAATTCAAAATCTTGCTAGTGTTTCAGTAGTTAATTCGTTTTTGTCATGTAGCAAAAATAAAATACAATATGGGTGAAGTAGCCAAGAATTCCTTTCTTTTTCAGCATCAGACCTGCTTAATTCACACTTGAAAGATACTTTTTGTGATTAATAGGCTAAATTACACATTCTGTTAACCGCTGACTCGAGTGAACATTGTTGCCGCACATAGCATTGAATGCAAGGGAAGCCAGCGAGCATTTGGCCTCCCTTGATAAAAAAAAGAATAGCCAATCAGCGTTGAGCTAAACTGAATGAGGTCAGCTGTGAATGGTCCTGGCGCACCAAAAAAAAAAGTGTAAAAAAAAGTGTCAAGGGATGCCAGTTTGGATTTGGCTTCAGACCAATCTCAGTGCAAACCAAACGCCATTATTGACAGAAGAAAATGTGAATTGTTGCATCTCGTTGTGTTGTTGTCCTCCGGTGACTAGCTAGCTAAAATCGTCCTTTTCCTAAAATTAGCCATCGATGGAGATAAGGATTTGGACTTATGGTTTTACTTAATTCGCCGTACTGGCCAATGATTATAACATAGTATGCTAACATCTACTTTGTCCATGACACAAGTAATTCTTCCAACAATTGTTTACAGACAGATTATTTCACAATTCCAGTGGGTCAGAAGTTTACATACACTAAGTTGACTGTGCCTTTAAACAGCTTGGAAAATTCCAGAAAATTATGTCATGGCTTTAGAAGCTTCTGATAGGTTAATTGACATCATTTGAGTCAATTGGGGGGTACCTGTGGATGTATTTCAAGGCCTACCTTCAAAAACTCAGTGCCTCTTTGCTTGACATCATGGGAAAATTTAAAGAAATCAGCCAAGACCTCAAAATTGTAGACCCCAAATCTGGTTCATCCTTGGGAGCAATTTCCAAATGCCTGAAGGTACCACGTTCATCTGTACAAACAATAGTACGCAGGTATAAACACCATGGGACTACGCAGCCGTCATACTGCTCAGGAAGGAGACGCATTCTGTCTCCTAGAGATCGACGTACTTTGGTGTGAAAAGTGCAAATCAATCCCAAAACATCAGCAAAAGACCTTGTGAAGATGCTGGAGGAAACAGGTACAAAAGTATGTATATCCACAGTAAAACAAGTCCTATATCGACATAACCTGATAGGCCGCTCAGCAAGGAAGAAGCTACTGCTCCAAAACCGCCTTAAAAAAGACAGACTACTATTTGCAACTGCACATGGGGACAAAGATCAAATTTTTGGTCTGATGAAACAAAAATAAAACTGTTTGGCCATAATGACCATTGTTATGTTTGGAGGAAAAAGGGGAGGCTTGTAAGCCAAAGAACACCATCCCAACCGTGAAGCAAGGGGGTGGCAGCATCATGTTGGGGTGCTTTGCTGCAGGAGGGACTGGTGCACTTCACAAAATAGATGGCATCATGAGGAAGGAAAATTATGTGGATATATTGAAGCAACATCTCAAGACATCAGTCAGGAAGTTAAAGCTTGTTTGCAAATGGGTCTTCCAAATGGACAATGACCCCAAGAATACTTCCAAAGTTTTGGCAAAATGGCTTAAGGACAACAAAGTCAAGGTATTGGAGTGGCCATCACAAAGCCCTGACCTCAATCCTATAGAAAATTTGTGGGCAGAACTGAAAGTGTGTGCGAGCAAGGAGGCCTACAAACCTGACTCAGTTACACCAGTTCTGTCAGGAGGAATGGGCCAAAATTCACCCAACTTATTTTGGGAAGCTTGTGGAAGGCTACCCAAAACGTTTGACCCAAGTTAAACAATTTAAAGGCAATGCTACCAAATGCTAATTGAGTATGTAAACATCTGACCCACTGGGAATGTGATGAAAGAAATTAAAAGCTGAAATAAATCACTCTCCTATTACTCTGACATTTCACATTCTTAAAATAAAGTGGTGATCCTAACTGAACTAAGACAGGGAATTGTGAAAAACTGAGTTTAAATGTATTTGGCTAAGATGTATGTAAACTTCCGACTTCAACTGTATGTTGTAATATGTTATTTTTATTTTCCTGGATTAACTTCTCCAGTAATTTTACCTACGCACGGCCACTGGTTATGACTGCAGTAATTTGGGCTGAATATGAGACATTACCTTTTCTTCCCAGAGTACCACTCGATGAAGAACCAGTGTAGAACCAGTGGCAGCATTGCCATGAAGCCCAGGTAGAGCCAGTCATAAAGTTCAGGGGATTCTGTACACTTCTCACAGATCTTCTGCATGTTCGTCCTCTCTCCTCTGGGACACACCTGATAATTAAAATACATTTTAGGGTATGGGTATAGCTTACTAGGTTACATAATTTAGTGCTACAGTAGTAGCTAGAATGCTATTCCAACAGATTAGCTGATTAGTTCAAATTCAGCTGGCTCTATACTCACCCCACATTCTCCATCAAACGAGCCATTTATCAACGTCTTGCCACAATAATGTCCCGGACAGGTTGAACTCATAGCTACGGCTGTAATAAAACAGTAATATTTATAGATTTCTTAATTCCATTCTTTTACTTTTAGATGTGTGTATTGTTGTGAATTGTTAGATATTACTGCACTGTTGGAGCTCGGAACAAATATTTCACTACACTCGCAATAACATCTGCTAAATGTGTATGTGACCAATAACATTTTATTTTATTTGATACAACAAGTCAGTGATTGACAATACTACGGACGTCTATAATGTAGCTACACGACATGAACAAAAGTATGTGGAAACCTGCTCGTCGAACATCTCATTCCAAAATCATGGGTATTAATATGGAATTGGTCCTCCCTTTTCTGCTTCAACAGCATTCACTCTTCTAGGAAGGCAATGCTTCAACATTGCTGTAGGGACTTCCACTCAGCCACAAGAGCATTACTGAGGTCGGGCACTGATGTTGGGCAATTAGGCCTGGCTCTCAGTCGGCGTTCCAATTCATCCCAAAAGTGTTTGATGGGGTTGAGGTCAGGGTTCTGTGCAGGCCAGTCACGTTCTTCCACACCGATCTCGCCAAACCATTTCTGTATGGACCTCGCTTTGTGTACGGGGGCATTGTCATGCTGAAACTGGACTTCTCCAAACTGTTGCCACAAATTTGGAAGCACAGAATCTTCTAGAATGTAATTGTATGCTGTAGCATTAAGATTTCCCTTCACTGAAACTAAAGGGCCTAGCCCGAACCATGAAAAACATCAGACCATTATTCCTCCTCCACCAAACTTTACAGTAGGCACTATGCATTGGGGCAGGTAGCGTTCTCCTGGTAGCCGCCAAATAACAGATTTGTCCGTCGGAGTGCCAGATAGTGAAGTGTGATTCATCACTCCAGAGAAAGCATTTCCACTGCTCCAGAGTCCAATGGTAGCATGCTTTACACCACTCCAGGCAATGCTTGGCATTGCGTATGGTGATCTTAGGCTTGTGTGTAGCTGCTCAGTCATGGAAAACCATTTCATCAAGATCCCGATAAAACCATTATCGTGCTGACACCGATTCCAGAGGCAGTTTGGAACTCGGTAGTGAGTGTTGCAACTGAGGACAGACGATTTTTACACACTATGCGTTTCAGCACTCAGCAGGCCCGTTCTGTGAGCTTGTGTGGCCTACCACTTTGCCCTATATGTTTCCACTTTACAATAACAGCTCTTACAGTTGACCGGCGCAGCTCTAGCAGGGCAGAAATGTGAAAAGCTGACTTGTTGGAAAGGTGGCATCCTATGACGTAGCCACGTTGAAAGTCACTGAGCTCTTCAGTAAGGCCATTCTACTGCCAATGTTTGTCTGTGGAGATTGCATGGCTGTTTGCTCGATTTTATACACCTGTCAGCAACGGGTGTGGCTGAAATAGCCGAATCCACTAATTTGAAGGGGTGTCCACATACTGTTGTATATATAGTGTAACGCGTTACTTATATCACCTAAAAACTATTATGTAGTTAGCTAGCTAACTAGCTATCTTTCCTGGTTTAGGCGACTGGGCGTTATAGTCAAGTCATCACATAATTAAGCAGACACTTTCCAAGTATAATGTAGCTACATACCCATGTTAATAGTCAATCCCCATACGATTTAGATGAATACTTAGTACATGATGTTCACGATATATTCGAACAACGATTTCATTTTTACTAAATCAAATGATAAACCGGAAGCTCCTGCTACAGTGGTTCGGTCGTCACCAGCTACCACAAGCACAAATTCATAAACCCCGCCTATTTCTACAATTTATCTTACAATTGTATTTTAAACCTAACCTTAACCACACTGCTAACCTTATGCCTAACCCTAACCTTAAAGCTAATTTTTGTTTTCATGAATTGTTACGATATAGCCAATTTTGACTTTGTGGCTGTGGTATCTAGTGGAAACCTAATTGGTCTACAAATGACTTCTTCGCCCTTTTTGGTTTGTATGCGTCAAGCAGACTAAAGATAGGCGCAACAGCGCCACCTTGTCTTCCGGAAGAATGCCAATCCCAAATTGAGCACAGTGGACAAATACTGATAAAAATTATATTACTTCTGCAGTCAAACGATACAAATATAAATGGATTTGCTCAAATTCAGCTGTAATTAATTTTTTCTATACAAAAAGCATCACAAGAATACTGACGTCTTGATTTTGTCCAAGGTAACATAAGCAAAATCTGCTAAATGTATATTAATCATCATATATTAATCATTACTCCCGCATGTATAAACCATTTACTAATCATTAGTTAAGTCTTTGTGCAGTCCTTAATCTAAAGTGTGCACTATTTATACTTTATAAACATTTTACAACTGTTTTGAGTGACCAGAGTAATTCTTCACAAAAACATTGACATGCCATTTGGTAGACATTCCAGCAGTACGTGGTGAAATAATAAGCACACAACACAGGATGTTAAACTAGCTTACTAGCATTTACAAATGTTGGAATAATGATTCATAAATGGTGAACACACAATTTATAAATGCCTTATAAATGGTTTATTAGGTACCCTTAAAATTAAGTGTCAGCGAAGTTAACTCAAGTTAACTGGTGAACTCTGACAGACCTCCTAGAGAGAGAGAGCTAGAGAGAGGCTGAGAGAGAGAAAGAGCGAGACACACCGACAGACACAGAAATAGAGAGAGAAAGAAAGAAAGAAAGAAAGAAAGAAAGAAAGAAAGAAAGAAAGAAAGAAAGAAAGAAAGAAAGAAAGAAAGAAAGAAAGAAAGAAAGAAAGAAAGAAAGAAGTCCACTTAGCCAGCTGGTCCTGGGGCTCTGATCACAAATACAAACAGACCCCACAGAGCCCAAGCACAGCAACACAATTAGACCCAACCAAATTATGAGAAAGCAAAAAGATAACTATGACACACTGGAAAGAATCAACCAAAATATGGCCCTTAACAGAGAGTACACTGTGGCAGAATACCTGACCAATGTGACTCACCCAAAAATTAAGAAAATCCTTGCTATCCCTGCCATAGGCAGATCTGTCTCTCAGGAGAAAGCAGGATATGTGCCCACTGTCCAAAAAATGAGGTGGAAACTGAGCTGCACTTCCTAACCTCCTGCCAAATGTATGACCACAGATCACACAGACCCACAAAGAATTTGAAAACAAATCAAACATTGATAAACTCCCATATCTGTTAAGCGAAATACCGCAATAAACAATCACAGCAGCAAGATTTGAACGTTGCCATGTGAAAAGGGCAACCAGTGAAGCCAAAACAACATTGTAAATATAACCAAAATATCTGTTTATTTATCTTCCCCCTCTATTCATACTACAACAATTTGCACATTGCTAAAACATAACACTTGAAAATATAACACTTGAAATGTCTACCTTTTTTAATCCATTGTGGGTGCAATATTTTTTTTTTAAATTGTTGATGTCGTTCAATTTGTTTCTTCTTACTTTTGTTAGTTGTTTATTTCACTTGCGTTGGCAATGTAAACGCACAGTATGTTTCCCATGCTAATAAAGCCCATTTGAATTGATGTAGAAGGCGGGGGGAAGTTCACAGTTACAGCCCCTGCACTGAGTAATATACGGTATGTATAAATGTGAAAATATATATGTAATACGTAAGGGGAAATCTGCAGTTGCTATATCCATTTGTTTACTTATAAATTGCAGGTTAGTGTTTTTCGTCATGAATCTTGTTCTGGAGGCACCTCTTTAGCGTGATCACTAGCTGTCATTTGTGGGGGTTAGGCTGATTGTAACCCTAACCTTAACCACACTTCTACACTAATGCCTAACCCTAACCTTAAATTAAGATCAAAAAAGGTTTTTTCTGAATTTATGAATTTTTACAATAATTTCTGCCTCCTAGACAAGACTAATGACAATAAATGTTGACAATAAATAAATGTCAACTTGTTTATAAATTAATGATATGTAATACTAGCATTTTTATATCATGGATGGTCAGTCATTGCATCCATTGCTCTGTCTATGAATTTGGGAGTGGTTTCATTCCTCTAGTCCCATCCCTCAGCTTTTTGGCGAAACAGTGGCCGGTAGTTCATTATTATTGTTTCAATCGCTGATTGCTGCTTTAATATTTTGACAGCTATTGAAATGCCTACCCTATAATTAATTCTAATGCCTATACCCCATACCTACTTGTAAACTTTCAGGTGTTAGTCTTTTTGTTTTAAAGTCTACGTGGGAAGGCCTATATGTAACTGACCAAATAACTAATCATCCAGAAAGTGCGTAATTGCACTGAAGAAAACCATTACTGATACCATGGCAACGGCTCTAAACGTCACGAAGGGGGTGCAAAGACACAAATTGTACGCAAGGAAGGCGGGGACTCTGCAATAATGAGATTCAGGACTAGGGGGTTGAGGCGATCAGGCGAGAACTGCAAACAGAGGCGCTTGTCTACTGGGAATGCAAGGGCCATGGACCACAGTTTGAATAATGAGGAACATCGTGAGGAACCCATAGAAATGGGGTTTCAAAGGGGATTTACATGTCTTTAATGCGACATATCTAAGCTGCTGCATCAACACATAGACAACATATTCGTAGAGGGATGAATCTCCTTCCATTCTGTGGAGGCCCCCCATTTGTGTCCGATGGATTTCCCCGTAAACATTGCATTGCTTGGCACCAGCAACTCCACCGCTCCAGACAACACCTCTGGCACGGGATTAACGCTGGAAATAGTCACCACAGCACCTGTGTTACACAGCTTTTTTACGAAGGCCAGTCATGGAAACCTAACGGGCGGAGGCGATGGGAACCAACAACCCACACCCGTGCAGAGCGCGGAGGGAAACTCGGTCCTCCAGGGTATCACGGTGGCAGCTCAAGCCTTGGTGCTCCTGGCCATCTTCCTCCTCTCTAGTTTAGGGAATTCTGCGGTGGTGATTGTCATAATAAAACATCGACAACTGAGAACCGTTACTAATGCTTTCATCATGTCCCTTTCACTGTCTGATTTCTTGACGGCCGTTCTTTGTTTACCGTTCTCGTTCATGATGCTCTTCAGCAAAGATGGTGTGTGGATGTTTGGAGACCGCTTCTGCGTCGCCAACGGGTTTTTCAACACATGCTTTGGTATTATTTCAACACTGACAATGACTCTAATTTCTTTCGACCGGTATTATGCCATCGTGAGGCAACCTCAGGAGAAGATAGGCAGGAGGAAGGCCACAATGCTGTTGGTGGCAGTGTGGTTAACAGCCGTGTTTTTCTCCTTACCATGGTACCTGGTGATGCGCACATCCAATGATCTAGTCGTCCATAAAAGGGGCTTTTACCACTGTATGTATGTCTTTCACACTGGTACATCTAGGATGGGTACCTCTTACAGTATAGCTTTAATAGTAGTGTGTTATCTCCTTCCGTTTGCGCTCATGTGTTTCTGTCATTACAACATATGTAAGACCGTTAGGTTATCTGAAATAAGGGTGCGGCCGGTGACCACTTACGCGTATTTACTCCGGTTTTATAGTGAGATGAGGACGGCCACGACAGTGCTGATTATGATAGTGTTTATCATCTTTTGCTGGGGCCCCTACTGCCTGATGGGTATCATCACCGCCGTGGGAGATTACTCATTCAACCCTGTAATGGACACAGTGGTCATGTGGATGGCATGGGCAAACGGTGCCATAAACCCGCTCATTTACGCAATTAGAAACCCAAACATATCGATGCTTTTAGGCCGAAGCCGAGAGGAGGGATATAGGACTAGAAACATTGCTGCCTACCTATCCACACAAACCCAAAGCAGGGATGTCAGAACCAGGGCCGACCGAATCAGAGACCGGTATGTGAGCAGGCACGGTGCAAACAGCCGGTTGTCTTCCTCCAGCCCAGCGAACGGAGGAGAGGTTGCAATGTGGGCTTGTAAAAACCCCGCGGTGTTCTTCTGTAGGGATGTTCAGCCCGATACTGTATCCGAACCCATGGTGCCAAAGGTTGAAACTGCAGATACCAGTCTGTGATCATCATTCTTTTATTTTTGAGAAACACGATGAATGTAAAAATGTTGAAGTAATTTAATGTGCCAAACTTTTGAACAAATGAAGAAATCAGGGGGAAAGTAGGCCTAACTGTTATAAGGTATACAGTATAAGAGTCAGTCCTATGAAGTGCAAACGCGCGTTCGGACACTTTATGCAGTGCCAAGCGCTCTACACACTGTGATGGAACAGAGTTCACATTTAGAAGCACAACTTATTTTCAGACCATATAAGCAGTGTGATTTATGAGATACTACAAATTATTAAACATCTAATTTGAATATATGTATTACTTTATGCCTTATCAGATACATGTTTATTGCGCAACTTTTACCACTGGGCACAGACATCAGTTCAACTTCTAGTTTTGGTTGAGTTGTCAAGTAATGTGAAATCAAGAAAAAATGTCACCATGTCATTGGATTTAGGTAAAAAGTCCGGTTACTTTTCAAACCCAATTAGTTTTCCACTTTGATTCAACTTATGAAAAGTATGAAAATGTATGTAAGTCGCTCTGGATAAGATAGTCTGCTAAATGACGTAACATGTAAATGTAAATGTCATCACATTAATGTTTTTGGTTGAAATGACGTGGAAAAAACGTTGAATAAACCAGTTTTTGCCCAGTAGGTTGCTTACTGAGGTTTGGGCCATCTTATGACAACATTAATTCAAAGTGCATAGTTCATTGAACCTAAAGGAAAATGTATAATTTGTTCATTTTAAATCAAATGTCCCACGTATCAATGTATCCTATAGAATCAATAATATGAACGATATTACATCAAGTTCCAGTCTTTCGATTCAACTTTGAGGCATAGTTTATTGCTATAGTATTAAACGTCTGTCAAATGTAGCAGCCCAAACCACTAAATCCCATGGAGCACCTGTACTAACAAAGGAAAAACTGGATACTGGTAACACAGTAGCTGTTTAATTTAGGCTGATTTCTTTAATTGATTCGGGATAGAGTGCATTTATACTGTATTCAAGGTTGAGGTTTAATATGGAATACTGTGAAGGCTTGTCTTTTAAATAATGTGTGCTTTGATTTATTAATGTTCAAGATGTCACGTATGGCTGGCCATAGCCATTTGCTAGAAAATGAAACAATGCCATGAATTTAGTTTGTCCATTTAAATGTAATCATTTAATTGCTTGCCATAAAAAAAACAAGCTGTGAGTTGCAGAATTTGATTTTATTGGTGATCAGTTGTTTGTTAAATAATATTTTAACTTAAAATGTATAAAATAAATGTTTTGAAGCATCATATATTTTCGATATATAGTTTATGTGACATTGCCAATACGGATCCTGACCTAGGACAGGTGGGGTGTTGAAACAGCAGCTAAATTAATTGTTGACAGAGGTTTTATTAGTGATAAAGTAATTATTCACAGCGCTTTCTGAATAGTATCCAAATGAATGCAATTCATATAAGCAGATGTGTCCTCATACAATTTCTTTAAACATTTGATTTCAGAAATCCTTCAACATTTTCAGCCAAGACCAACAGTAAATGGAACCTGTGGAATAGATATGTGGGCACATTGGTCATGCCTTACTATAACTCAGATGAATACCTGTCTTTATTGTTGCGCAGTTTGAAAACAGACAGTTAATTAACATTTTAGTCATTCAGCAGATGCGCTTATCCAGAGCAAATTACAGTTAGTGCATTCATCTTAAGACAGCTAGGTGAGACAACACATCACAATCGTATCAAGTACATTTCCCCCGCAAAGTATTTATCAGCAAAGTCAGTGCCAATGGGAAAAGAGGAGGGGGGGGTTTTCAAAAGACAAGCAGAGACTCCGCTGTCCTGACTTTAGGGGAAAGCATGTTCCACCTTTGGGGTGCCAGGACAGGGAAGAGCAGAAACTGCAATCCCATAAGGGGTGGGAGGGCCGAGAGACCAGAGGTGGCTGAACAGAGTGTTCGGGTTGGGATGTAGGGTTTGAACATAGTCTGAAGGTAAGGAGGGGCATTTCCCCTTGCTGCTCTGTAGGCAAGCACCAGGGCCTTGAAGGTTATGCGAGCTTCGACTGGAAGCCAGTGGAGTGTGGAGGAACGGGGTGACAGAACTTGAGAATGTTGAAAACCAGGCGGGCTGCAGCCTTCTGGATACGTTTCAGGGATTTAAGGGCACAAACAGGGAGCCCAGACAACAGAGTTGCAGTGGTCTAGATTGGAGATGTCAAGTGCCTGGATTAAGACCTACGCCGCTTCCTGTGTGAGGAAAGGCCATACTATACGGATGTTGTAGAGCATAAACCTGCATCACTGCTTTGATGTTTGCAGACAACGACAGGGTGTTGTCCAGGGTCACACCAATCTTCTTTGCACTCTGGGAGGGGGACACCGTGATGGAGAAGTCTTGGAACAGGCAGGCCTTCCCCGGGAAGAAGAGCAGCTTTGTTTTGTTGAGGCAGAGCAGAGAGTCTCTGACACAGAGGAGAGACGTCTCAGTTGAGTGAGCTACCTTGGAGCCTGACTTGTTGGGGTCGAGAAGATTATTATGAGAGATAATGAGAGAATTGGTCAGAGACACCATGCTCAAATGTTTTGGAAAGAAAAGGGATACCGGTCTGTAGTTTGACGTCAGAGGCTGTCGAGTGTTGGTTTCTTGAGGGGGAGCGTCTCTGGCCATCTTGAAGTCAGAGGGGACGCAGCTAGTGGTCAGGGATGAATTGACGAGGGAAGTGAGAAAGTCTCCAGAGATGGTCTGGAGAAGTGAATGGGGTCAAGTGGGCAGGTTGTTGGGTGGCCGGACATCACTAGTCGTAGGATTTCATATAGAAAGATGGGAGAAAGGTCAATGCGTAGGGTAGTTCTGTGTGAGTGGGACCAGTGGACTCAGTAGGCTGAGTGAATAAGGAGCAGATGTAGTCAACCTTTTTTCCAAAGTGGTTGACAAAGTCATCCGCAGAGAGGGAGGAGGATTAAGGAGGGAGGAGAAAGTGGAAAATATTTTCTCAGGGTTGGAGGCAGAAGATACAAATTTAGAGAGAGAAAGGAGCTTTAGCAGCAGATACAGAGGAAGAGAAGGTCAAGAGGAGGGAGTGGAAGGATGACTGGTCCTCCGGAAGTTTAGTTTCCCTCCATTTCCACTCAACTGCATGCAGCCCTGTTCTGTTAGCATGCAGTGAGTCAGGGCCGGCCCTGGGCATAAGCGATATAAGGGGTTGCTTAGAGCCCCCAGCCGCTAGCGGGCCCCCAACCCACCCAATTTGCTTTAAAACCACAACATTTTCTCTATGCCTCATGGCAAAATGGAGAGAATGACAGGAAATGTACAAAAATAATCTCTCTACCATCAACAGGGGGACCACCAAAAGTTTTACCTGCGAGGTGGGGGGCCAGAAAAACCAAATCTCGGAAGAGAGGACAGGATAGAAGAGAGTAGTTGGAGAGAGAGCAAAGATTGAGGTGGCGCATGACCATCTGGGTAGGGGCTGAGTGTGTAGGGTTGGAGGAGAAATGTTGAGAAAAGGAAACAAAGTAGTGATCAGAAACCTGGAGGCGGGTTGCAGTGAGATCAGCAGGCGTACAGCCTCTAGTGAAGTTGAGGTCAAGCGGCTTGCCTGCCTTGTGAGTGTGAGGCGACTGGGAAAGGGTGAGGTGTAAAGAGGAAAGGAGTGGAAAGAAAGAGGTGGAAAGAAATTAATTGAAGTCAGGAGGTTAAAGTCACCCAATAGACAGGTGAGAGGGAAAAGAGAAAATCTCCACTTAGGAGAAATGATTAGTCCTGTGCCACCACCACGACAACCAGCAGCGCATTATAGGGTATTCCATGTCTCCGTCAGAGTGAGATGAACTTTATTGGACGCAGATCGGCAGTACCAAACCCTGTCATAAAGCTGCTGCTGAAGAAACAGGATACTGAAGTACTAGCACTAATTGCCTAGCAGAGGTGAAAGACACCTCCCAGCAGTGATTTCTGATTGCCTGGTAGGATGCAGAGGTGAAGAAAACACCCCCTACAATAAAATACGCCCACAAATTAGCAAGACAAATAGGCCTGAAACTAATCCAAGTCCAAAACGACAGTCGCAAGTACTGAGCAATCAGACAGTTCGAACAGCAATGACTCAGTAGGCTACTAGGTAAAAAACAGCACTTCAATTTCAATTGCCCTAGCAAGACAAAACCAACAGCTTATTAATGAATAGTCTGAGAGGAATTACTGGTTGTAGTTCTGGCTTGACAACATAACAAAGATTCAACAGATAATTGACTTCCAGGTTTATAACTTTAATCCGTTTCGAAATAGAAAGTTGTTTAAATAATGAAAAAGCTGTATTGAAAGAACCCACATACCTACATCAGAAATGCTATCACAAACTTAAGTAAGGAGAGTGTTGGTAGAAATGTGACCAAAGGTTTTAGAAGGGTTTTACTAATTGGGTCTGACTAAATAACTGAAAGGTTTCTGCTGTACATAACATAGTGAGGAGGTGACACTGGAATTGGCACAATACATAATATATACACATACATGACAGTATTGAACACAAAGAAAAAAACGTATAGGATGCATAGTTTCCAGACTGATATCCACACTGCGTGTCAGGATGGCCAGATGTAGAGCAATCCTTTTTGGTAACTCTTTAAATCAAATAGAATCGGAGACAATATCCTTTCAAAACTTCAAACTAGGTCCTATACTCTTTTACAATACTGTATATACTGTAAAATATACATTCGTTTTTGACCCATCTTTTGTTGTTGTTTTAATACATTATTTTCTAAAGGTGAAAGTTAGGGCTGTAATAAAATGTTAATATTGCATCTGTGATTTGTTTTTAAATATATCTAAATTAGGTCTTTGCAAAATTGTGATAAAAAAACTATCAAAATGTGTATCTTGTTGTTATGCTTTTGTGCTCATCTCATAAACATTATCATACTGGATTGTGCTTCAACAGACACTGTATTTCTTTGCATGGGGTTGACATATTTTACTACACCCTTAAGGGAGTCTCACTCAACACAATAGCAGGAAAGATTTTACACAAAGGCTAGTACATTCTCCCGTTTAAAACAGGAAACATATCTCCGCCAAGGTTAATATGAGTGTGTGTGTGTTATACTTGGCTTTCTATTCCACTTCCTGGTCATCAGGGAGGGTCAAGAAGAGGGTCCTACTCCAGGGCACCAGCCTTATGCTATTAAAGTGCCCCATCCATGACATGAGCAAAACTGTCATTCAGACCACAGCATTTAAAAAATGTAGGTTTTAGCAGTTAACACAAATAGCTTAGAGAGTCACTCCTGATCCATAGTTCATGGTTTTGAGAGGAGGTAATATCTGTTTCCAGACAGACACAAGCTCTGGGTTATTGTTGCTTGAGTAGCAGAAGAGTAAGTAGAGGTCTGTCCACCACCTTTCCTGCTCAGTTCAGTTCCGTTTTAGTAGTGAGTTCTGTCCACTCCAAAATGAGGGGGCGCTAGGCCCATACCAAGCCACCAGAGGGCAGCATAGCCTAGCTACAGTAGGACAGAGGATCAGTCGTCAGTTGTTTTAGAGGTTCAGTTTGGTGACCGGCCGCTCCCTGCTGGTCTCAGCTGATGAGTTGACGCGCTTGCGGTTGCGTTTCATCTTGGACAGGTCCTTATCGAACACCTCCCCAGAGCGCAGGGCTGAAACCAGGTCGTCGAACTCTCCGTCCTCCTCACAGTTCTCCTTAGCCTTCCTGGACTTGCGCTCCTTCTCCCTCTGCTCCTTCAGCTGAGGGGACAAAACAGGAGTGACTATATGACACACACCTACCGTAGCATATAGTGTGTGATGGATGTATTTGGTGTATTGAGTAAATGAGCAGTACAACATGTGCATTTGAGTGTGTGTTAGTCAAGAGTAAAAAACAAACATTGTTTTTTGTAATAGCTGTTGCATAATGACTGGGTGGTTAAATGGTGACCATAGGTGACTCTCTCTAGTATTTTGGTCCAAGATAGACAATCATAACTATCTAACCTGTGCTTCCATGCGGGCCCGTCGCTCCTCTTCCTCCTTGCGTCTGCGCATGTTCTCATTCTCCTGCTTGGCCTCCGCGAACGCCTGCAGGAACTGGTCGAAGATTCCGAAGAACTCGTCTGGCTGCATACGGGTTGCATCCTCACCGAAATGCTGCACTGCCTTCAAAAACTGGAGAGAAAACAACGTTAGACACCAAATACTTTAAGTTAGTCGAACAGCTTTTCCTCTAGATATAATCAAATGCAATCAATGTGTCACAGGTGATTCCGTGTGAATGTAGGTGAACTTTCTTTCAGTGTTACACTGGGGATGAATGTGTGAGACCTGTGTACACCATCACATCTGGGTTCAAATACTATTTGAAATCATAACTAATACTTTATCTGGGCTTGATTGAGCGTGTCTGGCACATTGGAACCAACAGAATAGTCACAAAAGTGGCACTCCAAGCAGGGTAGGGCAAACATTCTGTAAATTAAAGATTTCAAATATTATTTGAAACCAGGTCTGCTCCCAACAGAGGTGGTTTCCTCCTCCATTCCATTGTAAAGTGTAACTCGACACATAAATAACCCTCATCCACTGAGCACTGCTCATGTATCAAATACATTCCACATGGCACTTCATGAAGAGACCCAGGGGGAAAACCATGGCTTTGAAACTGATAGCCTTGACCCATCTCAGTTAAACATTAACTGCTTATATTCAGAGGTACGAATATCCATGCAGGTAGACTGTAAGCCTTGAACAGACGTGAGTTACTACATCCTCCACACTGAAATACAGTGAAACACGAGGCATAATATTTCCAAGAATATTGGTTGTTTGAAAAGGTGACTTCAAAGGTGCAGTAAGAACACAATGTATGCTACCTACTTGGTTATGTGACCAAGTATAAAGTTACAGGATTTGCCATTTGCGCTACCCTTATAAAATCTTTAAAGCGACCATATTTTAGTTTTAAAGCTCCATCAGAGCTCCTAGTCGTGGAGAGAAGCTTGAGGAGGAGGGGACAGACGGACAATGCGGTCCCCAGACCCCGGCCCCCGCCGGTTCTCACCAGCTCCTTGGCCTCGATCAGAGAATCCTCCACGTCAGAGAAGCTGAAGCTGGCCACGGTGATGAACTGGCTCACCACAGACACAAACTTATCCCCCGAAACCTGAGGAAGACCTCTCTGAAACTCCAGCTCCTGTATAGTAGGGAACAGCATTACAGGATAATTATATGACTGTCATCAGACAACCCACAACACAAGAGTACAGTATCATGCCCATTTCCGATTGATCATTGCTAGGGCCAGGAGTTTTGTATGACCATGTGATATGACCAGGCAAAACTCCAGGCCCTAATCTTTGGTGTTCTGTCAGTGGAAACGTACTGAGACTCATGAACAGGAGGTAGAGGAGTGTAAGCCCAATTATACTTCCTCTGATATCATGTGTGGCTCCACTAAGGAAAACCAACAGAAATGGCCACTCACCGTCTCCACACTCTTCAGTCCAGAGCGCAAGTTGTTGATGTCTTTCTCCAGCTCTGTCATACTGTAGACAAGAGTAGAGGAAAGGGAGGTAAAGGGAGTGGAGAGAGGAGTTTATTGACGCGAAACAGTTACAAACCATCTGTGCTCCAACCAAGCCACAACTTAGAGACAGGAAATGTGTAAGGATAAAACCCAACTTCCTTCCTTCTCAGTCAGGAAAGGCATGGATACAGGGTTCACTAGGTTTAACAGAAACTCTAACTTAGATTATCTTTATTTGCAAACGGAATTATTATAATTGTTTTACTGTTTTTTTGTTCTCCCTAAATCTCTGGATTATGCTGACTGCTACACTATTGCTTTGTTGTGGTACGACAAGAAACACCTTGACATTTTGAGGGTTCTAGGTTTCACACTTCCACATTTCAAGAGGATCACTGAAATAGGGGCTATTGGGACAACCTGTGCCTCTGACACATCCAGACAATATAAACATGACCCTCTGTGTAAATACATCCAGACAATATAAACATGACCCTCTCTGTAAATACATCCAGACAATATAAACATGACCCTCTCTGTAAATACATCCAGACAATATAAACATGACCCTCTCTGTAAATACATCCAGACAATATAAACATGACCCTCTCTGTAAATACATCCAGACAATATAAACATGACCCTCTCTGTAAACACATCCAGACAATATAAACATGACCCTCTCTGTAAATACATCCAGACAATATAAACATGATCCTCTCTGTAAACACATCCAGACAATATAAACATACCCTCTCTGTAAACACATCCAGACAATATAAACATACCCTCTCTGTAAACACATCCAGACAATATAAACATGACCCTCTCTGTAAATACATCCAGACAATATAAACATGACCCTCTCTGTAAATACATCCAGACAATATAAACATGACCCTCTCTGTAAACACATCCAGACAATATAAACATGACCCTCTCTGTAAATACATCCAGACAATATAAACATGATCCTCTCTGTAAATACATCCAGACAATATAAACATGACCCTCTCTGTAAATACATCCAGACAATATAAACATGACCCTCTCTGTAAATACATCCAGACAATATAAACATGACCCTCTCTGTAAATACATCCAGACAATATAAACATGACCCTCTCTGTAAATACATCCAGACAATATAAACATGACCCTCTCTGTAAACACATCCAGACAATATAAACATGACCCTCTCTGTAAATACATCCAGACAATATAAACATGACCCTCTCTGTAAACACATCCAGACAATATAAACATGACCCTCTCTGTAAATACATCCAGACAATATAAACATGACCCTCTCTGTAAATACATCCAGACAATATAAACATGACCCTCTCTGTAAATACATCCAGACAATATAAACATGACCCTCTCTGTAAATACATCCAGACAATATAAACATGACCCTCTCTGTAAATACATCCAGACAATATAAACATGACCCTCTCTGTAAATACATCCAGACAATATAAACATGACCCTCTCTGTAAATACATCCAGACAATATAAACATGACCCTCTCTGTAAATACATCCAGACAATATAAACTGCATTTGGCTTAGAGAGGAAAGATAGGCACCATTCATTTGGCTTAGAGAGGAAAGATAGGCACCATTCATTTGGCTTAGAGAGGAAAGATAGGCACCATTCATTTGGCTTAGAGAGGAAAATTCAACTATTACGATGTTGTTGCAAGGGTAATTACACACAATTACTACACAGACATGAGAGCAACTTAGGTTTATGAAACAGCCTCTGTGTGTGTGTATGTGTGTGTGTGTTGGATCTGATTCAGTCAGCCTTAGCAGCTGCTCGTACTTGACTTTGGCTGCCTCTGGAACACTCTGAAGCTCCTCCTGGAACACGGCCACTTTGGGATACTTATGCTCCAGGATGGTGATCAGGTAATGCAGCAGAGTGATGTTCCTACAAACACGCATATCATACATTAGAATTCATTACATACATTAGAATTCATACCACACGTTAGAATTCATATCACACGTTAGAATTCATACCACACGTTAGAATTCATACCACACAATAGAATTCATGCCACACATTAGAATACATACAGTTGAAGTGGGAAGTTTACATACACTTATGTTGAAGTCATTAAAACTCATTTTTCAACCACTCCACAGATTTCATGTTAACAAACTATAGTTTTGGCAAGTCGGTTAGGACATCTACTTTGTGCATTACACAAGTAATTCTTCCAACAATTGTTTACAGACAGATTATTTCACTTATAATTCACTATATCACAATTCCAGTGGGTCAGAAGTTTACATACACTAAGTTGACTGCCTTTAAAAAGCTTGGAAAATTCCAGAAAATGATGTCATGGCTTTAGAAGCTTCTGATAGGCTAATTGACATAATTTGGCCTACATTCAAACTCAGTGCCTCTTTGCTCGACATTATGGGGAAATCAAAAGACCTCAGAAAAAAACATTGTAGACCTCCTCAAGTCTGGTTCATCCTTGGGAGCAATTTCCAAATGCCTGAAGGTACCACGTTCATCTGTACAAACAATAGTAGCTGTCATACTGCTCAGGAAGGAGATGCGTTCTGTCTCCTAGAGATGAACGTACTTTGGTGCGAAAAGTGCAAATCAATCCCAGAACAACAGCAAAGGACCTTGTGAAGATGCTGGAGGAAACAGGTACAAAGATATCTATATCCACACTAAAACGAGTCCTATATCGACATAACCTGAAAGGCCGCTCAGCAAGGAAGAAGCCACTGCTCCAAAACCGCCATAAAAAAGCCAGACTACGGTTTGCAACTGCACATGGGGACAAAGATCGTACTTTTTGGAGAAATATCCTCTGGTCTGATGAAACAAAAATAGAACTGTTTGGCTATTATGACCATCGTTATGTTTGGAGGAAAAAGGGGGACGCTTGCAAGCCGAAGAACACCATCCCAACCATGAAGCACGGGGTGGCAGCATCATGTTGTGTGGTTGCTTTGCTGCAGGAGGGACTGGTGTACTTCACAAAATAGATGGCATCATGAGGAAGTAAAATTATGTGGATATATTGAAGCAACATCTCAAGACATCAGTCAGGAAGTTAAAGCTTGGTCGCAAATGGGTCTTCCAAATGGACAATGACCCCAAGCTTACTACCAAAGTTGTGGCAAAATGGACAACAAAGTCAAGGTATTGGAGTGGCCATCACAAAGCCCTGACCTCAATTCTATAGAAAATGTGTGGGCAGAACTGAAAAATCGTGTGCGAGCAAGGAGGCCTACAAACCTGACTCAGTTACACCAGTTCTGTCAGGAGGAATGGGCCAAAATTCACCCAACTTATTGTGGGAAGTTTGTGGAAGGCTACCCGAAACGTTTGACCCAAGTTAAACAATTTAAAGGCAATGCTACCAAATACTAATTGAGTGTATGTCAACTTCTGACCCACTGGGAATGTGATGAAAGAAATAAAAGCTGAAATAAGTAATTTTCTCTACTATTATTCTGACATTTCACATTCTTAAAATAAAGTGATGATCCTAACTGACCTAAGACTGGGAATTTTTACTAGGATTAAATGTCAGGAATTGTGAAAAACTGAGTTTAATTGTATTTGGCTAAGGTGTATGTAAACCTCCGACTTAAACTGTATCATACATTAGAATTCATACCAAACGTTAGAATTCATATCACACGTTAGAATTCATATAACACACACATCATCACTCTTTTTTCAATACTCAGTGCTGTGTCATTTGGACAGTTCTGCACAATACATGTTTTATGTCAATGGGATTTTTCCTGTATACATAAAGGATAAATGAAATATGCTCAAACCAAAACATTTCTTACTTGTCAATGCTGGACTTGGTGTCAGCAATCTTGTTGAGTGAGGAAACTTTGAAGCCATAGGCGTTCCCCCTCTGACCCTTGTTCATGTAGTTACCAAAGGCCAGGACCACCTCTAGAAGCTGCTTGAGGTTGCAGCTCTGCAGCACCTCTTTAGACGCCCTGATCAGTGCTGGGGAGAGGAAGAGGAAGTTACCGTTATGAGGATAAGACATTGGTTAAATGGCACACTGGTTCCCCTGTAATGCATTACCTTTGAACAGGGCCCACCAAATGGCACCCTAGTCTCGATATAGTGCACTACTTTTTTAAAAGGTCGATTATTTGAGCATGGAACATTGTAAGGAAAATCCTACCGTCAACTTTAGGTTTGACTTCGACGATTCTTTCAGCAAATTTCTTTTTGAAGTAGAGAGACTGCAGTCTTGGCTGGTAGTGGTTGATTCTGTATTGTAGGAAGAGGTCCAAATATTATGTTTCAATCGGAGTTTACACAGACGCATCATTCAACTTCACTGAAACTGTCGTGTAATAGACGGGTTGCCTAACAACGTCACGAAAATGATGTGCACGCATCGATGAGGCATAAGTGTTATGATTCTGAACGGTCAGATAGCTAGCAACAATGACAAGAAGCTGCCATGTGGGATATTGTAGGGGGCTTGGTTCAGGTAGTTGTATATTTAAGCAATAAGGCCTGAGGGGGTGTGGTATATGGCCAATATACCACGGCTAAGGGCTGTTCTTATGCATGACGCAACACAGAGTACCTGGAGACAGCCCTTAGCCGTGGTATATTGGCCATATACCACAAACCACCAAGGTGCCTTATTGCTATTATAAACTGGTTACCAAAGTAATTAGAGAAGTAAAAATACATGTTTTGTCATACCCATGATATACATCACGGCTGTCAGCCAAATCAGTATTCAGGGCTCGAACAACACAGTTTATAATAGCAATAAGGCACCTCAGGGGTTTGTGATATATGGCCAATATACCACGGCTAAGGGCTGTGTCCAGGCACTGACAGCATGTCTTGTTTTGAGGCAAACATTTGATAGCTAGCTAACCAACAACTCTAACAATGTATTTGATAGACAACAAGTGCTTACTGTGATCTTACTAGATGAAATATGCAACAAGAAAAACTCAGAGCACATTGAATAAAGAATCTCCTTCCTGCTCGCTGCCCAAACTCTGTAACCAGACGTCAATGTTTTCAGGAAGGCAAAACACAAAACGAGAAACGACTCAAGATCCTGGAAGGAAGTCTCTATTCCCATAGTAAATGGCTTGATACATCATGGAAAAAATGGTGCCGGTACTACACTCACAATAGCACCTGGACATTGTTCCCTTCTCTAATAATCCAACCTTTATTTGTAACACAGTAGAGGAATGCCCATTAAAGGGACTGCAGTGAGCCCTGGCCCTGGGGTTTCTTTTCTTGTTGCTGCCCGAGCCGAGAATGTCTCCCCAGGGAGGTTTCATATTAATTCATTAACAACAGAGTTGCATGGAGAGTTCAGCTGCTTGCCGCCACCTTTGCACCAGCCTCCCCTCAACCACAGCCTCCCCTTCAGCCACAGGCTCCCCCCTCAGCCACAGCCTCCCCCTCAACCACAGCCTCCTCCTCAGCCACACGCTCCCCTTCAGCCACACGCTCCCCTTCAGCCGCACGCTCCCCTTCAGCCGCACGCTCCCCCTCAGCCGCAGGCTCCCCCTCAGCCGCAGCCTCCCCCTCAGCCGCAGCCTCCCCCTCAGCCGCAGCCTTCCCCTCAGCCACAGCCTCCCCCTCAGCCACAGCCTCCCCCTCAGCCACAGCCTCCCCCTCAGCCACAGCCTCCCCCTCAGCCACAGCCTCCCCCTCAGCCACAGCCTCCCCCTCAGCCACAGATACCATGCCTCATGGTAAAGAATAATCTAAAGAAATAATAAACAATTTGCTCACTCACATATTATACTTCTAAAACTAGTTGGGGGCTGAATTCTCGTAATTATAGTCCATAGTTAATTAAATGGACAACACTCCAAAAGGTAATATTTGTTTGGCCTACACAGGACAACATGCAGGCCAGTACTGTCTATTTTATTCACTAAAGAACAATATCAATCGTTCTACTCTCCCCCAAGCCCTCACAGTCAGGACCAATGGCCTTCACTGGCAGATCTGGGTCACAGCTTCATGTCTGGCAGTGATGTCCCTCAACAGTTACTGTAGATATGCCAAAGTGATTTGTGTTAAAAGACGTTGACATCCAGCTAGCATGTGTCACTGAGTGTCATGCTGTTTACATATGCTCCTGGTGGTATTACAATGGTCTGTAATGTTGATTCAAGACTATTAACACAGAAAGTGATGAAGGCTACATGTTAACAATGAAGAAGCAGTTATAAAGTCAAAATCCATTGTCATCCGATAGCAGCTGAATATTTTCCACAGTATACCAACAAACAACAAAATAACATGCTGTGTCTAGCACCTTGGGTTTTTAGCACTTTGGGATTTTGAAAAGCACATTACAAATACAATTTATTATTATTATTATTATTATTATTATTATTGGGAATGTGGTGTTACACAATGTAGCAGTACAAAAAGTCATTATACCGAATCAAAGTATGTACCTGCTCATCTCGTAGAGGAAGCGGTCAGCCTTGGCCATGCGATCCAGCTCATGCTGGTGCTCTTCCAGGAGATCCACGTCACTCTTCTCTGGGACAAACTTCAGCAGCTGGACAGGAACAGGACAATTATCAAGAGAGACCTTGTACAGCCACACATGATTACCCTTCTCTCCACTGTGGTAGCTGATGTGTGGTGAGCTTTCTGGCGCAAAATGTCAGGTACGGTGAGTTTCCCCCATTACTAACTAAAGAGCTTTGACCATCTGGAAAAGCGCTATAGAAATCAAATCAATTATTAATTATTATCAATCAAAAGACATGCAGAGTTATCACTGAGATGTGTTAACCCCATCTCCTGCTGGAAATAAATGGCCTCTGTGCTCTGAATGTAAATTATGTTTAAATGACTCAGACCTAGAACTTGTGGAACTTTGATCATGTTCCATAGAACAGATGGATTAGGTTGGCAGCTGGACTGATTTTTCTTCAGTACTCAGAACAGACATGGCAGCCAGGCAGGCAGTATTCCCACTAACAGCATTCAGATGCTTTAAAACCTTTCTAAATAACCTCCGCCATGCAGGCCGGCCGGGCCCCACCACTACAAATGCTCCATTCCGTCACTAACGCAGTCCCTATGAACACTGAAGACTTTCTTTAATTAGGGCCCTAGATTAAAGCAATAGCAATGAAAAGTCTTATAAAACTCGATTAGCCTTCAATTACTCTCACATCTATTTGAAATTACTACACTATTTCACCTAGTCATCGTCATAATTATGGGGCGATAAAGAACATGAAGGCTCAGCGGTTTTGAGAGAAGGTTAACAGGGGACAAGGAGTTTTACGATTACATGTCATCAGTTAGTCATCATCAAAGTAATTATTGGCTTATAGAATTCTCTGGAATATGGTGATACATTTGGCCTGTGTGCTGTACTTCAATCAGAGTAGAAACAGAAGAGGGCTCCCTAAAAAGTATATTTTTACCCAGGCAACAAGATATCGACTATCAACACTGATCTGCTCTTGGTAAAGCCTGTGATCAGAGTCTAACAGATCTGTAAGGTGGAAGCAATATTTTGGAAGCTCCACCATGCCAATCCTTACACCTATCTAGACCCTTCAGATCTGCGAATATCGAAGGGTTAGGGGGATGGATAAGACGGGAATTGGGACCTGCAATACGGCATAAAACCATTTAGCTGCTACAGTAGAGAGAAGGTCTCCATGCTGTATGAGTGAGAGGGCGAGAGAGAGAAGGTCTCCATGCTGTCTGAGTGAGAGGGCGAGAGAGAGGAGAGCTACATGCTGTATCAGGGAGAGGGAGAGATAGAGATAGATAGAGGGAGAGAGAGAGAGGAGGGCTAAATGATCTATCAGAAAGAGAGAGAGAGCGAGAGAGAGGCAACCATGAGGCATCGAAGCCGAACAAACTGCTTACTATTAAGAAGCGCTATAGATAACCTAAGACAACTAACAACAATGAGGAATGGTTTGATGAAGAATGTAAAAACCTAAGAAAGATATTGAGAAACCTATCCAACCAAAAACGTTAGCTTATGCTAAGAAAAAAGAAGGAACAGCATGTCAGGAAACAGCTCATTGTGATTGAGGAATTCATAGAATCAAATCACTTCTGGGAAAATTGGAAAACACTAAACAAACAACACGAAGAGCTATCTATCCAAAACGGAGATGTATGAATAAACCACTTCTCCAACCTTTTCGACAATAAAACAAAGAACCAAGAGCAAAAACATATACATGATCATTTACAAAACTATTAAAGACTATTAAAGACTACCAGAACCCACTGGATTCTCCAATTACATTGGATGAGCTACAGGACAAAATACAAACCCTCCAACCCAAAAAGGCCTGTGGTGTTGATGGTATACTAAACGAAATGATAAAATATACAGACAACTAATTCAAATTGGCTATTCTTAAACTCTTCAACATTATCCTCAGCTATGGCATCTTCCCTAATATTTGGAATCAAGGCCTGATCACCCCAATCCACAAAAGTGGAGACAAATCTGACCCCAATAATTACCGTGGAATATGCATCAGCAGCAATCTCTGAAAAATCCTCTGCAGTGTCATCAACAGCAGACTCATTACCATACGACAGAACACGTGTTACCATGCACACCCTTATTGACAAACAAACAAAACAAAAGAAAAACAAAGTCTTTTCATGCTTTGTTTATTTCAAAAAAGCTTTTGACTCAATTTGGCATGAGGGTCAGCTATACAAATTGATGGAAAGCGGTGTTGGGGGGAAAGCATATGACATCATATAATCAATGTACACAATAAACACACATATTTCTTTACTCAGGGCCGTGGGGTGGGACAGGGATGTAGCTTCAGCCCCACCCTCTTAAATATATATATCTATTAATTGGTGAGGGCACTAGAACTGTCTTCAGCACCCGGACTCTGACTTCTGTCCGCCAACCAAGAAGGGCATACAGCAGCACCTAGATCTTCTGCACAGATACTGTCAGACTTGGGCCCTGACAATGAATCTCAGTAAGACAAAAATAAGGATGTTCCAAAACAGGTCTAGTAGCCAAGACATCAAATTCTAATTCTATCTAGATACCGTTGCCCTAGAGCACACAATGAATTACACCTACCTCGGCCTAAACATCAGCACCACAGGTAACTTCCACAACGCTGTGAACAATCTAAGAGACAAGGCAAGAAGAGCCTTCTATGCCATCAAAAGGAACATAAAATATGACATACCAATTAGGATCTGGCAAAAAATACTTGAATCAGTTATAGAACCCTATAGTTGTGAGGTCTGGGGTCCACTCACCAACCATGAATTCACAAAATGGGACAAACACTCAATTGAGACTCTGCTAGTTATCAAAATCCAGAAAAGAGCTGTTAAATTCTACAACCACCTAAAAGGAAGCGATGCCCACACCACAAAGCCCTCACCTACAGAGAGATTAACCTAGAGAAGAGTCTCCTCCTCCAGCTGGTTCTGGGGCTCTGTTCACAAACACAAACAGACCCCACAGATCCCCAGGACAGAAACACATTTATGAGAAAGCAAAAAGATAACTATTTGACACACTGGAAAGAAGTACACCCTAAACATAGAACATTGACTATGTACAGACAGTGAGCATTGCCTTGCTATTGAGAGAGGCCGCCATAGGAAGACCTGGCTCTCGAGAGATGACAGGCTATGTGCACACTGCCCACAAAATGAGGTGGAAACTGAGCTGCACTTCCTAACCTCCTGCCAAATGTATGACCACATTAGAGACGTATTTCCCACAGATCACACAGACCCACAACGAATTTGAAAACAAATCAAACATTGATAAACTCCCAAACTCCTGTTAGGCAAAATACTGCAGTGTGCAATCACAGCAGCAAGATTTGTGGCCCGTTGCCATGAGAAAGAACAAACACCATTGTAAATACAACCAATATATCTGTTTATGTATCTTCCCTTTTGTACTTTAACCATTTGCACATCGTTACAACACTGTATATATACATAATATGACATTTGAAATGTCTTTATTCTTTTTGAACTTCTGTGAGTGTAATGTTTACTGTTCATTTGTATTGTTTATTATCTACTTCACTTGCTTTGGCAATGTTAACATATGTTTTCCCATGCCAATAAAGCCCCTTGAATTGAATTGAGAGAGGAGGGCTACATGCTGTATGAGAGAGAGAGAGAGAGAGAGAGAGAGAGAGAGAGAGAGAGAGAGAGAGAGAGAGAGAGAGAGAGAGAGAGAGAGAGAGAGAGAGAGAGAGAGAGAGAGAGAGAGAGAGAGCGAGAGAGAGAGAGAGAGAGAGAAAAGGCTGCTGTAGGCAGAGGTGGAAACTGAGCTGCACTTCCTAACTTCCTGCCAATTGTATGACCATATTAGAGACACATATTTCACTCAGATTACGCAGACCCACAACTGTTGGAACTGTTTACTGTTAATTGTTATTGTTTATTTCACTTTGGTTTAATACCCATTTCACTTACTTTGGCAATGTAAACATATATTTATCATGCCAATAAAGCCCTTAAATTGAATTGAGGAGGGAAAGGGAGATACCTAGTCAGATGTACAACTGAAATGTGTCTTCTGCATTTAACCCAACCTCTCTGGGAAGGCTACATGCTGTATCAGAGCGAGAAAGAGAGAGAGAGCGAGAGAGGAAGGCCCACCTGCTCCAGCATGTCCTTGGGTAGATCCTCATGTTCGTCCATAGTCAGGATGGCCCTCTTGATCTCCTCATTGGTCAGCTTCAGCCTGCAACACAACAGCATCATCATTACCACAGAGGACTACTTTACATCACATCTAAAATGGTCAATAGGAGAGGACACCAGTTTTACCAGTTAATGTCTTATTGATGTGTTTACAGTTTGTTTTAACAGTAATGTACAGTGCATCCATGTTATGTACTGTTCTATATGTGTCGCCTCACACAATAATCAGTAAGTCATTTTGAAAAGCGCAGTACGCGTCAGTCATAAAGAGTGTAAAGTCACAAGCTAAAAAACCTGTCCCAAACATTTAGCAGTTGCAGAAACAAAGAGTCAATGTCCCAGCTACTAGCCCCCAGCCAGCCAGAGAGAGCAGGTGGCAGACAGCCTGAGCCTGAACACTGAGCCTCCACTGGCACACCAACACAATCATCATGTGCCAGGAAACCAATTAACACACAGTTCAAAAAGACTTGGGCAGAAACACAGGGTAGCTCTCCACACACACACACACACGCACAAAGACACACACAGACACACACAAGGCCCTAAAGGAGCTAGGCCTGAAGCCCTAGCCTACCACCGCAGACCTCAGTGCTTTCTGACAGGATTTTGGATGTCTCACAGTCAGCATGCCTGATTTAGACAAACACTAAGGACAGAGCAATTAAGGTTCAGTCATGTCAATATTATTAAATACATACAGTATATGCCTTATTCAAAGTGTTGGCTAAGAGTGAAAAGGCATCATTTATGCCACTTTGCAGAAAGATAATATTTTCAGGTCTGCAAGTTGGCAAAAAGAATGAACCCCCATTTGTAACCATAAAAATGGAATGAGACAGGAAGCAATAAAATATTTGAATCCCTTAAAAGTTTCATTCACAGTTGTTACATTGAGAATGAAAGCTACATGAAATTAACTTAGTAGAAAAGTCACAGCCCTCTTTGTTTGTGGTGGCTGCCATGGAGACCAGGGAGGACAGTAATGAAACAGAAAATAGTTCCTGACCAACATCATTCCATTACAAAAACACATATATCATTCTTGGCTGCACTTGATGGTTAAACACATCGTCAAATATGAAACATTTTCCCTCAACTCAAGTGACGTTGATGTAAATATAGAATTTCTGCATTTAATGTAACTTGGCTGTGTACAGTAACAGAGGTAGAGGTGTGTGTGTGTGTGTGTGTGTACATGTGCGTGCAAACATGCATGTGTGTGTGGAGAGAGCCATTTCAAGCACCCATCAGATGGATCTAATCACAATAAGTGATTTCCACTAATATAAGTAGGACATACTTCTGCCATGTTGTCATGGGGTAAAAACAGTCAATTACTAACCGAGAGAGAAGGATGTTACAGTTCTGGGCTCTGCGACCGTCAATGACTGACAGCTCCTTGACCTTCTTGGAGGTCACTGTGTCATCTTCAGACTCTTTCTGGACAGAGAACATTTGGGAGGGAGGGAAGAGTTGGAACATGAGCAGTAACACTCAGTGGATAACATCCAACAGCTGAACTTCACATTGCGTTCATATAAACACACAATATGATATAATTTGTCATACTTAGGCACTTTTGGATGAAGGCTAGCACGCAAAACACAACGTCTTGATGCACTACTGTATATAACCTTAAATGATACACTAACCGAGCTAGAGTTTGACTGTGTTACTGTTTAATAAACACACAATTGTATATCATTCATCACACTTAAGCACTTTTGGATGCAGCATTTGCTGAACGCAGCAAAAGCTTGCGACTACATGACCTTAATGATACTCTCTCTGGGAGGAGGAGCCACGCCCAGTACACCAGGGTTGTATTCATTAGGACACACTCAGCAAAATGTTTTGCAACGGAAAACAAAAATGAGCGTTTCTTATGATGCAAGTCCATGTAATCCCTCCCTGTTTCAGTCAGCTGCATACATTTTAGCTGTTGAACAACGGCAATAGGAACAAGTGTTTTTTTTAAGGCTTCTTCCATTTCCCCACCTGCTGTCTCATATTATCGCCATAGAAAAACGATGGTGCACAGTAACCGGTCGACAACAAGCAAATAGACACCAGACAGTGACACACACACAAAAATACTAGACACATTAAACATATGCATGCACCAAGAACCTTAACAAAAGCCCAGGATGCACAGGAGACACACAGTATGAACACAAAACAGCAAATTGTTCGTCTGACTGGGTCAGAATTTTAAACTGCCAAATGGATGACAGCTGGGAAACAGGCTGTGTGAAATGGTGTGTTTGGCGAATAAGTGCATGTTTTTATTTGGTGGGGGCTTCACTCAAAGAATACAGGAGAGATTTGTTTTTGGAAAACGGATATCTGCCACTTTTTATAGTTGCATGACTCCAGCTGCAAGCAGAATTGACTGCGTGCCACAAAACCAATTTGGCTAATTATGCACAGAAACATCTTGAAATGTAACCAATAAAACTGAAATAGTTCATTCAAACAACGTGGTGGTGTGTTTAGAAGTATATTTTAAATATACATAATCTGGCTATAACTCTTGACTGAAAGAATGAATCCACAGAAACACAGAGACTGCAGGAAGACATGGCTTTCACCTACTGACACAGAGTATTTCACCTACGGACACAGAGTATTTCACCTACGGACACACACACACACACACACACAGAGGGAGAAACACACACATGCCCACCAATCCCCATGCAGACATAAACAGGACAGAATCGAGTGAGAGAGAGAGAGAGAGAGAGAGAGAGAGAGAGAGAGAGAGAGAGAGAGAGAGAGAGAGAGAGAGAGAGAGAGAGCAGCATACAATTAAGGACGGTAACGAGAACGAAGACAGACACGTCACAGAGGCAGAGCATTGTAAAGGTCACACAGAGAGGTCAGAGGTCACTCACCTTATTGTTCAATGCTAAGAAGTCCTAAACAGGTGGGTGGGCAGGAAGCAAGGAAGATGCAGCATTCATTATTATTAATTACAAGATGCAGTAGGCTATGTATGGTGAATTACAGCAAAAAAGGGCTAGCTCAGCAGATCAGTAATGCATTTGTTAGTGAGGACAAGCAGAATCCTGAGTAGCAGAGTGAGTCAGAGATAACTGTGTTCAGACACATCATAAACAGCATGGCTTAAAACTCATAAAGTCCACATACGACAAAACTTTATATGTACCCTTAAGGGCAGTTACTAATGGGAAAAGGGCCCTAGTCTAACCTTTAAAATCCCAGTCTTATTAGGTTGGAACTATCTGGAGGATTTTAATTGAACTACAATAGCCAATGTGGACATTATAGAGGCTCAGTGAAATATGCCACACTTCTCATGCAGCACTAGAAAACTATCCAAGGACCATGTTATCAGCATGGTTACTTCCTGTTGCAAACATTCCTGTTCTGTCTGGTTCCCCGTAACACTCACAAGGTAGATTACAAATTTGAACAGACCTAAAAAAGATAGCCTTGTCCCAGATCTGTTTGTGCTGTCTTGCCAATCCTTATGGTCATTGTCATCCTAGGAGTTGGCAAGACAGCACAAACCGATCTGAGACCAGGCTATAAAAAAAAAGCACTGTAATGGCCTGATATCCTTCTGAGCCAGTTCCAGACAATGTGTTGAGAAGTGCTGCTGGAAGGATTCAGTTACGGAGTGCAATGGCATGCATGTGTTTATCACTAGCAAGCAGTGTTTGTTGGAACAGCATGGTCGGTGGCCTTGGAAATGGTCAGAGTAGTTACATGCAAATTGTTAAGAAGTGAATTGGGGTCTTGTGTCCTGTCCTTAAGGATGAATTGCTATATTCTGAAATACCATTTCCCTACAGTAATACTTTGGTATTTGATGTTAAGTGTACCTGCTGTCTCTGGTATGCAGAGAAGGTCTTCTCGATGTCCTCAAGGTCCAGGATTTTGTAAACCTTGATGTCATCGATGTCCGTCCACACAGTGCCCTCTAGCTTATTCTGCAACAAAACAAAACAGCCCCCATCCATAACTAAGACTGTAAACACAGGCCATACAGTACATACACCCCTGGAACTCTAGAGGTTACAACAACAACATAAAAACACACCCAGGGCCTGTTTGCTATATTGATTTCATGCCATTGTGCAAACAATGCAAGAGATAAAGCATTGAGAGATAAAGCATCAACAGATAAAGCATTGAGAGATAAAGCATCAACAGATAAAGCATCAAGAGATAAAGCATCAAGAGATAAAGCATCGAGAGATAAAGCATCAAGAGATAAAGCATCGAGAGATAAAGCATCAAGAGATAAAGCATCGAGAGATAAAGCATCAAGAGATAAAGCATCAAGAGATAAAGCATCGAGAGCTAAAGCATTGAGAGATAAAGCATTGAGAGATAAAGCATCGAGAGATAAAGCATCAAGAGATAAAGCATCAAGAGATAAAGCATCAAGAGATAAAGCATAAAGAGATAAAGCATTGAGAGATAAAGCATTGAGAGATAAAGCATTGAGAGATAAAGCATCGAGAGATAAAGCATTGAGAGATAAAGCATTGAGAGATAAAGCATCAAGAGATAAAGTGTTGGGCCATCCTTATCCTTCATTCCCCCTGGCCAGGTGTAGCTACAAAAAAAAACGTTATTTTCTGTCTGCCTCAGCAGAATGCATTCATTTTGACCAGGGTCCATAGGGCTCTGTTCAAAAGTAGTGCACTTTATAGGGAATAGGGTACCTGACTAAACAGCACTCACTGACCTCAGCCAGCTTGGCCCAGTTGAATGACTTAAGTGGGTTGGAGGGCTGGGGGATGTTCTTCTTCTTAAGCCCAGGTCCCATTGGAGCTCCAGGGGGAGGAGGGAGACCGAAGGGAGCCATGCCCGGAGGAGGTGGAGGTCCACCGGGTGGAGGGGGTGGCGGTGGAGGCATGCCCCGAGTGAGTGGTAGAGGGGCCGGGGGCATGCCAGCCTGCATGGGGGGGGGTGGTATGGGACCTCCAGGGGCCCCAGGTATGTTTGGAGGACCACCAGGAACACTTGGATTTGGCCTCTGAAAATGATGGGAGACATTGGGATGTACATTCGATTAGTACTGGATGTACTACAATATTTATGTTCCATAATGGAAACCCAAGAAACACTCTGTTCTAGCTAGAGCAGTTCTAATCAACATATATTGACTTGGAAGAACATCACAAGGCAATATTGTTGCGTGGATGTTCATGTCTAACTGCCCTCTAACCAAACATCCTGTGTTTCCGCTCCTAAACTTAACAGAGCTAAGGGGAGAACCGTGCGGTTTGGATAGTAAAGGATGCTGGCTAGCTAGTTTTGCAAGCTATTTACCAAGGACAGCAACCACTGTCATCTGGAGGACTATTCAAAATGTGTTATTGTTTTGGTCTTTGCACAGTTTAATTATTTAGGCCATGTGTTGTTTACTTCAATTCAGCTTTTAGCTGTGAATGTGTTTGTTTGATGTTTGAAGAGAACCACAATACAAATATGTTTTTAACGTTTTCCATTTTATCCTATATGATTTTTGTTGCATTGTATCCACATTTGTGGTTGTATTTGAGTTTTTAAATTGTCAAATAAATCCGAAAGATTACATTAGCCTGGTCCGAAACCTGTTGTGCTGTATAGCCAACTCCTATGGTTGATGTTTAGCATGACAATGACCATAGGAGTTCGCAAGACAGCACGAACAGATCTGGGAACAGACTATGAGGACAGAGGCCATGTTTGATGTTCAACTGTGCCATTACCAAAACATTGTGCATTTATTCCTGATTGGAAAAGCTAAATGGAGGAGGAGGATGTACGATGTGATCGTGTAACGTAAAATTAGAATGCATTTTCTAATGCTATTGTATTTTCTATGTTTTTCCATGGGATCTTGGATGATTAGCCCTATTGTGAGATAAAAGAGATCCAAACACACAAACGTACAGTGCTGAGGTCATGCAGCTGGGCGGAGAGGTCGGCCACTTGCTGCTTGACCTGCTTGTGCTCGCTGGACTCCTTCTCCAGCTTCTCCTTCATCTTATTCAACGTCTGCATCATGTCCTCCTTCTCCTGGGTCTTGGCCTCACACTCGCGTTCCTTCTTGTCAAACTTCTGCTGCAGCTCATGGTGCTCTGAGAAACCAGACCAGACCAGATCAGATCAGATCAGACCAGATCAAACCAGACCATACCAGATCAGATCAGACCAGACCAGATCAAACCAGATCAGACCAAATCAGACCAAATCAGACCAGATCAGACCAGATCAGACCAGAGCAGTCAGCAGTATGATGATACACAGTACAGAAGGGTCTGCCTTCAGACAGTTCCATCGCTAATAGAAACCAGAGAACATTAGTGTGTGTACCTTTTCTCATTTTCTCTGCCTGTTCTTTCCACTGTTTGACTTCATTCTCGTTGACCAGCCTGAGCAGAAGAACAGAGGAGGTTAGGCTAGGTATCTGAGGTATTAAGACATCACAACACCACTGCACAATCCCACTAGGTACTAGGCATTACATCCCACTGAGGTTAGGCATAGGCTTAGTTATAAAAACAGATTCATTAGACTAGTCCTTGGTGATCAGAGGTAACAACAGGGAACCTGTAAACTTCTTCTAAACCTAACCAGAGACAGTCAGACTTTATACCTAGAGTCTGATTGAGATTTGCAAGAGGCAGCTGCAGGGGGTTGATTGATGTTTCTGTCTATGTGTGTTTGGAAATGTACATCTCACTGACTTCCTCATCCAAAAAACAGATCAAAGCGCTTTCATTATGGATTAAGAGTTTGGGATTATATTTCCAAAAACAAATTATTACAATCCCGGTAAAATCCACAAAATGACTTGCTGATTTGTGGTGAGTATTGAAAAGGATTGGATACTAGACCAGCATATAGTATAGTATTGAAAAGGATTGTAAAATGAATGAGATCATGGGAAATACAGATATATAGAAATGCTACATTTAGTATTTGTGATGTTCAGTACCTTGATCAAGAGTGATTAGGATTATGGCCACTGTATTAAACTGAGGATAAAATGAACTCATGAGTAAATATATAGTAAAGATTTGAGTCATGATCACCATATTTGGGTTTAAAGCCATTTCTAGAACAAAGCACGTCAAATAACAAATGGAGATTTACGACTCAGACAGTCGGTGCTCTGCCGTGCGAGGTGGGGAGGAAGTCAAACTGTCAAAACATTTTTTCGCCCTCTTGTTCCTCTCCTCGCACTCACATCCGCACCACGTTCTTCACGTTGAAGTTCTCCAGAGGGGTGACGTCAGGGTCATGACCTTTGTCGTTCTGCAGGACGATCTGCTGGACGATACGGTCCAGGAGGAGCCAGTACTGCACCGTGTTCCCACTACGCTTGTCTGAGAGAAAAGAAGAGAGCACTTTACTAATACACAAAGGGGAAATTTGATTGCACCAGACAATGCATACGCAACAATGAACATCTAGGGCCAGTCTTCGAGTAAAAAGCATGTTCAATGGAGATTGTCCAATGAGAGTGCTTCTTAGTCCACTTCTAGGCTAAATCCATGTCCGGGAAACAGTACCATACACATCGCAACACATTAAGGAGATAGCCTAAGTGGAGAGATCAGGCTGAAGTCAGTTCCCTAAGGACAACATACCCACAGCTAAAGCAATGTGGAGGAACAACATTACCCCTATAATGTAGAAAGTTCTTATCAACAGATAGAGCACCTTCTAGAGAGAAATACCTCACATAGGCAGAATTACAACAATAATTTCCAGATACTTAGAACTACCTAGAGAGAGGACTTAACCTAGAGAGATGACTTAACTTAGAGAGAGGACTTCACCTAGAGAGAGGACTTAACTTAGAGAGAGGACTTAACCTAGAGAAAGGACTTAACTTAGAGAGAGGACTTAACCTAGAGATAGGACTTAAACTAGAGAGAGGAGAGGACTTAACTTAGAGAGAGGACTTAACCTAGAGAAAGGCACTAAAAACACAGATTTATAACCACTTTGTATCCCTCAGAGAAAAAAAAAACAGTCCAGTTCTCAAATATATAAAATTAGGAGAGGCCTGAAGAGTCTTGGTGAACTCAAACAACTTTAGAGAAATGACGGACGGCAGGCAGGCATCACTTACAAGGCATAAGGAGACAGTGCTGTAAGACAGATATAAAGTGCGGGTGTGCATCTGTGTGGCTCATCTTCTTCTTTATGAGTTCAAACACTTGCGTGGCACTTTTTGTGTCAATGTGCACCTGCAACAACAACAACAACAACAACAATGTGATATAAAAACTAGCGGACAGAGAAAAGACCATTGTAAGCTATAAGCACTGTACAGATCAATCGTTACTCACAGTGTCAAAGCGTTTTGCCAAAGACAGTTCATCCTCATTTCTCAGCATCTCAAAGAAGTCCAAATGCCTGGAAGACAACACCTCACAGTCAGACACAATCTACTGCAGTTGGGTATAACAGTGTGTTTTAGATCTGAAATGTACTTTACCAGTCTTGACTTCACTCACCTGTCTAACGTTGAGTTGTCGTGGGACCTCAGTTTATCGATGACCGGCTGGATGCCCAACATAAGGAACTCGTACCTCAGGTGAATTCTGAACTCAAAGCTCGACTGTGGAATACAGTACACATAGCGGTTAGACTCTCTGAAGACAACCAACTTGACCATAAGAGGGTAAAGACAGAGAGAGGAAGAGGAGCACTCACCTCCCCTGCTCCCTGACTGAGCACTGCATTGATGAAGGACATGATGGCTGTTTTCAGGTTGACCTCGTCCCTGTAGCGCCCCGTACTCCTGTCCAGGTCATTCAGCAGAGTCTAAGACAGGACAATAGGAGAAAGAGAAGGACTAAGCATCAGTAAACACATTGCTATCCTAGGTGTATGGACATAAGAAAAACATTGCTGTGGTTGTAAACACAAAACTATTAAGAGTAGCGACCTGAATGTTCAATATGTTGAGTGAATGCCAGGAGGACCCATGCAACATTACTCTGGGTCAGTCTTAACACAGGGTTAAGGAAAGCCTTGGGGTAACACGTTTGAAAAGTGTGAAAATCCCTAGTGAATGCTTGGCTACAGTGGTGTCTAGGAGGTATAGGTTTCTGTCCCTCCACCTGGAAGCGAGTCCTCTCGCAGGCAAACTTCTGGTAGTGCAGCATGGCCTCCAGGATCTTCCTGTGGCCTCCTGGCACCAGACACACAGCGCCCATGATCTCCAGCACCGCCACCTTGGTCTTCACGTTCTCAGTGGCCAGGCTCTGGGCGATGATGTTGATGCTCTCTGTGTGGGAGAGCACATGGGAGCGGCCCTGGGAGTTGTTCATCAGGGCCTTGATGCAGCCGATCAGCGACGTGTGGATCTGGGACTCGGTGGTCTCGTAGTCCATGCTCTTCAGGAAGTTCAGGATGCAGGTTAGGCCGTCCAGGTCGATGAACCGCGTCACAAACCTTTAGAGGAAGAGGAGGATCGAGGTTAAAGGTCAGAGACAGAGGCTGCATCGAAATGGCACCCTATTCCCTACGTAGTACACTATTTGTGACCAGAGCCCTATGGGCCCTGGTCAAATGTAGTGCACTACGTAGAGAATATGGTGCAATTTTGGATGCACCCAGAAACAGATAACATTTACTATAAATCCCATTCTGTTCCTGAACAATACACAATCAGTGCCTACTACACCTTTTACTTTGACGAGAAACTAATTTCATAGTTGACTGGCTTTCATTAGAAAATGGGGGGATGGCAATATCAAACAAGCTATAAACATTAGTGAAACTGCTGGGGTGGAAGGGACCTTGACAGGTGTATGGGTGTGTGCGTGCGTCTGTTCGTATGCGTGCTCGATATAAGTGGATAAATAAACATCTTTAGCCAGCAGTCAAGCACCATTTAACACAATAACACAGGACGGAGGAAAACAGAGAAAACACATTGGTGATAGACTACCATAACACTTGGGGGGGGGTTAGAGGTCAGAGGTGAGAAGGGCAGTGTTGACCTAACCTCTGGAGAAGACGTATTACGCCACGCGCGTGTGTGTGTGTGTGTGTGTGTGTGTGTGTGTGTGTGTGTGTGTGTCAGGCTAGTCTACTAGGTGTGGGCTACAGGGCTGTAATATCATAGTAATGCAGTGGTGTTTAGACTGGAGAGGGAAGTGGCAGCAGAACGAATGAGCTGGGGCTGTTGAATGGCTCTCAACACAAAGTCTAGCATAGCGATTAATCATATTAGATCACTCTAATGACGACAAATGGACCCTGGGAGACTCTGAGCAAAGTGAATTAACCCAACCTCATTTGTGCAAATAGCAGACTCGCTAAGGCACCCTCTGAATTGTTGGGAAGTGCCCGTAAGTAAGCATTTCACTGTTAGTCTACACCTGTTGTTTACAAAGCATGTGACAAATAACATTTTATTTGATTTGTCATCCTCTATTATGACTTAAAGAATATGAGTTTATCATAAGGAATGACACAGAAAAGAAAAGGAGACTCTATATCATGTGATCTACATGGATATTATTACAACGGGTCCTTCTGACAAGCAAGGCTATCCAGTGCACTAAGGTCGCACTGCACTCCGTTTTGGCCTTCGGTTTCACAAACACATACTGTACATAGCACATCATAACAATGCATATGAGAACAAGTATGCATAAAAAGGAGCATGAGTGTGTCAGTGTCACTGGTATACCTCATTGGTTGTGTCCTTAGAGCGGTCTTCAAGCTCTCTATGGTCTTGTTCCTCTCTTCCTCGTCCTCCATTTCCAGTGCAATAAGAGTCTTCCTCTGTTGATGAAAACATTGAGAAAACTGGTTAGAGGAGAAGACTCAATGACAATGTACTCACTTATCAAACTCAAAGGATGTCCCACAAGGCTCTGTTCTAGGACCATTACGATTCTCTCTTTGTTCCCAGGCCACATTAACTTTGACACCCAGACCTATTATTCACGGTGCCGGGAAGGATCCTGCTCAGTAAGCTACTATCCCTGGCTGTAGACCAACAGTAGGCAGCTCTTATCCCATTATCACAGCAGCCCACCGGTAGTTCCTTCACGGATGCATGACTGGAGTTAATTTACTCTTCAGGGTCTGGATCTGGCTACACGCTGTGGTAACAGTTAGAGGTTAGGGATCCAAGCAGAAACTCTCACCTGCCAGCCCTAGTGCTACTCTACTGCCCTGGGAAAATATAATAAATTAGCCCACAGGGTTCCCCACCCAGGACTACTGCCTCAGCTCCAAAGGAAGTGTGTGAGGATTCAACACCACAGCTCCAGGGTGTGAGAACCCACTGAGGTAACATAGATGAATTTCATCAGCTTGTCAAATAGTGCATGTTCAGGTGAACAAGCCTTCTCAGGTCGTCGTCATTTTCAATCCCTTACCAGGTTAAATAAAGGAAATACTAACTAAAGGTATCTTTGACTAATATACACTGTGAGAGTTTACATAGTTGTTTACAGATGTGAGACATATCTAGCATTATAAAAAGACACACACACAGATCCCCCACCTATAAAACTAATTGATATTACACCCCTAATTTACTCCAATTTCCCAAAGATTTAGGATCAGAGCTTTTAGAGAGATGCCCATAGTGGCTGGTGGAACACCAAAATCACATGACTACAGCACTTCTTCACGGTTGGCTGGTTGTTGTGCGTCATTGTTTTGCATCTGCATGGTTAGCTTTGACTGCCAAGTACAGATTGAGTATTTGATGAGGGGAGAAGGAGACTTACAGCAGCCATGGAATTCAACTGGTCGATGTAGAACTCTGGCCAGCTAGTCGCACCCTTGCTCTCTTCTCCCTCCTGAAAACAGACAGACAAAGGGTTACATACAACACACACACATTCACAAGCACACTCACTCACACACACACACACCTTCCTCCACCACCACATGCACTCCTACATTTCTCTTGACCATCATATCATCATATTTTCCTGACATCCAAATCCTGTATTGAACAGTACAGTACAAAGCCTGAGAACATAGCATTCATCCAAGGCCTAATAACCCCCATATAAGCCAGCCCACTAGTGTGTACTTGCTGCTGAACTCCTTCCAGTGACAATGGAAGTGTGTGAACTGGACTGCCCTCAGTCATTTCCAGCCCACTCTCCCTTTGAGACCACAACCACACCATATATGTACTCTCAGGCTCTCACCTGGCTCTCTGTCTCACATATACTGTATACGGTTTCTTTGTAGCCTCAGCTCAGCTCAGCTCATCTCAGAATTAGGCTCAAGTGGTCCATTTTTTCTGAGGTTTTTGGCTGAGCATGAACAGTCTAGAGGGATGTCCAGTACATGCCTTATCCCTCCTTAGTTATAGGTTCTTAACAGATGGTAGCATTTGCTTTCTATAAAGGTTGATGATCTGAAACAATGCCATCGTACATTCACTGCAATGACCAGGACAAGACATCTATCGAGACCAGCCTTCATTCCACATGTTCTCTCAAACATTTTTCCACAATAATTTCAAAAGAGAAAAATTATTCCAGATACCATTTCATTCTTCCTGATGAGGGGTTAGTAACTCATATTTCCTTCCATCTTCATCACATGTGCAATGATATTATAAGGATGGAACCAGGCTATATTTCAAGCAGCTGAATTCAGGGTCCTAGTTCCATTGATGTCCAGTCCCCTTGTAATTGGTGTGGTTAGGTAATCAGATTGACTGGGCTACTTGAGCTGAGGCCTCTTAATTTAACTACCCAGCTGATCCATCTCTCCACAGAGTGGCTTTTCTCACAGGCTTAGTAAAGGTCAACACAATATCCCATTAAAGGGGTCCATAAAGCAGACACATCCTCTGTGAAAACAAAGGAGCTGGAGCTATCTCTCCCTGATGAGGGGTAAGTAACTCAGATTCCCATCCATCCTCATCACATGAGTAATGAGATTATAAGGATGGAACCAGGTTATATTTCAGGCAGCTGAATTTATTAAATGGTTGAGTAGATCTTCATTTAAAAATAATATCCCTAAAGGGAAAGAGAGGGCCATTAAGCAACCAGTATGCTCCAATTCCCTGATGTGTGAGGGTTAAGTTGGACACCATGAAGGTCACAGCTGTGTGGTAGCAAGGCGCACATTGATTAGCATCCATCATGAACCACAGAAAGTCCAGTGCAGGGCCTGGCCATAGATATAAGCCAGGGATGCACTCACATATGGAGGCCAACCAATGCTCAGGAGTTGTACAAGAGAAGGAGTGGGTCAGCAGGAATGAGGTCAGTAGTAGTGACCACTCATGAAATTGTGCTGCTATATCTCACACTACTTACTGGAAGACTGGTAAGCTGGGGCTCTCTTTGTAGGTCAGTAAGACATCACAGAGAATGCTAAAAAGAACCCCACATTGACCACCATGGCAGTTGGGGCTGGTAGATTCAGGTAAAGTGAAGGTGAGATCTTGTCTACAATACAAACTGAATATTGCTTGATTTCACTATTATGTCACTTCACCGTTCAGCAATAGTGAAACAGAGGAGTTTGAATCCCAGACTAGGTGAGAACCGTGACGTTATTGAGACAAGACTTTGACCCCAGTAAGGGAACTGCAGGTTAGGCCGTCCAGGTCGATGAACCGCGTCATATGAATGTAATATGACAGGAAGTGAATAAGCGCTACCTTGGCTCGGAGAGCCCAACACCTGCTATTGGCTACTGGCCATGCCACTCAGCGCACAACATGGAGAAGACAGCTGCCTACTGGTCGACAGACAGCAGCTGCACTGGCGTTTCTATGGCAGCACAGCAGTACTCTCTCTCTTAACAAGGTCGTACAGGGCAGGACATGCCAGACAACAGAAACCTACCAATTACCAAGCTGTTACAGACCAGGGGTGACCTCACATTCAGCCAAACCCTATCCTTTATGAAGTCAATCCCTTGCAATACCTCACTGGATAAAATGTTATTGTTTAGGTTAGGTCTGTGTGTTAGAGACATGACCTCAGTATGTACTTTAATACGGCAAGTCAGCCAGTCTTCTATATTCATATATTCACTAGTGGTCGGTCATGACAGATGAGAACGTCCTTCCAGGAAATGTATCCAATCCATTAAAGAGGAACAACACAACTGCCCAACGCTGGGGTTAAGTTCCTATTAGAGCGCTGCAACACCAGCGGAGGGCTTTGATGTGTTGACTCGGCTGAATTGGGGTTAGGGCACGGAGGTGGGGAGTGGAGGGGGACAGGGGGCTGTGTTGGCCCCGTGTTTTGTCTGGCAGCAATGATAAAAGAGCTCTTTCACTGAGACTGAGAGGATAGATCTGCTCTCTCTCACTGCCTGACCACTCACACACCCTCCCTCACGCTCTCTCTCTATCACACTGCTCTCTCTTTCCATCTCGCCATCCCCCTCTCCCTCTCTCTCCCTCTAACTCTACCTCCCTCCTTCTCCCCTCCCCTTTCTCTCTCTCCCCCTCTCTCTCTCTCCCTCTTCTCTCACTCTCTTGCAGTCCAGCTGCAAAACCAGCTCATTTGTTTCAATCGCAATGAAAATATTTCCCAAACACTAGCACAGCTCAGCAGACATTCCCTCTAGAGAGAGAGAGAGATGCACACACACACATACTCTCAGGCATACTCTCTCTCACGCAGACACAGTGCAGACAGAAACAAAACACATGGAGGATACATGCATACTAACTACTAGCCTGTCCATCCAGCCTGACTCTCTCTGGGATTCATGTCTGGGATGCCTTTCATCACTTTCTGTTAAACGCGAAACGAGGGAGAGCTCGGTTTGTTGTTTTGGAAAGTTTGTTGTTTTAAAAGTGTATTGGAAAGTGTCTTTGTAGCTAGCTAACTTTTTAGTTTGGAATACCGCGACGGTAACTGCTACTCTCTCTGTCCAGTGATCCTGCCGACCAAGGCCGGATCTGAGCCTAGCTAGCTGCCTATCAAGCTAGCAGGGTTTCTTGAGGGCTTGAACGCTGCCCGCGACGCGGTTTGCCATTGTGGTGGGGACAGCGGATTGCTCTGGGTTTGTGGCTGTCTAGATCCCTGCTGTTTGGTGTTTTCAATCTACCCTGTGACCTGCCCTGTCTGGAACTGTGAGGAGTAACAGCGTAACCTACGCTGCTAGCTACCATGAAAAAGACCAAAGCTGGTGGGAGTACCGTTGAGGACAGTGGTGTCTCCCTATCACAGGGGAAGGATATTTTAAACAAAGAAAAAGAGTTCTACAAGCAGTTTTTACAACAACAAAAAATTTTGTCCAAATACTGGTGGATTCAACTAATAAAATAATGGACAACCTGATCAGAGAGGTCCAGGACCTGAAGAACTGTTTGCAGTTCTCCTAGGGTCAGCTCGATGAGTTGAAACAGGAGAACAAGATGACAGCAATCTGTAAGTCACTGAGAGAGGACATCAGTTCTGTGTGTGAATCCTGAGGTTCAAGGACAAGGTAGGTGTTCTGGAAAGAGCCAAGAACTTCCTGAACAAGGACTATCCTGAAGCTGTGCACCAGAAGAGGAAATAACTTGTCCCAGCCATGAAAAATGCCAGAGCGCGTCCACTATGACAGGCTAAATAAGAATTTGTTCTTAACTGACTTGCCTAGTTAAATGAAAATAAAAAATCTATATATACTGCAAATTGAGAAATTATGTGACTAAAATTAACAAAAAGAACAAGACACTGTATTCTGAAGTGAAGATCAATGACATTATCGAATCAGGTGGCTTATTCATTACAAAACCATTTGATGTTGCCAATTATTTTAATGATTACTTAATTGGCAAAATGTGCAAACTTAGGCAGGAAATGCCAACAACGAACATTGAGCCATCGTATTCATGAAAAAAACTAATAATGAAAGAAAAGCATTGAAAGTTAGAATTTTGTAAAGTTAGTGTGGGCGAGGTGGAAAAATCGATCAATAATGACAAACCTCCTGGCATTGACAACTTAGACGGAAAGCTACTGAGGATGATAGCTGGCTCTATAGCCACTCCTATCTGTCATATTTTTCATCTGAGCCTAGAGGAAAGTCTTTGTTCTCAGGACTGGAGGAGTGGCTACCCAAGAGTGGCCTTTACTGGTTCTAATAGCAGACCTAAAAGCTTGCTGCCAGCTCTTTGCAAACTGTTGGGAAAAAATGGTGTTTGACCAAATACAATGCTATTTCTCTGTAAACAAATTAACAACAGACTTTCAGCATGCTTATTGAGAATGACACCCAACATGTACTGCCCTGACACAAATGACTGATGATTGGTTGAAAGAAATTGATAATAAGAAGATTGTGGGAGCTGTACTGTTAGATTTCAGTGCAGCCTTTGATTTTATTGACCATAACCTATTGTTGAAAAAACGTATGTGTTATGGCTATTCAACCTCTGCCATATCATGGATTCAGAGCTATCTATCTAATATAACTCAAAGGGTTTTCTTTCATGGAAACGTCTCTAATGTCAAACAAGTAAAGTATGGTGTACCGCAGGGCAGTTCTCTAGGCCCTCTACTCTTTTCACCAATGACCTGCCACTGACATTAAACAAAGCATGTGTGTCCATGTATGCTGATGATTCAACCATATACGCATCAGCAATCACAGCTAATGAAGTCACTGAATGGGTGGCCAGTAATAAACTGGTCCTAAACATCTCTAAAACTAAGAGCATTGCATTTGATTCAAATCATTCCCTAAGTTCTAAACCTCAGCTGAATCTGGTAATGAATGGTGTGGCTGTTGAACAAGTTTAGGAGACTAAATTACTTGGTGTTACCTTAGATTGTAAACTGTCATGGTCAGAACATATAGATTAAATGGTTGTAAAGTCTGTCCGTAATAAAGAGATGCTCTGCTTTTTTGACACCACACTCCAAAAGTCCAAGTCCTGCAGGCCCTAGTTTTGTCTTATCTTGATTACTGTCCAGTCGTGTGGTCAGGTGCTGTAAGGAAAGACCTAGCTAAGCTGCAGCTGGCGCAGAACCGAGTGGCACGTCTTGCTCTTTATTGTAATCAGAGGGCTGAGATAAATACTATGCATGCCAGTCTCTCTTGGTTAAGAGTTGAGGAGAGACTGACTGCCTCACTTCTGCTTATTATAAGAAATATTAGTGTGTTGAAAATCCCAAATTGTTTGCATAGTCAACTTACACACAGCTCTGACACACACACTTACCCCACCAGACATGCCGCCAGGGATCTTTTTACAGTCCCCAAATCCAGAACAAATTCAAGAAAGTGTACAGTATTACATTGCTCAAATGAACAGCAAAGGTTTAAAAAAGCAGATAAAGCAACACCTCATAGCACAATGCCTCTACCCTATTTGACCTAGATAGTTTGTGTGTATGTATTGATATGTAGGCTACGTGTGCCTTTTATTTATTTTTTAAACATATTTATGTAGTTCTGTCCTTGAGCTGGGTGTTGAGGGAACCGCACTCTCTTGGCTACACTCATACCTCACAAATCGTACTCACCACATTTGCCTAAAAGGTCATAATTCTGCTTCAGCTGTAGTTACACAGGGTGTCCCCCAGGGTTCTGTTCTCTGTCCCCTGCTCTTTATCATCTACATCCTCCCCCATGGTCAGATCCTCCGTCACCTTAAACTGGACTTCCACTGCTATGCTGATGACACTCAGATCTACCTTAGCACCAAGTCCCTCACCAACCCTCCTCTGTACCATATTGAAACCTGCCTGGCAACAATAACAACCTGGATGCAGCAGAACTTCCTAAAGCTCAACAGTGACAAAACTGACCTATTGCTGTTAGGTTCACAATCTACTCTAGCCAAAGCTGGCACCTTCAATCTCACTATTGATGGCACTGTTGTCTCTCCTTCCCCCCATGCACGCTACCTAGGTGTCATACTGGACTCCTCCCTCAGCTTTGAACAACACATAAAACAGACAGTTAAATCCTCATTCTTTCACCTCCGCAATATTGCTAAACTACAGTCCTGCCTCTCCCACACTGCCACTGAAACCCTAATACATGCATTCATCTCTACCCGTCTTGACTACTGCAACTCCCTTCTTTCCGGCATTAACTCTTCATCTCTTCATAAACTACAACTAGTTCAAAATTCAGCTGCCAGACTTCTCACACACTCCAAATCTTGGCAGCACATCACCCCTATCCTTCAGGAACTCCACTGGCTCCCCATCTCCCAGCACATTGATTTGAAAATTCTTCTGCTCACCTACAAAGTCCTCCATCAGCTTGCTCCAGTCTATCTCTCTGACCTTATTCCTAAATACCAACCCTCCAGGTCACTCTGCTCTGTCACTGCTGGCCACCTCATCTTCCCCGGTTCAAGCTACGGAGCTTTGGAGACAGGGCTTTCTCAAGGGCTGCACCAAGGCTCTGCAACGCACTTCCACAATTCATCCGTGAATCTGAATCCCTTACCATCTTCATCCACCGCCTCAAGCCTCATCTGTTCAAACAAGCCTACCCCTGACCCCTGACCTGTCCTGTGTTATGTTTGACCCCCCGTCTTTGTCTGAATGTTCTTCTTGCTAGTTGTTTGTTATACATAATTTTCTGTAAAGCGTCTTTGGGTCTCAGAAAAGCGCAATATAAATATAATGTATTATTATTATTAATATTATTATTAATGTTCTGTATTATGTCATGTTTCATGTTTTGTGTGGACCCCAGGAAGAGTAGCTGCTGCTTTTGCAACAGCTAATGGGGATCCTAATAAAATACACAAAAAAAAACACCTTAAACTTACCTTCTTCTTGCTGCAGTACATTTGCCATTTCTTCTCAGCTGGCAGGGCGAACATGACTTCCCTGTGTTTCCCTGACAGATCCAGCTCATCCTGCAGAGAGAGAGAGAGTTACAGAGTACTGTGTTAGTGGGATATTAGGCACTTCTATGCCTGACACACTGTCATGAACTTGTGGTAAGAGGGACTATATGATCTTTCCTCATATTATGCTAATTTTAAGCTGATCCAGTGTTCTTAAGTGATCTTGGCTTTGTAATATGTCACAAGATTTTGTTTTCGCTTTCTGACTTCAAACTGGTTTTGTGAGTAAGACAGGAAGCGGATTGATCAAGCTAAAGATATGAGAAGATGTGCTGATAATAGAAAGATACATTATGAACTCAAATGCTCCATCTGTGCGTGTCTGCTGTTCCCTGCATTTAAACCAGACTGCAGCGTCATTGATCCACTGTCTGCTCTCTGTATGTCTGTTACCAATCATGACCACTTACAGCCAAACATCCATTGTCCTTGCAATATCAGATTAATATTGATATCCCATAGAATTCCGGACAGGACGGCTGACAAGTGGGATATCAATTATTACATTAAGAGTGACCTGACAACACCCTATATCAATGACAACAACCATAATGCATCAGCATTCCTGGCTGGACTGGATCGTTCTCAAACCACGTTTGGGTGCAAATATATTAATGTGCAAGTTATTATCAACGGCCAGGTCAACTATCCCTCTCCACAACAGCACTGTGATGACTGGAGGAGGTGGAGGAGAGGAGTGAAAAAAATACATGAAAAATAGTTTTGACCAACAGACAGCATGAAATGTAGCTAACATAAAACACATCTAAACAGAGTAGCTATAGCAGAGCAGATAGTCCATGTGAACAACAGGCATACCAGAGAGAAAACATCACTGCCAGATGCCACATCTCTTCTCCAGGTCTGACAAGCTACAGGCCTGATCTTATCCAGACGAGCCCTATAGAGCCCCAAGTCAGAGATACAACTGGCTGGTGTATCAACGGACGGACGGAGGGATGGACGGACAGAATGGAGGACTGAAATAACAGAGAAAACTAGAGCGTTTCCTCAATCGTTTAGCTGCCAACCTTTGAAGTAATATAAATAACTTCAAAGAGAATAACAAACACAGGTCTCACTATGTATCCAGTATTCCTCATCTTCTTTCAAAGACGCTTGGCAACATCCCCTCGTCTATCAGCGTTTTGACTATTTTCTTCCGTTTGGTTCCGACTGAACATGGCCCAAGCCATATTTTCCTCGTCCTGAGGCATAGAGCCAGGGTGTTTACCAGACTAGGGTTTAGGCTGACACTGTTTGACATCTCTGTTTTGGCCCATTGTGAGAGGTCCCGTCAGGACACAATGGCTGCAGATGGGTTCTCTGCAGGAAGCCTGTTTGGCCAGTGCCAGGGACGAGTGACTCGGCAGAGCGCGTGCAGCCCTGCGAGGCGAGGGGCCCAACCGTACCACAGTCTGCTCTGCTGGCTGATGCTGGGGGGGGGGGCAGACACTGTCACGTGCTGGTGGCCCCTGCCTGCACAGACGCTCACTGGCCCCCTGCTCAATGGACTCAGAAGAGCTAAATGAAGATGAGCTGTATGGTCTCAATCATGGCAGTTAACCCTTTCATGGATCATTAGTGAGAGAAACTAGACGATCACAGAAAGGTTTGGTCACAGAGAGGTTGGGATTATTAAGATGAGGACTAAGAAGAAGCCATTCTCTATCTTTATAGAGGCATGAGCACTGGCCCTTAGTTAACATTGTGATGACCATACAAACAGGAAGTCATGGGCCTCTGAGCTTTCTGAACGTCCTTTATCTGAAATACTGTATGGTTGCTGTGCAGAGAGCAGTCTCCATGTGTTTTAGCTAGTAGTAAAGCACCTTTATATTACAGTCAAGAAACAATGATTTTGCTGGAAACAAGCAAACATAGAGTATTTCAGAGGACATACAGTATATCAAAAGCGAGCCCCTCCCTTAGTGAGTATTTATGAGTAAATAACACAGCCATGCCCTGGAAACAGAGTTGAAAAAAGCAAGTGCAGACCTGGCCTCTTCACCTTCCAACATTGCAGCCATCCACGTATCCCTCACATGATTAAGCTTGTTAAATACTTCACAGTCCTGAAAGCTTTTGATTCGATTGTATTCACGTAATAAATTAAAGCCAAACTAAAACATTTACGTCCAACGCAATCATTTTGTTTAAAAGTCATCGTCGACAAGAGTGCTCTTTACGGCAAGATCCCTTTACTTGTCATCTATTTATAGTGTAGAGCTGAAAGAACTACCAATCAACAGCATTGTATGGGGGAGAGAAGCAGAGCAGAGAGACAGACCGAGAGACAGACGACAGATTGCTGCCTGAGAGAGAGAGAGAGAGAGTTGCTGCCTGCCACAAGTTGAGGGACAGTGCCTGACATATTTAATGCCTTTTTTTCTTATGTTGTTATTTTGTTCTCTGATGTAATTTTTTTTTTTTTAAATAACAATAAAAAAAAATGATGTATGATACTTTGGCAATATGTACATTGTTGCGTCATGCCAATAAAGTGAATTGAATTGAATTGATAGAGAGAGAGAGAGAGACAGAGACAAGAGAAAGAGCGAGAGAGAGAGAGACAAGAGAGAGAGAGAGAGAGAGAGAGACAGAGACAAGAGAAAGAGCGAGAGAGAGAGATAAGAGAGAGAGAGAGAGAGAGAGAGAGAGACAGAGAGACAGAGAGCATGAGTAAGCATGTCAGCATGGCAGTGGGCCAAGCCCAGCCCAGGAACAGTACATACCACAAGCTCAGAGAACATGGCATCCAGCTCCTCCTCAGGCGGCATGGGCAGGGAAGGCGCCATGGTCTGTAGGGTGAAGTTACTGTCATGGCGGAGCCGGTAGGTGATCTCCGGGTGGTCACTCCCTTTAAAACAGCAGAATATATCGGAGAGGCCCCGCCCTGGACGCTTGCGAGGGGCCATGGCTTAGCAGTGGCAGGGTATGGGCCCTTTCTAGGGAACGTTACCGTCTCTCACAACGGCTCCCTATAGAAGGAGACAAGGGGAAACTGTTAGTGGAATACATGGTCAGAGGTATATGTCACCGCAAGGGTGTGGTGTATGTCACTTCTAACAACGAGGTGTGGTCTATGTCATCCCCAGGTTGTGGTGTATGTCACTTCTAACAACGAGGGGTGGTCTATGTCAGCCCCAGGGTGTGGTGTATGTCACTTCTAACAACGAGGTGTGGTCTATGTCAGCCCCAGGGTGTGGTGTATGTCACTTCTAACAACGAGGGGTGGTCTATGTCAGCCCCAGGGTATGGTGTATGTCACTTCTAACAACGAGGGGTGGTCTATGTCATCCCCAGGTTGTGGTGTATGTCACTTCTAACAACAAGGTGTGGTCTATGTCATCCCCAGGGTGTGGTGTATGTCACTTCTAACAACGAGGGGTGGTCTATGTCAATCCCCAGGTTGTGGTGTATGTCTCTTCTAACAACGAGGTGTGGTCTATGTCATCCCCAGGGTGTGGTGTATGTCACTTCTAACAACGAGGGGTGGTCTATGTCATCCCCAGGTTGTGGTGTATGTCACTTCTAACAACGAGGTGTGGTCTATGTCACCACCAGGGTGTGGTGTTTGGCACTCAAATGTGGGTGGCTGAGTTGTACTGTTACACAGCCTAAATGTACGGTTACACAACCAGATCCAACAATGAGTTGAGATAAAGAGACACAGAGAGTCCCATGTCAATGGGAGAGAGACGTCACTGGATTATTGTCTGATTGATTCAGAGAATTAGATAAAAGCAAAGTGGTTCCATGTTTAGTAACAAACCAGCACCTCATCATCATGTGCTTCACATTGTAGGGCTCCTTCCTTTCTCCCTTATTCTGTTTTTCCTGTCTCTTTCCTCCCCCACTCCTTTTCTAAGTGTAGACTAGAAGGTGAAAGATTCTCTGATACTGGGATACACACACGCACACCATGTATGACCAAGTAGAAGTGTCTGCACCCCCATCCAGTATCGCATCACCATATTTGGCCATGTGGATGTGCACAGTTGACCAGGTTCCAGGGGCAGTAGCATAAACCACCCAACACATAGAGAGAGAGAGAGAGAGAGAGAGAGAGAGAGAGAGAGAGAGAGAGAGAGAGAGAGAGAGAGAGAGAGAGAGAGAGAGAGAGAGAGAGAGAGAGAGAGAGAGAGCAGAGTTATACAGAGGGGCCTCAACCCGCTGTATTCCTCTCAGTGAGCCTACACAGCACTACCTCGATTTACAGTGTGAACTTCAAAAGTATTGGGAAAGTGACACATTTGTTGTTGTCTTGACTGTGTACTCCAGCACTTTGGATTTGAAATGATACAATGAAGTGCAGAAAGTCAGCTTTAATTTGAGGGTATTTTCATCCATATCGGGTGAACCTTTTAGAAATTACAGCACTTTTTGTAAATGTCTCTGTTAGTCAACACCTGTTGTTTACGAAGCATGTGACAGATAACATTTTATTTACCTACTAGAAAACACTGAGCTGCTTGTTTTCCCTCTAAGTAACTTTTCCATTCTCTAACTGTAAATCCAACCAGTCACAAGCTTGGTGTCGTCTATGAAAACGGGACCACATTTTACTACTTTAATACACATATAATTGAATTTGTCCCAATACTTTTGGTCCCCTAAAATCAGCGGATTATGTACAAAAAGTGCTGTCATTTCTAAAAGGTTCACCCGATATGGATGAAAATACCCTCCAATTAAAGCTGACAGCATGCACTTTAACTTCATAGTCATTGTATCATTTCAAATCCAAAGTGCTGGTGTACACAGTCAAGACAACAACAAATGTGTCACTTTCCCAATACTTTTGGAGCTCACTGTACATCCAAACACAGACACTGGGGGAGATCAGTGCACTGACTGGGTACAATCACTGTCTGCTTCTCAGCTCACTGTGGTGAAGAGGTTACTTAAGCAATAAGGCCCGAGGGGGTGTGGTATATGGCCAATATACCACGGCTAAGGGCTGTTCTTATAGGCGACGCAACGCGGAGTGCCTGGACACAGCCCTTAGCCGTGGTATATTGGCCATATACCACAAACCCCTGAGATGCCTTATTGCTATTATAAACTGGTTACCAACATAATTAGAACAGTAAAATGGTCTATGGTCTGATATACCACGGCTGTCAGCCAATCAGCAATCAGGGCTCGAACCAGCGAGTTTATAAATGGTATTTATATGTTACAGTACAGCGGGCACTTCTGCAAAAATAAAATCGCTGTTGGAACTTGGAACCCCAAATGGGTCAAACTAATGCACATAATAATCCTTATGAGAGTGTTACATTAAGCTCACCATGAAACATATTGTAATTCCCCGTCTGCACATGCCTGAACACACACACACACACACAGAAACACAGCTTTCTGTGGAACATGTAAATGTGAGCTGCATTTTAAAAAGGTTTAATTGAGGGGCACCTTGAGCCTTGAGAAGTGAGCACCTGCAATAACTTCTGCAAAACACACTTTCACTCAGGGGGTTATTGTATTGTGCGAGGTAGTAAGCTTTACACTTAAACTACTAGTCTGGTAACAGGCTTAAAACATGCTGATAGATCATAGTGACCAGTAAACTACAGTGGCTTGACTATTCTATATATAAGTAGCTATAGGCTTCGATTAATCTCATCCTTCATCTACTGTCCCTTCTAGCCATTCTCTTCATCCTGTATCCCACTACCTCAATGGAAATATACTTCCTCATGCAGTAACGTTACTGACTCAAACGGTTAAATGTCTTCAAAAAGTGTGCTGGCTGCTTCTATCCCCCTCTCTATCTCTCTGGCCCGCCAGACGGTGAGTCTGAGCAGAAGCAAAGTGATTTCTATAATCCAGACTGGGCTAGTCAAAACAAATTGCAGGATGTTAGTCTTTGAAGAGGGAGAGATTCTGATGTTGTGAGAGTAAATCATGTGACTCATATCTGTGAGCTTTCATTAAGCAGGAGAGAGAGAGAGAGAGAGAGAGAGAGAGAGAGAGAGAGAGAGAGAGAGAGAGAGAGAGAGAGAGAGAGAGAGAGAAAGAAATAAAATCTCTACCAAAGGAGAAAAGTTAAATAAAATAATATCACCTCAGCATTTTGCTATTGCTTAAACCGAAATGTTACATGAATATTAACTTAATAGTAATAATCTAGGAGGTTTCTGGGTTTTAGGGCTGGAAATTGCCAGGGACCTCACAATACAATATTATCACGATACTTAGGTGCCAATACAATATGTATTGCAATTCTCAATATTCTATATGTATTGCAATTCTCAATATTCTATATGTATTGCGATTCAATACTTGCTCACCCTTTGTCTGTTGCAGAGGGAAAAGCGAGAGTCATAAGAAAACAAGTTTTGATCAGATATGGAAATAAAAGTGCTGAAAACATGTTGGCTCAATATTTAAAAATAAGATGGAGAAAAAGCTATAGGATGACAAATACCAGAATTGTGGTGCAGATACAGAATTATAACTGTATTGTTTCCCTCATCACTACTGGGTTTAGCAAGTAAGCATTTCTGTTAGTCAACACCTGTTGTTTATGAAGCATGTGACAGATAACATTTTACTTACCTACTAGAAAACACTGAGCTGCTTGTTTTCCCTCTAAGTAACTTTTCCATTCTCTAACTGCAAATATGTTGTGCTCCTGATAACTGAGAGCAAACATATTTACGCCTGTGACACAAACTAACTAAGGGGTGAATATGATGAAAAAGCCAATTCCAAAATCACAAGATAAGTACCATTCAGGTCTCAAATCAAATACAAATACCATGGGCCCTTGTCAAAAGTAGTGCACTATATAGGGAATAGGAATAGAGTGCTATTTCAGACGCAACCCAGGGTTGGCCCAAAAGCCAATCTAACAACCGCAGGAGAGGAAAATGAAACCCAGCCATCTGTGGTAGCAGACGGTGCAGCCCCCAGTCGGGTTAGGGTCAGACAGCGGGCAGTACTTTGTTTGGGGTTCATACACAAAAATCTCACAGTGAATAATTTACACAAAGTTAGATGAGAGGGTCTTCCCTTGCTCTCAGTGTTTCTCCTGGGAGAGGTCAATATACACAAGGCGCACACAAGGCCACAGCGAGAGAGCAGCTTCCCAAACACCCAAGCAAGCACTACTCTGACATTCCACAAATCACTAAGAAAACAGTATCATTCAACCTCTTCAGTTACTATAAAGGGTTTTTCTTGAACTAAGGTTGTGTAAGTGTGGGTGTTTAGGCAGGTTAAATCCTGTGTGTGTTTAGGCAGGTTAAATCCTGTGTGTGTTTAGGCAGGTTAAATCCTGTGGGTGTTTAGGCAGGTTAAATCCTGTGGGTGTTTAGGCAGGTTAAATCCTGTGGGTGTTTAGGCAGGTTAAATCCTGTGGGTGTTTAGGCAGGTTAAATCCTGTGGGTGTTTAGGCAGGTTAAATCCAGTGGGTGTTTAGGCAGGTTAAATCCTGTGGGTGTTTAGGCAGGTTAAATCCTGTGGGTGTTTAGGCAGGTTAAATCCTGTGGGTGTTTAGGCAGGTTAAATCCTGTGGGTGTTTAGGCAGGTTAAATCCTGTGGGTGTTTAGGCAGGTTAAATCCTGTGGGTGTTTAGGCAGGTTAAATCCTGTGGGTGTTTAGGCAGGTTATTAGAGAACAACTTAACCATTTTGTTACAGTAGTAGGGATGTACAAATGAGAACAGACCAAACAAGAATGGAAATGTGAATGACCACTCTTTGCACCAGGCACATCCAGTTTGTTGTATAATTAAGCAATAAGGCCCAAGGGGGTGTGGTATATAGCCAATATACAACGGCTAAGCTAAGGTAAAACCTACAGGAGGGTAGCTCTCCAGGAACAGGGTTGGATTGAACACATACAGGATGTTAGCTCTCCAGGAACAGGGTTGGAGAGCCAGTAAAACCAAGATGTCTTTCCAGGATTTGAAATACGTATCAGATTTATTTTTTTGAAGTCTCCCTCCCCAGCCATCATTGTAAAAACACGTGAAATGGTCAGTTTATTTATGATCAACCTTGTCCTTCCTGAATGGAATACCATCATCAGCACAGAGGGCATGTCCCAAATGGCACCTTATTCCCTTTTAGTGCACAACTTTTTTACCAGGGCCCATACTAGGTTATATAGGGAGTAGTGTGCCATTTGGAATTCAGACAGTGTGTTCCACATGTGCTGGACTCCAGTGCATCTGTCTGTTCCTACCATAGCAGATGATTTCCATGTGAACTTCACATGACACATATCTTTGGAAAGGGAGATTTTCTGTGACAGGGAATTAAAGAGGGAACCAACAGGTAGACAGGTACTGCATGTATAAGAGCTGTAGTAAGACCTGGAACAGAGCCCGGTGGAGACCTGGAACAAAGCCCTGTGGAGACCTGGAACAGAGCCCTGTGGAGACCTGGAACAGAGCCCTGTGGAGTCCTGGAACAAAGCCCTGTGGAGACCTGGAACAGAGCCCTGTGGAGACCTGGAACAGAGCCCTGTGGAGTCCTGGAACAAAGCCCTGTGGAGACCTGGAACAGAGCCCTGTGTAGACCTGGAACAGAGCCCTGTGGAGTCCTGGAACAAAGCCCTGTGGAGACCTGGAACAGAGCCCTGTGGAGACCTGGAACAGAGCCCTGTGGAGAAACCATTCTGCCCTTTCTCACCCAGGTCAGCGTCAGAAAAGACACACACACACAACCAGGTCAGCGTCAGAAAAGACACACAACCAGGTCAGCGTCAGAAAAGACACACACATACAAGTCAGCGTCAGAAAAGACACACACACACACACAGGTCAGCATCAGAAAAGACACACACACACACACACACACACACACACACACAGGTCAGCGTCAGAAAAGACACACACACACACACAGGTCAGCGTCAGAAAAGACACACACACACAAACACAGGTCAGCGTCAGAAAATCAATACTCTTTGAAGCAACACACAGTGTGTTTTCCATCGATACTCTTTGAAGCAACAGACAGTGTGTTTTCCATCGATACTCTTTGAAGCAACAGAGAGTGTGTTTTCCATCGATACTCTTCGAAGCAACAGACAGTGTGTTTTCCATCGATACTCTTCGAAGCAACAGACAGTGTTTTCCATCAATACTCTTTGAAGCAACAGACAGTGTGTTTTCCATCGATAGTCTTTGAAGCAACAGACAGTGTGTTTTCCATCGATACTCTTCGAAGCAACAGACAGTGTGTTTTCCATCGATACTCTTCGAAAGCAACAGACAGTGTGTTTTCCATCGATACTCTTCAAAGCAACAGACAGTGTGTTTTCCATCGATACTCTTCAAAGCAACAGACAGTGTGTTTTCCATCGATAATCTTTGAAGCAACAGACAGTGTGTTTTCTCTCCTTCCCCTTCTTTTTCCCTTGCTTTTATCAGACTAAGAACAAAGAGCCAGACTGGGGATTTTTAATATCTTCCATTTCAAAGAGCAGCTTGCAATAATCAGGATGCTGTTAGCAATACTAACAGATGCTCTTCCGTTTATTATCTCATTCTTAGCTTTTTGATTTCCCCTTTAGTCGTGACAGAGGGAATATACTGTACATAATATACTGTACATAATATACTGTACATACATATACTGTACATAAATATATTGTACATACATATACTGTACATATACTGTACATACATATACTGTACATACACTGTACATAATATACTGTACATAATATACTGTACATACATATACTGTACATATACTGTACATAAATATACTGTACATAAATATACTGTACATACATATACTGTATATATACTGTACATATACTGTACATACATATACTGTACATACATATACTGTACATAATATACTATACCCCCCCCCCTCCACACACACACACACACACAGGCAGTACATTACACACTCCCCATGTCATATATCAACAAAAACATGCCGATCCATCAACATGTGGTGTGCCTCCTTCCCTCCGAGACACTGAGCCTCAGAGCCACACCTGTTCTGATTGTTGTACCAAGGTGAGTCAGCAGGAGAAAAACAGGGTGTGTGCAGTGCCCCAGGTTGTTTCACGTGGCTTCGCTCATTCACACCCACACATGTTCCTACTGTAACAGTCCAGCTGATTATCCAGTACCAGCTGCAAAACACACAGCCACTGAGCTGATCTGAGAGAGTCCATTGCAATTTGATCAATTCAAAGAAATTGAATTGAAATGGAATTGGTCCCAACCCTGATCCAAATGTGTCTTGTCGCTTGTCGTTTGACTGGTATTTCTGATGCCTATGACAGACGTCTAATTAACAATGCCTATAACAACCATTACTACAGGGATATTATAGTGTAGCATTGCATGGATTACTGAAAGGAAGTTTGAGAGAAACCCTAAAACAATGTTTGAACAAATACAACTCATGATGTGCAGAACCAGATTGTGATAATCTTGAGAACCCAAAGTGTACTTCAACTTTAGACAGCATACCAGGCTGATTGTTGCCCTTAAAGCAAAACCCGATACGCTCGACATGTTCAAGAAGTAATTGTTGGATTCTACGTAGCTAGAGCTTTTTACACATATTGGATCCAGATGTCCAAAAGGGCCATGAGTTGCGCTGCAACCCTTCACATGAATCTGAGAACATCTGGCAATTAAAAGTCCTGAACAATCGCAGGATGTTCATGGTCTTTATCTGTCTACTGACAGGCAGTACAGTTTGATATTCTCTCCAGAGCTCAGCTGAGACAAACTTCTGATTGCTGAACACACAACAGCAAAGATGACTCACTCTCTCTGTTATTGTTCACCATTGGGGATTCTGATAAAAGCAGACATTTAGGGAAACATACTGTCCACAGTTCCTCTATGTTAAATGTATTTAGCTGAATGATTGGTTTGCATTGTGCACTTGCAGTATGGGGCTGGTTTCCTGGACCAAGATGAAGCCTACTCCTGTTCTAACAAACACTTTCAAGAGAGTTGATTTGCCATTAATCTGGAACCAGGGAACTGGCCTTTGATGGCCGCTCGAAGACAAATTCAATGCTCCATGAGCAGCAGAATAGGCCTACAGACAGACAGGTTAGGGAGCAGCAACATGGGAGGCCTACAGACAGACAGGTTAGGGAGCAGCAACATGGGAGGCCTACAGACAGACAGGTTAGGGAGCAGCAACATGGGAGGCCTACAGACAGACAGGTTAGGGAGCAGCAACATGGGAGGCCTACAGACAGACAGGTTAGGGAGCAGCAACATGGGAGGCCTACAGACAGACAGGTTAGGGAGCAGCAACATGGGAGGCCTACAGACAGACGGGGAAGTGTATTGTTTAGCAGCCCAGTGGTCAGTCAGAGATTATGTAGTTCTAGTCCAGTCATTGGAGAGACTTTAGAACAGATGTTGCACATCCTGCTGATGCTTATCCATCCGCTGGGCCAAACCTACAGATACAGATACCATCAGATATAGACAGGCACACTGCATGGTATCCAGTAAGAATGTCTGTTCATCAAGTGTGTGGGGACCATTTGGTCTGAGCATCCATTTGGCCAATACCTAAACAAAGTCTGCATCAAAATATTCTTCTAAACTCATGGACAGATCTTCCGTTAGTTCAGGGCTGTCAGACTCAGGACAATAATACAATAACAATGTTCGGCCACAATTACATTAATGTCTGACCGTCCTGTAGATAAACAAAGCTATAGAACAATCAGTCTCTACAACTTAACTGTCACGTAGAATAGGTTATAATCTGAACCCTTTTAGTATGATTAAAGTACAATACGCATAACAAGCTGATGAATAATGACAGGGAGTGAACATGCATCAAGCTGTCTTCTCAGTGTCATCAACAAGTTGCACAACCATCTGAAAACATCTACAGATAGCAAGACATCAGTTCCACCCGTGCTCTCCTTTCCACCTTGCACAGGATGTCCAAGTTGAGATACCAAAGAGCTGAAGTTATGACTGCCAGACAGCAGACACTGTGATTACAACCGTGTAGATGCAGCTTTATTATGACGATGTGGAATGTAGAAACAAGCCCTAATTTATCCCTAGTTAGTTTGTTTATTTATTCATGTTTTAAATTCCCCATTATACTATGAACATGTACCGGTGGTTACGTCCTAAATAGCACCCTATTCCCTACATAGTGCACTACTACCTATGGGCTCTGTTCAAAAGTAGTGCCCTATATCTGGAAAAGGGTGCCATTTGGGACAACGAATATGTGAAGCAGGGTGCTAACAGGAAAGACTGGGTTCACTAGGCTGGGCTAACCCATACAGAGAGCAGACTTGCTATCGCCTGAGGTTTCCCCATCACATGCCTGTCTCTGTCTGCTAATGACAGGCGAACCATAGCCAGAGCCAAGCTCCCACTCCCAGCCTCATGATGTACTGAACTCTATCCACCATAAGCACTTCACTGCTAGAAGCCCATGCCAAGAGCTGAGATTGTATAACGGGGTGCAGGAATAAAACACAAGAGCACTATACTTTTTGCGGGCCTTTATTTTTTATCCCTTACTAGCTCTGACTTTACTGACAGCTATGGCAACTGCTTGGCATCCGACCACAAAGGCGCTAAAGAGGGTAGTGTGAACGGCCCAGTACATCACTGGGCCCGAGCTCCCTGCCATCCAGTACCTCTATACCAGGTGGTGTCAGAGGAAGGCCCTAAACATGGTCAAAGACTCCAGCCACCCAAGTCATAGACTGTTCTCTCTGCTACCGCACGGCAAGCAGTACCGATGCACCAAGTCTGGAACCAAAAAGCCCCTGAACAGCTTCTACCCCCAAGCCATAAGACTGCTAAATAGTTAAGTAGTTAACCAAAAAGCTGGCCGGACTATCTGCATTGACACTTTATGCATACGCTGCTGTTACTGTTTATTATCTATCCTGCTACCTAGTCACTTTATTCCTAGTTATATGTACATATCTAACTCAATTATCTCATACTCCTGAACATCGACTCAGTACTGGCACCCTGTGTATAGTCAAGTTATCGTTACGCATTGTGTATCCATTCCGTGTTTTACTTTTATTATTTCTCTATTTTCTTTCTCTCAGTATTGTTGGGAAGGCCCCGTAATTAAGCATTTAACTGTTAGTCTACACCTGTTGTTTTACAAGCATGTGACAAATTTTATTTTGATTGAGGAATTGTTTTTTATTATTAAAACTCATTTTTCAACCACTCCACAGATTTCATGTTAACAAACTATACTTTTGGCAAGTCGGTTAGGACATCTACTTCGTGCATGACACAAATAATTCTTCCAACAATTGTTTAGAGACAGATTATTTTACTTATAATTCACTATATCACAAGTTTACATACACTAAGTTGACTGTGCCTTTAAACAGAAAATGATGTCATGACTTTAGAAGCTTTTGATAGGCTAATTCACATCGTTTGAGTCAATTGGAGGTGGACCTGTGGATGTATTTCAAGGCCTACCTTCAAACTCAGTGCCTCTTTGCTCAACATCATGGGAAAATCTATAGAAATCAGCCAAGACCGCAGAAAAAAATGTGTAGACCTCCACAAGTTCATCCTTGGGAGCAATTTCCAAACGCCTGAAGGTACCACTTTCATCTGTACAAACAATAGTACGCAAGTATAAACACCATGGGACCCCGCAGCTGTCATACCGCTCAGGAAGGAGACGCGTTCTGTCTCCTAGTGATGAACAATCCCAGAACAACAGCAAATGAAAAAGGGGGAGGCTTGCAAGCCGAAGAACACCATCCCAAACGTGAAGTACAAGGGTGGCAGCATCATGTTGTGGGGGTGCTTTGCTGCAGGAGGGACTGGTGCACTTCACAAAATAGATGGCATCGTGAGGAAGGAAAATTATGTGGATATATTGAAACAACATCTCAAGACATCAGTCAGGAAGTTAAAGCTTGGTCGCAAATGGGTCTTTCAAATGGACAATGACCCCAAGCATACTTCCAAAGTTATGGCAAAATGGCTTAAGGACAACAAAGTCAAGGTATTGCAGTGGCCATCACAAAGCCCTGACCTCAATCCTATAGAATATTTGTGGGCAGAACTGAAAAAGCGTGTGCGAGCAAGGAGGCCTACAAACCTGACTCAGTTACACCAGTTCTGTCAGGAGGAATGGGCCAAAATTCACCCAACTTATTGTGGGAAGCTTGTGGAAGGCTACCTGAAACATTTGACATATGTTAAACAATTTAAAGACAATGCTACCAAATACTAATTGAGTGTATGTAAACTTCTGACCCATTGGGAATGTGATGAAAGAAATAAAAGCTGAAATAAATAATTCTCTCTACTATTATTCTGACATTTCACATTCTTAAAATAAAAGTGGTGATCCTAACTGACCTAAGACAGGGAATTTTTACTAGGATATATGTTTGGGACTTGCACCGGTGGAGAAATGTAAGATGTGCTTAGCTATCATCACCTACACAATCTTCATATATGTTCTGATTTAATGGTGATTCATAAATGTGAATGATTTACATTTGCGCTGCAGGTAATCTAACCAATCGAAAATAAACTCTTGCATTTGTCAGTCATCTTCAGTAATGTGGGAGAATATATCTGAAGCTCAGACACCCTGTGATAAGCCGGGTACTGAGGAAGCCTTCTGCATAACACAGCCCTCCCCTTAGAAGCCAGGCCTTTTAAGTGGAATCAATGATCAAACCACATTGCGAAACCCAGGACAACCATTTAGGCTTTTACATAGGAGAGAGAAGTCAGCGCAGGCTGACCTGTCCAGTTCAACGAGGTCAGTCAATCAGACCATGGTATGCGTTTTACGTAATGAGCAAATCCTGTGATCGATTTAACCTCTGTCAATATGTTATCAAAAGAAGGCTAAGTGCGTCTATCTAGAACTCGTCGGTCGGCGCAACAGTAGATACTAGATTTATAAAACACACATTTTACTAGACCCATTCACTGACTGCACGAATGGAAAACTAGCTCATCTTATTGTCAGATCCCATTATAACGGAGCTGATCTGGACACCAGCATCGGAACCACTGGATGAGGAAAGGAAACAAGGACAGAAATAGACAGGCATGTGTGTCGGAGGTAATAGGGGGGCAATTTCCCATTCACTGGATCTGAAAACCACCCAGATCTGCGTCCCAAATGGCACCCTTTTCCCTATATAGTGTACTACTTTCGATCAGGGCCCATAGGGAATCGCGTACCATTTGGGACGCAGACCAGGTCATATAGCCTAGCTAGCGACATGTGTGTTACATTTTGGTTCGAGTCGGGAACATTTGGAATTGATTTTGGTCGGTCGGTCAGAGCTGTTTTGGTGCCATTGGGATCAGATCACTCAGACTGCAGAGTGGAGCAGAGTGGAGCACTCTGGTTCTAGAGAGTTGCTAAGATCAATATTAGCAGGGTGCTGACAGGCCAATCGGCCCTTAGTTACCCTGGGCTCCGATAGAAGGGTTTAGATACCTCTGATGACAACCAACCACATACATACACACTTTTCACCAGCCCAGACCTGATCCCTCCCTCTCATTCAGCCATATGCTAGCTAACTCCCAATTTTCTAAACTCATCCTTTTCCACAGGACCCTGGATACCCGCCTCCCTCCTCCCTTGTTGCCAGGAATGTTTCTGATTCAGAGCCCTGCCTGCATTACATGTGCTAATCCAGCGGGATGAGTCGCTGGGATTGAACAGGGACCAGTGTGAGTAATGAGTTTTTACAGGCTAAGCTTTGGATGCATGGGGACTCCAGCTGCCAATCAGAGATGGCTTGGAGTCTCTAGTGACCGAGCTGCTTCATACAGGGGCTAAGCATGTAACAACATCCATTCAGCCATCTATCCCCTTGGAAACGGATGTGGTATTGAGCAGATAAGGAGGATACAGTATATTCAATCACGACACAGCCAAAAACCAACTGCCCCGTGCCCTCACTCTTCATTGAAAAATAGCGACAGGGAGACTACTAACTCAGAACAGTCAGGGGTATTAAGACAAGGCCAAAGTTCCTGGCCCCATTGACCTTTCTCACAGCCTAGCTCTAGTACTCACTTTGGTGTTAGAAAAACTCCACCTCCGACTCAAACACACAAAGTCATGGTGGATGCCAGACCAGAGTTCCAGTCACAAACAGAACAATGCTAGAAACCACAGTAACACCCAGAGATCCTAAAAACAGTAACACTCAACAGTGCACTTATGATAAACAATCTGACATGCAAGCTGTGTGTGTGTGTGTGTGTGTGTGTGTGTGTGTGTGTGTGTGTGTGTGTGTGTGTGTGTGTGTGTGTGTGTGTGTGTGTGTGTGTGTGTGTGTGTGTGTGTGTGTGTGTGTGTGCGTTTGTGCGCGTGCGTGTGTGTGTGTGTGTGCGTATGTGTGTGTGTGAGCGTGCGTGCGTGCATATGCATTTGTTGGCACACCCTAGGAAGAAATGCATGCGAGTCTCATTATAGTTTTTGGGTTCAGGGCTCCCTGCATTCCCAGTTCACACCACACAGAGACAGACGGAGTGTTGTTTTCCTTTGAATTATGATAGACACATTCTGAGCACATAGCTGCCTAAATACAGAGGGAGTAAAAGGGAGTAAAATTCCACTGTGCCTGTAGCATACTAGTCATACTTCCCTTACAGTTAGTTGTCCATAGTGGAACAGAAGCAGCCACAGATTTCCACTGAGATCCATTACTGTTGTTGTTCCCCTGTTGAAACTCTGACCTGGAATAACATACAGACAGAAGAAGTCTTCTTACTCTTTCATTTAGAAAACATTGAAACAATCCTCTTACCTTTTTATACAACAGCAGTAGATCCTCTTATACGGGTAAACATCCTCGTTATAAAGTACAGTCCAGGCAGTCAAGCGAGCTCCACAGAACAGAGTGAGTGCTGCTCTGCTCTCTACAGGCAGCCAGCCAGCGCTAGTAGAGACCAGATGACAGAGAACGTGAGAAGAGCTGAAGACAGAGCTTCCTACGTCTCCAGCAGTGAGATCACCACAACCACAGTCCAGGAAAGGCGAGAAACACATCCAGCACCAGCCTCATCCAGTAGAACAACCCGGAACAGAAAGATCTCCTCAGCATGGACATAGCATTGTGACATCCACGGGTTGAGTCAGTGAACCGTGGTCACTGAACCGTAGCTGTAGTTGAGCCTCTGTCTGTCTCCACACAGCCTTACGGTCAGTCACAAACTATCACACAGAACAGTCTCTCTATTCTACAGTAACACTACAGTAACACTGGGCCCTATCAATCTATCTAAGTGTAACTCACTCTAATCCAGTAAAGTCTCCACACTGAAACGATATCTGGAAGTGGCTACACTGAGTCAGAGCACACAGGCTCTGAGCCTATGGACAGAAACACACAAACCCACAGATGTTGGCTTCTGCTGCCGCTGCAGTCAGCCAACCCTCATCCCTATGCCATGCCACACCCCCAGTGACCAGCCGTGTTTCTATTGGAGGGAGTCAGAGCTGGGCTCCTCCCACTGCTTTCTGTTCCACTTAGAGAAGTGGTGTGTGTGTGTGTGTGTGTGTGTGGGTGTGTGTGTGTGGGTGTGTGTGTTTCCTGCTCTATTGACTCTCCTGGGAGAAAGATCAATACTCTTAGCGACATGGACCATCTGTATGCAGATTGGGTTACACTGGCAGGAGCTCTATTGTAGAAGATCAACTCATCACACACCATAACATATTATCTATCACTAACAATCAATCATTTCACAGATTAGCCCAACATAACGTACACTGCGCTACAATGGCTGGATCTGTCGTCCTGCCTTCCATCCACCAGACAGACACCAGAATACTAACCCATTACTGTCTGACACACACACTACAGACACACACACACATACTGTATCTGCCTCTGAGGCAATCCTTCAATCTGCTTTAAGACTAAATTTCCCATCAACCACCACCAGTGTGGCACGTAGCCTAGCGGTTAAGAGCGTTGGGCCAGTAACCGGAAAGGTTGCTGGTTTGAATCACAGAGCCAGCAACGTGGAAAAATCTACCGTTCCGCCTTTAAGAAAGGCAGTTAACCCCCAACAACAACTGCTCTCTGGGTGCTGATGACGTCGATTAAGGCAGCCCCCCTACACCTCTCTGATTCAGAGGTTAAATCCGTAAGACGTATTTCGGTTGAATGCATTCAGTTCCCTTTCCCAGTGTTTTGACTTATGATTGTGATTCGGGTTGCACATTTTGGGGAATATTCAGTGGTGGAAACTTTCCGTGGGAATTAACAGGAATATATGGGAATTAAAGGGAATATATGGGAATTCACTGAAATATATGCACATTAATATTAATACCATTTAAATGTAATGTTTTTTTAAATTGGATATATTTACCATATCATATGGAGACAGAAACAGAAACATTTGACCTTGTAGACACAATTGCAAATGATTAAATCCTTCCATTTCGAATTGAACTTTAATTAAATGAGTTGACTCTTCACATGGAATGATTTCACTGAACAACAAAAGAAAGGGAATATTGAATGATCCCCAATGATCCATCGCATCTCCTGTAAAATGATAGTCTAGAAACTAAAGCTTTGGTTGTCTTCCTCTCAGGCTTCCATGTCTTCTCCCTGGACCTCTTCAATGTCCACCTCTTGGCTTCCGGTTATGGCTTGTACGTGATCGGTTAGACTCATCAACTCTCCTGCGATACTTGTAAATATCTTTGTAAAACCCTGTTAATAGTTGTTTTTGTGATTCTAATCCGATTTATGAACATATATACTCTATAAAGAACGACAAATGTCACCCAAAAAAGACGAACAGAAAAAGAAAGACGAACAAAAGAAAACCGAGGCAACATGTGCTTGCGGCAGCATGGCTGGGATAAACGCCGCAGACAAGGTCATGTCTGCTGATATCAAGCTAGTGGAGGATACACCTGCTTGGTTTGTGAGTGAAATGGGAAAATTCACCGCAGCCATACAGTTAATGCTGGGAGGACGGCTGGATGGACTGGATGCTTCAGTGGAGAAATTTGAAGGTGGCCTGAACTTTACTAATGCAAAGGTGGCTAAGTGTAAGGAATATCAGGCAGCCATAGTGGACGTGAGACAGGATTTAAACGACGAAGCAGAGAAGCTCTCGGCTAAAGTGGTGGAGCTGGAAGCGAGACTTGATGGATATGAGAACAGACAGAGGAGGAAGAATTTACAGATTATGGGATTCCCCGAAGGAGTAGAAGGGAAAGATGCCGTGGGCCTCCTGGAAAGGTGGCTCCCTGATGTCCTACAAATACAGACAACACCGGAGATTGAGAGGGCGCATCGCATAATGAGACGTACCCAGCCAGCATTGGATAGAACGCCCAGACCCCGTGCCTTCGTTCTGAAGTTGCTTCGCTACAAGGATGTGGTGATGATACTGGAAGCGGCACGGAAGAACGAGAATCTTCTCTACGGTAACTCCAAGATAATGGTATTTCCCGACCTGTCGCCGTCCCTTCACGCGAGGAAAATGGCTTTCAACCCATTTAAGAAAAAGCTACGCCATGCAGGAGTAAAATACGGGATGTTTTTTGCCGCCACCTTCAAGGTTGACACACGAGATGGAGCCACATGTTCATTCGTCTCGGTTGAGGCCGCGGACACATTCATAAGAAGGGAATACTCAAGAGATTTAAAATTGACTTTTTCACGCAAGCCAAAATGCCAGTAAGTGAATAAATATGTTAGTTTTGCAATTCCGAGCGAGCTGACAGAAAGGGCTCTAGTTTACCTGCCGTTTTCCTTCTTAGACCATAATAGCCTTTTTCCCCGAAATCCATACTGGAGTCATTTAAAGATTTTAGACTGGTAAAAGTGACATAAGACTGTGCGAGACTTGGTTGGACCTTCGGAGGGCGGTTTGAGGGGAGGTGGTGCATTTTCTAGGACTGGATTTCTTTGCACGTTTTGTTTAACTGCTATGGGGAAGTATGTTTAATTACATGAAACAACTCCATTTCAGTTGAGCTCTATTATCAAAGACAAGGCTGGTAGATATGTAATTATACAGGGTTCTATTTACTCAGAATCTTTAACACTACTTCATGTCTATGGTCCTAATTACGATGATCCACAATTTTTCCAGAACATGTTTATTAACTTGTCAGGCCCTCCCACTGAAATCTTTATTGGGGGGGATTTTAATTTGGTGTTGGATCCAGGTATTGATAGATCATCCAAAAAAACTGGCAACCTTACTCAGAGTGCGAAGGTGGTTAAGAGAGAAATGCTTGGCCTGGTTTTGGTTGACGTATGGCGAGCACAAAATAAGGGGAAACATGAATACTCTTTTTATTCGCCGTTCACGATAGTTATTCACGGATTTATCTTTTTTTGGGCCCTTTTTCCAAGTTACATCTCATACCTCCCTGTGAATATCTCGCCAAAACTATATCAGATCATGCGGCTCTATTGGTTACTATTCCAGCGTCAAATATGACAAAACCCTCGAAGAGGTGGAGATTTGGAGTCTATTTACTTAATGACACAGACTTTGTGGATTATCTTAATAGGCACATTGACACATTTTTAACTATTAATCAGAACTCTTCAACACCGGATATAGTGTGGGACTCAATGAAGGCTTATTTGAGGGGGGTTATTAATTCCTACACATCAAGAAAGCGTAGGTTATACAACTCTCAAGTCCAGCCGTTGGAGCAAGATATTAAACGTTTGGACAGAAAACACATTGAAACATCGGACACTGACATTCACCAAAAGCTCAAGGACAAACAATTGGAATTCAATACTCTCACAACACGTAAGACTGAAAACGCTATAATAAGGCTGAGGCACAGGTACTATGAGCAGGGGGATAAAGCTGGTAAACTGTTGGCATGGCAAATTCGTAATGAAGAGGCTGGTAGAGCAATACATACTATCACATGGGACAACAACGATCTTAATAGACCTGCAGACATAAACACAGACTTCCTAAAATACTATGAAAATCTCTATAAGTCCCAGGGCAACTTTCCGGATTAAACCAAAGAGTTTTTTGATAAAATTGAGTTGGTAACTCTGACGGACGAACGGAGGGATGATCTGGAAGGTCGGCTAACTAAACAAGAGGTGGTTGAAGCTATATCTAGAATCTCGTCAGGAAGACGTTTATAACCAAGTTGATTGAACCCCTGCTTTCCATGTACAACAAAGCTCTAAAGACTGGTAAACTCCCAGGATCACTAGAACAAGCTTTAATAACAGTTTTACCGAAACCACGTAAAGATCCCAAACTATGTGGGTCTTATCGGCCTATTTCGATCCTCTGTCATGACTATAAAGTGTTTTCAAAGGTCTTGACACTTAGACTTGAAAAACTTTTACCAGGACTAGTGGGTATTGACCAGACTGGCTTTGTTCAGAACCGCTCGTCAATAGATAATGTTAGAAGGGTTTTTAACATCATTCACTGTGCTAGAGCTGAAAAGTCACCCTGTATTGCTGTGTCCTTAGATGCTGAGAAGGATCTATTTGAAACGAGGCAAGAATGAATTTTGGACCCCAATTTCTGGCCTTAGATAAATTGCTTTATGAACATCCTGTCGCTCAGATACAGACTAATGGTAATATCTCCTCTAGCTTCCTTTTGTCTACACGACAGGGCTGCTGTCTTTCGCCTCTCCTGTTCGCTCTAGCTATTGAGCCTTTGGCAGTGGCTATCAGAGCCCACCCTTCAATTGGCGGTATACAGGTAGGGGAGCAGACCCATGCTATTTCCCTATACGCGGATGACATCATTACTTTTCTAGCCCAACCTGATATATCCATTCCGGCCCTCAAATGTTTGTTCGGTGAACTGCTGACAGGAATGTTGTAAAAAAAAAAACTCAATAAATATAATGTTTAAAAAAAATGTCCACCTCTTGAACATCAGACTCTGAGGCCTCATCTTCACTGTCACTTTCCAACCTTGTTGAGGATGGCTCATTGTCAGGCTCAAAAAGCCTCAAATTTGCCCGGATGGCCACAAAGATTTCAACCCTTGTATTGGTCAGCCTGTTGCATGCTTTGGTGTGTGTGTTCCCAAACAAGGACCAGTTGCGCTCTGAGGTGGCAACAGGGGAAAGAGCCTCAGATCCACAAAGTCCCTTCCACCAGGTGTCTGATGAGATATGTTGGCACGACTGCCATATTGCATCTCCATCCCAAAGCCCTTGCTTGGAAGTGTACTTCGCCAGACTGCCAAGAACTTTGCCCTCATCCAGGCCAAGGTGGCGAGACACGGTAGTGATGACACCATAGGCCTTGTTGATCTCTGCACCAGACAGGATGCTCTTGCCAGCATACTTGGGGTCCAACAAGTACGCTGCGGCGTGTATGGGCTTCAGGCAGAAGTCTTCACGCTTTTTGATGTATTTCAGAAGTGCAGTTTCCTCTGCTTGGAGCAACAGTGAAGTGGGCAGGGCAGTACGGATTTATTCTCTTACATCTGCAAGCAGAGTATAACATCAGACAGGATGGCATTGTCTCCCTCAATCCGTGCAATGGCTACTGCTATAGGTTTCAGGAGTTTCAGGCTGCTTACTAGTCTCTCCCAAAATACAGAATCCAGGAGGATCCTCTTGGTGGGGCTGTCCATATCGGCAGACTGTGATATGGCCATTTCTTTGAGAGACTCCTTCCCCTCCAGGAGACTGTCAAACATGATGGCAACACAAACCCAATGGGTGTTGCTGGGCAGCTTCAATGTGGTGCTCTTTTTCCTTCTCACTTTGAGGTAGATTGCTGCTATAACTTGATGACCCTTCACATACCTAACCATTTCCTTGGCTCTCTTGTAGAGTGTATCCATTGTTTTCAGTCCCATGATGTCCTTGAGGAGCAGATTCAATGCATGAGCAGCACAGCCAATGGGTGTGATGTGAGGGTAGGACTCCTCCACTTTAGACCAAGCAGCCTTCACGTTCGCAGCACAGAAAAAAAAAAAGATGAATTGTTAAGCAGTTAGATTAAACAACTCCTTTGTAAGATAAATGTTTTAAAATGAAACATGTATGGAAACAGGTGAATTAACACTACTCAGTTAGTGTGCTCAAGCAAGCTAAAACCCACACGCTAGCAAAAACTAACTAGCAGAAATTGTTAACAAGTTAGAAATTATTTAAAACACACTTTGCTGTAGGCTACTATTTACTAGTTAACAAAAAATGATGTATGTCATATAAAATATATTCACCCCACCCAGTATTGTAATCAAAACTTACCAAAAAAAACATGTAGTCCTTGGCTCAGACAGTGTAGTAGTGTGTGCTCAATAGCATCTCATTAGTGTGCAAGATCTTGAGAATCAGCTGTACATGTGATGGAGGAGTGCACTGGACATGTGATGGAAGAATGCACAGCATGCAGAGGGTTGCAATTCCATTGAATTTGGGATAGTTTAACCAAAATATGCAACAAGACCTAGAATTGCCTTATGTGTATCCCACAAAAAAGGGATTCACTGTTATAAGCTAACTTTTTTGATGAATTTAAGCAAAATTCCCCAAATTCCAGAGCTTAACTTCCCATGGAAAATTTACCGGAAAGTTTCCGACCCTTTGCAACCCTAATTGTGATTCAAGTGGATAATCACTTTGGGCTAATCATAGTCACTACCATTTATTCAATTGAGATATTTCAGATTTCATACACACAGGCAGAGCTTCTTTCCATCCATGGCTGTAATTATTTCCTCTGTTGGCAGTATATTAGCATATCTAACCCTGTAATTCTACACGTTATAAAGAGATGAATGTCGCATGGTGGTGAGGTAGAATTCTGAATGGTTGTTGATGTTTCTCGTCTTTCCTAGCTGCAACTGATTCTTATTGGACAATTAAATAGGATATTTTTGTTAGTGTTTGCAAAGTGACAGCTCTTTTGTTTGAGACCTAGCACCGTTGGGATCATTCTAGATGTGTTTTCCCCACCATTTGATTTATATCGATAAAAAGGGAACACAATACCATACTATACTCACTGCGATACTACACCCAATGTAAGGTGGGAGTGTCATTTCAAGCATTTTAGATCTGCAAAACACAATGAAACTTCCCTGAGGAATTCATCTGCAACAGATGAAGGCTGGAGCAGCAAAACACATTGCAATAACACAATGCTGAGCTTAAAGGTTTACAGTAAGTAACTCTGGGTTCATACCAAATGGCACCTTATATAGTGCACTATGGGCCCTGGTCAAAAGTAGTGCACTAAATAGGGAATAGGGTGCCATTTGGGATGCAACCTCTGTCCACTCCAGTCAGTAAACAGCATGCTAGTGTTTCTGTGGATGACTGAACTTTGCCCAAATAATACCCAGCAGCATTCGCTCTCATGTTGGTTTTCTCAGATAGTTGCTAAGTAGAGGAATAAAACAGGGTTTCCCCTGCTGCCAGAATCCTCTTTAATGAGTGAATGGATAAAGGCTTGCTCTGATTTTTTTTTTAACTTAACTTGGCACATGCTTCTCTCAGTGCAAAGCCCTCTCATGTACAAAGTCTCATTCACTAGGCTGTTGGAAAATACAGCATCATTCATGACACATACAGTGTATCAATGACAAATAAGAAGCAGAGAGCAATTTATCTATACTCTCACATGCTGTGAAATGAATGTCACACAGAGATACTGTGACACAATTCTCAGACAACTGGTGGTCTAGACTCCATTAGTATGTAGACATTAAGTCATTGAAAAGTATTCAATGGTATCAAAAACACAGGAGCCAATCTAATGGAGCATGTTATAAGCTATTCATTGGACTCAGCAATCCTCCTCCCCTCTAGAAAGAGGACTTTGTCCATGTCATAGAGACAAACAGAGCAGGGCCTGGCTGCCCTCAGAGAGGGAACCAGTGTTTGCCAGCAGTCAGCACACTGGGTTGGCCTGGCTGTCTAAGTATTCCTGCCCAGTCTGCAGAGGCTCAGTGGCTGGCTGATAGTAACTGGTCAGTGGTCAGACAGACTGACATTCCCCTCTGGGGCCAGAAAGCTGAGGACAGCTCTCCTTCAGTCTCATTCACGCAGCCTGCAGCCTGCCAGGCTCCTAGTAAATAGCATGGCCACCATCACTGCTGTAATGAAACAAACCGGCCTTGATGCTTTCCCTCTCTGGGATTGCCTAACTGATGCACTGTCAGTGTCTGTCAGTGGAGACTGTAGAGGAATGCCACGGATGGACGAACGTGCACGCACACACACACACACACACACACACACACACACACACACACACACACACACACACACACACACACACACACACACACAGTCATAATATCATATTGCGCGGCTGCAAAACACTCCTCTGATTACAGATATACTGTCTTTTAATGTGATATGTGGAATATTCAAGCTAATTTTTATGACAGTGGTTGAAAAGCCTGGGAAATAAAACAGCCTGCGCGTGTTTTATGCATGCTATGTTCCCAGACATTTAGAACCACCTAAGCTGTGTTTTGGGAAAGGGAGAGTCTTGTTTTTCCCTCTTGGCGTGCCTCGACAGGATAAGCTGATCCATCGAAGGAGTGGCACACACACCTCAATAACCCGACCTGGAATATCTGCAAACTCTGGAGACAAATCTCACAATGGGTCATGATCTGACACAATCAATCACACATTCACATTTCCAGCTGAATCCAACATAATGACAGATGTCTGCTTTGATGCATAGGGCTTAGTTAGTTACAGGACATAGTTAGAACATCACCAGGATGTAAACACTAATCATCTACAGTTTCATGAAACATCCAAACATGATAACTATCTCTGTGAGAATTACATTTGGCTGAAACACATGGCATTGCTTTTGTTTGGGTCCCAGTCGTGCTGTGGAACAGGCTGTCTCCTTTCTCTATCATCAGCAGGGCACTGTGGTCAGTTAGCTGCTGCCTCATTAGCACGCTGAAGTGAGCTGTCGGACACTTACAGTGGGGAGATCAAGTATTTGATACACTGCCGATTTTGCAGGTTTTCCCACTTACAAAGCATGTAGAAGTCTGTAATTTTTATCATAGGTACTCTTCAACTGTGAGTGACGGAATCTAAAACAAAAATCCAGAAAATCACATTGTATGATTTTTAAGTAATTAATTTGCATTTTATTGCATGACATAAGTATTTGATACATCAGAAAAGCAGAACTTAATATTTGGTACAGAAACCTTTGTTTGCAATTACAGAGATCATACATTTCCTGTAGTTCTTGACCAGGTTTGCACACACTGCAGCAGGGATTTTGGCCCACTTCTCCAGATCCTTCAGGTTTTGGGTCGCTGGGCAATACGGACTTTCAGCTCCCTCCAAAGATTTTCTATTGGGTTCAGGTCTGGAGACTGGTTAGGCCACTCCAGGACCTTGAGATGCTTCTTACGGAGCCACTCCTTAGTTGCCCTGGCTGTGTGTTTCGGGTCGTTGTCATGCTGGAAGACCCAGCCACGACCCATCTTCAATGCTCTTACTGAGGGAAGGAGGTTGTTGGCCAAGATCTCGCGATACATGGCCCCATCCATCCTCCCCTCAATACGGTGCAGTCGTCCTGTCCCCTTTGCAGAAAAGCATCCCCAAAGAATGATGTTTCCACTTCCATGCTTCACGGTTGGGATGGTGTTCTTGGGGTTGTACTCATCCTTCTTCTTCCTCCAAACACGGCGAGTGGAGTTTAGACCAAAAAGCTCTATTTTTGTCTCATCAGACCACATGACCTTCTCCCATTCCTCCTCTGGATCATCCTGATGGTCATTGGCAAACTTCAGACGGGCCTGGACATGCGCTGGCTTGAGCAGGGGGACCTTGTGTGCGCTGCAGGATTTTAATCCATGACGGCGTAGTGTGTTACTAATGGTTTTCTTTGAGACTGTGGTCCCAGCTCTCTTCAGGTCATTGACCAGGTCCTGCCGTGTAGTTCTGGGCTGATCCCTCACCTTCCTCATGATCATTGATGCCCCACGAGGTGAGATCTTGCATGGTGCCCCAGACCGAGGGAGATTGACCGTCATCTTGAACTTCTTCAATTTTCTAATGATTGCGCCAACAGTTGTTGCCTTCTCACCAAGCTGCTTGCCTATTGTCCTGTAGCCCATCCCAGCCTTGTGCAGGTCTACAATTTTATCCCTGATGTCCTTACACAGCTCTCTGGTCTTGGCCATTGTGGAGAGGTTGGAGTCTGTTTGATTGAGTGGGTGGACAGGTGTCTTTTATACAGGTAACGAGTTCAAACAGGTGCAGTTAATACAGGTAATGAGTGGAGAACAGGAGGGCTTCTTAAAGAAAAACTAACAGGTCTGTGAGAGACGGAATTCTTACTGGTTGGTAGGTGATCAAATACTTATGTCATGCAATAAAATGCAAATTAATTATTTAAAAATCATACAATGTGACTTTCTGGATTTTTGTTTTAGATTCCGTCTCTCACAGTTGAAGTGTACCTATGATAAAAATTACAGACCTCTACATGCTTTGTAAGTAGGAAGACCTGCAAAATCGGCAGTGTATCAAATACTTGTTCTCCCCACTGTATCTTAGATAGCCCTTACACTATTCCCTGTGAGAAACACATTTACCCTGCCTGAATCACAATTCTCTGGAAAGTGTACACTTGTGCACGCCTCTGAAAATATTTACAGTAAATAGCATTTGATTCGTGTAAGTTTGGGCTCCCGAGTGGTGCAGCGGACTAAGGCACTGCATCTCAGTGCAAGAGGCTCAACTACGAATCCGGGCTGTATCACATCCGGCTGTGATTGGGAGTCCCATAGAGCGGCGCACAATTGGCCCAGCGTCGTTCGAGTTTGGCTGGGGTAGGCTGTCATTGTAAATAAGAATTTGTTCTTAACTGACTTGCCTAGTTAAATAAAGGTTAATAAGCATAGGCTATATCCAAGATATAGGAGCATAGGAGCATAGGAGATCCAAGATGGCGTAACAGTGTAGACTTATTTTTTGTTGTCCCGTCTCGTGTCCCTTGTAAATAGTTTGTAGTAGTTTGTAATTTTTCTTTACATACATTTTTATTTTTGTTCCCGTTTTACCCCTCCTGCAAGCCACCTTACCCAATGCGATTCGGATCAAATATCCGTGCTTTTCCACTATTTAACTGAACCGCAGTCAAAGGTTAGCCTGCTAGCTAGCTTGCTAACCAGCCATCGCTAACCACTGCTAGCGGTCCTCACCTCCGCTCTGGTTTGCTCAGACAGCTTTTAGTTCGGACAATATTGGCCAGTCTGCTCAGCGCGCTACCAACCCAGCGCTTATCGGACTACGTTCCCTTCCACCTCACCGGATTTCCACTGAAAGTACCGGACCACCACACCGGATCATCACAGCTAGCTAGCTGCATTCGAGTGACCGACGCTTATAGCTAACCTCCATTGTTTACACGCTACCAATGCTAGCGTGAGCTAGGCTCATCTCCCGGACATCCGACGTGTGCTAGCTACTCTCCCGGGCCCAGTACCTTGTCAACCTACCTGGACCTTCTACTGTCGACACGGAACCCCACTGAGCCACCGTGTCTGGTCTGCCGACGAAATTGTCCGACGTGGTCTCAACAGGGTTCTCCTCTGCGATGTCGCCGAAGATCCATCTGCTAGCTCCGGCCTGCTAGCCCAGCCTGCTAGCCCAGCCTGCTAGCTCCGGCCTGCTAGCCCAGCCTGCTAGCCCAGCCTGCTAGCCCAGCCTGCTAGCCCAGCCTGCTAGCTCCGGCCTGCTAGCCCAGCCTGCTAGCTCCGGCCTGCTAGCTCCGGCCTGCTAGCCCAGCCTGCTAGCCCAGCCTGCTAGCCCCGGCCTGCTAGCCCAGCCTGCTAGCCCAGCCTGCTAGCTCCGGCCTGCTAGCCCAGCCTGCTAGCTCCGGTCTGCTAGCCCCGGCCTGCTAGCTCCGGCCTGCTAGCTCCAGCCTGCTAGCCCAGCCTGCTAGCCCCGGCCTGCTAGCCCAGCCTGCTAGCCCAGCCTGCTAGCCCAGCCTGCTAGCTCCGGCCTGCTAGCCCCGGCCTGCTTACACTCTGAACGCCGTGCCCATTTGATCTGATCCCCGGCTCACCACTTTGCTATTCATCGGATCCTATGATTGCTCAGCTCCACAGCTGATGCCTGCAGGACTGTTTGGTTATATGGTATTTCTTTCTGTTTAACTATCAGGCCTCAGGTCCTGTGTGTAGTACATCACTTTTTCTAACTGACCCTCTTTGTCCATTCATCTCCATTACCCGTCGTTGTCTTAGCTCTCTTAATTAACTGTTATTTTTTTATTTTATTTTTTCTGCCCCTTTCTTATTTCAATATGCCTTGTCTTTTGCTGTTCAGGCTAGCTATTATTGTTTTATTTCACTGTAGAGCCCCCAGTCCTGCTCAACTGGCCTCTGATAGCTCCTTTGTTCCTCCCCCCACACATGCGGAGACCTCACCTGGCTTAACTGGTGTCTCCAGAGATGCAACCTCTCTCTTCATTACCCAACGCCTAGGTTTACCTCCACTGAACTCACATCCTACCATACCCTTGTCTGTACATTATGCCCTCAACCTATTCCACCACGCCCAGAAATCTGCTCCTTTTATTCTATGTAGCCAACGTACTAGACGTCCAGTTCTGAAAGCCCTCAGCCGAACACTGATTCTATTACTCCTCTGTTCCTCTGGTGATGTAGAGGTAAACCCAGGTCCTATAACCCCCAGTACTACACCTATTCCCCAGGCGCTCTCATTTGTTGATTTCTGTAACCGTAAAAGCCTTGGTTTCATGCATGTTAACATTAGAAGCCTCCTCCCTAAGTTTGATTTATTCACCGCTTTAGCACACTCCGCCAACCCGGATGTCCTAGCTGTGTCAGAATCCTGGCTTAGGAAGGCTACCAAAAATTCGGAAATTTCCATCCCCAACTACAACATTTCCCGTCAAGATAGAACTGCCAAAGGTGGCGGAGTTGCAATCTACTGCAGAGATAACCTGCAGAGTTCTGTCATACTGTCCAGGTCTGTGCCCAAACAGTTTGAGCTTCTACTCTTAAAACTCCACCTTTCCAGAAATAAGTCTCTAACTGTTGCAGCCTGTTACAGACCCCCCTCAGCCCCCAGCTGTGCCCTGGACTCCATATGTGAATTGATTGCCCCCCATCTATCTTCAGAGTTTGTACTGTTAGGTGACTTAAACTGGGATATGCTTAACACCCCGGCTGTACTTCAATCTAAGATAGATGCCCTCAATCTCACACAAATTATCAAGGAACCCACCAGGTACAACCCAAAATCCGTAAACATGGGTACCATTATTGATATCATTCTGACTAACTTGCCCTCCAAATACACCTCCTCTGTTTTCAACCAGGATCTCAGCGATCACTGCCTCATCGCCTGCATTCGCAATGGGTCAGCGGTCAAACGACCACCCCTTATCACTGTCAAACGCTCCCTAAAACACTTTTGCGAGCAGGCCTTTCTATTAGATCTGGCCCAGGTATCCTGGAAGGATATTGACCTCATCCCGTCAGTAGAGGACGCCTGGTTGTTCTTTAAAAGTGCTTTCCTCACCATCCTAAATAAGCATGCCCCTTTCAAAAAACGTAGAACTAAGAATAGATATAGCCCTTGGTTCACCCCAGACTTGACTGCACTAGACCAACACAAAAACATCCTGTGGCGCACTGCATTAGCATCGAACAGCCCCCGCGATATGCAGCTATTCAGGGAAGTCAGGAACAAGTACACACAGTCAGTTAGAAAAGCAAAGGCCAGCTTTTTCAAACAAAAATTTGCTTCCTGTAGCACTAACTCCAAAAAGTTCTGGGACACTGTAAAGTCCATGGAGAATAAGAGCACCTCCTCCCAGTTGCCCACTGCATTGAGGCTCGGAAACACTGTTACCACCGATAAATCCACGATTATCGAAAATTTCAATAAGCATTTTGCTACAGCTGGCCATGCTTTCCACCTGGCTACCCCTACCCCGGCCAACAGCTCTGTACCCCCGGCAGCTACTTGCCCAAGCCCCCCCCCCGCTTCTCCTTCACCCAAATCCAGACGGCTGATGTTCTGAAAGAGCTGCTAAGTCTTGACCCCTACAAATCTGCTGGGCTAGATAATCTGGACCCTCTCTTTCTGAAATTATCAGCCAAAATTGTTGCAACACCTATCACTAGCCTGTTCAACCTCTCTTTCGTATCGTCTGAGATCCCTAGAGATTGGAAAGCTGCCGCGGTCATCCCCCTATTCAAAGGAGGAGACACTCTAGACCCAAACTGTTATAGACCAATATCCATCCTGCCCTGCCTTTCTAAAGTTTTCGAAAGCCAAGTTAACAAACAGATAACTGACCACTTCGAATCCCACCGTACCTTCTCTGCTATGCAATCTGGTTTCCGAGCTGGTCATGGGTGCACCTCAGCTACGCTCAAGGTACTGAACGATATCATAACCGCCATCGATAAAAGACAGTACTGTGCAGCCGTTTTCATCGACCTGGCCAAGGCTTTCGACTCTGTCAATCACCGCATTCTTATTGGCAGACTCAACAGCCTTGGTTTCTCAAGTGACTGCCTTGCCTGGTTCGCTAACTACTTTGCAGACAGAGTTCAGTGTGTCAAATCGGAGGGCCTATTGTCCGATCCTCTGGCAGTCTCTATGGGGGTGCCACAGGGTTCAATTCTTGGGCCAACCCTTTTCTCTATATACATCAACGATGTCGCTCTCGCTGCTGGTGACTCTCTGATCCATCTCTACGCAGATGACACCATTCTGTATACATCTGGCCCCTCTTTGGACACTGTGTTTACTAACCTTCAATCAAGCTTCAATGCCATACAACACTCCTTCCGTGGCCTCCAACTGCTCTTAAACGCTAGTAAAACTAAGTGCATGCTTTTCTATCGAACGCTGCCAGCACCCGCCCACCGGACTATCATCACTACTCTCGACGGATCCGAATTAGAATACGTGGACACCTACAAATACCTAGGCATCTGGTTAGACTATAAACTCAACTTCCAGACTCACATCAACCATCTCCAATCCAAAATTAAATCCAGAATTGGCTTCCTATTTCGCAACAAAGCCTCCTTCACTCATGCTGCCAAACATGCCCTTGTAAAACTGACTATCCTACCGATCCTTGATTTCGGCGATGTCATTTACAAACTAGCCTCCAATACTCTACTTAGCAAATTGGATGTAGTCTATCACAGTGCCATCCGTTTTGTCACCAAAGCCCCATACACTACCCACCACTGCGACCTGTATGCTCTCGTTGGCTGGCCTTCATTATATATTCGCCGCCAAACCCACTGGCTCCAGGTAATCTATAAGTCTTTATTAGGTAAATCCCCGCCCTATCTCAGCTCACTGGTCACTATAGCAACACCCACCCGTAGCATGCGCTCCAGCAGGTATATCTCACTGGTCACCCCCAAAGCCAACACCTCCTTTGGTCGCCATTCCTTCCAGTTTGCTGCTGCCAATGACTGGAACGAATTGCAAAAATCATTGAAGCTAGAGGTTCCTATCTCCCTCAATAACTTTAAGCATCAGCTGTCAAAGCTGCTTATCGATCACTGCACCTGTATATAGCCCTTCTGTAAATAGCCCACACTACTACCTCATCCCCATGTTTATTTTTCACTAATCTTGCACTCCAGTATCTCTATTTGCACATCATAATTTGCACATTTTTCATTCCTGTGTTAATAATGATAATTCTGTAATTTATGTCACCACTATAGTCTATTTATTGTTCTACCTCTTAACCTTACTGCATTTTTGCACTACATTTTGCACTCTGTATATAGATTTTTCTATTGTGTTTTTGACTGTTTGTTTAATGTGTAACTCTGTGTTGTTATTTGTCACACTGCTTTGCTTTGTCTTGGCCAGGTCGCAGTTGCAAATGAGAACTTGTTCTCAACTGACCTACCTGGTTAAATAAAGGTGAAATAAAAAATAAAAAAAATAAAGAGTTTCCATCATATTTCTTCACATCAGTAATTTCATTTTAATGAGAAGTGGGCAAATGCACAAGAAGGGTAAAGAATCGGGACACAGCCCCTGTTTGTACGCGGGATACTAACAACATTCAAAGGGATGTATAGATCATCCAATCACACAATCCCTCAGCTGATTGGAGATAGTCAGCAAGAGACAGTCTTGTTTGATCCCTCTGTACCTCCCCATGTTGCCCGACCGTATTCCAGGGCGCATTCTCAGAGCATGCGCAGAACAGCTGGCAGGCATATTCACAGTCATTTTCAACCTTTCCTTGTCCCAACCTCCCTCTGCAACTGGATCCTGGACTTCCTGACAGGCCGACCCTAGGTGGTGAGGGTAGGCAACATCACCTCCGCCACGCTGACCTTCAACACAGGGGCCCTACAGGGGAGTGTGCTTAGTCCCCCCCTGTACTCCCTGTTCACCCACGACTGGTGCGTGGCCACGCACAACTCCAACACCGTTATTAAGTTCGCTGACAACAAAACGGTGGTAGGCCTGATCACCGCCGACGATGAGTCAGCCTACAGGGAGCTATCAGTGTGGTGCCGGAGCAAGAACCTCTCCCTTAACGTCAGCAAGACCAAGGAGCTGATCGTGAACAACAGAAAACGGGGATGTGAGCACGCCCCATTCACATCGACGGGGCCACAGTGGAGCAGGTCAAGAGCTTCATGTTCCTCCGTGTGGAGCAGGTCAAGAGCTTCATGTTCCTCCGTGTGGAGCAGGTCAAGAGCTTCATGTTCCTCCGTGTGGAGCAGGTCAAGAGCTTCATGTTCCTCCGTGTGGAGCAGGTCAAGAGCTTCATGTTCCTCCGTGTGGAGCAGGTCAAGAGCTTCATGTTCCTCCGTGTGGAGCAGGTCAAGACGTAAAATGGTACAGACACATGCGCACAATCGTGAACACCTCTTCCCCCTCAGGAGGTTGAAAAAGTTTTGCATGGGCCCCCAAATCTTCAAAAAGTTCTACAGCTGTACCATTGAGAGCATTTAGACTAGCTGCATCCCTGTCTGGTATGGCAACTGCACCATACATCACTGGGGCCGAGCTCCCTGCCATCCAGGACAGCTATATCAGGTGGTGTGGTAGGAAGGCCCGGAACATCGTTAAAGACTCCAACCACCCAAGCCATAGACTATACTCTCTGCTTTCACACGGCAAGCGGTACCAGTGCATCAAGTCTGCCATAAGACTGATAAATAGCTAACAATAGCTACACAGACTATCTGAGTTAACCTTGTATCCTCATTGACATTTTTATTTTTTATTTTTGTCTCTATGTACACTCACAGGGCCGTACACACTCACACACTCACTCCATCATCTGCTCACTCACAGATAACATGCACATACATTTATACTGATTCTACAAACACGCACATCCACTCACATACAAGCTGCTGCTACTCTTGTTTAACTTATATCCTGATGCATAGTCACCTTACGTCTATACATATATACCTCTATTACTCCAGTATCCCTGCACACTGTAAATATGGTACTGGAACTGACCCTGTATATAGTATGCTTACTTACTTATTCTGTTCGTCATATTTCTTCTTATTTTGTTATTGATTATTGCATTGTTGGGATTTGAGTTTGAGTTTGCAAGAAAGGCATTTCACTGTACTTGTGCATTAAAACGTGAAACTTGTTATTGTTCAGAAGTTCCCTTATCTACTTACTGTGAGTTACTCAAGGTACAGACTGAGGGTGAAATCAGTCATTGAGGATACAAAGTGCAAACACATGATGTATGGTAGCACCAACAACAAAATCAGAACCCTGGTTCACTTCGGACAGATCAGACAGAGCTTCTTTCCTACTTGAGGTAGTTAAAAATACAATTCTAAGAGGTCAGAGTTTCTTTGGAACATTTTGATACGCATGACCAACATAAGACAGTTCTTCCGATTGAGTAGGAGACCAGACAGTAGCCATCAATTCTCCTCCCATCTGTTGAAAGAATCAGAGCTACCTGACATCCTCCTCACCGATCCAGGATATTAACATTTATAACTACATCAAGTTTTATGTTGGAAAGATACCCAGACCTGGATGTCTCAGACCTCAGTCAGCAGAATATGATCTTCTTTGAGGAAGATATGTACTTTATGGTAGAAGGTCAGCCCACCCATCTGCTTTACCTCTGACCAAAGGAGTTATACATAAAGTACCAATATGACAGAAAACATTTCCTATAAATAATCTTATGAAGAGAACAGTGAGGCCGAGACACAGGTATAGAAAGCACAGCACGTCCATACTGAATGATATATGCCTATCGTCAATTTGGGGGATCTTACACAAGATCAGAAGTCCCTTTCAAACATAAGGCCTACGTTCAGATGGTAAACAAAAGTAATGTGCCATGGGAAATCAATTCTTATTATGAACATTACAAAAACAATCCCATTGGTTTGCTTTTGGAAACCCCATCAATATTTAGAGTACAATATCTCACACACTGTGAGAAACTGTCCCACTCACAGTGACATTGACATGCAAGCAAATACTGTAGTTGTTGTCTGTGAAAACAGCAACCATGAAGCGAGGAGCAGTAGGACTGATAGACAGGGAATTTGTTTATTCAAACAGATAGCTACAGGTACTATGAACATCAAAGGACATTTTTGCTCTTCTTTGCGTGTCTGTAGCAACACTGTAGCAATCACTCATACCGATCAAGTATCCTTGCAACACGACAAGGCACGTTGCTTCAACCTTTGGAAACCTCCCAGACATTTGGAACAACAGTGTCTGTCAGACGTCCTACTTGGAATGTTGGCGACAAACAACAAAGGCTCTTCAATATGATTCACAGTGGAATGCCACCTGGGCTCTATGTTACCATGTCATAATCAGACATTTATCTATTTAGGCCTAGCCTTGTGAGAAACCATTCTGGCTAACAGTTTGATATTTTCACTCTTACCCCAAGGGCAATTCCAGATTTATGAGACTCAGATTTTTCACTTAAAAATGTATACCAAACAAAAACCAATGATTTAAAAGTTTAAGAAACCACACAACTCTATGCATTTGAAGATTTCCCTTTTACGATTTCCACAGAACATTTTCCAAAAGCACATTTACAGGAAGAACTGTGCAGATACAAACTGAGGGAGATTTCCCCATAATTCTGTTACCAAACTTTGCATCTGCACAGTCTTTCCAGTAAAAGTGTAACACACTTGCCAACAATGGAAGATTATTCAAAACATTTCCAGGCTGCCTGCTCGTCACACACACTCAAAGACACAGAGCATAAGACAGTGAAGAGAGAGAGCGATTAAGCACCTTTTATGCAATAGGGACACTATAACACAGTCTGTAGTGCCTCTATCTCTGTGGTGTATGTTTGTGTATGCAGTGTATGTGCATACAGTGGGGGTTAGGCTAGGGGAGTAGAGAGGGGAGAGAGCTGGGTTCACTGAGACAATCCTCTGGTCTGGAGGGTTTAGGTTAGGGGGAGCTGACTGACAGGCTGCCCCTCTGCCTGAGAATGAATAACACCAGATCACACCATTGTCCAGCCCCACTGAAGCAGTCAGGCAGAGAATGGGAAGTTCAAGCAGCTACACTGGGTCATTGTTGAGCCTCACTGGACCGACAGGGCTAGGCTCAATGGGTGGGGCAATGCAGGCAGGGCAGGGCTATAGCAGCCTCTGGGATAGTTCCATCCATTTCATACTTGTCCTACAAAGAAAACTAAATGGTGGCTGATGTAACCACCGCACACGCTGTTGCTCCTCCTATCTGCCTGATTTTACTGTGGGTGGTGCAAGGGGTGTGTTGCTCCCAACCTTGTGGCATTAGGCAACGTCTGTCTCCACCACATGCAAATATGCGAGTCTTGAACAGACACACAAACACAGAGTGAAACACACACACACTAGAGTCCAGCAGAGAGCATACAGTACACTGGTAAATCATTCTCCACAGCAGTTCACAGGCAAAGGCGGAAGCTGAGCAAGAACTAAAGGAAAGAAAACTGGCTTGGTGTGAGATAGCTCATCTATTCTCATCTCACCTGATCAATATCTTGACATAGCAACAGAACTATTCCAACAACAGAACATCAAAACTTCATTATGAGGAAAAATAGTGCCAACCAGAAGTGTGTCAAATGGTATAGGTAGCTCCTCAACACAGGTAGCTCCTCAACACAGGTAGCTCCTCAACACAGGTAGTGGAAGAGCTTCAATGTTGCACTTTTGCAAGGCTTTCCCAATTGCCATAGAGTTAGATCAAGGCTGTCTCTACAACCGCCTACCCCTTCTGTACTCCTCCTCTCCGACTGCATCTTTAGATGTCACAGTGGTAGACCAGAGGTCAGTCATTCATTCTCATTGATTACTAATATTATACTCATATGTTTCGAATGACTAAATTATATTAATTACTCCATTACTCAGTCCTGCTTTATTTGAAGTGCATCTTATGAAGGTTTCATAAAGCCTTCCTATAGGCTTCATAAGCACTACATAGATGCCTCACAAATCATCTATAACCGTATATCATGTTCTATAAAGATTCATAATGAGGCATAACTGTGTGATGTAACCATCAATTTATTTGTTCACATTTATTAAGATTTTAATGAGAATGAAATACAGTTACAGATTATTTGTGACCCATGTATGCAGTGCTTATGAAGCCTATATGAATGCTTCATGAAGCCTTTATAAGATAAAGTGCTCCCAAGCGACGCAGTGTCACGATGTGGGTGTGGGAATGACCAAGACGCAGCGCAGGGATTATAGTTCGACATAGATGTTTTATTTATTTACTATGTAATATAATTTTCCAATGAACGAACTATACAAATAAAACAAACACGAAAGACAAAACGTCACGTTACCCGAAACAAACACGAAATGAACGGACGTAACAAATGGGCACACTTACTTTCACCGTGACTGCGAAATACATCGACAACGACCCACACCAGAGTGAAGGACAGACTAACATATATAGGATCCCTAATTAGAGACAATGCGGTGCAGCTGCCTCTTATTAGGGATCCAACCCCAACCCACACAGAAACGGAAAAGAAAGACACTCTCAGACTCTGACCATAGCTACATAGAGAAGCAAATAGGCTTCTCTATGGCCAGAGCCTGACACGCAGCCGTCTAAGGCACTGCATCTCAGTGCTAGAGGCGTCACTACAGACACCCTGGTTCAAATCCAGGCTGTATCACAACCGGACGTGATTGGGAGTCCCATAGGGCGGCGCACAATTGGCCTAACGTCGTCTGAGTTTATCCGGGGTAGGCCGTCATTGTAAATAAGAATTTGTTCTTAACTGTCTTAGTTAAACAAAGGTTACTTTTTAAAAAATGAAGCGGGTCAAATTCCCCTTTACCAACTATACGTAATGGTGTCATTGTGCTTGACTAAGTCTGGGTCTGGGGCTGCTGTGAGCAGAGCTTTAGATGAATTTGAGGGGGGTGTGAACATCCCAAAGGAATACTAACATCCCTCTCAGGACTCCAACTCGCTCGGTATCGGTTCCTCGAGTGGAAATAAGTCCCGGTATCATGTCTTGGCACAGCTCTGACATTCCCTCACGTTGAGATAACTCCTACAGTACGTACTGGATCAGTATGACCTCACTGGTTCTAATTGAAGACTTCTCCTCCCACACATACACACACGAGAGTGGGGGGGGGCAGACAGGGGAATGCAGAGAGGTCAGTTGTACTGTAGGAACCTGTGATTCAGGGCTGGTGAAGGGGAATGCAGAGAGGTCAGTAATACTGTAGGAACCTGTGATTCAGGGCTGGTGAACCAAGGGGAATGTCAGCCTGGGGGCACAGCGCAGGCAGTGAGACAACAACCCATCTGAACTGAATGGTCTGCTGCTGCTGGTAAGTAACTTGGGCTACTGCCCAGTGCCCGGCGTGTTAGATATCAGAGGTGTTACTAATTAAAAAGGCTGAGACTCCAGTGTTGTACAGACACAGACACACACAAACACACACAGGGGGGGTCTGGATTGGATTATTAAGAACACTGTAATAATCTCAGTGATCGTGAGACTGACTCAGGCATGTGATTTGCATCAGCCCTTCAACAAGCCCATCATATTTCAGAATGAGAACAGGTTAGCACTTTACTACTGGGGATGTTATCATTAGCGTGACTTGGGCTTGATCAGAGGCCTCCAGGCAGCATGCAGACTATTATGTGTATGATAGAACATTCAAGTCTATGCATGTCTAACATCACGGACGTCATTGCGGCGCAGGGAGGTAACCAAGACATTACCCATCTTCTGCATCATTACACACAGCAATTAGGGATAGATGCGTGCAGAGTGCAGACGGTTCAGCAAACATTGATGTTATCATTATTTTAAATGCCTCACCTGATGCCAGGAGGAGAGGGATAAAACTGGTACACAAAGTTGAGTTGTACTGTCCTCTTGGCCCTTTTCTAATTGATTAAAAACAACTAATTAGAGCTTACCTGGTTTAATGATACATCTGATTGCTGGAAGACCTAATAGTATTAAATGACTAATCTGAGAATGGGATGTCTTACATCCTCAGCCAGCCAAGTCTAGCTATAGGTCTCAGACCTCTAGTATTAGTATGCCTATAGATAGATAGGTACTTTATTGATCCCCCGGGGGGGAAATTTCATAAAATGAAGAAGTGAGTTCCTGTAGCAGACTGAAGAAGTAGCCTAGCAGACAAAACAAAACAATTCAGAAAAGTACCAGGTGACTGAAGTAAAAACACCTGTCTCAGACTCCACCCATGAGTTCCAGGTGTGGTCCGCCAATTAAAAAAATACCAAAACATCTGAAATGATGTATGTCCTCAACATGAAACCTCTTCATGAATCGGTATCACTGCTATTCTGACCCACAGGGTAGAATTGAACAGAATATAATTCAAACCGTTGACCGTTTCGAAACAACACTATATCATAAAGAGAAACTTGTTTGCTTGTTGATAGTGATCACTTTGTTGATAGTGATCACTTTCTCCCCTGAGAGTCTTAGCAGACATAGTGGCATAGCTTCTAACTAGAGTTTCAAGGGAGATTACATTCAATGGCAAAGAAGCCTACTGTTGGCACAGTAGAGTAATACACATGTCAAGCAACACTGATGTAGCCTACACACATATCCATCTCGAATTGTTTCCACCATTCATACCATAATTAGCCTACAACGTAGGCCTAATTAGGCTATACTGCATTCATAAAATTACAACAGATCAAAGCATATTCAGAAAGCAGGTCGAATCTCAATGTAACGTGAGTACATTTGCGGTTTGCATAGCATGCACACCAGTTCTAGGGGTAGAACACCGGTTCCTTCGCCACATAGCATGCACACCAGTTCTATGGATAGAACACCGGTCCCTTCGCCACATAGCCCTCATGAATTCACTAACTGAGCCAAAAAGACACACGAAACTCGAAGACATTCTTCACATACCAAGGTGATCAAATAACCATTACTATGCACAATTTTTCATCTAGATATTTAAATTGCTATCTTATATACATGTTATCACTTCGTCCCACCCATGTAGCCTATCCGCAGTCATCGGGTCTCATGTGTCGCTGCGTCGCCATAAATCATTTCAAATAATTTATCTGGAATATATTCCACTGAGGAAAAAATACAATATCTAATATCGTTTTAGCTCACCTCGAAAGCAAATCCATCATCGAAGCAGTTCGATAAGCGCTTTATATTTGTGTATTCCCCTTTAACACAATAGTCATTGGGCTGTTGTATGTGACGTCATGCCTTTTGCGCTCATGCAGATAGTATCTATTTTATTGACAAGATAGTTGAGTAACCAGTCAAATAGGAAATATATGTCTTCAAAGATGGAAGTCAGACGCGAGGAGGCGAGATCAGGTCGGACTATTATAGTCAATGAGAGTGCAAATTCAGTACAACACCAATATGTAAACTCCAAACTACAGGCACAACTCCAATATAAAGTCTTTTTTTTAAAGTGACGGAATTCTACGTGCATCCACTTATATTAGTGCATTCGCAACAACCTACCCATTAGCCTACGAAACTTATTTTCGATCAAATAAGCCTCACGTAGAAAATTAGCAATTACATTTTTTGTTTACCAAATTCGACATTCTCATTGTCCTCACAAAAATTCCCAAATTCGTGGTCTTATTTTCGTGGACAGATTTTGGGCGGAGTAAACCCTCTCGCTTCGCCTCTTCCTCTCTGCCTCATGTTAGCGCGAACGGACCAACGATAACAAAGTACATATTTTCATGGGGAATGTAGTTCCAGAGGAATGGCGCTCCAATGGAGAACTACTGTATGATCAACACTTGTAAAAAAGTTTATAGTGCCTTCAGAAAGTATTCACACCCCTTGACTTTTTCCACATTTTGTTGTGTTACAGCCTGAATTTAAAACACACAATACCCCATAATGTGAAAGTAGAATAATGCTGAAGTAGAATAAAAAATGAAAAGCTGAAATGTCTTGAGTCAATAAGCACTCAAACCCTTAGTTATGGCAAGCCTAAACAAGTTCAGGAGTAAAAATTTGCTTAACAAGTCACATAAATAGCATGGACCAATAGTGTTAAACATGATTTTTGAATGACTACCTCATCTCTGTACCCCACATACACTCTTAGAACAAACAGTGCTATCTAGAACCTAAACTTATGTAATAGTGTTAAGGACAACTAATTATATATATTTTAATTTTTTTAAGCATATGTTCAATATCCATTTGAGCATGGTGAAGTTATTAATTACACTTTGGATGGCGTATCAATACACCCAGTCACTACAAAGATACAGGCATCCTTCCTCTGGGATTTCACCACGAGGCCAATGGTGACTTTAAAACAGTTACAGAGTTTAATGGCTGTGAAAACTTAACTCTATTTTCTTAAAACTGTATTGTTGGTTAAGGGCTTGTAAGTAAGGTCTACACCTGTTGTATTCGGCACATGTGACAAATACAATTTGATTTGATTTGATAGGAGAAATCTGAGGATGGATAAACAACATTGTAGTTACTCCACAATACCAACCTAAATGACAGAGTGAAAAGATGGAAGCCTGTACAGAATACAAATATTCCAAAACATGCATCCTGTTTGTAATAAGGCACTAAAGTAAAACAGCAAAAAATGTGGCAAAGAACTGAACTTTATGTCCTGAATAAAAAGCATTATGTTTGGGGCAAATCCAACACATCACTGATTACCACTCTTCATATTTTCAAGCATGGTGGCTGCATCATGTTATGGGTATGCTTCTCATCGGCAAGGACTAGGGAGTTTTTCAGGGTAAAAAGAAACGGAATAGAGCAAAGCACAGGCAAAATCCTAGAGGAAAACCTGGTTCAGTCTGCTTTCTATCAGTCTGGGAGACATTCACCATTCGGCAGGACAATAAGGCCAAATATACACTGGAGTTGCTTACCAAGAAGACAGTGAATGTTCCTGAGGGGCGTAGTTACAGTTTTATTAAACCGGCTTATAAAATCTATGGTAAGACATGAACATGTCTGTCTAGCAATGATCAACAACCAACTTCACAGAGCATGAAGAATTTAAAAAAGAATAATGTGCAAATATTGTACAATCCAGGTGTACAAAGCTCTTACAGACTTACCCAGAAAGTATCACAGCTGTAATTGCTGCCAATGGTGTTTCTAACATGTATTGACTCAGGGGGGGTGAATAGTTACGTAAATTAGATATCTGTATTTCGTTCTTTATACATTTGCAAACATTTCTTAAAACATGTTTTCACTTTGTCATCAAGGGTTATTGTGTGTAGATGGGTGAGAATATATATATATATATATGTTGAATCCATTTTGAATTCAGGCTGTAAAAAGACAATTTGGAGTAAGTCAAGGGGTATTTAAATACTTTCTGAAGGCGCTGTAAGTGTATGTATAAGTGGCTTATTGAGAGCCTTTAAAGATTAACATTAAATCAACATGACACCATATCTTCATCTGACAGTCATCTTTCTGGAATACAATGTAATATAACCTAATAGAATAAAATAGAATAAATACATCATATAGCCAGTTTTAATCAGTACGTAATAAAAAGCCGATGTGAAAAGTCTTTGCAACCCTCCTACACATGATGAACTATGTCAAAGTTTACTTTAAAAGTCGTCTCCTTTTGCAGAGCTGACGGGGAGCTGATGATGGAGGGGTAACATGGGATTTATTTAGACAAAAACAGGGCACAGACAGAATTACAGGGGATTATAGGAATAATGGTGGAATGAGAGCTGTATGGTGGAATTACAGCCATGACAGCAGCTGGTGATGCGTGCTGTGCAGAGAAGACCATGGCTCCAGGATTATGGTCCATTTTGAAATACAGAGATTTAGTAATGATTTTAGCCCTGAAAGTTGTTTTTGTTCCTTTTATGTATGTTGTAACTGGAGAATGTGTAACATGGCTAGACCTATAGGTTTGACGGCTACTTTTAGGTCCTCACTCCTCCAATCTTTTCTATATTCAAGCTTTATTTATTTTGGTTCAAAAGCATACTTAAACACTTCGTCCTCATCGTTTACGCACCCTTGCTTTTTCTTTATCAGCCTCATTCTTTACAGTGGTTGAAGAGATTATCACTTTGGCAAACCATCATCATACTTTTGCTTATCATCCCTATAGGATTGCCTTCCCTGCTACACTGTCTGCTGTCCCAGAGCCAGAGCCAGCGGAGGGAGGGATGCATGACAAGGGGTGACGTCAGGGGCCGGTTGGTCTGCTTTATGTGTAGAAGGCAGCACTTCCAAAGGTTGGCCTGGGAGTATTAGTGGTGTGTACATATTTCAATTGTCCAGGCCTGCTTATTGTTCCTAACTGGGGGGCTAATGGAGGTATGTAGGTGTGTGTACAGTCAGTAAAGCACAGTAAATCTGCTCTAGGGATAAGCCCCCTGTACAGACAGACTGGTCGTTGTCGTCAGGCAGGGCAGGCAGGACTGTAAGGAGTTCAAACTAAGGTTTCTCTCTCTGGTTTACATTATGAATATATATATATATATATATATATATATATATATATATATATATATATATTTTTTTTTTTTTTTCTGTTCTGTTCTCTTTCTGACTTGGCTGAACTGTAACTCAACCAGATAAATTTGTTATGATGTGGTGACTTTCATTTGTCTCACCTAAAGGTAAAATATGTAGACTTGTTGACTTCATAGCGATCTTTTGTTGCTATTGCTGAGACCAACACATTGGTAAAGAGTATTGCCCACCTCTGTGCAGCAAAGCCAACCAGACAATGCCTCTACAACCTATAATTTTACTGTGGAGACGTGTGAGAGCTCTTTATAATGCAGATAGAACATCACTGATACAAACGTTTATCTAACAGAGTTTTGATTTTCAGCACTGGATTTATAGTTTTAAACAAATGGAGTAATCCCCCAAGCCTTGTCTACACACACAAACATTACACCTAGACATCAAAGGTTGTGATTGATGGACGATTAATGATTGGTACGGTAATATGTCACGTTTTGATTAAAAATGCCTGAAATTAATGAAGTTGGACTGCAAGACTGTTTCTATAAACTAGTCTACCGTATTAACTATAGCTAACTATAGCTAACAGAACAAAGGAAACATTCTTCAGCAGACAGGCAAACTATGCAGCTGTCTGCACCCTCTGTCAAATCTTTCATATCTCAAACATACAGAACTTTGCATTTTTTTTTTTTTACCTAAGATCCCACATTTCTTTCATCCACACTGAACATTAGGAACATATTGCGTATATCCACCTGTGATCGTTTTCAATGAAAACAGCGTACAGCATTACATTTTTCCTTTACCTCCAGTACAGTAACACAGAATATAGTATGCCAATTCTTGTACCACACTGTCCTTTCCTTGTCTGGAAGGTATCGTCATTGATACTTGAGGCTGACTCCCAAATGGCACCCTACTCCTTACATAGTGCATTACTTTGACCAGAAAAGTAGTGTACATTGAATAGGGTGCCATTTTGGGATGCAACCTCAGTGAATCTCGGGGATGTCCAATTATGGGAGGTGTGGGATCAATCCTCTAATGCCTCTGATCTGATCTCAGATTAACCCTTAATATTCTGTCTCCTGGGGTAGGGATAATTGACCAATCAGATCACATAAAGGCCTGTTAGAGCTGTGACTGACCTAGGGCCTTGGTGAACTGCTTCCTAAGTGTACCGTAAACCTGTCACATTCAATAAACTCACGTTAGCAGCAGTGCCATTCCATGGTGCTTCTTATGACACTGTAGCTTGGGAGACGATAGAGAGAGAGTCTAATACATACTCACAGACAGTGAAACACATGAGGCTACTATAGGTAGAAGCAGAGCTATATTACGTCTTTGTATACATACGGTATATGCTCACACATGGCATAATGTGTTTACATTATGGATGGGCAGAATTATGGGTGTGGAAGAGTAAGACTTGATATTCAAGTCCTTAGCTTTACCAGATACAGGATCTCTGCTCTTCAGAAGATAACCCAAGGCCAAGCTTGGCCGATCCCAATAGCAGACAATCTTCAATTCAACACAGCTTGTCAAAAGAGAGGTAGTTGATCAAATAGAAAATGAACACTTCTATTGAAGTAGCCTAAACATGAGCTTTTCCATGACTATTTGAGATTATTTTATGATCAGCTGTGTCTCATCAACCATGCCAGCTTAAACAATAGAGTAGCCTCCGTGTATACCACAAACAATGGAATTCTAGCTCATTCATGCTTACAGCTGATATAAACAGAATGGTGTCAGAAGGAAAGAAATCTAAGGGTGTCTAAGTATAGCCTACCAGTTCCACCGGCAGATTAAAAAGATGACACAAAAAGGCCTTTAACCATTGAAAATAACTGGCACAGTTCCAGTCTACTCTAGGGGTGGCTCTCCCATAGGCAACAATGCGATAGCAGCTGGGTCTGGTCTACTTTGTTTATTCGCCAGGCACCAAGCAGAAAAAGTAGCCTATGAAATGTCTTGCTGTCTCTATCGTCTCTGACTGCATCTTCTCAGTGACAATGAGTACCACCTGTTGGTCACAACTAGTAACTGCATTTGAATGGCGCATCAGACGTACACTAATAATAACCACTACTGAATTTTATTTCAGATTTCATCCAAATTTGGCACTGATTACAAAGGTGAGAAATAATTTGGGGTAGTATTAGTCAACATTGTGGTAGTATTGGTCTGACTTGGTGGTGCACATGTAGCCTATAGCCTGTTTTGTCATCATCAAATATCGTAAGAGCTTTCATTGTCTGCTTATATGCCCCCTTTATTTATCCTACGGTTCTGACTTGATGTACAGGGAGAATACTGTAAGAACAGCCCATATTCTGAATGCTGTCCCTATACATTTCAAAAGTCCTGAACAAATAGTTATATTGACTACGTCCGTCCAAGCACGCTCATTAATGTCTTCATTGGAATTATAGATTGTCTCTTATGCGCTCGTCATGCCCTTATGCCATAGTTTGTATATCTCAATTGTCAGTAGAAACCACATTTCTTTAAGCAAGTCAGCCATGTTTATTTAAAAGGCAGTAAATGAGGCTGAATGAACTATTTTGCTGCCAGACAAGGCTCCGCTGATAGCCTGGTCTGATATGGAGGACTCACTAAACACAAATGCTTGATTTGTAAATTATGTCTGAGTGTTGTACTGTGCCCCTGATGTTCTTATTATAAGCTATTTGAAATTATTTATACTTTTACTTTTGATACTTATGTATATTTTTGCAATTACATTTAGTTTTGATACTTGAGTATATTTAAAACCAAATACTTTTAGACTTTTACCTCAAGTAGTATTTGTTTGGTGACTTTCACTTTTACTTTTTTTTTTATGAAGGTATCTTTACTTTTATTCAAGTATGACAATTGGGTACTTTTTCCACCACTGCTAATATATGGAAAGTTCTCTCTCTATACTCTGTATCATCATGAACTGAAAGCAGCGTTGAATCACATCTTGTCTGGTCAACACTAGGAGGTGCTGTCAGACAAGTGTTTAAACCGTAGTAAACAAACCAGTTATAATAGCGTCCATTTCCCATATTCCATGATGTGCTTAATTTAAAGGTTTATGTGAAGTTCTTTGTTGTTTGGTTGAAGTGGAATCATATTGACCCATCACTTGTGTCAAACACTAATCGTTTAAATGTTACTGAAGTACTATTCTAACTGTGTATTCAACTAGGCCTATAGTCGTGAAATTATTTATGTTAATTTAACTTCAACTGTTTGAACATGCTTACCTTTTGACACCTGTTGGATACTGCGGATTTTGAATGAACCAGAGGGTTGGGAACTTTCCATTTTTGAATACACAGTGGCCCCTGTCCGTTTTGACATGTCTTTGCTCTCCAAAAACTGACTATTTGTGTGAAAGGCTTCAGGATTTGCCATGTTGGCTCAAGTCCCTTGATAGACGATTAGTAAACAACTATGAAAGCCTTTGATCTCCTCTTGAATGGTAGTGCATATGCGCAAATGCAGGGTTTTATTTACACACCTATGTGCCCAGTCCACAGAAACAACTATAGGCAAGAAGTAGCCTATTGTAGTACAATTCAGTTTGTAATGGTGCAACTTTGTGACAAGATAACCTACTGCAACTCTCAGTACATGATTGCTCCTTGACCTTCACAGAAAACTCCACCTGTCAGGCAGATACTGGTCAATGTTTAGCCCAGAGGTAGGATATATCATAAATTAATTATTTAACTCTTGTTTGGTAGACTGTATGAAGACTGTAGCCAATGTCAGCATTGTGCATAGCATAGTGAAACGTATGTTATAACATTCTACACTGAACAAAAATATAACCACAACATGCAACAATCTCAAAGGTTTTACTGAGTTACAGTTCCTATAAGGAAATCAGTCAATTTAAATAAATTCAGTAAGCCCTAATCTATGGCTTTCACATGACTGGGAATGAATATATGCATGTTTGTCAGATACCTTAAAAAAAAAAGTAGGATTATGGATCAGAAAACCAGTCAGTATCGGTTGTGACCACCATTTGCCTCATGCAGCGCGACACTTCTCCTTCACATAGAGTTGATCAGCCTGTTGATTGTGGCCTGTGGAATGTTGTACCACTCCTCCTCAATGGCTGCGCAAAGTTGCTGGATATTGGCAGGAACTGGAACACGCTGTCATACACGTCAATCCAGAGCATTCCTAACTTGCTCAATGGGTGACATGTCTGGTGAGTATGCAGGCCATGGAAGAACTGGGACATTTTCAGCTTCCAGGAATTGTGTACAGATCCTTACGACATGGGGCCGTGCTTTATCATCATGAAACATGAGGTGATGGAGATGGCTGAATGGCACGACTATGGGCCTCAGGATCTCGTCTCGTCGCATTCACATTTCCATCGATAAAATGCAATTGTGTTTGTTGTCCGTAGCTTATGCCTGCCCATACCATAACCCCACCGCCACCATGGGGCACTTGACATCAGCAAACCGCTCGGCCACACAATGCCATACAAGCTGTCTGCCATCTGCCTGGTACATTTGAAACCGGGATTCATCCGTGAAGAGCCCACTTCTCCAGCATGCCAGTGGCCATAGAAGGTGAGCATTTGCCCACTGAAATCAGTTACGACACCAAATTGCAGTCAGATCAAGACCCTGATGACAAGCACGCAGATGAGCTTCCCTGAGAAGGTTTCTGACAGTTTGTGCAGAAATTCTTCTTTCATCAGCTCTCCGGGTGGCTGGTCTCAGACATTCCCACAGAAGAAGAAGCTGGATGTGGAGGTCCTGGGCTGGCGTGGTTACTCGTGGTCTGGTTGGATGTACAGTATTGCCGAATTCTCTAAAACGACGTTGGAGGCGGCATTTGGTAGAGAAATGAACATTCTATCCTCTGGTGGACATTCCTGCAGTTAGTATGCCAATTGCCTGCTCCCTCAAAACTTAAGACATCTATGGCATTGCGCTGTGTGACAAAACTGCACATTTTAGTGGCCTTTTATTGTCCCCAGCACAAGGTGTGCCTGTGTAATGATCATGCTGTTTAATCAGCTTCTTGATATGCCACACCTGTCAGGTGGATGGATTGTCTTGGCAAATGAGAAATGTTCACTAATAGGGATGTAAACAAATTTGTGCACAACATTTTAGAGATATAAGCTTTTTGTGCGTATGGACAAATTCTGGTATCCTTTATTTCAGCTTATGAAATATGGGACCAACACTTTACATGTTGCGTATATATTTTTGTTCAGTATATGTAAAAAAAATATATATATAGTATTCACGTTTTAAGAAAATCTTTTTTTATTTTGTACATTTACATTTCATTATGCATATTGTTTGGTGTTTGTTTTGTCACATAAACCATCCCATAGAACTGATGGTAATACACAACCTGTAGATCAGGCCAGAGTCGGTCAACAGGTAGGCTATACCAAAGACAGTACTCAGTGATCAAAATGTGTATCACTTTGCATGATGGGTATTAAATAGACAACAATCAACCTGAAACAAAAATAGGGAAAACAATACAATGTACAAGCGTCTGCCAAAATGTAACTCAATATAAATACAAACTAAGAAAGATCCAACTATAGGCCTTTTTAGGTTATAAAGCATTTATATATTGTAGGCTTATTAGTGTTTGATGAGCTTAGTTTAAATTCACAACCAAAGTTAGCTTCAAAGTTATTGCATCTGTAGAAGAGAATGCAACCCTTCTCACTTTCCCATCCCAACATCTTCCACTGATTCCTTCAGAACACATTTTGGTTTGCAAAAATAACACCAACATTGTATGACTGTTTCAAACATTTCACATATCTTTAAGTAGCTTTAACCGTCCGTCAGTCTTTCAATAGCACCTTCTGTCACTTCCTTCCTTTTCTCATCTTATCTGTTCCCTTCTTTCCTCTGCTGAAACCTTGAAGATTTTACCTCTAATCTCCTTTTAACAGCACTTACTGCAAAACCCACATTCACTAACTCATGACAGCCCCTGTCCTCTGCTCCCTTCTCTGAGATCATCACATTCAAGTCCTTACTCTGACTGACACACAGGAGACAAATACTGAGTGTGAGGGGAAAGAGGCTAGCTCTGCTCAGAGTATTCTCTGAATGAGGGGGTGGTGACAGGGCAGTGGGAGTCGTTGAAAGTAAAAAAATCCAATGAGCTTCATGATCCAATGACGGGGAGGGGGGGAGAGATCTCTGGGCTGTGGATACTGCCTCTACATCCTCTTTGGTAAGTGACCAGCAATACTGAGCCTGCCTGTCTGTCTCAGTCCGGATATGGTCCCCTCTGTCCATGCCCTAGCCCTTGTCCTTTGTTCTGGGGTGGCACAGACTGGCACAGAGAGAGGGCACTGTCGGGGCACAGCCACTGTCTGCAGTCAGATCCATCTCTGAACCCAGTCACAGCACAACAACGTGCACTGCCTTCTCAGCAACGTGCACCATCATCTCTATGCCAGAGAACGTTGTCTAGGCTTGATCCTTGGATACAACTGTAAGAAAAAGAAGAAAATTGTATTATTCATTTTATTTCCCTCTTCTACAGCAGGGGTGCCATGTCGTAATTGAGGATTTATTACCACATATTTTGAGACACCGCTTCTATCATTTGGGATCTTAACCAATTCAAATAACATTTAATTAACATTTAATTTCAAACAAGATTGAGGAAATCTATATGCAGTGCATTCAGAAAGTATTCAGACCCCTTCACTTTTTCCACATTTTGTTACCTTACAGCCTTTTTCAAAAATTGAATAAATAAATGTATTCCCTCATCAATCTACACACAATACCCCATAATGACAAAGCGAAAACAGGTTTGTAGAAATGTTTGCAAATGTATTAAAAATAAAAAACAGAAATACCTTATTTACATAAGTATTGAGACTCTTTACTCACTACTTTGTTTAAGCACCTTCGGCAGTGATTATAGCCTTGAGTCTTCTTGTGTATGACGCTACAAGCTACAATTTAATTTACCCCAGATGGACTCCAATCAAGTTGTAGAAACATCTCAAAGATGATCAGTGGAAACAAGATGCACCTGAGCTCAATTTCGAGTCTCATAGCAAAGGGTCTGACTACTTACGTAAATAATCTATTTTTGTTTTTTATTTCTTTATTTGCAAAAATTTCTAAAAACCTGTTTTCTCTTTGTTATTATGGGGTATTGTGTGTAGATTGATGAGGAAAATAAATAATTTAAATCAATTTTAGAATAAGGCTGTAACGTAACAAAATGTGGAAAAAGTCAAGCAGAATGCACTGTACATAGTATAGGAACATAAATAGAACATATTAACCACATAATTAAACATAATTATAGGATCTCTATGATATTAATTTCCTGGTGATTCAGACCATAGTTGTATCCATCATGGTGGCTGGCCTTACCCCTAGTAGGTTGCGTGGCACGTAGCCCTCCTTGTCATGTAGCCTGGCCCACCACCACTCTGTCTCAGCGTCATCCCTGCGACTCAGGGTGGTGATGGCGTCTCCCTCGTGGAAGGACAGCTCGTCTGAGCTCTGGGCCTCGTAGTCCCACAGCGCATACACAGACCCTTTATTCATCACACCCAGTTTCTCCTGCAACCCTGGAGGACGGACAGAGAGGAAGAGGGTCACTTCACAGTTTACATGGAAGGAAACACTATTGAACCTTCCTTATACAAATAATGGCCCTATCCAGAAATAACCCAGCGTCCCTACCTCCTTGCCCCTAGTGTAGGTCTGAAAGGATTGGACGGGTACCATCAATAAGGTTGATGCTTTGCCTTGCCTTCATATAGATTAGATGGAGCTTTCGACATATTGCTTATACCTCTCCGATTCGACATATCCTAGCACACGTGCCTAGAGTGTAGGCTGTAGGTTTAAGGGTTGTTTTGGGGACAGGGCCCATAGCTCTCTTTTGAGCCCCACAGATCTACAAAAGTGTGTAAGGGTGTAGGGGCTAGGGGTTGTTCGTAGACAGGAGCCGCATGTCTCTCTATATAACACCACTCACCGAAGAGGAACTGGGAACACTGTGTGTATCCGTCCTCCATCTCCTCACACTTATCAGCCGCTGTCTCCACATCACTGATGGTGGTGGCAAAGATGGCCGCCCCTGACTCCACCAGCAGCTTACAGAGATGCACACTGTTACAGGAAGCCGCACAGTGTAGTGGGGTCCTGGACACATGACAGACACAAAAGGAGAGACGTTCATGGAGACATTGTGAAGTCTTGACTACTTTAAACGCAGCTGAGCAAAGCTAAGGTAAAAGAGAAAGAGAAAGTGAAAGGTCAATGAGAAATGGTCTCGGTGTACGTCCTCACCATCCATCGCTGTCAGCAGCGTTGACGTTGACCCCAAAGTCGAGCAGGAACTTGACGATGTGGTGACGTCCAGCACATACAGCGTTGTGCAGGGGGGTGATGCCCTCGTCATTGGCCGTGCTGGGGTTCTCAACCTGCATGAGGGAAAGGATCAATCAATCATATGTATTTCATGAATCAATTAAATGTATTGATAAAGCCCTTTTTATATCAATTAAAATGTTTAAATAAGCATTTAGAAGTCAGTTGGAAATCTCTCACAGGCTGACAGACTAGTACGTAAAATGAGAAGATTCAACAGAATGAATTTCTCTTCTGGGACAATAAAGTTTGAATTGAATTGAAGAGCCTATGATTACCTCATAGATGATCCTCTGAACCAAGTCAAACTCTCCCTCCAGAGAGGCGTCCAGTAGCAGGGCCAGGGGGTTGAACTTGACCCGTAGCCCGTGGCCTGTCCGCTCTGACTCAGGCTTCTTCAGGTTAGTCCTCTTGATCTGCTGAGACAGAGAAAGTGGAGTTACTCTCTGACTAATGTGGCTGGTGGCACCTTAATTGGGGAGGACTGGAGTACCAATGGAATTCCATTTACTCCATTCCAGCTATTATTATGAGCTGTCCTCCCCTCAGCAGCCTCCTGTGGTCTAATGACATGACTAAGGCAGGGAATTTTTCCTGTGAAGAAAGTAATGTCTGCAACTCAGATGGCAACTCGAACATCAATCAGACTTTTTAGTTTTTTGCTGACCATGTGACCTGACCAGGAGAAACTCTAGATCCTATGAGTGACCACATACAAAAAGAAGCATGCTGTTACATTATGGAGCTGTGGCTCTGCAGGCTAACCTTAGGCAGTGCCGGGGGTGTGACAGTCCGGGGAGAGGTGTCTTTCTGCTGGGTAGACGAGGCCTCAGGGATGGGGCTGGGCCTGGGTGTGGTGTTGGTGCTGATTGGACCAGGTTGGTTGTTGTTGTCTTCCAGGCTGGGCTGGTGGCTGGGCAGGCGGGGAGCAGTCTCACTGGGTGGGGGTGTCCTCTGCCGCTGGTTCTCATTGGAGTCAGAGGAAGGGGACATGGAAGGGGACAGGCGAGGGTCTGAGTTGGGACCGTCTGCCGCAGTGACGACCAGGGAAGCTGTCTCCATCAGGTTCCCGTTAGAAGTGTTGATGTTGTCCATGTCAGGACATCCCAGGACGGGCTGGTAGAAGGGGGTGCTGTTGCTGTCCTCCATGCCCCCGGCCAGGGTGTTGAAGCGCTGGTACAGGAGCTTCTGGATGTTGGGTCCGGTGGGGCCCTCTGGCTCTGTGATGGAGCTGCGTTTCTTCAGAGGGCGCGGTGCGTTGGTCAGCCGCCGACGCAGGACCTCCAGGTCAGAGTCGCTCTGGTAGCGCAGCGGGGAGTGGGCCACAGGGGTCAGTTTGGTGGGGCTCAGGGGCCGCGGGATGTTCTCCACACTGGGAGGGGGTAGGAGTCTACCCTCTGTGGTGTCCCCTTCCCTGTCCTCTCCACTGCCTCCTCCTGGGTACAGGGCCCCTTGCTGGAAGGGCACAGGGGAGGGAGAGGTGCTGGAGGGAAGCACTGGTTTCCCATACACTATAAAACAAAAGGAGATGGAGATATTAATATAGGACCAAACAGATTGAGACCCAACAGGAAAGTCAAGCATAATCTGAATCAGGCCAGGGTTCAAAAACTTTTGATAGTTTGATTGAGCCTCACAGGAGTGCCTTTGCACTCTTGGAAATATTAAATTGGTCCCACTGTGCCAGGCATGCTCAATTAACTGCAGCTTATTTATTTGAAGGAAATCAAATACTATTAGAACCCAGGTCTGACTGACTCTTTAAAAAATATAATGTTACCTGCTTTCACAGCAGACCTGCCTCCTGCTGGGCAGCTCTTGGCTACAGGCTGCTGCAGGTACATGTGGTAAATGGAGGAGGAGTTCATGGTGGCAGGGCCCTTCCTGGGGGACTGAGGCCTGGAGGAGGACCGTTCTGGGAAGTAGGGCCTCACAGCCACAGCCAGCAGGGGGTCAGGCCTCTCCCTCTTCCCCTCCCCCTGGCCTAACTGGGGTGTGGGGCTGGGGGGAACAGAGATACGCTGCTGGATCTGCTGGGAGGAGATACCAGGAGGGGCTGAGTGTTGCCAGGCTAAGGTGGCAGAGGCAGACCTGGGCAGGGAGCTGGTAGAGCAGATTATAGACGGGTGGCCAGTAGGTGCAGGGTATGTCCCGTAGATAGCTGGTGGTTTGGACATGGATCCTCCTGGTAGCTTACTGGAGTCAAGGCTCTGTGGAGGGAAATACAGTGAACCAGATAGATAAACATCCATTATAGGACAGTGCTGCCCTACCAAGCAAAAAGGCAATAACTGCTAATTTGGTCAAAAATGAGTTAATGTCATTTCTGCTACATTAAATCCATGCTTAATCATGTGGACAAGTATCCTGCCTCTATTGTATTGTGTTTTGGAGAAAATGGGTGTCATGTTAGCAGTAACTGCATAAAGTTACTGTGAAACCAAGGTAAATAAAAGCAATTTTTCTCAGTTCCACGCTATGAGCAGTTACTGCCTTTTTGCTTGGTAGGGCAGAGTAGGAAGGAGAGAGTCCAAAGACTGTGTGAAAGTGTCAGGCTCTGGCCATAGAGAAGCTTTGCTTCTCTATATTTCTATGGTCAGAGTCTGGCAGATCTATCATTTCTATTTCTGTCTGGTGTTGTGTGTGTGTGGGATCCCTAATTAGAGGCAGCTGCTATGCATTACCTCTAATTAGGGATCTTATTTATATGTCTGTGTTCCACTCCGTTGGCGTGGTTCATTGTTATGTTGTCTCGTGTTCGTGCTACGTGTGTCCTCTTTATTATTATCATTTGTTATTTTGTATGGTTCGTCATTCAGTTAAATAAACATGTCGAACTATCGTTACGCTGCGCCTTGGTCTCTCTACACACCCGAGCGTGACAGAATGAACCACCACCCGACCAAGCAGCGATATTCTGGAGAAAAGGAGAAGAGGGGAAAACGGCGTAATCGTGGAAACGGAGGTAATGGAGCCCGTAGTCAACCCCAGGAAAATTTCGGGGGGGGGGCTATGGGGGTGGTCTGGGTTTGAGGAGGACAAGCCAGTACCACTCTCCATCTGGGATACACTGTGCCCTAAATATAAATGGGGGGCACAAAGTTCAGAAGAAGAGGATTATTTGGAGAGCCATTTTGGAGATGTTCTGGAGGAAATGTGGGAGATAGCGGAGGAGGTTGAACGGGAAATGTCGGAGTGGAATAATCCGTGTCCAGTCGCCTACTCCACTCCCATGAAAGAGCAGTCCGCTTTACCGGTGCCCAGTCGGGGTCCGGCCGTCTGCTCTACTCCAGTGCCAGAGCAGTCCGCTCCACCGGTGCCCAGTCTGGGTCCGGCCGTCTGCTACACTCCAGTGCGCCTCTCCAGTCCGGTACGTCATGTGCCTGTTCCTCGCACTCGCCCTGAGGTGCGTGTCACCAGTCCGGTGCCATCAGTGCCGACTCCATGCACCAGGCCTCCAGTGCCCCTCTCCAGTACGGTACGTCATGTGCCTGCTCCTCGCACTCGCCCTGAGGTGCGTGTCACCAGTCCGGTGCCATCAGTGCCGACTCCACGCACCAGGCTTCCAGTGCGCGTCTCCAGTCAGGTACGTCCTGTGCCTGTTCCCCGCACTAGCCCTGAGGTGCGTGTTATTAGTCCTGTGCCACATGAGCCGACTCCACGCACCAGGCTACCAGTGCGCGTCTCCAGTCAGGTACGTCCTGTGCCTGTTCCCCGCACTAGCCCTGAGGTGCGTGTTATTAGTCCTGTGCCACATGTGCCGACTCCACGCATCAGGCTTCCAGTGCGCGTCTCTAGTCCGGTACGTCCCGTGCCGACTCCCCGCACTCGACCTCCAGTGCGTGTGCCCAGCCAGGTTCCTCCAGTACCGGCTCCACGCACCAGGCCTCCAGTGCGCCTCTCCAGTCTGGTACGTCCCGTGCCGACTCCCCGCACTCGACCTCCAGTGTGTGTGCCCAGCCAGGTTCCTCCAGTGCCGGCTCCACGCACCAGGCCTCCAGTGCGCTTCTCCAGTCCGGTACGTCCCGTGCCGACTCCCCGCACTCGACCTCCAGTGCGTGTGCCCAGCCAGGTTCCTCCAGTACCGGCTCCACGCACCAAGCCTCCAGTGCGCCTCTCCAGTCTGGTACGTCCCGTGCCGACTCCCCGCACTCGACCTCCAGTGCGTGTGCCCAGCCAGGTACCTCCAGTGCCGGCTACACGCACCAGACCGTCGGTGCGCCTCATCACCCCGGAGACTCCCGTGATAGTCGACAGCCCGGAGACTCCTGTGATGGTCGACAGCCCGGAGCCTCCCGTGACGCTCGACGGCCCGGAGCCTCCCGTGACGCTCGACAGCCCGGAGCCTCCCGTGACGCTCGACAGCCCGGAGCCTCCCGTGACGCTCGACAGCCCGGAGCCTCCCGTGACGCTCGACAGCCCGGAGTCTCCCGTGAAGCTCGACAGCCCGGAGCCTCCCGTGATAATTATATGGCCGGAGTCGCCTGCCACACCGGTGCTCAGTCCTGGCCCGGTTATTTGCCCCGCTCCATGTCCTGAACCTTTTCACCCACCATTGTTGTTTCCAGGACCGGTGGGTTGCCCCTTTACATGGCCGGAGTCGCCTGCCACACCGGTGCTCAGTCCTGGCCCGGTTATTTGCCCCGCTCCATGGCCTGAACCTTTTCCCCCACCATTGTTGTTTCCAGGACCGGTGGGTTGCCCCTTTACATGGCCGGAGTCGCCTGCCACACCGGTGCTCAGTCCTGGCCCGGTTATTTGCCCCGCTCCATGGCCTGAACCTTTTCCCCCACCATTGTTGTTTCCAGGACCGGTGGGTTGCCCCTTTATATGGCCGGAGTCGCCTGCCACACCGGTGCCCAGTTCTGGCCCGGTTAATTGCCCCGCTCCATGGCCTGAGCCTTTTGCCCCACCATGGTCATTTCCAGGACCGGTGGGTTGCCCCTTTAAATGGCCTGAGTCGCCTACCACACCAGTGCCCAGTCCAAGTAGGAATGAGGAGGAAAATATCCACTTCGCCGGGGCCGGAACCGCCACCTGCGATAGTTATGTTGTGATGTTTTTCCTCTCTTACCCTTCCCTCATGTTTTTGTTTATTTTTCTTGCGGCCGGGAGTCCGCGCCTTTGGGGGGGGGTACTGTCAGGCTCTGGCCATAGAGAAGCTTTGCTTCTCTATATTTCTATGGTCAGAGTCTGGCAGATCTATCATTTCTATTTCTGTCTGGTGTTGTGTGTGTGTGGGATCCCTAATTAGAGGCAGCTGCTATGCATTACCTCTAATTAGGGATCTTACTTATATGTCTGTGTTCCACTCCGTTGGCGTGGTTCATTGTTATGTTGTCTCATGTTCGTGCTACGTGTGTCCTCTTTATTATTATCATTTGTTATTTTGTATGGTTCGTCATTCAGTTAAATAAACATGTCGAACTATCGTTACGCTGCGCCTTGGTCTCTCTACACACCCGAGCGTGACAGAAAGAGCCAAAAGTGAATGGCTGCATCTCAATAGTTTTAAGTGGCTTCCTCTACTTATGTCCTCTCCTAATTCTGCATTGATCTAAATAAAGTAAAAGTGTCTATGAAAGCAATATGGTGGAGAATCCATACCAGGAATTGCTTTTAATGGTTAGTTATTTAATATCATTGCAGATGAAAGAGAGATGATGATAGGAAGCCACTTTAGACTATTGAGACCGTAGTAGTGGGAGGTGGAGCAGGGATCTCACCTGGTCTGGGCTGGTGTTCCTCCAATCTGAAGGTTGGATCGAGGAGACACTTTTAGTCAGGGTGGGCCACACTGCTTCATTGGCTACAGGAGGGTGAGAGGGTGAGAGGGAGAGGGAGAGGGAGAGCGAGAGAGAGCGAGAGAGAGAGAGAGAGAGAGAGAGAGAGAGAGATTGGGTGAGAATGACAAGACAGAGAGATTAATAATAGAAAGACAGCAGGTAGATGGTCTGTGTTCCAGGATAACGGTTAAGAAAGATGGGCTGTGATATTCTAGTTGTCTTGTGAAGTGATCGATAGAATGTTGACGCTAGTCTAAATGAGCAACTGAACGTACAGTTAGACACACAACACACTGTCTATTTGAACAACTAGTACCTTTAGATAATACGTACCTGTAGCAACACACTGTCTGTTTGAACAACTAGTACCTGTAGATAATACGTACCTGTAGCAACATACTGTCTATTTGAACAACTAGTACCTGTAGATAATATGTTTCAATTTCTAGATCACGTGCTCTCTTTGCCGTGTGTCTCATACCTACAGACTGGCACAGTACAGGAACAGGTTGCCCTCCATACCTACAGACTGACACAGTACAGGAACAGGTTGCCCTCCATACCTACAGACTGACACAGTACAGGAACAGTTTGCCCTCCATACCTACAGACTGGCACAGTACAGGAACAGGTTGCCCTCCATACCTACAGACTGACACAGTACAGGAACAGGTTGCCCTCCATACCTACAGACTAACACAGTACAGGAACAGGTTGCCCTCCATACCTACAGACTGACCTGGGGGACACAGGGTCAGGTCTAATACAAGGTGTATGTGCTGGGTGTATTTTGGTTCCAAAATCTGATCATGTTGAAGAGACTAGAGTATCTATCCCTCCAAGAGAATCTCTCTCTCTCTAAGACATAGTCTGTCTGGAGGTAAACTATTCCCTGCACCCTGTCTGTCTGCCAGACTTCCTATTAAACCTACTGCAGTATATGTTGCCAACTAAGCCTTGGCTACTCTCCCTTTCAAACATTACAACTGCCCAGCCCTATTAAAGCCGAGCACTAGAAGGGCTAAACTATCTAAGGCTTCATGTGAAATGGCATCCTACTCAATATATAGAAAACTACTTTTGATCAGGGCCCACATAGGGCTCTGGTCAAAAGTAGTTCACTATATATGGAATAGAGTGCCATTTGGGGCGCAGCCCAAGTCCATCAAAGACAACCCATAATTTCACTCTCTACTGCACGTGAGTTCTGTTTGGCTTACATTCAAAGAGGTGGAGAACAATGCCGCAGTAACCCCTTCTCTAACATCATACGTCCATTTTTGTCCATACAAATAAACCATGTTACCTAACCATTTCCCCTTATTCAATAGAGGCCATTCACAGTGACAGTGGTATTTTGGGCTCAAAATATTCACACAATGACAATGAATTCCAATATAAATAAATACATTTTCTAGGTCAGAAAGAAATAGAACCTCATATAGGCCTACTGAAGATGAACACAATAGTTACATAATGATTTCAACCTGTACATATTGTATATACGGAGGGAAGGTAAGGGTGTGGCATTAGTTTTAGGTAGATGTTGTCCTATGTTATGTTGTTGACATAGGGCCCTGTTACTGAGGACCCACTTAACGTAGTTATCTTGTGTTATTTCTTATTGTTGTTGCATTGTCCAAAAGGAACCTGCAAGTAAACATTTGGTTGGACGATGTATACCATGTGTATCCTGTACATACGACTAATAAAACCTGAAACTTGAAATGTGTATATTATTATAATATAGGGCCCTGTTACTGAGGCTTTATATTTCATTATGTATAAAAGAAGGGAATTGGTTTTAGGTAGAAGTTATAACTATGTTATACATGCATGTACAGAACTTTCTAAATGTCTGTTGTTGCCCTGTTACTGAGGCCCGTTTCCTTCTGCTGCCCTAGCCCCTATCTGCAGACTCACTGTCGGCACTGCGGGCCCCTGAAGGGGACCGGGGCCCCTCTCTCAGCTCGACGGGGTCCACTATGATGTCTAAATCTGAGACCTTCCATTGGCCGGAGGGCTTCCTTACACCACAACCTTCCTCCTCTGCTGAGCCCGAGACCACACACAGCGTGGCACACCACACCACACCACAACAACAACAACAACGGGCACGACAGAACAGACAATACAAATAAGGGTAGGAGAAGAAGAGGTCCACAGACAGACATGAGAGAATAGAGAGGACAGGAAGTTAGAGAACGCTGAGCCAGATAAAAAAAATACTCAGAAATAATATAACGAGTTTAGAACTGAAATATCTGCTCAGAAGAGTTGCGCTGCTACCACTCTGAACTAACATCAACTACCAGCTACGCCATAGCTACCACTGACCTAACATCATCTACCAGCTATGCCATAGCAATCTCAGGACTGTCCAGATCAAATCAACCAAGGTGTCCCAAATAGACAGATATAGTCTGACAGTCAGTGGTTTGAGATTGATAAAGTAGGTGGGACTGACCTGATTTGGGGCAGCCATGGCTGACGGTGCCAGTCCCAGGGACAGACAGTGGTTTAACAGGGTCTGGGGGCAGTGTGTAGACCACCTCCTGTCTGCCTGGGACTGGCACCTGGATGTAGGGACATACTGCGGCCACGCGGCCTGAGCTGCTGGGGGTGGGCTGGGGGGAGGGAGGACCGTTTATCCTGTTAAGCTGTGGAGTGGAGAGAGAGAGACAGGAAATACAATGTCAGCTATACTTCCACAGCCCAAACAGTGGTGGTTAAAATCCCAATGATCAGCTGGAGATTAGACAGAGAGCAAAGTCAACTACCTAAATATGTGTAAACAGTGCCTGGTGAAATTATCAGCATTTTGTTGCCTTAAATTTGGACAATAACAAATGCTTGTTTTTAAGGCAGCAAAATGTCAAAATTGTGTGTACTTTTACTACGCACTGTACAGTATGTAGGCATGCTATGCTACTGTATACAGTGGTGGTCTGTGTGCATGAGAGTGGGTGGGAACACAAAGGTATTGAGATAGATCTCTGGGAAGCTTCTGAGAGTTTCTTCCTGGTATTACGGGCTTGATCTCTTTTTGACGTGCCTCAGTTTTTTTCTTGTGCAGGCGCTTGCGAAGGTCCCCGATGTGCTTGTCCATCATGGTCAAATCCATGTTGCGCTTATTCAGCAGTTCCTTGTTCTGCTGCAGCGTGCCGCTCTGCTTCACGTTCAGCTTGTTACGCACCTGACAGAGACACAGAGGGAACATGAGTCACACCAGGAGGCAGATGGATGGGCAACACGCGCGTGTGTCTGTGTGCCTTGTCCTGTCTCTGTTTAACCAGGATGATGAATGGAGAGACAAAGCAGCACATCTATTATGTCAGTGTCACAAATGTCCTTTAGAATGAAAATGTCAGCCTGACTCATCTAATCTCCTCTCCTTCATCTGATCTGCAGCTGGATGACATAATCTGGAACTTCCTAACAAGATATTAATCTGAGGTGTCATTTCATGACATAATCTGGAACAAAAATATGAATCTGAAGTCTCATTAATTTATAGTGTCATTTCTTGTTGTATTACGTAAAAATAAATGTGTCACATCAAGCTTTCTCTCTGATGAAATGTACAGTACTTCTGAGCAGACAGTGTGCATACTTTTAAAACAGCTGAAGCAAACATTTTCTTCAGGAAATGTACCTGTAGTTCCTGGTAGAGTTTGCGTAGCTCCAGAGCGGCGGTGCCAGTGAGAGATCCTCCTAGGGGCTGCAGGCCGTTGAGACGTCCCCTCCTCAGGTCCTCTAGCTGCTGGGTGAGCTGGTCCACCTTCACTACAGCTGACTGCAGCTCTGCCTGCTTCTCCTGGAACTGTCCACTTACGTGCTGGATCTCAGCCGCTGAAGAGGAGAGGGGACACAGTACACTGTGAGACACGGACTGGCTGTGTGTATGAGTGTGTTGGGAGAAATCAAAACATACATGTCAAGTCTGATGGTGTATGAGAGAACAGTGAATAGAGTGTATTGGAAAGTTGTGGACTGGATGGACACCTCCCCTTTCTCCAGAGTAGCAGTATCAGAATGTGGCAGACAGAGTGAAGCCTTGGATGTTATACAGAACAGGACTACACCCTGAACATAGGGAACATAAGACACCCACACACACACAGTTCTAGACCACAACTTGGGGAGGGTCAGATTCCAGGCTCACTGACAGAACTAGGGAAAGAGATGACATCATGGACAGCTGAACCCAGCCCAGATTCCACATATGGAGACCACACGTTTGACTCTGTTCCATCCAATCCATTCCAGCCATTCCAATGAGCCCGTCCTCCTATAGCTCCTCCCACCAGAAGGTGTGTGTGTGTGTGTGTGTGCATGCGTTTGCGTCCTGCATCACATTGCTTACACAGGTTTCCATTGATGAGCTTGCTGCAGTCCACCTGGCCCCTCATGGCGCGGATCTTCTTTAGTTTGGCCTCTTGACTCTCCACTCGCTCCTTCAACCTCTGCAGCTTCTCAGCCTCCGATACCTTCTGGCCCTGTCTGTGATCCCGCTGCTGCAGGTACCTCACACGCTGCTCCTGAAGGAGAGAGGGGAGAGGAGGAGGGGAGGAGAGGACAGGGTTGTGTTGGAGGAACAGAAGGGAACAATGAGTTACAGATGTGGGGAGGGAAAGGTAGTGCAAGGATTCCTCCACTTCATTCAAGCACAGTGCAATGACATAAAATTACACACACTGAAGCGCGCACACACACACAAACAATGACCTGCATTTAGAAATATGTTTCACACACACACACAGCCACACACCTCTGTTCGCACAGAAGAGAGCTGAAAGGAACAAAGGAAAAAGAGAAAGGAGAAGTAAAGGAAAAAGAGAAAGAAAGTAATAAAAATGATTAATATAATATAATATAATATAGTATAATATAATATACAGTCGTATGCAAAAGTTTGGGCACCCCTGACAATTTCCATAATTTCCATTTATAAATAATTGGGTGTTTGGATCAGCAATTTCATTTTGATCTATCAAATAACTGATGGACACAGTAATATTTCAGTAGTGAAATTAGGTTTATTGGATTAACAGAAAATGTAAGTTAAATTAGACAGGTGCATAAATTTGGGCAACCCAACAGAAAAATCACATCAATATTTAGTAGAGCCTCCTTTTGCTAAAATAACAGCCTCTAGATGAAGGTATTTTGGACCATTCCTCCTTACAAAACCTCTCCAGTTCAGTTAGATTTGATGGTTGCCGAGCATGGACAGCCCACTTCAAATCATACCACAGATTCTCAATGATATTCAGGTCTGGGGACTGGGATGGCCATTCGAGAACATTGTACTTGTTCCTCTGCATAAATGCCTGGGTAGATTTTGAGCAGTGTTTTGGGTCGTTGTCTTGTTGAAATATCCAGGCCCGGCGTAACTTCAACATTGTGACTGATTCTTCAACATTATTCCCAAGAATCTGCTGATATTGAGTGGAATCCATGCAACCCTCAACTTTAACAAGATTCCCAGTACCGGCACTGGCCACACAGCCCCACAGCATGATGGAACCCCCTCCAAATTTTACTGTGGGTAGCAAGTGTTTTTCTTGGAATGCTGTGTTCTTTTGCCGCCATGCATAACGCCCCTTGTTATGACCAAATAACTCAATCTTCTCCTTGTGCAAAGTGCGCTGAATTGTTGAACGATGCACAGTGACACCATCTGCAGCAATATGATCTTTGGAGGTGGTCTGTGGGCTGTTTTTGACCGTTCTCACCATCCTTCGCCTTTGCCTCTCCGATATTTTACTTGGCCTGCCACTTCTGGCCTTAACAAGAACTGTGCCTGTGGTCTTCCATTTCCTCACTATGTTCCTCACGATATTCCTCACAGTGGACACTGACAGCTTACATCTCTGCGATAGCTTTTTGTAGCCTTCCCCTAAACCATAATGTTGAACAATCTTTGTTTTCAGGTCATTTGAGAGTTGTTTTGAGGCCCCCATGTTGCCACTCTTCAGAGGAGAGTCAAAGAGAACAAAAACTTGCAATTGGCCACCTTAAATACCTTTTCTCATGATTGGATGCACTTGTCTATGAAGTTCAAGGCTTAATGAGCTCACCAAACCAATTGTGTGTTCCAATTAATCAGTGCTAAGTAGTTACAGGTATTCAAATCAACAGAATGACAAGGGTGCCCAAATTTTTGCATAGCCTATTTTTCACATCTGATTTAATTTCATACAACTTAATATTGCTACACTAAAAATCTTTGTCTGGACAATACCCCAGTACTCAGCTTTTATTAGAAAATGAATGGCATGCCACTGTGATCATTTTCTGTGACAACAGAGTAAATTATTATGCAGCCTCAGAGGGGTGCCCAAACTTTTTAATACGACTGTAGTATAATATAGTATAATATAATACAACATAATCCTATTCAGCTAACTCAGGAGCTCAACACACCGGCTCGCAGAGAGGAGAGAATACACAAACCATTTTTATCAAAATAGGAAAAGGGATTGTTTTTTTTCCAATACAAAAAAATACTAATACATAGACAACCTAAAGAACGAGAAGCGAATCCATACATACCAAATACACACAAGTGGTGGAGTGAGTGAATAAAGGAAAAATTCATCAGTATGTGAATGAGAGCGAATGAAAGGGATTGCAAGGCTATGTGGTGCTGACTGAAGCATTTTCAAGTTTGCTCTAGAATGAGCAAACACAATACAGGCACTGACAGAGAGAGAGACAGGGAGTGTTGACTAAAAACAATCTACTGTTCAATAGAAGCATTCTGTGTGTGTAACTATACCCACATGTACATATTAACTAAAATACCTCGACTAACCGGTGCCCCCTCTGTACCGGTACAAATGTATACAGCCTCGCTTGTTATTTTACTGCTGCTGTTTTACTGTTTATTACTTTTACACATTTTTTTTTTTTCTTAATACTTCTTAAAGCATTGCTGGTTAAGGGTTTGTAGGTAAGCATTTCACTGTAAGGTCTACACGCATGTGACAAATACAATTTGATTTGAAATTGATTTAAAGGAGAGCGGTAACCCGTTCAATGCAAACACCCAAATTCACAGCTAATCACACACATTAATACACACCACTAATACAGTGAACAAATATTACTCAATAAAACTGTGTAGCGTATACATTAATCTACATTGAGCCTCTAGGAGTCTACTTCATCACCATTATTATCCTGATCATTACAATCATCGACAGAGAAAGGTGTCATGGCTACTCATAGAACAGACAACATTGGAGCGTTCGCAGTGTTTCTTCAGCCACATCATAAAAGATAAGCATATTTACCTTCAGAAAGAGAAATATCAGTCAAAACCTAACCCACAACCGGATCCAAACTCCTTGTAAAGGCCATGTGATGATCAGTGAAACACTGAAGAATATGTGACAAGATGTCCCCCTGATGTCATGTCACACGTTAATGATTTCCTGGTGCTGAATTAGAGTTTCCAGTGTGTTCAGCACACTTCCTTCTCAGCTGCTGGCTGCTCACTCCTGACCTCATTTCCTGCCGGATACCTAGTCCCTTCCCGTTGTTGTCCCTGCTTGTTGTCCCTGGCGACGCATGGTGCCACCTCCCATAATGACCGCACTGACCTTAGTAACCATGACCCTGTACCTAGATTGTGACTGAACACTTCCTCACATACAAGCTGATCTAGGAACTGCTTGTTTTGTTTAAATGACCACAGAGACTACAACAAGCTGTCCACAGTACATGTGACCAGATCAATCACAGACCCTGTGTGAACTATATCCCATCCCATCAACCAATTAAAGAGCAAGCAGAAGCAGAAGAACAGTGGTCAGTAAAACCTCCCTAGGAGGAAGAAACCTAGAGGAACCAGGTTCATCCACTCTTCCCCAACCCAACCCATCCCACCCCAACTGCTGTTTGTGATTTGCAACCAACTGTATTAAGACATGACAGGATACATACAGTGTCCCCCTGACCTTTAACACACATGTTAAGGTGCAATGTCAGATGAGCCTCTGTTTTGGATCTTCTTCTAAACCCTTTGACAGTGATCGGGTATCTAGTTTTCCTGATAGCATATCCCCCTGTCTGAGACCACAGTAAATAAACTCCCCAGTCCTCCCCATCCTGGCCAGTTTCCTACAGAGGGAATAGGGTGCCATGTCAAAATGATCCCTGGTGACATATAGGAGCCAGGTGTATGGCCCAGCCCAGACAGTGGAAGCTGAAGATCTATCTATAGATCTATAACATATAGACCTGCTCTCTGACCAGGTGAGCAGGTCCCCCAGCCCAGTGGAAGCTGAGAATCTATATGTTACATAACTACATAGATGAACCTTCTGACCCACATTGACTGGCTGGAGCCCACAGAGAGAGAGGCTGAAACCTGAGCCAATCCAGAACAACTGTCTGTGACCAATCAGTATGATTTACACTTTGGACACTCAAACGTCACTAGTCCCATAACACAACGGGGTCATGTTCAGTAGGCACCAAATGAACAAGACCCAGACTAACACAAAACAGCCACTTAACTCTGAGGGTAAAAACTTTGAGCATGGCCAGACATCTCAGAGATATCGACACCAGCAGGTTTTCTGGATGTGAGGTCAATACGGTTCCCGGTTGGAAAGGTTTATCCACGTGAGGTCGAAAATTATGTTAATTGTTTATATTATATTATTGTCTGTGTTCTAGTACCTTGGCAACCAGCATCTGCTGTTGGGTCTCGAGCTGTTGGCGTGTGGCCATCTCCTGCAGCTCCGACAGAGTCACCTCCACGCAAGGGTTCCCCACCTACACACACACACACACACACACACACACACACACACACACACACACACACACACACACACACACACACACACACACACACACACACACACACACACACACACACACACACACACACACACACACACACACACACACACACACACACACACACACACACACCAGACAAACAGAGAGATAGAACAAGCTCAAAATGTGGGCCCTCTCAACAAACAAACATAGTAAATGCCTACACACACACAGACATGTACATGAACACACTGACTCCATCAGATAACAGGTTAGGCTATAGAGTTCCAGAGACTGGTGTCGGCAGCAGGAGATCTAAACAACATCAAACCAAGACAACAGGTCTCATCTCTCTGTCTTGTGTAAGAGAAGTCTCTATAACATCCAAAACGGAGAACTGTCCTCTTTGATGTGACAGAGGACTCATACAGTAGTTTTGTGACATCAAAAATGAATATCAAACAGAATGCTCATGACATTTAAAGGTTTGCTGCTGACCCGTGATGCTGTGTGCAGGGTTTGTAACACAAAAAGCTATCAAAAACAAAATTGTGCGATTCCACGCCAGGACAAAAATATTTTTGGTATCACAGATTGTTCTGGCTATTCTCACATAGAAAAGTAATTGGGAGGAAGGCTGTTTGACATGCTTTTTTATTTTTATCACAAACACATGTGGAGAAAATCATGATGAAAGTGGCCATTTCAGGCCCTTTATAGACCTACTGTATACATACCTCCTGTAAGACCCTGTGATAAGACCCTGTGATCCGTACATGATACAGACATTATCTTGGTGTCATTGTACTACTTATAGTGTGCTCTAACATGTATGGAGTATGTCTAGATTCTGAAATCAAAAATGTTCACGTTCATTTATTCAACATTATAAAAACTAATAAGAATATCTCAAAAGTACCCTTTTTGATTTAGCTTATTTTTAGACATATTGTTTGGAACAATATACTCTTCAAGCAAGTCAAATTTACAGAGTTGGTTCCTTGGTACTTTTAATTATATTACCCATTTTATACATAGCATTTTAAGTTATAGGTCAGGGTTCCCCAACTGGCGAGACGAATTTGGTCCAGAAGTGATTATATTTGGCCCCCCAAGTTTTCTGAGCTAAATAAAAAATAAACCATGCTCTTTCCATGACATAGACTGACCAGGTGAATTCAGGTGAAAGCTATGATCCCTTATTGATGTCACCTGTTAAATCCACTTCAATCAGTGTAAATGAAGGGGAGGAGACAGGTTAAATAAGGATTTTTAAGCATTGAAACATGGATTGTGCATGTTTGCCATTCAGAAGGTGAATGGGAAAGCCAAAAGATTTAACTGCCTTTGAACGGGACTTGGTAGTAGGTGCCAGGCACACCGGTTTCTGTCAAGAACTGCAACAATGCTGGGTTTTTCACGCTCAACTGTGTGTATCAAGAATGGTCCACCACTCAAAGGAGATTCAGTCAACTTGACACAACTGTGGGAAGAGTCAACATGGGCCAGCATCCCTGTGGAACTCTTGACACCTTGTAGTGCCCCGATGAATTCAGGCTGTTCCGAGGGCAAAGGGGGGTGCAACTCAATATTAGGAATATGTTCCTAATGTTTATACACTCAGTGTATGTGATCTTATACAAATGAAATTATTATGATTTAGTCAAATATGATACCTGTTTGGGCTTCTTGTGGTCACATCGGCCCATGACTGAATCTAGTTGATGATCACGGTTATTAGGTCATTAACCAATCACAGCCCTCCTTTAGGATTGCACAATTAGCACATTGCAAGCAGAGGGAGTTCCCTTTGAATTCCTTTTCCCATTCACTGTGTTGGTGGTGCTCATAAAATTGCTCATCATTTCAGAATTAGCAGAGAGCCCACTCTGGAAATGTGATTAACTTGAAGCTGAGATCCATGAAAATGTGTTATTGTTTTGTTTTTGAAAAGGAGGAGATGAGCATCCAGCAACGTAAAAAAAAAAATATTGCAGTACTCTGCTGTGTTATCTCGCGTGCAATGATGTCCGATGGAATAAAACTGTGTTTGTTGTTTAAAGTAATAACGTCTTTGTTATTGTAATATCGCACATCGGATTTCAACTTTAAAATAAACAAAAACTTTTGAGACAATATGATTTATGTTGAATAAATTATTGGGGAAAAATGTATATTTCAGAATCGAGACATACTCCATATATGTTAGAGCACACTATAGGGAGTATAATGACACAAAAATGTGTGATAGAAATGTTAAAGGCATTTAAAACATCCTTCCTCACAATGAAGTTCCTATGGGAAAATTGACAGAACAATCTGAGATACCAAAATAATTTTTGGGGTTTCTTTGCTGAACAGGAAGCTTCTAGTCCTGCCATGTCCTGTGATTGTGTATAGTCACTGATTAACAAACACAATACTATGCGTGTGTGTGTGTGTGTGTGTGTGTGTGTGTGTGTGTGTGTGTGTGTGTGTGTGTGTGTGTGTGTGTGTGTGTGTGTGTGTGTGTGTGTGTGTGTGTGTGTGTGTGAGTGTGAGTGTGTAACAAAGAAAGGTGCTTCAGTCATGCATCAGTCAATGGACGTCAAGTGATGCCTGTCACATCAAGAGTTCCTGGACACATGACAATACCATTCAACAGTGGAGCATTGGGTCATGCACTGCCAGAAGGATAGAATGAGTACTACACTGAACATTATGGACTAGTGGGGCTATGGACAGAATTGCCCTCATTCTATAGAGGCAACAAATTCTCCTTATCGGTTAAATGGGGTTTGAAAAGACCAGTGAAAGCAGACTTGGTTGCATTTCAACATAGCTGTAGAGTAGCTTTATATGACATAGCTTCAAACAGATGTTAAGCTTTGACGATATCAGTACTGCTGTTCTTGGTACCTGCTGTCAGTATTTTAACTTGTCTGTCAATGTCAGTTAAACAGCAGGAAAGCAGGAGTCAGTCTGGGTCTACTAATGCAAGGTAAGGGAAATGGTCGAAAAAACTGCTACAGTGCATTTCCTTCAGGTCAAACTGTGACATAACTGCTGATATTAGAAAACAAGTGTAGGATCAGAATGCTGCATCACCCCTCATACCATATGAAGGACCATGCCAATGTACTGTACCTACACGGTTTGATCCATGGGTATAAACATAGGTGTGACTATAGCACTAAGTTTAAATCACATGCAGTTTAAAATCACATCCCACATGAATGGGGATCCTAAAAATAAAGATGTAGGCTATAGTTAACAGAACATATCTTACACACATTTAAATGACACACAATAATGGACAGCTATGCCTATATTTCAATGCAAAAATCAGTACCATTTGACAATACTTCTATGCAAGATTAATTTAATTGCATGATCATTAAAGTCACAAAGAATTGTGATATTCAGACTATTCTCTTATTTGCTTTTTAATGAAGCCTTATCTTACATAGCATATAATGTTCTCCGCTCAGGATACATACAAGGAAATGCTATCAAATTAAATAACAGCACATGGAAAGCCATATAGGCAGAGACAATGATGTGATTGACCTGCACGGAGAAACTTTAAACCATGACAAAACGTCAAAGTTATCTAATTTAAATAGGTTTTATTACCTGGTGGGCGTCCCAGGTAATTCTGCAAGATCGCACCTTAATTTTGCTGCATTGTCCATCAACTGTAAATTCCTGTACAGCCTCAACATGTTTCCACTCCATTTTTTTATATGAATTAGTTCCTCTGCTAATCCAGAAAACGTAGCCGCGGTCACGGCGCCACTGAATGACAATGCACCGATTCCTATCGCAACTTTCGCACTTGTTCGATGCGTTGATTTACGAGTCTCTTCCTCTGGCTCGAGGAGCGCGGTTGGTTAGTCCCCTGCTGCCCCCGTTACAAGTGTTCGCACGCTGATCTGCAATCAGTAAACAGAGGGGGCGAGAATCAACGGGATGCGATGGACCGAGGACCAAGATAGTTGTCACATCTATTTAGGCCTGGCGGTTACGGGTCGTATTTGTCATTCTCTGTATGTCCCAAATGTTTCTACAACAAATACCCCTATCTCAATATATAAAAATTAGGTAGGCTAAGAACATGTAAAACATGTAGCCTATCAAAAGCGCTTTGTGACGGCATAAGTTTTTCTCCCCTGTGGGGGTTTTGTTCCAATTTTGACGCGCCAGCAGTTCTTTCCACTTCTCCCTCTCTCGCTCCCCCTCACCTATTTCTGCTGCTGGAGCCAGACTGCAGCACGAGTACACCCACTCCCTCTCCCAAGCTCCTGCTGCCATAAAGTCTCTGCGCCACAGCTGTCTAATGGACAAATGCCGGGACCCTCCAGATGCGCACAGGGATTTAGGGGAAACCTTGTATCGTTCACGGGCTTTGATGCATCATATTCTAACACTGCTGTGATCTCAGGAATAGACGCATTGATCTACAATTCTCAATAGAGCCTCAGAGGAAAGGGTTTATCATAGTCCAAAACATGTATGCATACGGGCACAGCAGTGTTCTAGAATATTGGACTATTGACTTTCATGCTTTTACAATTCTCAGCACAGCTCAAGCAATTGCTAGCACCAACGTGAAGGCGAAGCAAGCGTAGCCATCCGAATTTACATGTTAAAATGATCTTGGCGGTATGGCAGTCAATGTAACCATTGACCAGTCTGGCGCACATTGAACAAATCTGGTCCAACAAAGGGGATATTTGTCAAATCCATCATAATTTACATATTGTTACAGGCCCACAATGTGGTTACCCAAGCAGACCCACAATGTGGTAATATTTAAACATACTTAAATCAATCTTTATTAACATATTTTAAGTATATTTAAAATTATCTAATGTATTGTATTTTATTAGCATTTAAGTATATTAAATATACTTAAAATTATCTAAATTGGGACACTGTTTTTGTACTTAACTATATTGTTAGTATATTAGATAAAGAGCAAAACAAATATAGTTTGAATACACCATAAGAATATTTTATGTACAACCCCAGTCAAAAGTTTGTAATATTACTTATTCAAGAATTTTTCTTTATTTGCACAATTCTTTACATTGTAGAATAAAAGGGAAGACATGTCGAGCATACCCATACCATGACGCAGCCACCACCACGCTTGAAAATAAGGCGGCAGTTACTCAGTGATGTATTTGTTGTGTTGGATTTGCCCCAAACATTAGTCTTTGCATTTAGGCCAAAACATGTTTTACTTTAGTGCCTTGTTGTATGTATTTTGTATTATTCTTTTCACTCTGTCATTTAAATCATTCTTGTGGAGTCACTACAATGTTGTTGATCCATCTTCAGTTTTCTCCAATCGCAGCCATTCAACTCTGTAACTGTTTTACAATCACCAATGGCCTCATGGTAACATCCCTGAGCAGTTCCATTCCTGTCCTGCAGCTCAGTTCAGAAGGACGACTGTATATTTGATGTGTCTGGGTGGTTTAATACATAATCCACAGCATAATTATTAATTTGAACACACCTAAAGAGATATTCAATGTCTGATTTGATATTGTTACCGATCTACCAATCACTGCCCTTTTATGAGGCTTTCTAAAGGCTCCCTGGTCTTTGTAGTTGAATCTGTGCTTGAAATTCAATACTTGACTGAGGGACCGAGGAAGGGTTAGTCATAAAAAAAAATTATGTCAACCGATATTATTTCACACAGAGTCCATGTATATTCTGTGATTTGTTAAGCCAAATTTTACTTCTGAACTAATTTAGGCTTGCCTAAACAAAGGGGATGAATATTTATGCAATGACTGTATTTTTGTTATCAAATTTGTATTCATACATTTTTTTTCCACTTTGACATTACAGAGTATTTTGAGTTTATTGATGACAACAAGTTAAATACATTTGAATCCCACTTTTTAACACAATACAATTTGAAGAAATACAAGGGGTATGAATAATTTTGCAAGGCACTGTATACTTATAGTGTACTTGATCACTCACAAGCAGTTTCATAAAAAGAAAACCAATGCTTCAACTTAAAAACAACTCCAACTGTATTTTGAATGAATATACTAAATTACAATTCAAGCGTTTGAAAGTACAGTTTCAATGAGTGTGTTTAAGTGTAATGATAGTGAACATATAGTATACTTAAAGATTGAAAGACAATTAACTTAAAGTATACTTTTAATAACTGTAATGAAGTGTGATGATAGCAGATTTATAGTATACTAAAAGACTGAAAAAAACAATGAATATAAAGTATACTTTTATTAAGTGTGTTGAAGATTTATCCAAAGCACTTAACATGGTTGATCATTAAATATTACTTTCTTCATTTTTATTTATTAACTTAACCTTTATTTAACTAGGGAAGTCAGTTAAGAACTATTTCTTATTTAGAATGACGGCCTACCTACAGGGTCAGCCATAGTAGTACGGCGGCCCTGGAGCAAATTAGGGTTAAGTGCCTTGCTCAAGGACACAGACAGGTTTTTCACCTTGTCGGCTCGGTTATTCGAACCAGCAACCTTTTGGTTACTGGCCCAACGCTCTAACCGCTAGGCTACCTGCCGCCTAAAAATGATTATACAAATAATTGGTTATATAGTTATGTTTATGATAGAAAACAATTTGTTTATGCAAACAGCTGTGCATCTACCAGGGCAAAGATATCCTGTGGCGTCCCATAGGGTTGGATAATAATAATTCCCATTCTCTTTGCTGATGATACCAATCTGATTTTATAACACAAAAATTTTGATTCACTATTTAATGAAGCTAACTTAGGTATGGCTACATTTTCTGAAAGATTCCAGATAAACAAATTATCTTTAAATGTTATAAAATCAAACTTTATTGTATTCACTAGTAAGAATAAAAAATATATATATATACTAAAAAGAGCCAAAATCTCAATTGGTGGGAATGAAATTAAACAAGTAACATCCACTAGAGTTCTAATTGATGAAAAGTTATCCTGGAAAGATCATATTCAATTTGTCTGACTTTTTCCAGATTTTGTTACATTACAGCCTTATTCTAAAATGTATTAAATAGTTTTTTTCCCCCTCATCAATCTACACACAATACCCCATAATGACAAAGCATTATATTTTTGAATTTTTGCACAACCCGGAAATATCACATTAACATAAGTAAAGCTACGCACACACACACACACACAGTTTTTCTTGTATACTGAGTATATTATGTACAATTATAATGAATATGCTTTGTTTTAACTGATTGAACAAACTTTTTTTGTACTTATATTTGTGATGTGGTTTTCATAAGCCTTTTGGGCCTCCAACCTCACCTGCACACCATTTCTACCAGTTTGTTTTATCTGTACTGTTTTGTCTTTCACTTATTTTCTTTGGTGCAAATAAATAAAACCTAAAAACCTAAGAAGCGTAATTCTGAAAGAAGTTAATTGGGTATGAAAGAAGTGATATTGTGTCAACAGCACAGAGGTAATGAAGAAACATGGGAAAAGTACCTTAATTGCTTTTGTATTGAAGGGAGTATGTTATAGCGCTATGATAATTCTGTTATATTTATAGTATACTTCAGATATACTAGAAAAATACACATCGTATTTGAAGAATATTATTTTTGTATATTTTAGTATACTTGTAATGTATAAAACTCTTTTTAAAAATCACTTGGGTATACGTATGTCCAATTTGGATATATTTGGCTGTTTTTGCTGCATAACATTTAGAAGTGACTGCTAAATGCTAACTCCTGTGTGTATAAGCTGGTTAGCATAGCTAGCATACAGAAATCAGTGATGATAATCAAAGTCATTTTTAACTGTAATGCAGTTGATTGGTGACAATGACATGAACATGTGTTAGGGTTGACATCCATACAAGCATTATAGTCCAATTGGTACCTCAACATAGTGTGAAATACACATATAAACAATAGCCTAAATGTCAGCTAATTTTGCTGGGGGGCAATGAGGAGATTCAGGATCTTTCCCCCACAGCCCTTTACCCCACACGTTTCCATGGCAATTCCATTGTTTTGGTCAAGTTCGATTGACCTCTTTACTGCATCTATGGTGGTCTCAGAACCGCATAGCTATGTCACAATGGGACGCCGAACTACCGCATCTCAACGTCTGTGGACTATGATCTACGCTTCAGTCTCAAACATAAATGCTTGGTCCACACACAAATCCCAATTCTAATGACCTATCATTATGACACCTATCCATATCAAACATTTTATCTGATAGGGTTAGGCCTATGTCTTAGATTACGATTTTCCCCATTGTCCAAAAGCTTGCAATGGAAAAAGAGCAGATCATAATCTTTATCAACAAACCCTTGACCTGTTTTGACCTGATCTAACCTCCTCCCAAACCCAGCTAATACTTCTATAATTACAGTTGTGCAAACAAAAAAGTCAGCATCCAGTCAGCCATAAGGGTCCATCCATCCGGCCACCACTGCCTGAGCCCTGCTCTGTTGTAGCCATAGCTCACTCCCTTACAACACAGCACATCCAGTAGCAGGTGCATGTGGAGGCAGAGGTAGCAGGAGTAATGACCATGAAGCTCAATTCAGCGTTCAGAGCCACAGAACCTCATTTGATTGACTCTTATCGAGGCATGGAGGCATGTTACAATGTAACACAGACTATTTTGGCTCCTCTGCTGTGAACACTGCAGCAAACCTTTGAATAAATCCACTATCAGGTGCATGTGAGGGCTTAAGGAGTTTACTGTATGTGGAAAAGCAGGGTTTGTACACTGTACGGTATGACCACCTGTTATTTTATCTCTTCTGGCCTTATGAACAAGATCCACTGGAATTCTGAACACGCTGACAAATGATCAGACTCATCCCCAGAAGAGCCCAAGATCACACCCAGCACAGCTGTGAACACATACAGAGCCAGACAGTCAAATGCCTTCCATGACCAAACTAAGCTCTCCTACCTCTCTACACTTTATGTGGGGGTGGGGGGGGGGGGTAAAGAAGAGGAGGGAGAGACACTGAAAGAGAGTCAATGAGAAGAGCACAATGTGCTGGCGTAGGCTACGTCTGTTTCTCCCCTAGCTGAACTCATTACAGTGATATTCTAACCGCTTTCTGAATTTTTAACAAGATCTGCAGTCCGGCTGTCTGAGGCCGGTAACACATAGAGTAGACCTACATTAGGTACACCTTCTCAACTGCTCGTTAATGCAAATATCTAATCAGCCAATAACGTGGCAGCAACTCAATGCATTTAGGCATGTAGACATGGTCAAGACGATCTGCTGAAGTTCAAGCCAAACATCAGAACGTGGAAGAAAGGTGATTTAAGTGACTTTGAACGTGGCATGGTTGTTGGTCCCAGACGGGCTGGTTTGAGTATTTCAGAAAGTGCTGATCTACTGGGATTTTCCTGCACAACCATCCCTAGGGTTTACAGAGAATGGTCAGAAAATGAGAAAATATCTAGTGAACGGCAGATCTCTGGGCGGAAACGCCTTGTTGATGGCAGAGGTCAGAGGAGAATGACCAGACTGGTTCGAGCTGATAGAAACAACCAAGGTATGCAGAAGAGCATCTCTGAACGCACAACATGTCAAACCTTGAAGCAGATGGCCTATAGCAGCAGAAGACCACACCAGGTGCCACTCCTGTCAGCTAAGAACAGGAAACTGAGGCTACAATTTGCACGGGCCCACCAAAATTGGACAATAGAAGATTGGAAAAACATTGCCTGGTCTGATGAGTCCCGATTTCTGCTGCGACATTAAGTTAGTAGGGTCAGAATTTGGCGTAAACAACATGAAAGCATGGATCCATCCTGCCTTGTCTCAACGGTTCAGGCTGCTGGTGGTTGTGTAATGATGTGGGGGATATTTTCCTGGCACACTTTGGGCCCCTTAGTACCAATTAAGCATTGTTTAAACGCCACAGCCTACCTGAGTACTGTTGCTGACCATGTCGATCCCATTATGACCACAGTGTACCCATCTTCTAATGGCTACTTCCAGCAGGATAACGCGCCATGTCACAAAGCTCACATAATCTCAAACTGGTTTCTTGAACATGACAATGAGTTCACTGTACTCAAATGGCCTCCATTTGAAAGTGCTAAGAATCAACACTGTACAGTAGAGTATACAGTAATACAGCAATACAATACTGTACAGTAGAGTATACAGTAATACAGCAATACAACACTGTACAGTAGAGTATACAGTAATACAACACTGTACAGTAGAGTGTACAGTAATACAGCAATACAACTAAGACATAGCCCTCCACCAAGCTCATGGGTGTCCCTTCCACGTACACACACACACACACACACACTTAGAAATCAAAGTCATATCTCGGATACACAACTTACCCCTTGAATGAACTCACTCCTTCCTTTGACAACAAACAGGAGTGAAAAGCAAAAAGCCTATTCCACAAGAGGACTGACTATTGAGACTGACGGGTGAATTCAGTGACAGACCAGGAGAGTCTGGCTGCATGGCCACAGTCCATGAATAATGAGACCAAAGTATGTATCCCAAATGTCTCCCTATTCCCTACCTACATAGTGGACTACATAGAGAATAGCACAGACCAAGAATCCTCTTAACACAGTTATGTCATAAAACTATTGTAATCCATCAGGACTGACTGACTGACTGACAGATAACCAATCCTGAATAAAAGCATTCTCTCATACCTAAAGGTAGATGCACTGTTGCAAAACGTGTTAAAGTTAATAGGCAAAGGATATACTAGGTTATCTGCTTCTTTTAATACATTTATGGTGGAATCTGAACTTGGAGATGTGCGCATGTAACTACCTTTAGATTACACAGTGAGGGATGCATAAGTATGTCAGGTAAGGACTCAATCTGAAGATAGGAGTTTAAGAACACCAGAGGTTAGCATGTACTGGGACATAAAACCAGGTCAAAAGGTCATTCAATAACTCAGACAAACCCAACCAGGAAGAGACTACAGTACAGGCATTAAACTACATCAAAAGTGAAGAGAAACAAATCACATGTTAAAGAGCAGCAGTAATCATGTTGTTATTAGATAGTAAAATGTGTGGGGGTACTGGTTAGTTGAGGTAATTTGTACATGTAGGTAGGGGTAAAGTGACTACGCATAGATAATAAACAGCAAATAGCAGCAGCGTAAAAACAAAGAGAGAGGGTGGGGGGTATCAATGTAAATAGTTTGGGTGGCCATTTTATTAATTGTTCAGCAGTCTTATGGCTTGAGGGTAGAAGCTATTAAGGAGCCCTTTAGTCCTAGACTTAGAGAGAACAGTCTATGACTTGGGTGACTGGAGTCTTTGACTATTTTTGGGCCTTCCTCTAGCAGAAAAATGATTGACATTTGACACAAAAATAATACCAAAGAAAGCAGTGGGGATTCCAGCATGGGTCAGAGATGCCAGACCATAGTAAGTTGAGCTTTAACTCTTGCTTACACATGGACAAATTCTAAGGGAACTGTAATCATGCCTGTCACTAAGCCTTTTCCTAATCCTCTATACTCTACAAACAGACAGACACACCCACCCCCACTCACTCGAGCACACTAGCACGCACACACACACACCCTCACTCACTCGAGCACACTAGCACGCACACACACATACACTCACTCGAGCATACTCTAACTAACACACCAAATTGTTGCTGCCACTCAAAACTATATGATTTAAAACATTTTTTAAATGTTTAAGTATTTTTTTTATAATTTTCGGGATGGTAAAAGGTAAACGACTAAAACCATAACTAAAGTATGTAGAAAAGATAATGGATATACTGTATATATTACACTGAACAAAAATATAAACGCAGCATGTAAAGTGCTGTTACCATGTTTCATGAGCTGAAATAAAAGATCCCAGTAATGTTCCATATGAACAAAAAGCTTATTTCTCTAAAATGTTGTGCTCAAATTTGTTTACATCCCTGTTAGTGAGCATTTCTCCACTGCCAAGACAATCCATCCACCTGACAGGTGTGGCATATCAAGAAGCTGATTAAACAGCATGATCATTACACAGGTGTACCTTGTGCTGGAGACAATAAGGCCACTCTAAAACGTGCAGTTTTGTCACACACCACAATGCCACAGATGTTTCAAGTTGAGGGAGCCTGCAATTGGCATGCTGACTGCAGCAATGTCCACCAGAGCTGTTGCCAGAGAACTTAATGTTAATTTCTCTACCATAAGCTGCCTCCAATGTCATTTTTAATTTGGCAAAACATCAAACCGGTCTCACAACTGCAGAACAAGTGTAACACTCACAAACACACAGCGTTTTAGTGATCCACTATGAAATCTCTAGGAGTGAGTGACAGAGGAAGTCTTGAAATGCCAAATCATGACGTCATACAGCCTTCCTTCCCATTCACACACTTAATGAGAAAGCAGGCATTATACCAGGAAGTGTGTTTGGTTAGGTGATTTACTGCATTGTGTGTGTTTGTGTGTATTTTTGTTTGTTTGTGTTGTGAGGACATACCCTTTCCTCACAAGGCTGGTCTGAGCTCCCTCCACTGCCTCTGTTGGACTGTTCCTGAAAGAGCTGGCTCCCTGCATATGAAACAAAGACAATCATATCAGACTACTGTGCAGACAACTAGTCACTAACACAGCATGGATATATAGCAGAACAGTATTAACAATTTACACAGTGTACATTGAGTTGCAGTCCCTTTTGCCCTCAGAACAGCCTCAATTCGTCTGGGGCATGGACTATAGGTGTCGAAACCGTTCCACAGGGATGCTGGCCCATGTTGCTTACCACAGTTGTGTCAAGTTGGCTGGATGTCCTTTGAGTGGTGGACCATTCTTGATACACAAGACAGTTCTTGACATAAACCGGAGCTCCTGGCACCTACTACCATACCCCGTTCAAAGGCAGTTACATATTTTGTCTTGCCCATTCACCCTCTGAACGGCACATATACAGTCTTAGGATACAGCCCAGGACAAATCTATCACGAGTCAGACATCTGATCAGTATCACCACAGACAGCAGACTACCTTCTAGGACAACTCACTGCATTCCGGACTCCTGACCAACTTCCAAACTCCAACCTTCCCTGTAACAGACTCGGACTGGATAAGAGCAGTAGCCCGGTGTGGTACAGTACAGTACAACTCTCACAGAGCCCTGAGTCAGATGGTGATCTGGTCTAATTACTCCAAATTCTCACTAGGTGGTTCTCCACTGGGCCGGCGCACCATGCTGTGTGACTCCAGTCCAGGGTCATAAGGGAGGGGCGTTTGTCCTTGACCGTGTGATCCAAAGCAGTTTGTTTACCCAGCCGTCCCTCATGCACTCAGTCCAGTGTCCTGGCCTCTCTTTGGTGAAACAGCCCCTCCCCAAAATAGCTAGAGGTTTAACTCCCTAAATCCTGGTTCTGAATCACTATGTGGGTAATCCTGTCAGTCAGCTGGAAGTACCTTAACGGGACGTTCCTCAATACACTGTCCCCCAGGCAGAGCTGTAGGATGTTTAACATTAATGAGCCGGTCCTCATTCCACTGTCCCCCAGGCAGGGCGTTAACATGTTCAACCTCAATGAGCCGACCGGACATCATAACAGTACAATACCAGCCAGGCAGGGCCTTAGTAACATGGATGAATTTGTCTGTACTGTCTCTCAACCTCAATAGGCCAGTCCTCAATACAATGCCCACCAGGTAGAGCTGTAGCATGTTCAACATGGCAGGTTTTCTCTTGCCTCGGTTGTACTGTACCTCCCCCTCCTTCTGTTGTACTGTACCTCCCCCTCCTTCTGTTGTACTGTACCTCCCCCTCCCTCTGTTGTACTGTACCTCCCCCTCCTTCTGTTGTACTGTACCTCCCCCTCCTTCTGTTGTACTGTACCCCCCCCTCCCTCTTTTGTACTGTACCTCCCCCTTCCTCTGTTGTACTGTACCTCCCCCTCCTTCTGTTGTACTGTACCTCCCCCTCCCTCTTTTGTACTGTACCTCCCCCTTCCTCTGTTGTACTGTACCTCCCCCTCCCTCTGTTTGAAGGGGGGCTGGGGGCCTCTGATACCTTAACATGTCACTTTGTTATCTTCATGGGTGTAATATGGAACGTTCATCCATGTCCTCACACATTCCCATCCACACACACCCATCATAATGATCCATAAAAAGGACCTTTGAGTTTATCCTCCCCAATCAGGCATTGAGTCTACAGTATAGATAGCTAACGTGATAAGAACTAGTGAACAGCGGTAAAGCTCCTCTCTTTACTTCAGGCTAGTTCATTCACAGAGGCCTATTTCCACTCCCAGGCCCCAGTCTCCCTGCCCTAAATCCCTGGTTGGACCACAGTCAGGCCCCAGTCAGACACCAGTCTCTCTGCCCTCCAACTCTGGTTGGGCTACAGCCAGGCCCCAGTCCCCCTGCCATCCACCCCTGGTTAGGTCTCCATCTCCCCTACACTCCACCTGCAGTCTGGCCTCCACCCTCCCCCTGCCCTCCACCCCTGGTCAGGCACCAGTCCCCCTGCCCTCGAACCCTGGTCAGGCCCCAATCAGGAACCAGTCCCCCTGCCTTCCACCCCTGGTTAGGCCCCAGTCAGGCCACAGTCAGGAACCAGTCCCCCTGCCCTCCACCCCTGGTTAGCCCTCCATCTCCCCTACACTCCACCTGTAGTCTAGCCTCCACCTTCCTTAACCCTCCAGGCCTGGGTGTCTCTGATCCATCTCAGGTGCAGAGTTCAGGGGAGGTCACCAGTGAGGAAACCAATTAACTACAAAAGATTATTAGTTACATAAGAGCAGCCAACCATGCAGAGCCAGCACACACAGTCACAGAGACAGGGACCGACTGAGCCAGATATGAAACAGGACTGAGCTCTAATAGGACCGCAGGAGTCAAAAACAGAAACACACCGTCCTGTTAAGAGGAACAGAATAAAAACTTTAAAACTAAGAGTACGTCCCAAATGGCACCCTATTCCCTTTATAGTGCACTACTTTTGACTACTGTTGACCAGAGCCCTATGGGCCCTGGTCAAAAGTAGTGCACTATATACGGAATAGGGTGCCATTTGAGAGAACAATACAGTTTGACTGCTTTTCCTGACAACCTGTTAATGATTATGGCTTCTCAGTAAATGCTGGGTGTATATTATCTGATATGTCACAAGCTAATAACCGAGAAACAGAATAAGTCTGCATCTGGCCAAAAGTAGTGCCATATAAGATGTAGCCTAAGCCAGGGGTCTAGCCTGAGTGGCAGTCTGTTCGTGCTATCATGCCAACTCCTTGTCATTCATTGTCATGTTTGGATTGATAGAAGGTAGGTTTCCATCCAATTGGAGACAGATTTTAATGTGAATATTCAAAAAATCTGAATGAAAACAATAGAGATGTGTTTCCACTCCACCAGAGATGTTTCTCCATCAAATTGACTTGTTGCAGATAAAAAACTGTGCATGATGACATTTTTGCTGTTAAATTCCCATGTACCGAATAAAAAATACAAGTTAAATGGGTTTCCATCGCATTATCAACTCTACTGATAGCGAGTACGCTCTGGTTTTGGCATGTGCCCTCTAGACAACGGCTCAAAGATAGAGTGTGGGTATAGCCTAAATTATGGACATCAGCTAGATTATTTTGATTTGTCAAACGGCAGCCAAGCATCGATGATCATATCACCAGAATAAGACCCTCTATATTTATTGGAAAAGAGCATGAAGCTCATCACCTTGCACTTTCACCACCCTGTGAAGTTCATCATAACCTATTTAATCTGTAGCCTAATAAACTGCATGCTTTCCGAGTCCTAGTGAGAGGACCACACAAGATGTTATCACATGACTCCAAGTTTACTTCGATATGATGGTTATTATATCAATATTTGCGCATATAAGTGTAATTATCTTTACAGACACAAAAAGATCCCACCTTGTCTCGCATATTTTGTTTTGTCCACATTTACAACGTTTACCGACAAATGTTCTGTTTCCATCAGACCTGTCATGACATTTTTCATCTGACTTTACTCGCATAAAAACTTTGGATGGAAACCTGGTTAGAGAAAGCAATGGAGTTTGCAAGAGCACAAACAGATCTGGGACCAGGCAAGATCTACCGAGGCAAAGTCACCCACCCTGGTCGCTGCCCTCTGAGGAGGAGTCTTCGTGTCTCAGGTAGAACCTGACCTCCATCCTCCTGGGACCCCTCTTCTGCAGGTGCTCATACATCAGGTGGTCAAAGGGGATCACATTCTCTGTGGAGGACAAGTAGAACAGAGTTATAATATAGGGCAGCAGGTAGCCTAGCGGTTAGAGCGTTGGGCCAGTAACCGAAAGGTTGCTCGTTCAAATACCCGAGCCGACAAGGTGAGAAAAATGTTGATGTGTCCTTGAGCAAGGCACTTAACCCTAATATGCTCCAGGGGTGCCGTACTACTATGCTGACCCTGTAGGTAGGGCGTCATTGTAAATAAGAATTCTGAACTGACTTGCCTAGTTAAATAAATAAAAATATATAGTTATATTATATACAATACTAATAAGGGGAGGGGATCACTCTCTCTGGGAGGGAGAAGAAAACAGGAGTTATTGTTAGATACATAGACTTGGGTGATTATCTATTGCAGATTCTATAGTGATACGGTGGGTTGATTGCCCCTCAGCACTGATCATCATAAGAGATTAACTAAGTACTTTCTTTTAATAGAATGGATAAATAACATAAGCCCCCATGGCTAAACTCTGGCACTGAAGCACTGTACTGTGTTGTGATGAAGAGAAAAGAACCCATGACAGTCAGGCCAACCTTGCCGATAGCTAGTTATTGTATTTTCCCTCACCTGTGAAAACACTGAAATGGAATTACTAGAACACACGATCCAATTCAAGTCAACATCCTGACCCACTTTCTTCCCTGCGTCACTGTCTTTCTGGGTCTGGTACAGGCCAGGTTTTTTTCTGGATCAAAAAGGGGCTTAGGGGGCCTCCCGAGTGGCGCAGTGGTCTAAGGCACTGCATCGCAGTGCAAGCTGCGTTGCTACAGATGCTGGTTCGAGCCCTGTCTGTGTTGCAGCCGGCCGCGACCAAAAGACCCACGAGGCGACGCACAATTGGCCCAGCGTCGTCCGGGTTAGGATTAGGGTTTGGCCGGCCGGGATGTCCTTGTCCCATCACGCTGTAGTAACTCCTGTGTTTCGGAGGACGCACGTCTCTCGACCTTCGCCTATCCCGAGTTGCAGCGATGGGACAAGACTGTAACTACCAATTGGATATACAACAAAAATAATAAAAAGGGGATTTTTGAGGCAGACATTTATTCAGGGAGGGGAGTGGGTCATTACCCGAGTAAGAGATCTCAATGATGGCTGTTTGTCAATGATGTCTGTTTGCCCGTATATATATATATATATATATATATCAAGACACTCAGTTAAATAGATTAATCTAAAACTTGGAGGAAATCACTAAAAGATTTGTAAGAAAGTAATGAAGCTGAGGCAAATTATAAAATAGCGCTTTCCTAAATATCTGTAAAGCTAAGATTTTCAACTTCTTTTTACTAACTGTTTTTAGAACCTGTGACAAAACCTCAATACCAGTCGGTCAGTGAACCCTTAAACCAGTGACTTAAACCCAAAGGTTAGGGGTTGAAGATGAGGTTTAAAGTCAGAGATTAAAGGTGATAGTGTCACTTACCGTTGCCCTTCCAGACCTCAGCCAGGTGACAGCCACTCTCTCCTGCCTCCTTACAGAACTCCACCACGTCTTTACAGGTGGTCTCTGGGGTGATGGGCACCTCTGTCAGCATCTGCTGGCTGTTGCTCAGGTACACCGTCAAGATCATCTACAGAAGGGAGACATAGAGATATAGCTTGTCAAACATACTATACATCTCTACCTACATGTACATATTACCTCAATTACCTTGACTAACCTGTACCTCCACACATTGACTCTGTACCAGTACCCCTGTATACAGCCTCGCTATTGTTATTTTACTGCTGCTGTTTTACTATTTGTTACTTTTATTTTCAATTTTTATTTTATTTTTTCTTAAAACTTCTTAAAGCATTGTTGGTTAAGGGCTTGTAGGTAAGCATTTCGCTGTAAGGTCTACACCTGTTGTATTAGGCGCATGTGACAAATACAATTATATTTGATTTGATCTCTGACAAGGTATAGCCTGGTTACATACTGTATAAGCCCTAGCAAACTCTTCCATCGTAGTCATGCCGTTGGATCAGACTACTGACTGGGATCAGACTACTGGTAATATCGGATTAGCAACTACACAACATACATATGCCAGAAATGTTAATGCATGTAACCCAAAGAGGAAAGCTCTTGTATTAGAGGAAACTTAACTCTGGCTGCCCTCAAGCCTAAATACATTTCCATCAGATGCTTTGCCACAAAGTCAGAGGCAGTCAGGAGGGAGAGAGACTATTGACAACATAGCTGAGCGATAAATATTAGAGGAGAGATATTACAAGCGCAAAGATATTACAGGCAGACTGCCAAGACAACATTCTTTGAGTAAGACAGTGATTTGGTGTGTGTGTTGTTTAGCTGGATGTTTGTGTCCGCGGTCAATGAGTGTCCTGTTCCTCCTATTCATGGGTTGCACCTCCGTCACTCGGTCGACTCGGTGGCATTGTTATCAATGCTCTAAAGACAACACAGCCATATTGATAGAGTACCTATGATAAAAATTACAGACTTCTACATGCTTTGTAAGTGGGAAAACCTGCAAAATCGGCAGTGTATCAAATGGTTGTTCTCCCCACTGTATACGTATATATACAGTATACAGTGGGGAGAACAAGTATTTGATACACTGCCGATTTTGCAGGTTTTCCCACTTACAAAGCATGTAGAAGTCTGTAATTTTTATCATAGGTACTCTTCAACTGTGAGTGACGGAATCTAAAACAAAAATCCAGAAAATCACATTGTATGATTTTTAAGTAATTAATTTGCATTTTATTGCATGACATAAGTATTTGATACATCAGAAAAGCAGAACTTAATATTTGGTACAGAAACCTTTGTTTGCAATTACAGAGATCATACGTTTCCTGTAGTTCTTGACCAGGTTTGCACACACTGCAGCAGGGATTTTGGCCCACTCCTCCATACAGACCTTCTCCAGATCCTTCAGGTTTCGGGGCTGTCGCTGGGCAATACGGACTTTCAGCTCCCTCCAAAGATTTTCTATTGGGTTCAGGTCTGGAGACTGGCTAGGCCACTCCAGGACCTTGAGATGCTTCTTACGGAGCCACTACTTAGTTGCCCTGGCTGTGTGTTTCGGGTCGTTGCCATGCTGGAAGACCCAGCCACGACCCATCTTCAATGCTCTTACTGAGGGAAGGAGGTTGTTGGCAAAGATCTCGCGATACATGGCCCCATCCATCCTCCCCTCAATACGGTGCAGTCGTCCTGTCCCCTTTGCAGAAAAGCATCCCCAAAGAATGATGTTTCCACCTCCATGCTTCACGGTTGGGATGGTGTTCTTGGGGTTGTACTCATCCTTCTTCTTCCTCCAAACACGGAGAGTGGAGTTTAGACCAAAAAGCTCTATTTTTGTCTCATCAGACCACATGACCTTCTCCCATTCCTCCTCTGGATCATCCAGATGGTCATTGGCAAACTTCAGACGGGCCTGGACATGCGCTGGCTTGAGCAGGGGGACCTTGCGTGCGCTGCAGGATTTTAATCCATGACGGCGTAGTGTGTTACTAATGGTTTTCTTTGAGACTGTGGTCCCAGCTCTCTTCAGGTCATTGACCAGGTCCTGCCGTGTAGTTCTGGGCTGATCCCTCACCTTCCTCATGATCATTGATGCCCCACGAGGTGAGATCTTGCATGGTGCCCCAGACCGAGGGAGATTGACCGTCATCTTGAACTTCTTCCATTTTCTAATAATTGCGCCAACAGTTGTTGCCTTCTCACCAAGCTGCTTGCCTATTGTCCTGTAGCCCATCCCAGCCTTGTGCAGGTCTACAATTTTATCCCTGATAGCTCTCTGGTCTTGGCCATTGTGGAGAGGTTGGAGTCTGTTTGATTGAGTGTGTGGACAGGTGTCTTTTATACAGGTAACAAGTTAAAACAGGTGCAGTTAATACAGGTAATGAGTGGAGAACAGGAGGGATTCTTAAAGAAAAACTAACAGGTCTGTGAGAGCCGGAATTCTTACTGGTTGGTAGGTGATCAAATACTTATGTCATTCAATAAAATGCAAATTAATTATTAAAAAATCATACAATGTGATTTTCTGGATTTTTTTTAGATTCCGTCTCTCACAGTTGAAGTGTACCTATGATAAAAAATTACAGACCTCTACATGCTTTGTAAGTAGGAAAACCTGCAAAATCGGCAGTGTATCAAATACTTGTTCTCCCCACTGTATATACATACACTACTGTTCAAAAGTTTGGGGTCACTTAGAAATGTTCTTGTTTTTGAAAGAAAATGACTATCATAACTGGAAACGGCTAATTTTTTCTTTCAAAAACAAGGACATTTCTAAGTGACCCCAAACATTTGAACGGTAGTGTATGCCTTCATTTCTCAAAAGAAATATAGACTCCTAGCTTTCATCTGGAATGCTCCTATGAACTTCACATGTTGGTGCTCATGGGGCTTTTTACATAAAAATGTATAAATAGGACTTCCTGATAAACTAGGCGGTGACATCATCGTTTCCAGATTTATTTATTTTTTTTATTTTTTTCACCTTTATTTAACCAGGTAGGTCAGTTGAGAACAAGTTCTCATTTGCAACTGCGACCTGGCCAAGACAAAGCAAAGCAGTGCGACAAAAAAAAAAAAACACAACAACACAGAGTTACACATTAAACAAACAGTCAAAAACACAATAGAAAATCTATAAACAGAGTGCAAAATGTAGTGCAAAAATGCAGTAAGGTTGGGAGGTAGGACAATAAATAGACTATAGAGTAGAAATAAATTACAGAATTATCATCATTAACACAGGAATGAAGGATGTGCAAATTATGATGTGCAAATAGAGATACTGGAGTGCAAGATTAGTGAAAAATAAACGAAAATAAATATGGGGATGAGGTAGTAGTGTGGGCTATTTACAGAAGGGCTATATACAGGTGCAGTGATCGATAAGCAGCTTTGACAGCTGATGCTTAAAGTTATTGAGGGAGATAGGAACCTCCAGCTTCAATGATTTTTGCAATTCGTTCCAGTCATTGGCAGCAGCGAACTGGAAGGAATGGCGGCCAAAGGAGGTGTTGGCTTTGGGGGTGACCAGTGAGATATACCTGCTGGAGCGCATGCTACGGGTGGGTGTTGCTATGGTGACCAGTGAGCTGAGATAGGGCGGGGATTTACCTAATAAAGACTTATAGATGACCTGGAGCCAGTGGGTTTGGCGACGAATATATAGTGAAGGCCAGCCAACGAGAGCATACAGGTCGCAGTGGTGGGTAGTGTAAGGGGCTTTGGTGACAAAACGGATGGCACTATGATAGACTACATCCAATTTGCTAAGTAGAGTGTTGGAGGCTAGTTTGTAAATGACATCGCCGAAATCAAGGATCGGTAGGATAGTCAGTTTTACAAGGGCATGTTTGGCAGCATGAGTGAAGGAGGCTCTGTTGCGAAATAGGAAGCCAATTCTGGATTTAATTTTGGATTGGAGATGGTTGATGTGAGTCTGGAAGTTGAGTTTATAGTCTAACCAGATGCCTAGGTATTTGTAGGTGTCCACGTATTCTAATTCGGATCCGTCGAGAGTAGTGATGATAGTCCGGTGGGCGGGTGCTGGCATTGTTCGATAGAAAAGCATGCACTTAGTTTTACTAGCGTTTAAGAGCAGTTGTAGGCCACGGAAGGAGTGTTGTATGGCATTGAAGCTTGATTGAAGGTTAGTAAACACAGTATCCAAAGAGGGGCCAGATGTATACAGAATGGTGTCATCTGCGTAGAGATGGATCAGAGAGTCACCAGCAGCGAGAGCGACATCGTTGATGTATATAGAGAAAAGGGTTGGCCCAAGAATTGAACCCTGTGGCACCCCCATAGAGACTGCCAGAGGATCGGACAATAGGCCCTCCGATTTGACACACTGAACTCTGTCTGCAAAGTAGTTAGAGAACCAAGCAAGGCAGTCACTTGAGAAACCAAGGCTGTTGAGTCTGCCAATAAGAATGCGGTGATTGACAGAGTCGAAAGCCTTGGCCAGGTCGATGAAAACGGCTGCACAGTACTGTCTTTTATCGATGGCGGTTATGATATCGTTCAGTACCTTGAGCGTAGCTGAGGTGCACCCATGACCAGCTCGGAAACCAGATTGCATAGCAGAGAAGGTACGGTGGGATTCGAAGTGGTCAGTTATCTGTTTGTTAACTTGGCTTTCGAAAACTTTAGAAAGGCAGGGCAGGATGGATATTGGTCTATAACAGTTTGGGTCTAGAGTGTCTCCTCCTTTGAAGAGGGGGATGACCGCGGCAGCTTTCCAATCTCTAGGGATCTCAGACGATACGAAAGAGAGGTTGAACAAGCTAGTGATAGGTGTTGCAACAATTTTGGCTGATAATTTCAGAAAGAGAGGGTCCAGATTATCTAGCCCAGCAGATTTGTAGGGGTCCAGACTTAGCAGCTCTTTCAGAACATCAGCTGTCAGGATTTGGGTGAAGGAGAAGCGGGGGGGGCTTGGGCAAGTAGCTGCCGGGGGTGCAGAGCTGTTGACCGGGGTAGGGGTAGCCAGATGGAAAGCATGGCCAGCCGTAGCAAAATGCTTATTGAAATTTTCAATAATCGTGGATTTATCAGTGGTAACAGTGTTTCCGAGCCTCAGTGCAGTGGGCAACTGGGAGGAGGTGCTCTTATTCTCCATGGACTTTACAGTGTCCCAGAACTTTTTGGAGTTAGTACTACAGGAAGCAAATTTCTGTTTGAAAAAGCTGGCCTTTGCTTTTCTAACTGACTGGGTGTACTTGTTCCTGACTTCCCTGAATAGCTGCATATCGCGGGGGCTATTTGATGCTAATGCAGTGCGCCACAGGATGTTTTTGTGTTGGTCTAGTGCAGTCAAGTCTGGGGTGAACCAGGGGCTATATCTATTCTTAGTTCTACGTTTTTTGAAAGGGGCATGCTTATTTAGGATGGTGAGGAAAGCACTTTTAAAGAACAACCAGGCGTCCTCTACTGACGGGATGAGGTCAATATCCTTCCAGGATACCTGGGCCAGATCGAATAGAAAGGCCTGCTCGCAAAAGTGTTTTAGGGAGCGTTTGACAGTGATAAGGGGTGGTCGTTTGGCCGCTGACCCATTGCGAACACAGGCGATGAGGCAGTGATCGCTGAGATCCTGGTTGAAAACAGAGGTGTATTTGGAGGGCAAGTTAGTCAGGATGATATCAATAATGGTACCCATGTTTACGGATTTTGGGTTGTACCTGGTGGGTTCCTTGATAATTTGTGTGAGATTGAGGGCATCTATCTTAGATTGAAAGACAGCCGGGGTGTTAAGCATATCCCAGTTTAAATCACCTAACAGTACAAACTCTGAAGATAGATGGGGGGCAATCAATTCACATATGGAGTCCAGGGCACAGCTGGGGGCTGAGGGGGGTCTGTAACAGGCGGCAACAGTGAGAGACTTATTTCTGGATAGGTGGATTTTTAAAAGTAGAAGCTCAAACTGTTTGGGCACAGACCTGGACAGTATGACAGAACTCTGCAGGTTATCTCTGCAGTAGATTGCAACTCCACCTCCTTTGGCAGTTCTATCTTGACGGGAAATGTTGTAGTTGGGGATGGAAATTTCCGAATTATTGGTGGCCTTCCTAAGCCAGGATTCAGACACAGCTAGGACATCCGGGTTGGTGGAGTGTGCTAATGCTGTGAATAAATCAAACTTAGGGAGGAGGCTTCTAATGTTAACATGCATGAAACCAAGGCTTTTACGGTTACAGAAATCAACAAATGAGAGCGCCTGGGGAATAGGTGTAGTACTGGGGGTTACAGGACCTGGGTTTACCTCAACATCACCAGAGGAACAGAGGAGTAATAGAATTAGTATTCGACTAAGGACTTTAAGAACTGGACGTCTAGTACGTTGGGTACATAGAATAAAAGGAGCAGATTTCTGGGCGTGGTGGAATAGATTCAGGGCATAATTTATAGTCAAGGATATAGAAGGGTGTGAGTTCAGTGGAGGTAAACCTAGGCGTTGGGTAATGAAGAGAGAGGTTGCATCTCTGGAGACACCAGTTAAGCCAGGTAAGGTCTCCGCATGTGTGGGGGGAGGGACAAAAAAGCTATCAGAGGCCAGTTGAGCAGGACTGGGGGCTCTACAGTGAAATAAAACAATAATAGCTAACCTAAACAACAACAGACAAGGCATATTGAAATAAGAAAGGGGCAGAACATAAAATAAATAAAATGACAGTTAATTAAGAGGGCTAAGACAACGACGGGTAATGGCGATGAATGGACAAAGAGGGTCAGTTAGAAAGAAGTGATGTACTACACACAGGACCTGAGGCCTGATAGTTAAACAGAAATAAATACCATAAAACCAAACAGTCCTGCAGGCATCAGCTGTGGAGCTGAACAAGCGTAGGATCCGATGAAAAAGTAAAGTGGTGAGCCGGGGAAATCAGTTCAATGGCACGGCGTTCAGAGTGTTAGCAGGCCGGGCTAGCAGGCCGGAGCTAGCAGATGAATCTTCGGCGGCGTCGCAGAGGAGAACCCTGTTGAGACCACGTCGGACAATTACGTCGGCAGACCAGTCACGGTGGCTCGGTGGGGCTCCGTGTCGACAGTAGAAGGGTCCAGGTAGGTTGATAAGGTACTGGAGCCCGGGAGAGTAGCTAGCACACGTCGGCTGTCCGGGAGATGAGCCTAGCTCACGCTAGCATTGGAAGCATGTACACAATGGAGCTTAGCTATAGACGTCGGTCAGTCGAATGCAGCTAGCTAGCTGTGATGATCCGGTGTGGTGGTCCGGTACTTTCAGTGGAAATCCGGAAAGTGGAAGGGAACGCAGTCCGATAAGCGCTGGGTTGGTAGCGCGCTGAGCAGACTGGCCAATATTGTCCGAACTGAAAGCTGGCTGATCAGCCAGAGCGGAGGTGAAGACCGCTAGCAGTGGTTAGCGATGGAAGGTTAGCAAGCTAGCTAGCAGGCTAACTTTTGACTGCGGTTCGGTTAAATAGTGGAAAAACACGGATATTTGACCCGATATTTGACCCGTTTCACGTTGGGTAGGTGGCTTGCAGGAGGGGTAAATCGGGAACAAATAAAAATGTATGGAAAGACAAATTACAAACTATTTACACGAGACGAGATGGGACAAAACAAAATACACGTCTGCACTGTTACGCCATCTTGGAACTCCAATTGACACGGAAATGTGGGTTAATCTGCAAATTTGGATTTAATCTGGAAATTTGGGTTGCAGAATCAAAAAATGTGTCTCTCAATGTCACCACTCAGCAGAATCTTCCACTAGGATAGACATAGACAGAGGTATTTATGCCCAACAGCTGCCTGACACTCGTCCCTTGGCCTGTATAAGCCCCATAAACATGTCTAAACCACAGACACACCGACCGACAAGCCCTGAAACTGAGCCGCACGTCCCATCCAAGATGTAAAGTAATCTCTCACTGCCACACGCAAGGACATGGATAGACAGATTGAGAGGAGGAATACTGTAAGGCTCAGTTTACAACCCCCAGCAAGCTATAATAATCTGATTATGGCGGTTGTAAACGTGTGTGTGTCCACAGGTTGACAAGTGAAAACATACACCAGGAGAGAGAAAGAGAGAGAAAGAGACAGTAAAAACAAATCCAGGAAGTTAAGGTTATTGTCCCCCCACTCAAAAACAAATCCAGGAAGTTAAGGTTATTGTCCCCTCACTGTGAGGGAACAGGATAATGTTGTTTTTTTCTCCCTATTTTTATTTATTTAACTAGGCAAGTCAGTTAAGAACAAATTCTTATTTACAATGACAGCCTACACCGGCCTATCCTGGACGACGTTGGGCCAATTGTGTGCCGCCCTATGGGACTCCCAATTTGTGAGCATGCATCTCTGATCTCCTCTGTCCTACGTCTCTTAATCTGCACAGAGCTGCTGTACTCTCAATGAAAGGTCAGAAACCAGACACAAAAGAGCTAGAGTGGCTAAACCAACCTCTGCCTAATAGTATTAAAGACTCAGTCACACTGAACAGCCTACTACACGAAAACACACACAAGTAATGTAGGTCTGTAACATGTTAACATTCAGAACAAAATCCCAGTCAGGTAATTTATCAAATCTACAAAAAGACAGCACACATGCCTACAGTACGACAATACGCAAATAATTTGCACCAGAAACCACATACAGTTGAAGTCGGATGTTTACAAACACCTTAGACAAATACATTTAAACTCAGTTTTTCACAATTCCTGACATTTAATCCTAGTAAAAATTCCCTGTTTTAGGTCAGTTAGGATCACCACTTTATATTAAGAATGTGAAGTGTCAGTATAATAGTAGAGAGAATTATTTCTTTCAGCTTTTATTTCTTTCATCACATTCCCAGTGGGTCAGAAGCTTACATACATTCAATTAGTATTTGGTAGCATTGCCTTTAAACTGTTTAACTTGGGTCATATGTTTCAGGGAGCCTTCCACAAGCTTCCCACAATAAGTTGGGTGAATTTTGGCCCATTCCTCCTGACAGAACTGGTGTAAATGAGTCAGGTTTGTAGGCCTCCTTGCTCGCACACGCTTTTTCAGTTCTGCCACAAATGTTCTATAGGATTGAGGTCAGGGCTTTGTGATGGCCACTCCAATACCTTGACTTTGTTGTTCTTAAGCCATTTTGCCACAACTTTGGAAGTATGCTTGGGGTCATTGTCCATTTGGATGACCCATTTGCGACCAAGCTTTAACTTCCTGACTGATGTCTTGAGATGTTGCTTCAATATATGCACATAATTTTCGTTCCTCATGATGCCATCTATTTTGTGAAGTGCACCAGTCCCTCCTGCAGCAAAGCACCCCCAAAACATGATGCTGCCACCCCCGTGCTTCACGGTTGGGATGGTGTTCTTCAGCTTGCAAGCCTCCCCCTTTTTCCTCCAAATATAACGATGGTCATTATGGCCAAACAGTTCTATTTTTGTTTCATCAGACCAGAGGACATTTCTCCAAAATGTTTTGGAGCAGTGGCTTCTTCCTTGCTGAGCGGCCTTTCAGGTTATGTCGATATAGGATTCGTTTTACTGTGGATATATATACTTTTGTACCCGTTTCCTCCAGCATCTTCACAAGATCCTTTGCTGTTGCTACTATTCGCACCAAAGTACGTTCATCTCTAGGAGACAAAACGCATCTCCTTCCTGAGCGGTATGACGGCTGCATGGTCCCATGGTGTTTATACTTGCGTACTATTGTTTGTACAGATGAACATGGTAACTTCAGGCGTTTGGAAATTGCTCCCAAGGATGAACCAGACTTGTGGAGGTCTACCATTTATTATCTGAGGTCTTGGCTGATTTCTTTTCATTTTCCCATGATGTCAAGCAAAGAGGAGCTGAGTTTGAAGGTAGGCCTTGAAATACATCCACAGGTACATCTACAATTGACTCAAATTATGTCAATTAGCCTATCAGAAGCTTCTAAAGCCATGACATCATTTTCTGGAATTTTCCAAGCTGTTTAAAGACACAGTCAACTTAGTGTACAACTTCTGACCCACTGGAATTGTGATATAGTGAATTATAAGTGAAATAATCTGTCTGTAAACAATTGTTAACATGAAATCTGTGGAGTGGTTGAAAAATGTGTTTTAATGACTTCAACCTAAGTGTATGTAAACTTCAGACTTCAATTGTACATACTGTGCCTTTCCTGTCTAATCACCCGAACTACACTTATTCACTATCAAAAAAACATCAACATCCCACCAAACTCTTAAACGTGGGCAAACACATAACTCCTTAAAAACATACAATCACTCTCTCCAGCTTCACAAAATGATTCCTAGAAAGCTCTGGATGCCTTTTGCTATTTTAAGCAGCAGCACATAAGGGCAGTCAAAGCAGGACAGGACAAGACAGGACAGGACAGAGCAGGACAGAGCAGGACAGAGCAGGACAGCGCAGGACAGGACAGAGCCCACTTCCCAGTCAGGCTCCAGTCAGTCCAGTGCTACAGCTATAGCCCTGTCTGTCCGTCCGTCCGTTCTCCTGTGCCTTCCTGTTCTCTCTCTTCTGTGGTTGCAGCCCGGGACGGACCCTCTGGTGGAGCCAGGCCTTGTCCTTGGTCGCACTGACCAGGCTGTACAGCACCATGCTGAAGAACTTTTTCATAGAGCTGGAGGGAGAGGATTTTCACAGGCAGACAGACGGTCAGGATGGCACCCACTGCTTGTCTGTTTGTGTGCGCGTGTCTCCAAGTGTGTGTGTGTGTGTGTGTGTGTGTGTGTGTGTGTGTGTGTGTGTGTGTGTGTGTGTGTGTGTGTGTGTGTGTGTGTATGTGACACCAGGCGGTAGAAGGGTAGGGGTTGGGGTGTCAGTGAGTTAACGTGTGGAGCGTAGCCAGGGTGGGGGTGTGTGTGCTGGTAAATGCAGCCATAGCCAGGGCCAGGCCAGGGTAAACATCACGAGGCTGCCCCTCTTCAGAATTAGATTCCCCAGGAACAGGGACAGCCGTGAGGCAGAGAGAGATAAGAGGCGCCTGGTGACACTAAGCAGACCAGGATGTCACTGTGACAGGGCACCTATAGAAGGAACAGGACACTCACTGACAGCGGGCACATAAACATCCAGCTAAACAACACACAGACACAAACTTATTGTTGAAACTACAGGTGTAGGATCTTAATGCTTCTAAAGTTTGTAATTTTTACTTTAAAATATCAGACTGGATTTGCCCTAAATAGAAATTTATCAACCCCAACAAAAATGTTCATTAATCATAATCCACATTTCCTGTTGCTGCAGGATTACTTACTGCTGTGAGAAACAGACTGAGTTAAGATCCCACATCTGTACCATTCAAAACAGAAACAACCTAGCAACCACACAACTAAAGCCTGCTGAGAGGAGAAACAACATTCAGAGAGGCCGATACGAAATTATTCAATTGTAGAAAAGGAATGATGCCATCCCATCTCATACGGTCTTCCTCTTTTCCAATTCACTTGCTATTCGGACTGAGGAGTGGCGAGATGGATCTGTGCTGACTGATTCCAATGAAGCCCAAATCTAACGGTGTGCCAAGAACACCCCGGGCCTTGTCAATAATACATCTGAGGACACAAAGCAGGCGCTGTCGCAGTGGGCCTGCAGCGGGGCTTACTGGTGAGCCCCTGCCTGGAAAGAAAGCCCTGTGATGCACAGTTTACCCTGTTACTCAGACCTCAGCAGACAGAGAGAGAGAGAGACAGTCCTATGCGTGTGTGTGTTTGTTTACAACCCCCTATATCCACTTCTGACTCAGAAGCAGTCCTATGGGGCAAGATTTTTTAAACAAAGTGTCTATTAAGTTCCCTTTAAAAGGCATCAAACAAACCACATGAACAGGAATACAAATCATTCAAGAGATTTTCAGATAAAGTATCTCTTTACCAGTGGATGGATTTGCAACGTGTCTGTTGTGTGGAAGACAATGTGCCTCCCAAGAGGTACCCTATTCCCTATATTGTGCACTACTTTTAACCAGGGCCCATACTTCAGGGACAGAAAAGAGATAAGAAACCAGAATGCAGATAGACAGTTTGAGGTTTCAGAGTCAGACACACTGTGGACCGACCAGGACCAACCGACACCTGATTTAGTGTCCTGGCTGGCTGGCACCCCTGTGCAGCACAGAACTGTCAATAAAGTGTCCATAGCAACCACTGTGTCCGGGGAAACGCGCTTGCCTGGCACCCCTAAAAGAGCTAGAGGACTGTTCTTCCAGAGATTGTGGAAGTTAAACACAGGACATGGCTGTAAACACTGCTCTCCATCCTTAGTCTATTCAATGGAGCTGACAGCCTCCTATACACAATGCTGACATACATGCCCAGTCGGTTTGCACATAGACGGGGGACTGGAGTGTTTACCATAAAGGCAAGAGGTTGAATGGCAGGTTTCGTTTTTATAAGGTAAGGATCTGAATCCAGTATGTTTTGGTTCAGATGTATAGCTTTCTCTGAGATGTGATGGGACCATGCCTTAGAGCAACCCACAGAGACCAGCACTGTCTGATCCATGTTCTGCCACAAATGTTATCCTCTAGTCTAGAGAGATCATGGTTGGGCTGAATTCCATTTTTAATTCAGTCTGTTCAGGAAGTAAACTGAAATATTAGACTATTCCAGGTACTCCTTAAAGAGCTAGGGTTTGAAGTGTCTCCGGAAGGTGGTCAGTGATTCCGCTGTCCTGGCATCATGGGGAGCTTGTTCCACCATTAGGGTGCCAAAGCACCGAATAGCTTTGACTGGGCTGAGCGGGAACTGTGCTTCCGAAGAGGTAGGGGGGCTAGCGGGCCAGAGGTGGATGAACTTAGTGCCCTCGTTTACCTGAACTGACTGAATTTAAATGGAATTGACCCTAACCCTTAGAGACACATCAATACAAATGACACATGACATGGCAGGGCAGGATTCATAACAACAGCTCGACTACACAGTGGTCATGCTTCACTTTTCAATAATGAGACCTGAGGAGAACATTTTTAGACTGACTGTACCCTGATAGGACCAAGGAGGAGGGCTCTCACTATAAGAACAACAGAGAGTCAATAAATTAAACAGGTTAAGTCTATGTAAGCCTACAACTGGCTACTCGTCAAGTCATGAGATGTGAGAGTACAAAATGGCTCACAATCAATAGTCAGTTAGTTAACTCCACTTGGTCTGACTACCCACTGCACTGCCTCCCTAATTATAGGTGTCTATAAATAGGAAATTAGGCAAAAGCCAGTTAACAGGCATGAGGAGATCCATGTTGGAGCGGGGGTGTTTACTTTACTACACTGACATCAGCTACTGGTGGAATGACACTGACTGGGAGGTTAAAGGTCATGGTGAACGTGCGTCACTGGGTGGGTGACAACCAGTATTGCCGGTCACTGTTGTGTGGGGATCTTCCATAGGCTACCCTAAATGTGTGTCTTATTCCGCTTCTTATTTATCTCTCTCATTGATTGGGAGTACTGTAGCTCACCCACCACTCAAAATCCATATGTAAATTATATGAATCTTAACATCGTTTATTTATTTTTAAGCTATCCACAGGCATCTATTCATTCTATGCACAAGATATTTCCAAGACTTCTAAAACTATTCGATTTTTTATACTTACCGGTATCATGATTGCAGTCGGTCAAGTAATATGTTTATCCCAGCCAATATCTTGGAGAAGCGCTTTCTCTGGTCCGAATAACTGGTCGGTATGGTCGAGTGCGTCCCTCTCCAGAATCTGATGTAATGGTCCTAAAGGAACGATACTTGGTCCCACAGCTATGCAGACATAACTAGACGCCTGAGGCCAAAGTGGGTCACGGCACGCAATAGTCACTGAACATCACACAGCGTAGTTGGGAGGCATGTTGTTTGACGGAATTTGCTGCTGAGCTTTACGCTGTAATGACAGTCACTGAAAGTTCACGCCCCAAATAATTCACTGATTGCCTTCAGAGGATTCGACCGCCCGCGCGCTCGAACAAGTAGGATAATCCAAGTCCGATAAAATGCCGTTTTAGCAAAGATGCCTACTATTATATGGTTATAAAGTACAATAAAGTACCTATCTATCCGTAAAATTGTACTGAAAACGTTAACCCAAATGCTCTAAAGTATGCTTCATATCAAGAAACGTCAAATCCATTCCAACCGCAACACTGTTACTTTGACTTTCAGCGAACTGTTTTAAATTCACAAGATAATGAAACCCCACTTTCCAACGGCAGCTACTAGCGTCATGACAGGCATGCTTCACACATGAGGAAACACTCCCGACTGTAGTTCTACGGTTCTATTTTGTGATAATTATATTCTTAACTAGGACTATAATCAAAATAATACTGATAAAGCTAATAAAATAGGCTACCAGAGCATTCTTCCTTCAGTCCAGTTGTTTTAACACATATAAACCAAGTTTGTTCTCATGAGAGCGGTTTCAAAAGGATGATGCAGTTTTAAATGGAACGTCAGTGTCATCTTGTGTCCATACTGTGAAATGAGTTGCTGGAGTTCATGCATCTAAACACAGTTAACTGCAGGAGAAGGGAAACAATGTATTGGATCGTTCAGATCTGACAAAAAAACAAAACATGATTTCATCAAATTCATTGTATTAACTTGATTTATTGATTGTGGTTTTCTAATGTGTGTAGGCCTACATATTGTAGTGGTGTTGCTCATCATCCAAAACATCACTTTACAATGTTATTTACGGCACAAAAACGTACTTAAATAAAATTAAGGTATTTACATGGTAAATTGTAATACCACGGTAATAACTATAGGCCTAAATGACATGTTGATTCATGAGTCAAATACAGTAATCCCGAATTGGTACCAGGGAGTTACCCAAATATGTTGAGATAAATTATAATTAATTTCTAGCACACAATTTCTTTAGAAAATACAAGGTAAATACAGTATTTATGCAGATTTGTGCTCATCCTTGAGTATACTTTTTTGAAAAAAAAAAAAAACGATCAAAGGCTGTTAAAAAAACAAACAGATTTTAGCCTTTGCACAACTCATACATGATCATACCACCAACAAGGAACCATTTTAAACATCTTGCTTTAATGAATCACTGCAGTAGTGGAAGAAAACAGCAGCGCTAACAACTCAGGAGACCAATCTCTAGCTGGTCTTTTCACATTTTTTACTTTGATCTCATTAAATATTACTATTTTAAATATTACTATTTAGACTGGTAATCAATAACTTATTTTTTTTCTTGAGTATATTTTTGTATTCTTTGAGTATAATCAATAACTTTTCTTATAGAAGTCAGTTTCTTTGTTGAGTAAATCTTGACAATACCGCTTATCTTCTTACTGAATGCAGCAATTTTGTCCATTAGCATCTTTGAAGCGGAGACGCATCTTGGGCTTGTAGTTTTCGAGGTACATTAGTTGTTTCGAGTTGAAGGCTCCACGTCTCTTTCTGAGAGAAGAAACATGGACAAAATTATGGCATTTTGATAGCAACCATTTTGATCATTTCTGATGGTTTTGATGGTTTTGATGATTTGGTATTTTGATGGCGTTTTAAATGTCACATTGAAAGAAGTTTCAGGAATCACCTCATAACTTACAGTTGAAGTCTGAAGTTTCCATAAACTTAAGTTGAAGTCAATAAAACTCATTTTTCAACCACTTCACAGATTTCATGTTAACAAACTATAGTTTAGGACATCTACATTGTGCATGACACAAGCAATTCTTCCAACAATTTTTTACAGACAGATTATTTCACTATATCACAATTCCAGTGGGTCAGAAGTTTACATACACTAAGTTGACTGTGCCTTTAAACAGCTTGGAAAATTCCAGAAAATGTATTTCAAGGCCTACCTTCAAACTCAGTGCCTCTTTGCTCGACATCATGGGAAAATCAAAAGAAATCAGCCAAGACCTCAGAAAAAAAAAATTATAGACCTCCTCAAGTCTGGTTCATCCTTGGGAGCAATTTCCAAACGCCTGAAGGTACCACGTTCATCTGTACAAACAATAGTACACAAGTATAAACACCATGGGACCACGCAGCTGTCATACCGCTCAGGAAGGAGACGCTTTCTGTCTTCTAGACATGAATGTACTTTGGTTCGAAAGTGCAAATCAATCCCAGAACAACAGCAAAGGACCTTGTGAAGATGCTGGAGGAAACGGGTACAAAAGCATATATATATCCACAGTAAAACGAGTCCTATATCGACATAACCTGAAAGGCCGCTCAGCAAGGAAGAAGCCACTGCTCCAAAACTGCCATAAAAAAGCCAGACTACAGTTTGCAACTGCACATGGGGACAAAGATCGTACTATTTTGGAGAAATGTCCTCTGGTCTGATGAAACAAAAATAGAACTGTTTGGCCATAATGACCATCGTTATGTTTGGAGGAAAAGGGGGGAGGCTTGCAAGCCGAAGAACACCATCCCAAACGTGAAGCACAGGGGTGGCAGCATCATGTTGTTGGGGTGCTTTGCTGCAGGAGGGTCTGGTGCACTTCACAAAATAGATGGCATCATGAGGAAGGAAATTATGTGGATATATTGAAGCAACATCTCAAGACATCAGTCAGGAAGTTAAAGCTTGGTCGCAAATGGGTCTTCCAAATGGACATATGAAGCATACTTTCAAAGTTGTGGCAAAATGGCTTAAGGACAACAAAGTAAAGGTTTGGAGTGGCCATCACAAAGCCCTGACCTCAATCCTATAGAACATTTGTGGGCAGAACTGAAAAAGCATGTGCAAGCAAGGAGGCCTACAAACCTGACTCAGTTACACCAGTTCTGTCAGGAGGAATGGGCCAAAATTCACCCAACTTATTGTGGGAAGCTTGTGGAAGGCTACCAGAAACATTTGACCCAAGTTAAACAATTTAAAGGCAATGTTACCAAATACTAATTGAGTATGTAAACGTCTGACCCACAGGGAATGTGATGAAATAAATAAAAGCTGAAATAAAATCACTCTACTATTATTCTGACATTTTACATTCTTCAAATAAAGTGGTGATCCTAACTGCCCTAAGACAGGGAATTTTTACTAGGATTAAATGTCAGGAATTGTGAAAAACTGAGTTTAAATGTATTTGGCTAAGGTATATGTAAACTTCTGACTTCAAATGTATATCATCATTTTTAAATCACAGTAGCAAGAAGATTTGATAATTCATGAAAATGATTATTCATTTATTAGTATTAATAAATGGTTGAGATATCCAAATATGATCAATGGAAAGAACTTGTGGGCGGCAGGTAGTTTACCGGTTAAAAAAGTGTTGGGCCGCCAGTAACCGAAAGGTTGCCGGTTTGAATCCCAGAGCCAATTAGGTGAAAAACCTGTCGATGTGCCCTTGAACCAGGCACTTAACCCTAATTGTTCCAGGGTCGCCTTCAATAATGGCTGATCCCTGGCCTTGACCCCACTCTCCGAGGGTGTCTCAGCAGGAATGGGATATGCATAAAAACTAATTTCCAGATCACACATGCTTATAATACACACTTGAACGTGTATGAAATAGAACAAATTGTAAGCACCCAGCAAATGATTATTTAGCATTATTATATAACTTACTGTCTTATGAAGTGAACAGCATCTTCATACTCCATCCCACACTCAATCAACGCCAACGCTACCAGGACTGGGGCTCTGGGGAGAAATGATATCAATCATATCAAGTGTACTGTAGAGATGGGAAAGTTGGTGTAATATAAGAAATATATAGGTAGACAACTCACCGACCCAACCCCGCCACACAATGCACTGCAATGCAACAACCAGGTTCCTCTCTGAATTTACACTTCAGGAGGTTGAGCCAGTCATCAACGACTTGTTCAGGGGGTGAAGAACCATCGTCAAAGGGCCAATCCTGTTTGGTGAGAACATATGTTTGGTATTAGGCTCTGTAACATGATTAATTGATTAGGTAGGGTAATTGATAGGCCTAATGCTTTCATGCTACCTCCATTATTAGGAAAAGGACAGGCCTAGATGTCAAGCAGACTACAACTACAATTGGAACAGAAAAGCCTGAATCAACTCCAACCAAATTTGAAGGTCTCTAATAGGTTAAGATAGGAGCAGAACAGAACAGAGCGGTTGTCTCACCACAACAGTGATGCCTTCCTGCTCCACAGGGGTTTTGTCGTAAGTGGCATCACACACTCTGACCAGTGTCTGCACCCCAAAAGCCTTCAGATCCTATAAAAGATAAGTGATTTTAGTTCAGTAAGTAATCATTCACACTTTATGTTGTTCAGTTCACTCCAAATGTGGTTTAACATATGAACTCTATAAACCAAATAACACAATGCTTTATGTAAATGCAACGCATAGGGCGTATGTATTAGTAGGAGTCAATGATACTGTACCTCTATAAACTTCACCAGCTGGGAGTTGGTGGGATTGTGAGTGATCAGAAACTTCATACAGTCGTGGGAGATCTCAACAGGGGCGGGGCGATTCATCTTGACAGACAGATGGAGAAGGCAGTTTTCCAGGAGAGGGTGTACAGTACAGTAGTAGAGAAAAGTACTCCAAAATGGGAGCTAGATTGGGTATAAAAGGTGGTTAGTGAAAGATATAGGCTATGGAGAATGGGGCAAAAATAAATAAAAAGTGGAATATGAAAAGAAAACAATAGAAAGAAAAGGGGTATCCCTTTAGACTTTAAATCCCAACTAGCCCATTCAGGAATTATTTAGTGGTTGTTTAGCGGCTGGATTATCCCAATCCAAGCCATACACTTGGAGAAATATTAGCCTCTCTCTCTCTCCAGGAGTACTGGTCGACTTCAGGTGGGGTATTTCTTCATATGTTTGGCTGCAGGCTGCTCACAGGTGCTGGTGCTGTGCCTGGCAGAAGTCTCCACAGTGCCGCACCCTCACAAACGCCATAAATGTGCTGCCTGAAAACATATAGTTCACAGGAAGATAAGTCACAGGAAGGAATGGTTTTATCAGCAACACGGCCCAATTAAGACGTAATAGACTAGCTGCAGTTAGAACAAAGTAGGACAGGATACTGCACTGAACCAATTCAGGCTATATAAGAATCCAACCAATGTAATGTGTGTCACGTTGTATTACATGTCTCGTGTAATTTTGATTTGCGATAATGAAATAGGCCTAACATGTCGAATAACACTGAGAAAATCAATGAGTGAAACAAACCAACCGTTGTGTGCTGAGTAACGTTGCGTTCATCCAGCGTGCACAAGGCGGTGTGGCAACTCTGCACACCATTGATTCTTCTCTCTACAGTGGCACAGCCTAGGGTTCCTGCTGCTCACAAAGAACTCCTGACCTGTAAAGCAAAGCATTAGGCTAAATCATACCTTATACATTAAAGCCACGTTTAGGAACAATGCCGTGTAGCCTAAACGTACTGTAGTAACAATATAATATATATTTTACATTCCATTAATGTTTCATTCAGCTCATAGGAGAGGAACAATGCCATTTATTTACAAACATTAAAGCTCTCTCTCTCTCTCTCTCTCTCTCTCTCTCTCTCTCTCTCTCTCTCTTGGCAAGAATAGTTTAATACAGTAAATGCAATGATTACATATTGTACGTGATGCAATAATATCCATATACGTAGCTATTGCAGAAGCATTTGCATTTAGCCACCATAGTTAACTAGGTATTAGCTTGTTAGAGGTTAATCTAATAAATTAGACATTTGCCATAGCTAGCGACAGTATTTGGGAGTCAAACTAGGTTAGCTAGCACGTTAGCAACGCAGTTGATCAAACTAGCTAGCTAACGTTGGCTAGCTACATAAATAAATTCCGGCAAAATAATTACAAGGACGTGACGTATGTGTAGGTAACTAGCTAGTTACTTACAAAAAGCTGTTGATTGATGTCTTCAATGAAAATTCGATGAAAGACTGGTTGACAAAAGCAACATATCCGTTTGTTGACAGCGGTCCTAAAAAGCTTTAGCTTGCTAGCGGCTTGGTATTAAACCACGTGACGTACGTGACGTCAATGTGTGTGCTGGAAAACAAATCAAATTCATTCAGGTTCTCAACACTAGAAGGAGTCACACAGTAATTTTGAGAAATAAGACATTGTTTTTTTGATTATTTCATGTTCATTCAATGATATAACTTGATGGTGATAGAGGATATTGAATGTTTGCCCCATTATGACAGCAAAGACACTATACAAAGAAACCCTGCCTTGAGAAGAAATCTAGTAGATGCATGAATTGCCATCTAGGTTATTCAGTCATAATTCTGTGTTATGCAATCTTAGCAGTGGAGGCTGGTGGGAGGAGCTATAGGAGGATGGGCTCATTGTAATGGCTGGAATGGAATGGAGTGGTTTCCACATGTTTGATACAATTCCATTCCAATGAGCCAGTCCTCCTATAGCTTATCCAACCAGCTTCGCCTGAATATTAGGTCTACATAAAGTAACTGCAGTTACAAGTATTAACATAGATACCACATGTGTGAAATGCTACTATTACTTCTTACAGTAGGCCTATTATTCTCTCACAGCCATACTCGTTCTCTTTTTACATTTCGGTCATTTAGCAGACCTCTTATCCAGAGCGACTTAAAGTTAGTTAGTGAATACATGTTCATACTTGTTTCATACTAGCCCCCCATGGGAATCAAACCCACAACCCTGGCATTGCAAGTGCCATGCTCTACCATCTGAGCTACACGGGACCATCGCTCTCTCTCAATTCAGTTCAATTCAATTCAAGGGGCTTTATTGGCATGGGAAACATGTTAACATTGCCAAAGCAAGTGAAGTAGATAATAAACAAAAGTGAAATAAACTATAAAAATTAACAGTAAACATTACACTCACAGAAGTTCCAAAAGAATAAAGACATTTCAAATGTCATATTATGTATATATACAGTATTGTAACGATGTGCAAATGGTTAAAGTACAAAAGGGAAAATAGATAAACATCAATATGGTTTGTATTTACAATGGTGTTTGTTCTTCACTGGTTGCCCTTTTCTTGTGGCAACAGGTCAAATTTTGCTGCTTTGATTGCACATTGTGGTATTTCACCCAGTAGATATGGGAGTTTATCAAAATTAGATTTGTTTTTCAAATTCTTTGTGGATCTGTGTAATCTGAGAGAATTATGTATCTATAATATGGTCATACATTCGTCAGGAGGTTAGGAAGTGCAGCTCAGTTTCCACCTCTCTCTGAGGAAGTGGGCTTGGACTGACAGGTCTGTTCTTGTGTCGTTTCCTTGAGTCCTCATGAATAGATAAACACACACCCACACACCCTTTGTTTAGCAGGTAGAAAAACTACACCACTGCCAATAATACACAGTGGGCTGTTTGCGCTCTGTAGTTTTCCATGTGACACAGATAGGCTAGGCCACTGATCAGGTTGGACAGGATTTCTGAGATAGGAGATAGAGATACCTGAGGGTAGATTTCTGCTGTGTTGTTTTGCTGGAATATTTTTACATTTTTCTGATCCCAGTTCATATCCCAAGTAAGGTCATTTTCAGACTACTTTAATTAATGCATGTCTTAACTATATTGTCTTACGGAAATGAGGAGAAAGTTACTTAAAATTCAGACCTGGGGGTACGATTGGCTTGCCACAGTAGACGCTCTGTACAATAGAGCCACCCCTGTTTCCATACCTACTGTATGTTTATTATCTGTACACATTAGGTGTTCTATACTCAAGGTGCTTAACATGTCTTTAATAATAATAATAATAATACAGTTTATTTGTAAGGTGTCTTTAAGTGTCCTAATACCTTTTAGGACACTTAAAGACACCTTACATTAAAAGTACATCAAATCGATCACTGTCTGTTTGTTCAGTGAATGTTGATTTAGACTAATGTTGCTTAGAGGCCGGTGATGTGTTGTGAATGTGGTTATAACGTACTTTTGCTTTCTACCAACATAGAAGTACCTCTGTACGCATTTAAATGACCATTTACTGGCAAGTACTCTTGTTGCAAAGACTTCAGTAATAATGAATCAATAAATCAAATACAATCGTAATCTGGAATACTGAATACTTGTCAAATACAGGCCTACGCTCTAACAGGAGACATAAAATACAATGGTATCATTTTACACGATGACATCATTACTGACATTATGGAAAACAGGTGTTCCATTTTTATTTTTTCATAAGGCCTACAGTTTCAAAATTGATTGCTGTGCTTCGAATCGCTAAAAGAATTTAGAGCGGATAAATCCTATCAGAAGGTAGATGAGTTTAATCTCCATGGACTAATTAAAGAGGACATACCACAAAAACAGATACACGTACTGTAGGACATTTAGGTCTTGTTAGATTCATGATCGATGAAATGATGAGTCAAGAATTAAATTATCTAACTTCTCTTCATCGAAAGCATTTGTAAATAAATGAGGTGTGGTTTCTTTATGGAGATTTTAGTGTTGGATTTAGTAACCTTAATACCTACACTGCTTTGTGAAGACTCACAGAGTAACAAGTGAGAACTAATGCCATCACTCAGAAAATAAGGCTTTTAACTGCACTGAAAATGATGGAAGATTGGCCATGTCAGTGTCTTTGTGGTCAGGTTTAGTCTATGTATTTATTTCATTGATGACAGACTAGTTTTAAACCTGTGTGTGACCATTTTGCCTTTTGAATGACTTCTGACACTTTTTGTGTTTAGGGGGCCAGTGTTGACAGACCGCAGGGATGAACTGGTCAGCACTAGAAATCCTCCTCAGCGGGGTCAACAAGTATTCCACTGTGTTTGGCCGTGTGTGGCTGTCCATGGTGTTTGTGTTCCGTGTCATGGTGTTCGTGGTTGCCGCCCAGCGCGTGTGGGGAGACGAGAGCAAGGACTTTGTGTGCAACACCAAGCAGCCCGGCTGCACCAACGTCTGTTATGACAGCATCTTCCCCATCTCACAAATCCGCCTGTGGGCACTCCAGCTCATCTTCGTCACCTGTCCATCGCTCTTGGTCGTGGCTCACGTCAAGTACCGAGAGGGTAAGGATTCAAAGTACGTTTCCCAGCACCAGGGCTCTCACCTGTACGCCAACCCGGGGAAGAAACGTGGAGGCCTGTGGTGGACCTACCTGGTTAGCCTGATCTTCAAGGCCGGGGTTGATGCATCCTTCCTCTACATCCTCTACTATATCTACCACGGCTACGACATTCCACGTCTCTCCAAGTGTGCCCTGGATCCTTGCCCCAACACAGTGGACTGCTACATATCCAGGCCCACAGAGAAGAAGATCTTCACCATCTTCATGGTGGTCTCCTCAGCCATCTGCATCTTCATGTGCATCTTGGAGATGTTCTATCTGGTGGGCAAGCGGTTACAGAAGGTGCTAAAAGTATGGCAGGCCAAAGAGTGCCATGAGGTCACCAACATCGCTCCGCCGAGGTCATCGTATATCAGGGTAGATCCAACTATTGGGAGCCAGCAGAACATCAGCAGACTGAAGAAGGCAAAGGAAGCTTCTGCCACAAGCCTGTAGCCTGATCTGCTTGATTTTGACTTTGCTGAGAGCTACTTTATTGAGGAAAAATGTACTTACTATGACTAGATATGTGGTATTCCCACCTTAAGATGAATGCACTAACTGTAAATCCCTCTGGAAAAGAGCGTCTGATAAACACACAATACCCCATAATGACAAGCAAAAACATATTTGTAGACATTTTTGCAAATGTATAAAAAAAAAATCACATTTACATAAGTATTCAGACCGTTTACTCAGTACTTTGTTGAAGCACCTTTGACAGCGATTAGAGCCTTGAGTCTTCTTGGCTATGACACTGCAAGCTTGGCAGACCTGTATTTGGGGAGTTTCTCCCATTCCTCTTTGCAGATCCTCTCAAGCTCTGTCAGGTTGAATGCTGCACAGCTATTTTCAGGTCTCTCCAGAGATGTTTGATCGGGTTCAAGTCTGGGCTCTGGCTGGGCCACTCAAGGACATTCAGAGACTTGTTCCGAAGCCACCCCTGCGTTGTCTTGGCTGTGTGCTTAGGGTCGTTGTCCTGTTGGAAGGTGAACCTTCGCCCCCAGTCTGAGGTCCTGAGCGCTCTGGAGCAGTTTTTCATCAAGGATCTCTGTACTTTGCTCCGTTAATCTTTGCCTCGATCCTGACTAGTCTCCAGTCCATGCCACTGAAAAACATCCGCACAGCATGATTCTGCCACCACCAAGCTTCACCGTAGGCATGGTGCCAGGTTTCCTTCAGACGTGACCCTTGGCATTCAGGCCAAAGAGTTCAACCTTGGATCATCAGACCAGAGAATCTGGTTTGTCATGGTCTCAGAGTCTTTGGGGTGACCTTTTGGAAAACTCCAAGCGGGCTATCATGTGCCTTTTACTGAGGAGTGGCTTCCGTCTGGCCACTCTACCATAAAGGCCTGATTGGTGGAGTGCTGCAGAGATTGTTGTCCTTCTGGAAGTTTCTCCCATCTCCACAGAGGAACTCTAGAGCTCCCTGACCAAGGCCGTTCTCCCCTGATTGCTGAGTTTGGCCAGTCGGACAACTCTAGGAAGAGTCTTGATGGTTCCAAACTTTGCTCTGATATGCAATATGATATGATATATGTCAACTGTGGGACCTTATATAGACAGGTGTGTGCCTTTCCAATCAAGTTGTAGAAACATCTCAAGGATGATCAATGGAAACAGGATGGACCTGAGCTCTATTTCGGTCTGAATACGCTCTTTATATATCTAGTCCCTCCATTTGAAGACATTATAAGTTCTTGGACAAATTCACTTATAGTGTATTAAAGTAGTCAAAAGTTTAGCATTTGGACCCATATTCCTAATACGCAATGACTACAAGCTTGTGAATACAGACTTGTTGGATGCATTTGCAGTTTGTTTTGGTTATGTTTTGTGTTGTTTTGCCAAATAGAAACTGAATAGTGAATGATAATTGTATTTCTAAGTGAGTAAATAATATGTTTCTGAACACTTCTAAATTAATCCTGATAATGCCATGATTAACAAAAATCAAGAATGAATCATGAAAAATGATGGGTGAGAAAGTTACAAAACATGCTAACCTCTCAAATCAAATTTAATTTGTCACATGCTTCGTAATACAACAAGTGTAGACTAACAGTGAAAAGCTTGTTTAAGGGCCCTTCCCAACAATGCAGAAAGAAAAATATAGAAAAATAATAGCACAAGGAATAAATACACATTGAGTAGCAATGACTTTATATACACAGGGTACCAGTACCAAGTCAATGTGCAGGGGTACGAGGTAATTGAGGTAGATATGTACATAGGTAGGGAGAAAGTGACTAGGCAACAGGATAGATAATAAACAGTAACAGCAGCGTATGTGATGAGTCAAACGAGTTAGAGCAAAGAGGGTAAATGCAGTCCGGGTAGCTATTGGTTAACTATTTAGTAGTCTAATGGCTTGTGGGAAGAAGCCTGTGGTGGGCCCAAGAGGCAGCAATAAAAAACTTTAAAAAAGGAAATATATACTGTATATATACACACAGTTGAAGTCGGAAGTTTACATACACCTTAGCCAAATACATTTCAACTCAGTTTTTCACAATTCCTGACATTTAATCCTAGTAAAAATTCCCTGTCTTAGATCAGTTAGGATCACCACTTTATTTTAAGAATGTGAGAATGATTTCTTTCAGCTTTTATTTCTTTCATCACATTCCCAGTGGGTCAGAAGTTTACATACACTCAATTAGTATTTGGTAGCATTGCCTTTAAATTGTTTAACTAGAGTCAAATGTTTCGGGTAGCCTTCCACAAGCTTCCCACAATAAGTTGGGTGAATTTTGGCCCATTCCTCCTGACAGAACCTGTGTAACTGAGTCAGGTTTGTAGGCCTCCTTGCTCGCACACGCTTTTTCAGTTCTATAGGATTGAGGTTGAGGGCTTTGTGACGGCCACTCCAATACCTTGACTTTGTTGTCCTTAAGCTATTTTGCCACAACTTTGGAAGTATGCTTGTTGTCATTGTCCATTTGGAAGACCCATTTGCGACCAAGCTTTAACTTCCTGACTGATGTCTTGAGTTGTTGCTTCAATATATCCACATAATTTTCATTCCTTGTGATGCCATCTATTTTGTGAAGTACACCAGTCCCTCCTGCAGCAAAGCACCCCCACAACATGATGCTGCCAACCCGTTCTTCACGGTTGGGATGGTGTTCTTCGGCTTGCAAGCCTCCCCCTTTTTCCTCCAAACATAACGATGGTCATTATGGCCAAACAGTTCTATTTTTGTTTCATCAGACCAGAGGACTTTTTTCCCAAAAAATTGTACCTTTATTTAACCAGGTAGGCCAGTTGAGAACAAGTTCTCTTTTACAACTGCGACCTGGCCAAGATAAAGCAAAGCAGTGCGACAAAAACAACACAGAGTTACAGATGGGTTAAATAAACATACAGTCAATAACACAATTTAAAATCTTTATACAGTGTTTGCAAATGTGGTAAGATTAGGAACGTATTGCAATAAATAGGCCATAGTGGCGAGATAATTACAATTTATCATTAACACTGGAAATAACAATATGGGGATAAGGTAGTAGGGTGGGGTATTTACAGATGGGCTGTGTAAAGTTGCAGTGAACGGTACGCTGCTCTGACAGCTGATGCTTAAATTTAGTGAGGGAGATAGAAGTCTCCGGATTCAATGATTTTTGCAATTCGTTCCAGTCATTGGCAGCAGAGAACTGGAAGGAATGGTGGCCAAAGGAGGTGTTGGCTTTGGGGATGACCAGTGAAATTTACCTGCTGGAGCGCATGCTACGGGTGGGTGTTGCTATGGTGACCAGTGAGCTGAGATAAGGTGGGGATTTACCTAGCAAAGACTTATAGATGACCTGGAGCTAGTGGGTTTGGCGACAAATATGTAGTGAGGGCCAGCCAACAGGTCGCAGTGGTGGGTAGTGTACTGTATGGGGCTTTGGTGATAAAACGGATGGCACTGTGACAGACTACATACAATTTGCTGAGTAGAGTGTTGGAGGATATTTTGTAAATGACTCAAGGATCGGTAGGATAGTCAGTTTTACGAGGGTATGTTTGGCAGCATTAATGAAGGAGGCTTTGTTGTGAAATATTCTGGATTTAATTTTGGATTGAAGATGCTTAATGTGAGTCTGGAAGGAGAGTTTACCTTCTAACCAGACACCTAGGTATTTGTAGGTGTCCACATATTCTAAGTCAGACCCGTCGAGAGTAGTGATGCTAGTCCGGCGGGCAGGTGCGGGCAGCGTTCGATTGAAGAACATACATTTTGTTTTACTAGCATTTAAGAGCAGTTGGAGGCCATGGAAGGAGTGTTGTATGGCATTGAAGCTCGTTTGGAGGTTTGTTAACACAGTGTCCAAAGAAGGGCCAGATGTTTACAGAATGGTGTCGTCTGCATAGAGGTGGATCAGAGAGTCACCAGAAGCAAGCGCAACATCATTGATATATACAGAGAATAGAGTCTGCCCGAGAATTGAACCCTGTGGCACCCCCTTAGATGCTGTCAGAGGTCCGGACAACAGGCCCTCCGATTTGACACACTGAACTCTATCTGAGAAGTAGTTGGTGAAGCAGGCGAGGCAGTCATTTGAGAAACCAAGGCTTTTGAGTCTGCCGATAAGAATGCGGTGATTGACAGAGTCGAAAGCATTGGCCAGGTCGATGAAGACGGCTGCACAGTACTGTCTTTTATCGATGGCGGATATGATATCGTTTAGGACCTTGAGCGTGGCTGAGGTGCACCCATGACCAGTTCGGAAACCAGATTGCATAGCGGAGAAGGTACGGTGGGATTCGAAATGGTCGGTGATCTGTTTGTTAACTTGGCTTTTGAAGACTATAGAAAGGAGGGCAGGATGGATATAGGTCTGTACCTGTTTGGGTCTAGAGTGTCTCCCCCTTTGAAGAGGTGGATGACCGCGGCAGCTTTCCAATCTCTAGGGATCTCAGACGATACGAAAGAGAGGTTGAACAGGCTAGTAATAGGGGTTGCAGCAATTGCGGCGGATAACTTTAGAAAGAAAGTTGATTTATCAGTGGTGACAGTGTTTCCTAGCCTCAGTGCAGTGGGCAGCTGGGAGGAGGTGCTCTTATTCTCCATGGACTTTACAGTGTCCCAAAACTTTTTGGAATTAGTTCTACATGATGCAAATTTCTCTTTGAAAAAGCTAGCCATTGCTTTCCTAACTGACTGTGTATATTGGTTCCTGACTTCCCTGAAAAGTTGCATATCGCGGGGGCTATTCAATGCTATTGCAGTATGCCACAGGATGTTTTTGTGATGGTCAAGGGCAGTCAAGTCTGGAGTGAACCAAGAGCTATATCTGTTCTTAGTTCTACATTTTTTGAATGGGGCATGCTTATTTAAGATGGTGAGGAAAGCACTTTTAAAGAACAACCAGGCATCCTCTACTGACGGGATGAGGTAGATAGATAGATAGATATTTCCCGGGGGGGAAATTTCAAAGGTCAATATCCTTGCAGGATACCCGGGCCAGGTTGATTAGAAAGGCCTGCTCGCTGAAGTGTTTTAGGGAGCGTTTGACAGTGATGAGGGGTGGTTGTTTTACCGCGGACCCATTACGGACGCAGGCAATGAGGCAATGATCGCTGAGATCCTGGTTGAAGACAGCGGAGGTGTATTTAGAGGGCAAATTAGTCAGCATGATATCTATGAGGGTGCCCATGTTTACGGATTTAGGGTTGTACCTGGTAGGTTCCTTGATAATTTGTGTGAGATTGAGGGCATCAAGCTTGGATTGTAGGACAGGCAGGGTGTTAAGCATATCCCAGTTTAGGTCATCTAACAGTACGAACTCTGAAGATAGATGGGGGGCAATCAATTCACATATGGTGTCCAGGGCACAGCTAGGGGCTGAGAGGGGTCTGTAACAAGCGGCAACAGTGAGAGACTTATTTCTGGAAAGGTGGATTTTTAAAAGTATAAGCTCAAACTGTTTGGGCACAGACCTGGATAGTATGACAGAACTCTGCAGGCTATCTCTGCAGTAGATTGCAACTGCGCCCCCTTTGGCAGTTGTATCTTGATGGAAAATGTTGTAGAATTTTTGGTGGCCTTCCTAAGCCAGGATTCAGACACGGCTAGGACATCAGGGTTGGCGGAGTGTGCTAAAGCAGTGAATATATCAAACTTAGGGAGGAGGCTTCTAATGTTAACATGCATGAAACCAAGGCTTTTACGGTTACAGAAGTCAACAAATGAGAGCGCCTGGGGAATAGGTGTAGTACTGGGGGCTACAGGGCCTGGGTTTACCGCTACATCACCAGAGGAACAGAGGAGGATAAGGGTACGGCTAAGGGCTTTAAGAACTGGTCGTTGGGTACAGAGAATAACTTTTTTGGTTACTACATGATTCCATATGTGTTATGTCATAGTTTTGATTTTAAAAAAATAGTTCAAATAAAGAAAAACCTTTGAATGAGTAATATTCCAAACTTTTGGCCCACAGTATATATATATATATATATATGTACAGTGGGGAGAACAAGTATTTGATACACTGCCGATTTTGCAGGTTTTCCTACTTACAAAGCATGTAGAGGTCTGTAATTTTTATCACAGGTACACTTCAACTGTGAGAGACGGAATCTAAAACAAAAATCCAGAAAATCACATTGTATGATTTTAAATAATTAATTTGCATTTTATTGCATGACATAAGTAAGAATTCCGGCTCTCACAGACCTGTTAGTTTTTCTTTAAGAAGCCCTCCTGTTCTCCACTCATTACCTGTATTAACTGCACCTGTTTGAACTCGTTACCTGTATAAAAGACACCTGTCCACACACTCAATCAAACGGACTCCACACACTCAATCAAACAGCTGTGTAAGGACATCAGGGATAAAATTGTAGACCTGCACAAGGCTGGGATGGGCTACAGGACAATAGGCAAGCAGCTTGGTGAGAAGGCAACAACTGTTGGCGCAATTATTAGAAAAGTTCAAGATGACGGTCAATCTCCCTTGGTCTGGGGCACCATGCAAGATCTCACCTCGTGTGGCATCAATGATCATGAGGAAGGTGAGGGATCAGCCCAGAACTACACGGCAGGACCTGGTCAATGACCTGAAGAGAGCTGGGACCACAGTCTCAAAGAAAACCATTAGTAACACACTGCGCCGTCATGGATTAAAATCCTGCAGCGCACGCAAGGTCCCCCTGCTCAAGCCAGCGCATGTCCAGGCCCGTCTGAAGTTTGCCAATGACCATCTGGATGATCCAGAGGAGGAATGGGAGAAGGTCATGTGGTCTGATGAGACAAAAATAGAGCTTTTTGGTCTAAACTCCACTCGCCGAGTTTGGAGGAAGAAGAAGGATGAGTACAACCCCAAGAACACCATCCCAACCGTGAAGCATGGAGGTGGAAACATCATTCTTTGGGGATGCCTTTCTGCAAAGGGGACAGGACGACTGCACCGTATTGAGGGGAGGATGGATGGGGCCATGTATTGCGAGATCTTGGCCAACAACCTCCTTCCCTCAGTAAGAGCATTGAAGATGGGTCGTGGCTGGGTCTTCCAGCATGACAACGACCCGAAACACACAGCCAGGGCAACTAAGGAGTGGCTCCGTAAGAAGCATCTCAAGGTCCTGGAGTGGCCTAGCCAGTCTCCAGACCTGAACCCAATAGAAAATCTTTGGAGGGAGCTGAAAGTCTGTATTGCCCAGCGACAGCCCCGAAACCTGAAGGATCTGGATGGAGGAGTGGGCCAAAATCCCTGCTGCAGTGTGTGCAAACCTGGTCAAGAACTACAGGAAACGTATGATCTCTGTAATTGCAAACAAAGGTTTCTGTACCAAATATTAAGTTCTGCTTTTCTGATGTATCAAATACTTATGTCATGCAATAAAATGCAAATTAATTACTTAAAAATCATACAATGTGATTTTCTGGATTTTTGTTTTAGATTCCGTCACTCACAGTTGAAGAGTACCTATGATAAAAATTACAGACTTCTACATGCTTTGTAAGTGGGAAAACCTGCAAAGTCGGCAGTGTATCAAATACTTGTTCTCCCCACTGTATATATAGCACCACTCTGTACTAGAATTATATTGTAAACTGTAGTATACTGTAGAATACCAACTAGTCACAAGCTTGATGTAGTTATAGTGTGCAAGGAATATGGGACCAAATACTAAACTTTTGACTACTTGAATACACTTTAAGTGAATTTGTCCAAATACTTATGATGTCTTCATATTGGGGGACAACTGTAGATACATCAAGTTTTTTCATTTTCTAAACGGTAAAACAGATACTGTATGTATGAAATTGCCCTCAAATAAAAGGTGACATTCTGTACTGTCGCCTCATATAAACAATATGTATAAAGGCAAATTTAGAATTTTAGCTTCACTGTCCAAATGCATACAGGGGTGAAATTGTGTGTATTTTTGAAGATACTTTAATTTATTATTTTAATTAAGGCACTGTCCAGAACCCCTAACTCTATGTAGAGGGCGTAGTAGTAGGCTATGTCAGGTCTAATCCCCAATTAAAATTTCAGAATAGAATATCAAAGGAAACCTGTTTCCAACCTATTCAACTGAATATTTATTGTGCTCATGACTCAAAGGCCGATGGCCATAAGAAAAGCAACGACACCCACTCTCAGTCATTTTGAAATGTGCAACGTTCACCTTACTCACTCAGAACACCATGCAAATGAAATCACCTCTCACTCTTCAACAAAACAGTATTTGCATCACCACCACAGACAATTCAATACCCCTTTTCCTACTGTATGCTTTACACGATATAAAGGCAACAACAACCTTTATACAATTCAAAAGGCCTCAGCAATCTTTGCACGGTTCAAAATCTACAACAAAAATCGTTATACAGATCAATTCAAAAGCTCTCCTTTTTCTTAAATCCTTTCTCTCTCTCTCTCTCTCTCTCTCTCTCTCTCTCTCTCTCTCTCTCTCTCTCTCTCTCAGCTAAAACGTCTTAAAATAGCACACCATCCGTAGCACATTGCCTGCCTGCCCAGTGCATTAGCATTTAACGTTACATAAGCGACACCTGTTGATCTTTTACTTGTACTTCCCTCCTACAATTCCATTTCTCCATTATCAACACACCCTCTCCCTCACTCTATTCTTCCCTCTGTCATCTAACCACAATAACCATTTCCTTTAGTGCTCTCTCGTTGCCATGGCTTACACTGCGTATTGTCCCTCAACGTCTATTCCACGTTGGTTCAACGTTATTTCCTTGAAACGACGTGGAAACAATGTTGACTCAACAAGTATATGCCCAGTTGTATGTCTATCATTCTAATATCAATTAACAGCAGGTCGTAAGGAAGAGCGAGGGTGTCAGATGTAGCTAGCACCTGGCAGATATTCTACTGCATGATTTACCCACTCGGCTACACCCACTCGTGCAATGTCCTAGCTGTCTACATATCACACATACTTACTGTAGAAACAAGCACACAGCATGCACCCCCACATAATCCGTCAAAAAAGCAGGACCAAAATATGCTGAAAAAAATCAAGTGAAAATCTGAAATATGTTCATATCTGTATTCTCTAATGATGATAATGATGATGATACATAGAACTGTGGTTGAGCGCCCGTATGTTTGTGTTATAATGACGACTCCCTTCAATCATTCCCAAATGAAAAAAAAAACTACAGTTTACTATAGAATACTACAGTACTTACTATAGAATTCTATTGTAAACTGTAGTATACTGTAGAATACCATACTACACACTGTATTATCCCTCAATCATGTGTAGTACTCACTATAGAATGTTGTAGAATACTATAGTAAATACTACTGTCACAAAGGCTCATGGCAGCAACCAGGTTTTCCTTCTATTCTGGCCACGCCCCTTCCTGGTAATTACCACACCAGTTCCCACTGAACTAATTGAGATTCTGCACTATTTAGGCTGCAGTTTTCCCTCTTAGCTTTCAGCTGTGCTGGTGATTCCATGGGGTGGCCTTTGTTCCATCTTTGTTGTGTGTGACTGACCAAAAATCACAATTCCATAACCTCCAAACAACCCAATGTGCTCTGTGTGTAATAAATATATTGGATTCCTGCACAACCTCTTCACTCCTGTAACATCCTGACCGATGTACCGTAGCAGTAGCAACAACCCTGAACCTAACATACAGTCCACCCTAGCCCTTGCCAGCCTTTTTCAACTACAGTATTACCTGCAAAAAAGCACTGTAGTAAACAGTATAGTAACGTCCTCGAAAACACTAGTCAGCAAAAACACTTTTTTAACTATAGTAAATACTACAGTATTTAATTTGCATATACCCTGCCCATTCCCCTCCCCGTATCACGATTTTTGCCACACAAAAGTGAGAAACCTACATTCCAATTGTGTTCCCTACAGTTTATAGAAAGAGAAGAAGCTCTGAACTATCTGTTCAGACCTACCTACCTAGAGGTTATGGAAAAGGTGTTCTTTTAGTATTTCTCCAATAGGTTTCCAGAAGGAGAAAGCCTCCACTTCTATGTCAAAGATAATAAAACAAAAACACTATAGTAAATATTACAGTAGTGTCTGCTAAAATACTACAATACACAAAAAATACTACATTAATTACTATAGTATATACAACAGTTATTTTACCACAGTATTTTATACTATAGTTACCTGTAAATACTACAGTATATAACAGTAAATACTGCAGTATTAACTGTACTTTAGTCCGCAAAAAGACTACAGTGAATACCTCAGTAAAGTCTGTAAAAACACTACAGTGAATACTGTAGTATTTACAGTACATTCGGAAAGTATTCACTTTTTTCACCTTCACTTTTTCCACATTTTGTTACGTTACAGCCTTATTGTAAAATATATTACATAGTCCCCCCCCCAATCAATCAACACACAATAACCCATACAATTTGAGCAAATGTATAAAAAAAAAAACGACTGAAATATCAAATTAAGATAAGTATTCAGACCCTTTACTCTGTACTTTGTTGACGCACCTACAGTCGTATGCAAAAGTTTGGGCACCCCTGACAATCTCCATGATTTCCATTTATAAATAATTAGGTGTTTGGATCAGCAATTTCATTTTGATCTATCAAATAACTGATGGACACAGTAATATTTCAGTAGTGAAATGAGGTTTATTGGATTAACAGAAAATGTGCAATATGCATCAAAACAAAATTAGACAGGTGCATAAATTTGGGCACCCCAACAGAAAAATCACATCAATATTTAGTAGAGCCTCCTTTTGCTAAAATAACAGCCTCTAGACGCTTCCTATAGCCTCTAATGAGTGTCTGGATTCTGGATTAAGGTATTTTGGACCATTCCTCCTTACAAAACATCTCCAGTTCAGTTAGGTTTCATGGTTGCCGAGCATGGACAGCCCGCTTCCAATCATCCCACAGATTCTCAATGATATTCAGGTCTGGGGACTGGGATGGCCATTCCAGAACATTGTACTTGTTCCTCTGCATAAATGCCCGGGTAGATTTTGAGCAGTGTTACTTCAACTTTGTGACTGATTCTTCAACATTATTCCCAAGAATCTGCTGATATTGAGTGGAATCCATGCGACCCTCAACTTTAACAAGATTCCTAGTACCGGCACTGGCCACACAGCCCCACAGCAGGATGGAACCCCCACCAGATTTTACTGTGGGTAGCAAGTGTTTTTCTTGGAACGCTGTGTTCTTTTGCCGCCATGCATAACGCCCCTTGTTATGACCAAATAACTCAATCTTTGTTTCATCAGTCCACAGCACCTTATTCCAAAATGAAGCTGGCTTGTCCAAATGTGCGTTTGTGGCATGTGTGCAGAAAAGGCTTCTTCCGCATCACTCTCCCATACAGCTTCTCCTTGTGCAAAGTGCGCTGAATTGTTGAACGATGCACAGTGACACCATCTGCAGCAAGATGATGTTGTAGGTCTTTGGAGGTGGTCTGTGGGCTGTTTTTGACCGTTCTCACCATCCTTCGCCTTTGCCTCTCCGATATTTTACTTGGCCTGCCACTTCTGGCCTTAACAAGAACTGTGCCTGTGGTCTTCCATTTCCTCACTATGTTCCTCACAGTGGACACTGACAGCTTACATATCTAGCCTTCACCTAAACCATAATGTTGAACAATCTTTGTTTTCAGGTCATTTGAGAGTTATTTTGAGGCCCCCATGTTGCCACTCTTCAGAGGAGAGTCAAAGAGAACAACAACTTGCAATTGGCCACCTTAAATACCTTTTCTCATGATTGGATGCACTTGTCTATGAAGTTCAAGGCTTAATGAGCTCACCAAACCAATTGTGTGTTCCAATTAATCAGTGCTAAGTAGTTACAGGTATTCAAATCAACAGAATGACAAGGGTGCCCACATTTTTGCATAGCCTATTTTTCACATCTGATTTAATTTCATACAACTTAATATTGCTACACTAAAAATCTTTGTCTGGACAATACCCCAGTACTCAGCTTTTATTAGAAAATGAATGACATGCCACTGTGATCATTTTCTGTGACGACAGAGTAAATTATTATGCAGCCTCAGAGGGCTGCCCAAACTTTTGCATACGACTGTATGTCATTGATTACAGCCTCAAGTCTTCTTGGGAACAGTGATGTAAAGTACTTAAGTAAAAATACTTGAAAGTACTACTTAAGCAGGTTTTTGGGGTATCTGTACTTTACTTTACTATTTATATTTTTGACAACTTTATTTTCCTAAAGACAATTATGTACTTTTACTCCAAAGTACTCATTATATTTTTAATGCTTAGCAGGACAGGAAAATTGTCTAATTCACAGACTTATCAAGAGAACATCCCTGGTCATCCCAACGGCCTCTGAGCTGGCGGACTCACTAAACACATGCTTCATTTGTAAATTATTTCTGAGGTTTGGAGTGTGCCCCTGGCTATCCGTGAATTAAAAAAACAAGAAAATGGTGCCGTCTAGTTTGCTTAATATAAGGAATTTGAAATTATTCATACTTTTACTTTTGATACTTAAGTATATTTTAGCAATTACATTTACTTTTGATACTTAAGTATAATTAAACCAAATACTTGTAGACTTTTACTCAAGATGGATTTACTGGGTGCCTTTCACTTTTACTTGAGCCATTTTCTATTTTGCACAATGGCCTCCACCAAGACTCTTACTAGAGCTGGCTGGGAGATGACCAAGAACCCAATGGTTACTCTGACAGAGCTCCAGAGATCCTCTGTGGAGATGGGAGAACCTTCCATAAGGACAACCTTCTCTGCAGCACTCCACTCAAGTATGACAATTGGGTACTTTTTCACAACTGCTAAGGGTATGACTACAAGCTTAGCACACCTGTATTTAAGGAGTTTCTCCCATTCTTCTCTGCAGATCCTCTCAAGCTCTGTCAGATTGTATGGGGATCATTGCTGCACAGCTATTTTCAGGTCTCTCCGGAGATGTTCGATCGTGTTCAAGTCTGGGCTCTGGCTGGGCCACTCAAGGACATTCAGAGACTTGTCCCAAAGCCACTCCTGCGTTGTCTTGTCTGTGTGCTTAGGGTCGTTCTCCTGTTAGAAGGTGAATCTCTGGAGCAGGTTTTCATCAAGGATTTCTGTACTTTGCTCCGTTCATCTTTCCCTCGATCCTGACTAGTCTCCCAGTCCCTGCCGCTGAAAAACATCCCCACAGCATGATGCTGCCACCACCATGCATCACCGTAGGGATGGTGCCAGGTATCCTCCAGATGTGAAACTTGGCATTCAGGCATCTTGGTTTCATCAGACCAGAGAATGTTGTTTCTCATTGTCTGAGAGGTGCCTTTGTCATGTGCCTTTTATTGAGGAGTGGGTTCTGTCTGACCACTCCACCATAAAGGCCTGATTGGTGGAGTGCTGCAGAGAAGGTTGTCCTTATGGAAGGTTCTCCCATCTCCACAGAGGATCTCTGGAGCTCTGTCAGAGTAACCATTGGGTTCTTGGTCATCTCCCAGCCAGCTCTAGTAAGAGTCTTGGTGGAGGCCATTGTGCAAAATCAATTTTAGAATAAGGCTGTAACGTAACAAAATGTGGAAAAAGTCAAGGGGTCTGAATACATTCCGAATGCACTGTTTACCATAATATACTATAGTATTTTTTCATGTGGGTTGTCATGCCAATGGAGTTGGCAAGAGCACAAACAGATCTGGGACCAGGCTAATATAGAGTGCCTTCAGAAAGTATCCACACCCTTTGACTTATTCAATGTTTTGTTGTGTTACAGCCTGAATAAAAATGATGTAAATGTTTTTCTAACTCATCTACAAACAATACCACATAATGACAAAGTAAACACATGTTTTTAGAAATGTTAGCTAATTTATTGAAATAAATATATATTTGTAGTGACTGGGTGTATTGATACACCATCCAAAGTGTAATTAATAACTTTACCATGCTCAAAGGGATATACAAATATATAACTCCACCTTGACATTATGGGGTATTGTAATTTTAAAAACAGTAAAGGGGTCTGAATACATTCTGAAGGCACTGTAGAACAGATATCCTTAATAATAATCTTGAGCAGAATCAATCAATTATGCGTATATGAGTGACACAGTAATGGTATTGGGAGGTTAGTCACCCAGACAAACACTGTTGTGGTGATGAAAGGCCACTAGTGTACTGTTAGCCTGGGAACTAGTCTGTTTAATGAAAAGTAAAAAGGCGCAACGCTCGCTCACCATTCAAAATTCATTGTTTTATTTAAGCAAGGTTAAAAGATGAACGTTTCAGCCTTCAATTCCTTCCACACCAGTCTGTTTGTGCCATCATGCCACTCCTTGTCATGTTTGGAATGACAAGGAGTGGCAAGATGCCACAAACAGACTAGTACCCCATATAATATTATTCCGACACAAACACACAACAGTTTGTCTGTTAGCCTCCTCAGATATGGGTATTGATCCTCATGTGAATTATAGCTGACATACAAATTAACTATTAATTACGACAGCCCCCACCCCCACAATCACATCCACTGCCACCTCACTGGCCTGGTTCACAATGATCTAATTAATTTGGCCTGAAATAGACAGACAGAGCCCTACATTTCTGCATTAGAGGAGTGTCGGCCTCGGATGTAACCACTTGCTGTAGTAAAAGAAAAAGAAAAATGTAAAAAAAATAAACGTGGGGTTTACGTTTCCCAACAGACAAATTGCAGGTGACACAGAACCCCTATTAGAGCTACTAAGGTAAGTTAAGGTATTTATTTGCACATTTATGCATATCAACAAGTCCTCATAAGATTGCACATAAAAGCTTTACAATAGTTCCCTTTATATGCGTCACTTAGTATTATACACCATCAAGAACCAAGTAAGGTAGGCTACAGTAGATCAATAGTTAACTGCAAGAAATCTTCAAAGCTTTACAATGCAACATTTATTTCAGAGCACTTTATTATAAATATATCACATTCACTCATGATTTTCATTTATACAAGACCCAATCAACACTTTTCATAAATTAAATATACTGAAAAAACATCTGCTCTTTCCATGACAGACTGACCAGGTGAATCCAGGTGAAAGCTATGATCCCTTATTGATGTCACTTGTTAAATTCACTTCAATCAATGTAGATGAAGGGGAGGAGACAGGTTAAAGAAGGATTTTTAAGTCTTGAGACAATTGAGACATGGATGTGTGCCATTCAGAGGGTGAATGGGCAAGACAAAAAATGTAAGTGCCTTTGAACGGGATATGGTAGTAGGTGCCAGGAGCTCCGGTTTATATCAAGAACTGCATCATTGATGGAATTTTTCACCCTCAACTGTTTCCCCTGTGTATCACAAATGGTCCACCACCCAAAGGACATCCAGCCAACTTGACACAACTGTGGGAATCAATGGAGTCAACATGGGCCCGTATACCTGTGGAACACTTTCAACACCTTGTAGAGTCCATCCCCGACGAATTAAAGCTGTTCTAGTGGCAAAAGGGGGTGCAACTCAATATAAGGAAGGTGCTCCTAATGATTTGTACACTCAGTGTATATAGCAAATGTATAGGCATGTCTCAAATTTACAACCTTTCATTTAAAAAATCAGATGAAACATAAATACTGTAAATGAAAATACAACAGAATTTCAATATCAATCAACTTGACAAATTATATGTAACTTATTTGATGAAAATACATTAAATAAAGCAACTGTAGAAGGAGAATTATTCAATTTCCATTATATGGTAATATAAATCTATGAAGCTGTAATTAAGGTAGTATTTACTATGACTATCTTTACTGAAATGAAGAATGAATACCAAAACATATGACTGAATTAATTGGTTATGGTGTTAAACATGTTTAAAACTAATTTGTAATTGAATCAAAAGATTGTTGCGGGCTGCCTTAATCAGTGTGAGATCAACAACTATGAACCAGACTCAGACTTTGGCAGTGTCCCAAATGGCACCCTATTCCCTATGGGCACTGGTCAAAAGCAGTGCACTATATAGGGAATAGGGTGCCATTTGAGACGCAGACAGAGTGTGTCTCTCCTCTCACACCTCTGTGTGGGTTGAGGAGTATGAAGAGGATGAAGAGGAAGATGAAGAGGATGATGTGTCTTTTTTACTCGTCTGACGAGTGGAACCTTCGGTGGCCCTGAACTGCCAGGTAACCTTCCTCGGTTGATCGGTTACGGGGACTGTAACTTCCTCTGTCACTGGCTCTGTCACTGATTTCACTTCCTCACAGAATAGATCAGACAACACTTCCTGCTCTAGTTCCTCCCACAGATCCCATGTTGGTTGTTTGATTGGTTTAGACTTAGAGCCGGACTCGGACTCATCAGAGTCCCAGTCACTGTCTCCAACCATGGAGCCGAGCACAAAGTCCACTCCGGACCCACTGTCATCGGAGGAGTCGGACCCCTTGGAACATCGAATAAAGGAAGAGTGGCCTTCTGTGGCGAGCAGATGACACTCAGGACCTGCCAGATACACAAAGCTATCTGTTGAGAGGAAGTCACTCTCCTCAACGTTGGGGCAGAGGGGTCTGGAAATGGAGGTTGGGGGTGTAGACTCAGTCAGAGAGGGGAGAGAGGGGGGCTCCTCCTGTGCCAGTGAGACATCAGGGGGCACAGACACAGCCAGGTATACAAAACTATCTGTAGTGACGAACGGATCCAGGTCACTGCTGTCCAGGCCTGACTTCTTCCGTGGTATCTCATGTCTGGAGGGGGATAAGGGGAGCGGGGAGTCAGTGCCAGATATGATCTTAACACTCTTGTTCCTTGGTTTCAATGCTGCCTGGTTTAAAGGGGTGAAACCATCATGTAGATCTGGATTATCATTGTTGGTGGATTGCATGTCACCCATTTCAGTGTCTTTCATCAAAGGTGGTTCTTCCTCAATCCCATATCCCTCACAGTGAGAGGAGCTCTTTAAGAGTGATGGGTAGCACCACTGGAGCTCTGTGCTCTCCTCCCTCCCCCAGTCTTTAAATGCCACCTCATCTTTATCCTGGTCCAGAGATGTATTGCTCCCCAAGTCTGACTCAGTTAAGGGTCTGTCACTACCGTCTGAGGCGTTGTCTTCCTGGCTGGTCTGACTGGGGTTCGACATGAAGACTCCACTTGAGTCTGACTCCAAGGTCAGGTTGGAATCAGGTGAACAGTCTTCCTTGACTTTTTTTGTCACTGTTGAACACGCCACGGCAAGGAGTTCCAGGCTGGGTTGGGTAATGCTCTGCTCAGGTTCAGAGACCCTTCCAGAAACAACAGACTGCCCTGCTGTGAGCTGTGAAGCTTTATTTCTTAGAGAATCTGTCAGACATTGTTCTGCCACAAGCTCACTTTCTACATCCTTGGCCCTTCTCTCCAGCTCCAGGAGAGATAGTTCAGAAGCAGCACTAGAGGGCGGGTGAGATCCTCCAAACCCAGAAGGGGGTTTGAGCAGAGGCCAGTGCCTCAGAGAGCCAGTGTAAGACTCTGCGTCCCCCCAGCCTTCATCCCACAGTGTGTTCACCATACCGAGCACTGCGTCCCACTCCTCCACCTCTTCCCCCTCAGCACCACCACCTCCTGCTCCACTTTCCTGCTCCTTGCTTTCTGGATCTCCCTCCTTTACACTTGACTCAGTGCCATCACTGCTTTTACATTCTGTCTCCTCTCCTCCTTCCCCTTCCTTCTTGGGTTTTTGGAGAGTTTTTTTTTCAGAGTAGACCCTCCAATTTTCCAAGTGTTGCTCCTTCAAGGAGTAACCCACCCTACCCATCAACCCTACCAATTTACCCTGGTGCTCAGAGAAAGGGGTGAGGCGGAGAATATTCTTTCTCTCCATAGCACTAAGCGCCACCAGGGAGGGCAGAGGGGGAAGGATAGGAAAGTTATGGAGTGCACCACCTTGTCGAACAGTTCTCTTCCTTAAAATGAGCCTGCGAGGCCAGGTGGATTCCATAGGCTGGGGACTCAGAGCACGAGTAGGAGCAGGTCCTGGGGAAATCTGATTGAGCAAGAGGGGGGTAGTGTCACAGGGTGGCTCTGGGGAGAAGGTAGAATCATTGTCAAAGTCCAGTGCCTTCGTCCTCGGCGCAAAACCAAAAACTCCAACATTCTCCTCTTGAGACATGGAGCCCACTGAGTTGGATACCTCCCTTTTTTTCTCAATCTCTCCCCCTTCCTCATTCTCTCTTTCTCTGTCTCTAACTCCTATCCTTCTGAGATCCTCTTGAACACATTGGAGGGCCGTGACAGAGAGCTGGGCGAGAGGGGGTTTGGGTGGGGGGTGACGAGGCTGAGAGGGCGGTGATTCTTCGAAGATGAAGCTCTGATGCTGAAACGGCAGAGGTTTGGCTGGGGAGTAGAACACAGGGGTGTGAGAGCCAGAGAGGGGTGACCCAGAGAAGGGTGAGATGAGAGGGGAGGGCATGTTGTGTTGTGGGTAGAAAGGATTTAAGAAATTCTTCTCCATTACATCGCCAGATGAGAGTTCTAGATGTTCAAGATGCTTGGGGGGTGTTAGGACTTTCCAGGAGTGCCGGCCATTGTCCCCTCTCTTGCCGCTGTCATGCTGGTGTTGATGATGTCTCTTGCCACTGAAGGAGGAATTTCCCCCAGGGGCTGACATCAAGGAGACACTGGGGGACACTGACCTCCCCCCAAACCCCCCTGGGGAACGGCTGCTCTGGCCAGCTTCAACCAGCTTCAGCTGGTCAAATATCACCCGTTCGTCTAGCCTCCTACCCATGGAAGGTATGGGAGTTGTGGACCGGGCCTCGAATGTGATCATGTCCCTGCAGGCACCTGTCACTACCCCTAGGTTGCCATTATTGGAGAAGTTGTTGTCCTGGCCTCCCCTGGAGGTTATGGTGCTCTGAGCAGAGCCATGGTCAATCTGTTCATTGATACACATGGTGTCGTAGATGGAGCGCTGGGGGATGTAACCGTCCTCATTGTAGCCATCCCCGTCCACACTTTTCTCCAGGCAGCAGGGGCACTGCCTGAAGCAACCCGGTCGACTAAGAGGCTTCCCCATTGTGTTCTATCCACCACCAGCAAAACTTCCTGTCAGTAAATGTTCCAAAAAGAGTAGTCCAAAAAGGGATGGTCATTTAAATATACTTGATATACAAGAGGTGCAGGGAGACAACTTAAACATGAGTATGATGCATGTCAGCTCCTTCCTTTTCATCATGCAATAGTCAATTGCAAATATGAGAAATATTCAGATTGAGTGTTATCCGTAAAGTCTATTAAAACCTCCTCTCAATAATACCAGTAGAGTAGCTTGGAGGAATTATTTTTAGTCATACATAGAGGCATATTAAAGAACAATTTTGCTCACTTGCTATGACAAAATTGCAGCCAACAACACAAAAACAGATTTGCAAGGTGTTGAATAGAGTTGCAGCTTAAAAAAATAACACACGACTTCAACATGATGCCAGGTAACTCACTGTTCTCTCTGTGCTGGTCCATTCAGAACCCCCATTGTTTCCCTTCGTCTATCTCCACATACTAGTCTCTGCTGTCATCAACTTCCATTGTCCCCATCAATACATTTGTCAAAAACTTGTAATTGCCATGGCAGCTGATTAATCCATCTCTTTGCTTTATTGAGCTCCAGAATCCAGCATTTCTGAAATGAAAAAAATTCAAGGTTTAAGAAACCAAGTCATCCTTGTCTGCTCAGAGGCACTGATTATTTGACAAATGGTCTCTTATTTGAACACCAACGCAAGCCGCCCCCCCTCTCTCTCAACCGCTCTCCATCTCCCGCCCTCACACAATTGCAGATTCCCCTCCCCCATGTTTCTAAGGCTGCTTCAGGGCTTCAGAGGTTTCTGTTAAAGACAAACTTGCTCTCTTTCTTCTTTTCTCTCCATTTAGGTTTTACCTCTGTGGGCTTTGATTTCCTCCCCAGACATGAATCAGCAGGGGAAATCAGACGGTGGTGAAAAGAAGGACAGTCACAGTTTTGTGATCTCCATCTTACACAGGTGATGCATGTGACATTGACAGAATGATATCCTTGAAATTACATAATTCGAAACAAATCAGAAACGGGTATAGCAAACAAAACATGCTCTTTTATATAACCACTTTCAAAGCTTTTGGCTTGGCTGAGAGATACAGGATAAAGCCTGCAGTTTATTTTACCTGCCTCCATCTCTCTCTCCCACACAAACTCTTCTTCACTCAGTACCACTTCTCTCAGTACAGTGCCCTCTTCCCTCCCACTCATGCCCTTTCGCACATGCAACGAGAACGTGGTTTATCTCTATTTGTCCAACAACACATCATGTGCTGTACCATAACACAACTTTGCACTGCTAAAGCATCACAGGTACATCACCCCACCTTGAACCATCAATTTGTAAATCACGCAGTCAAGCAGACGAGAATGACTCTTCGACTCCACTCACATTTGCATACAGGTAATTGACCATATTCACACATCTAAATGATGACTTTCACAGTAAAGGAACATTCCCAGTTGGTATACGAGTTGTATTCTCAGTCAGGTTCTTTTAATCCGTTCAGACAACAGGCAGCAGCGCAGACAGAAACCTCCTTTGCATAATCATGTTGCTTATTCAAGTCCACAACAGAGGGATCCATACAAAAAAAACTAAACAAACAACAAAACTATGTACAATATTATGTGATCACCTTGGTTTAGTTAGTTGTTTGGCTGATCAAGACTATGGAAATAGTTGTGGGCCCTCAGAATAAGGCAGATTGGTAGAAAGTAACAATTACATTTTCAGCTATATTAACAAACTAGAAAAACAAACAGAAACAAATGTAACATGGGCAGTATTTTAATGTTTTGTTAGCCATAACTCCATTCATTATCTAAAACTAGAATCTAGAAACAAACACATGAAAAACTAAATGACGTGTCAGACAGTATCTTATTGTATAGCGTCTTTACATGATTGTGCATGTTTGCGGCATGTCCACGGTTGTGTCCAAAATGTCACCCTATCCCCTATTTAGTACACTACGTTTGACCAGAGCCCTATGGGCCCTGTTCAAAAGTAGTGCACTGCACTACAATATGGGGAATAAGGTGCCATTCCATGAGTAGGTTATTTCCACTGCAAACGGTCATTGTCATCATCTGTGGAGGCTGCTGAGGCTTCAGTATAGTGATTATGCAGTGGAAGGTCATCCAGGTGGACCTCCCGTACTGCCAGGATGCGCGTGAGCATGCTTTCCAGGACTGGGCCTTCTAGTTGCTGGCCAGAATACCACAGCAGGCTGTTGGAGTGGCAGGGGAGCTCTGGCTGCAAGTAGAACTGGTGTGGTCTATTCTTCACCGACTCTGAGCTGCGGGTGGAGACAAAGAGGAAGAGGATTATACAATTATCGAAAGGCAGCAATTACAGACATATTGTCCATTTCTCTTTTTCAGACTGCAAAACATTGAGGCGTTAAAACATATCTCAAACAAGTCATACGGCTACAGTAAAATTAGAGTGGAATATAACAGAAATAAAGATGTACTATGTAATCTCACCATTTGGAGAGGTAGAACTCGTAGAGTCTGACAGGGCAGCGTAATGGGTTCTCAGTGTTCTCAGGCATCTCCATGTCACCATCATCTTTATCCAGCCTTCTCTTGGCAGGGAAAGCTAGCAGGTCTGAATATGCACACAAAAGAGAAAACATCAACACACAACCTAGCGCATTATTGAACTTGTGGAGGATGTTATTGCTTGTGATATGGCAATGCCTTGATCCTAATGGGATAAATAAAGTAGAACAGAATGTGATACAATGTATGAATGTGATAGCCTTGAACGCCATTGAGGTCGGAACACAACTCACTGGGGGTGTCTGGCACGTCCTGACCAGGCCTAAACCTCAGGAAGGCGCTCTTGCCATTCTTGGTGACCCTGATACAGCGGGTGAAGTTGGTGAAGGACAGACGTCTGTGTTGGCCCAGGGTCTTGAACTGGAACAGCTTGGTGCCAAAGAAGAGCAAGGTGTTGAGCAGCACGATGGGGGAGTAGGCTCCCAGCTGTTTACAGTCCCACAGGTACTCCTCCTCCACGCGGGAATGCAGATATCCTAGAGAGAAACAGTTTTGGGAGGGACAGAGGTATGTGTCATCATTGTGTATGTGTTTCAAATGGTCCAATGATATTACAGGGATAGAAGATGACTAGAAATGTTCTTACCGCTGGGCAGCAGGGTAGGTCTCCAGTAATGTAGCATCATAGTAATCTCCATGCTGAACTTGTGGTAGAGCACATCAGTGAAGATATTCTCAATCCTTCCATTCTCAAATAGATACTGTAGAGAAAAATGAGAGATGGTGAGGCAGAGAGACATTATGTACTGTATATCATATTTGGCAGAGGGGCGAATACAACTGATGTTGCTGCCCCTGCGGCAGTAGTTACTACAGCAGAAGTGCAGATACTGTTGATGTTACTAGTAGGGGTGTGAACGTTTAAACAAAATTAGGATCCTTAACGTTAAGGAAAACCCAGAACCGAAACACTGTTTTGTTACGTAGATGCAGAAAGTAAACTGCATAGTGGGTCGATTTCCGCACTGTGGACAACCTGTGCACATGCACAGATACTATGTGTGACTGTGTGAGAGCGAAGTGTTGCATTTCGCTCATCTCAATATCCTAGCCTATTCATTGATGATATTTCCTGCTTTACTTAAGTTCCGAGACATTGCAAGCCAAGAAATTGCGATACACAGCATTCAATTGTGAGATACAGCTTTTGATTGCCGATATATAGGCCCAGTGCAAAGTTCTGACTGTCTAGCTGGTGGCCGACCTGCCTATACTGTGCCCCTCCCCTCGCTCACCGTCCCTCCATAGATCGCTATGAATGATGGGAGTGTTTGTGTTGTCGGAAGTATGGCAACTAATCAGTCACCTCCGTTCCAAAAATATTGAACCTTGACACTCAGAAATGGGAGTCGACTTGGAAGGAGTCGAGAACTGAATTATTTTGGGGTCGACTCTCCACCACTACGTCATCTTCATTAACAGTTGGAAAAATGGCAGAGAAAGGCAAGCGACAGCAGCAAAGTCCTGTATGGCAATACATTGAGAAGTTATATGAGAAGAAAATGCAAACGTACTAACCCAGTAAGGTTAGTATAGGTTAGTTAGAGGTTTGCACGAGACTGATTTCTTAATCCCGCTCCCGCAGCTTTTCATTCCGCACCTGCTGGTCGTCTGCCCCGACTCCCACCAGCCCCGACTCCCACCAGCCCCCGCTACATCAAGAATGGGTCCGAACTTAAATACTAGGGAGTAACGTCAAGGCTCAATACCTGCTGTATGCCCAGACAGAGGTAGAAGATGCTGTCAGCAGGGTAGGCCTGGCCGTTGGGGCGACGGACCTCACTGATGAAATGACAGAGGCCGTAACTAAGCTCAGAGGAGTTACACTGCAACACGTTCTCCTTCACAACCATGGATTTAGCTGCTGTAAGGGTGACACATGGACACAGAAAACCAAATTAGAGAACCATGGATTTAGCTGCCGTAGGGAGAAAGATGGACACAGAACACCACAAAAAGGTACACAAACACCGGTAGCATATTTTAAGCTCATATGGGCTGGGCATCTGAAATGTTGCAAGACACTTTAATTAACAAATCATATCAATCAATTTACATGATAAGACCTAAAAATTGTCTGTCCAGTTAGGTTTGACTCACAGGCGTCTTTAGAAAATGCACAGTCAATCTGCTTGTTCCTCTGCAGGACCCAATTCTTCCAGGCTTTCACCCCGTACTTGTGATGGAGTTTTGATCTGGCAGGAGGGAGTGAAACAGTATGCTCCACCATGTCAATAGTCCCAGTTCGCTTACAACTCTGCAATACAGACAAGCGCCCACAGAAAGGGATAGGCGAGTATTAACGTAGTAGGAGAAACCACTTACTTTTTACTGTATAATATCTTTGATTTTATTATCTAATAATACAACCCTATTGTAGTCAATAGCAATAATGGCGCTGACGTTACAGAGGCCATACTACCTAACTAACTAGTTCTGTTACCATTATATAAATACACTGTATGACTACTTTATTACTAGTGTCATGTTACAATCACCAGGCCCATGTGACCAGTAGACTAAGGATGCGTCCCAAATGGCGTCCTATTCCCTTTATAGTGCATTACTTTACCGGCACTATAAAGAAAATAGGGCACCATTTGGGACGCGGATTGTAGCATTGACATACCCGTTTACTGGGAGGGAAGCCGTCTCTGGGTCTCTTGCGTCTTCTGATCTTTACAGTCAGTCTCTGCCCCTTCACTGCAGCAGGATCAAACGACTCTGAAACAGCATGGAATACTCAGTTAAATGATAATGCCTGAGAAGCCGGTGTTTGGAGGATATATTGGTATATGGGTATTGTTGCAAACCGTGCAAATATATCCTCCAAACACTGGCTTCAAGGGCATTATCACTTTTATGCAACAGGTTACCAACATATTCAAATAATTATTGACATATTTTCATTAAAAACTTTATTTAGATTAATTCATTCATTCTATTTCATCCTTCCACGAGATATAGTCCCGACACAAATCTAGGGTTGCTACCCAAGCTGGCTGGTCGATCCGGTTGCCAGAGAAGCGGCCCAGTCGCTAAGTATTTTTGTTCTGTATCTATGGACGCAACCCAGTCGTTCGTTCTAAATGTTCTATTGCCATACTGGCTGGCAACGTTCTTATCCCTTGTTTGTTTGCTACCCAACAACGGCTAATTTACAGTCACGTCAAACAGTGCAGCCAGAAAAACAACAAAATAGCTGCATTTGCATTTGTTTGGAGACATCCATAATGATGCCTGGGGTAGAAAATGTGCTCTCTCCTCAGGACACTGTTGTTCAGAGGAGTCTGCCAACAACACAGCTAACACAATCACTTCAATCTGAAGCTGGAAAGAATGCAAACTAGCTGCATTTTGATTCGTTTTACCTGTTTTCTATTCACATTCCTTTGTATATGCATAGAAATTCTGATTCATGATTGACTGGCTGAGAAAATCTGCCTGCCTGTCTGTCTCGTCCCGACCCCTACACTTCATTACTATGGGACAGCTGGAGATCAGGCAGCAAGGTTTATACAAATCTCCACTATTGAAAACCAAATGCTAGTGTAAAAGAAATGGGAGATAATGTCTAGATGCTTTTTACAGTGGCGATCAAGCTTTAGCTGGTGGTAGCTTGTGGCATAGACACCGGCTGGAATGCGGTTTTAACCAAATCAGCGTCCAGGATTAGACCCACCCGTATAATTAAGCAATACGGCCCGAGGGGGTGCCTGGATACAGCCCTTAGACGTGGTATATTGGCCATATACCACAAACCCCCGAGGTGCCTTATTACTATTATAAACTGGTTACCAATGTAATTACAACAATAAAATATACGTTTTGACAGTTATACAGATGATAATGACAGTTATACAGATGATACAGATGTGATCTGAGTGAATTTGAAAGTTCATAATTGCAAATAAGAATTTGTTCTTAACTGACTTAACTGTAGAAATTAAGTCTGAATAAATATTTTTCACAAAATAAAACCTGGGAACATGGACAGCTCATAAATGTATGTTGATGTTCTCAGAGCCTTTCTCACCAGGGGGGTAGTCCGCCTCCAGGTCCAACAAGCTGGGGGAGGAGGGGGCTGTGCTGGGGTGCTCGGCAGGCCTCTCAGCCCCTCTCTGGGGGTTGGATGTGGAGTTGGACTCGTCCTCTCCACCCCAGCTGTGGGGGGTGGACACAGCCTCCGACTCCAGGTCTCCACTGTAGGCGCTGCCTTGATCTGTGGATAAACACCACAGACAGACAAACAACATGTTATCTAACCGTTCAGTAAGAGCCTCCACCACAGAGTGAGTTTCGTTTAAAAGGTTGCTTTTCGAACACTGTGCCTATCTATTAATACAGGTTAGTCTCATTATGGAGGTAAAATCTATTTTGCAAGAGAGACCTGTTCAAGATTGAAGCAGTCGGCTGGTGGGCCAAGCAACAATAAAATTAGACAGTAACGTTCTCATACACGATACACAGCCGCAGCTCAGAGTAAAAACTGTTCTCTTCACCTCCATGGGAGACAGGTTTGTCTCTGTCCTCTACTTCCTGCTCGGCAATGGTCTGAGATGGAGCACTGTCTTTCCTGTCCGTGAGCTCTGAGCGGCAAAACGAGGGGGGTATTACCATGGGCACTGGCACCTGGACAGAGGCCACAGAGAACAGAACAACATGGTTTAACCAGCCACGATAACAGAGCATTAAAAGAATGCACCATGAAACATGGCGGGGGTACTAGCAGGGTTCTCAGAAGTATATCAATCCAAGACACGATGGTGTTTGTGGGGTCATGCGAGTGTTAAGGACATCAGGGATGGGGACTTCCCAGTAATTCCCGTTGAAAAATGGAAAATGAAGTATCTACTCTGAGACATATAAAGAGAAAGTGGATGTGGGCATGAGGAGAGGACCCAGAGCAGAGCAGACGTACAGGCACAGGAATACCCATGGGCACAGGAGTGTACTGGCTGTACAGGTTCATGGGCACTGGGATGAAGACTGGCACAGGAACAGGCATCACAACCACCCGCACTTTCTCCCCGTTCTCTGTGTACGTGAACCCAGTCTCTGCGAACCCTACAACAATAACATCAACAACAACAACGAGAGAGAGGACGATGATCAGAGGTCATTACTAGCCCTTTAAGCCAACTGGGCATACTTTGTACATGTAGTGCAAGGTCTGATTTATTCAGTGGAAGGGTAGGGCCATAGAAATATAATGAGCACATATTATTATAACTTTAGTAACTTTTTTTTACTATTTTCTACATTGTAGAATAATAGTGAAGACATCAAAATGTAGTTGTAGTAACCAAAAAAAGTGTTAAATCAAAATATATTTTATATTTGTGATTCTTCAAATAGCCACCCTTTGCCCTGATGACAGTTTTGCACACTCTTGGCATTCTCTCTACCAGCTTCATGAGGTAGTCACCTGGAATGCATTTCAATTAACAGGTGTGCCTTGTTTAAAGTTATTAGGAAGACCCAGAGTCAGACCCAGACTGTGTGAATCAGGCCTTCATGGTTGAATTGCTGCAAAGAAACCACTACTAAAGGACACCAATAAGAAGAAGAGACTTGCTTGGGCCAAGAAACACGAGCAATGGACATTAGACGGGTGGAAATGTGTCCTTTGGTCTGGAGTCCAAATTTGAGATTTTTGGTTCCAACTGCCATGTCTTTGTGAGACGCGGTGTGGGTGACGGATGATCTCCGCATGTGTATTTCCCACCGTGAAGCATGGAGGAGGTGGTGTTACGGTGTGGGGGTGCTTTGCTGGTGACACTGTCTGTGATTTATTTAGAATTCAAGGCACACTTAACCAGCATGGCTACCACAGCATTCTGCAGCGATACGCCATCCCATCTGGTTTGGGCTTAGTGGGACTATCATTTTTTTTCAACAGGACAATGATCCAACACACGTCCAGGCTGTGTAAGGGCTATTTGACCAAGAAGGAGAGTGATGGAGTGCTGCATCAGATGACCTGGCCTCCACAATCCCCCAACCTCAACCAAATTGAGATGGTTTGGGATGAGTCAGACCGCAGAATGAAGGAAAAGCAGCCAACAAGTGTTCAGCATATGTGGGAACTCCTTCAAGAATGTTGCATTCCAGGTGAAGCTGGTTGAGAGAATGCCAAGAGTGTGCAAAGCTGTCATCAAGGCTATTTAAAGAATCTCAAATATAAAACACTTTTTTGGTAATACATGATTTCATATGTGCTATTTCATAGTTTTTAACATCTTCACTATTATACTACAATGTAGAAAATAGTAAAAATAAAGAAAAACCCTTGAATGAGTAGGTGTTTTAAAACTTTTGACCGGTAGTGTACATGTTTTTAAAAAGTTGCAAATTATAAGAATTGCATGGTGTTGTTTTGGATGGTGTTTTCTGTACCCATTGGTGCCATGGATTTCTCTGTGGTCTGCGTCTGAATCTGGCAGCTGGTCTGCTGGTCCAGCATGAGGGGTTTACAGATGACGGCCTTGTTCTTCATGATCCTCCGGCGGGCTGAGATCCTCATGGCGTCCGTCTGGGTGCTTGCATCGCCCAGGCTCTTGCCATGAGAGTTAGACGTAGGAAGAGCTCCTGTAAGCAAAAATAAAATAAAAAATAGTCTTAACTACAAATCTTATATTACTAGACCTCTTCTTCACAATGTCTTAACCATGCTCAGTGTTAGCCAGTATTCTAGAGGAGTGGGCTACCTACCTGTGAGGGCAGTGGCAGCCGTAGCATGGGGCTGGCCAGCAGGAGAGGTGGCCAACGAGACAACATCAGCAATGACAGGAGCAGGCTTGGAGAAGGGGAATGGAGTTGAGGACGGACCTACAGTGGGAGAAAGAGAAAGAAGGGAAGTGATGAAAGACCTGTTGAGTAGTATGCCTAAATACGTAATTAAAACTGAGATGTAGCAATACATCAGACAACCAGGTAGTAGTTTTCAAGAGGAATTTAATTCAGTAAATAATTCAGTAGTACCCTGTGTAGCAGTGGTGCCATTACTAGTCCAAGGGTGCTGCTGGAAGGTCTGATGGCAGTACTGAATGACACACTCCAGGGTACAGAAATGCTTCACAGCCCCAAAACACTTCAGTTGCTCTTTCATCTTCCCTTGACGTCTGCAGCACTCACACTTGGCCATCTGGGGAGGGAAGGAGAACGAACCGCTTGGGAAACTTCAACCATCTGTGGACTACATAGACAGCTCCCAGTATCAAACCAGGAAACGGTTGTAAGGTAATCAATCAAGAGAGTGAGAGACCAGGGCCCGAATTCATAAAGCGTCTCAGAATAGGAGTGCTAATCTAGGATCAGGGGCCGGATTCACAAAACCTTCTTAAGAAGAAATGTCTTCATCACTGCCATTTTTTCCTTAACTATAGACTTAAGTTATTTATTTAACTAGGCAAGTCAGTTAGGAACAAATTCTTATTTACAATGACAACCTACCTACAGGGTCAGCCCCTGGAGCAAAATTAGGATTAAGTGCCTTGCTCAAGGACACAGACAGGTTTTTCACCTTGTCGGCTCAGGTATTCAAACCAGCGACCTTTCGGTTACTAACCGCTAGGCTACCTGCCGCCCATAAAGTTAAGCAAAGTTGCTATTCCTCAAAAAGGTTATTGGATTTTTTCTTGCGCTTTTTCTTATGTTTCTCCTTAAGGAAAAAGTTAAGAAGAAATTATATTCTTGAAAATAAAGTTATTGGAAATGTTCTTCATTCCAAGATGGGCTACACCCTTGTCTTAAACTCAAGGCAGTGAGAGAAAAAGCTCATGAAAGCAATTGACCATGTTTAATTCACCCACAAACTTCATCTGAAAGTTTCAGTATTGATTATTTTAAACCCAATAACATGTTTTAGAACCGTAATCTCAGTAAGAAATATGCTAACATGATTGCCATTGCTAGCTAGATAGATAGCTAAATTGGTTGCCTAGCAACAAACATCTTAAGAAGATTCGTAAGAAGATATTTGAGAAGTTCCTAAGAAAATCATGAAATATATTGTTGAGGAATCTTATGAACTTCTTCTTTTTTTTTTTTTTTCTTAAGAAGCTTCTTACGTTTATGCTTAAGAATTTTTTAGTAAATCTGGCCCCGGGTCCCTGCTGTCCATGTAAAACGGATCCTAAATCAGCACTCCTACTCTGAGATGCTTGCTACATACAGCCCCAGAGGTCAACATGCATAAAGATGATTTTAGCTCTGACCTCATAGAAAAGAACAGTGTAATTTGACATGCACGCCTCCCTGCAGAACTCCTGCATCTTGCCACCAAAGTGGTTGTGGATCATCTTGGGGCTGATGTCAGCACAGTAGGCACACATCCGCCATGGCCCCTTCATGTCGTGCTTGAAGAGCAGCTTACAGCCTGTTACAGTCAGACACACAGAGACCGACACAGATAAATATGATGAGGTTAGTTGGAGTACGAGGTGAAAGAGAGAAAAGGACTAGGTGAAAGACAGGGGAAGAAAAAAAAACCCATGACTGAAACTTAAGTTGATCTCAGATCGGTGTCAACCTCCCCTTTCATGTAAGAAAGTCATGACAATCATGCTTTTAGGGAAAGAGGATAATTTGATATACATAAAAGGACCTTATATTCCAAATTGAATTAAAATAAAATGATGCTGACACCATCTAAAATATAATTCCCACCTCCAGAAATGAATTATTTTACATTGGACCATGTATATAGCCTATGGTCTATATGATCAGATGTGCCATTAGCAATATGCATTATTACCTGTAGCCCAACAGATGCAGCATAGTGGCTATAAAATGTACATAGGCTGAAGCATGGGGTTTGTTTATCTGCATTTACAGTTTAAGTTGGAAGTTTACATACACTTAGGATGAAGTCATTAAAACTCATTTTTCAACCACTCCACAGATTTCATGTTAACAAACTATAGTTTAGGAAAGTTGGTTAGGACATCTACTTTGTGCATGACACAAGTAATTCTTCCAACAATTGTTTACAGACAGATTATTTCACTTATAATTCACTATATCACAATTCCAGTGGGTCAGAAGTTTAAATACACTAAGTTGACTGTGCCTTTAAACAGCTTGGAAAATTACAGAAAATGATGTCATGGCTTTAGAAGCTTCTGATAGGCTAATTGACATAATTTGAGTCAATTGTAGGTGTACCTGTGGATGTATTTCAAGGCCTACCTTCAAACTCAGTGCCTCTTTGCTCGACATCATGGGAAAATCAAAAGAAATCAGCAAAGACCTCAGAAAACAAATCGTAGACCACCACAAGTCTGGTTCATCCTTGGAAGCAATTTCCAAACGCCTGAAGGTACCACATTCATCTGTACAAACAATAGTACGCAAGTATAAACACCATGGGACCACGCAGCCGTCATACCGCTCAGGAAGGAGGCGCGTTCTGTCTCCTAGAGAATAACCTACTTTGGTGCAAAAAGTACAAATCAATCCCAGAACAACAGCAAAGGACCTTGTGAATATGTTGGAGGAAACAGGTACAAAAGTATCTATATCCACAGTAAAACAAGTCCTATATCGACATAACCTGAAAGGCCGCTCAGCAAGGAGGAAGCCACTGCTCCAAAACCCCCATAAAAAAGCCATGGAGGCTTGTAAGGAAAAAGGGGGATGCTCGTAAGCCGAAGAACACCATCCCAACCGTGAAGCACGGGGGTGGCAGCATCATGTTGTGGGGGTGCTTTGCTGCAGGAGGGTCTGGTGTACTTCACAAAATAGATGGCATCATGAGGAAGGAAAATTATGTGGAAAGCCTTGACCTCAAAATCTATAGAAAATTTGTGGGCAGAACTGAAAAGGCGTGTGCGAGCAAGGAGGCCTACAAACCTGACTCAGTTACACCAGTTCTGTCAGGAGGAATGGGCCAAAATTCACCCAACTTATTGTGGGAAGCTTGTGGAAGGCTACCCGAAACGTTTGACCCAAGTTAAACAATTTAAAGGCAATGCTACCAAATACTAATTGAGTGTATGTAAACTTCTGACCCACTGGGAATGTGATGACAGAAATAAAAGCTGAAATAAATCCCTCGCTCTACTATTATTCTGACATTTCACATTTTTTAAATAAAGTGGTGATCCTAACTGACCTAAGACAGGGAATTTTTAATAGGACTAAATGTCAGGAATAGTGAAAAACTGAGTTGAAATGTATTTGGCTAAGATTTATGTAAACCTCCGACTTCAACTGTAGCCCATTGGACACAACATCCTAGTTGTTGTTGGTTCTTCTTATTATTATTTTATAATAAATATATATATATAAAGATTGACAAATTATTATTCACTCAAATTATTACAAAGTTTTTAAGACGCCATCGTCCCCTTTGAGCTGTTGTGTAGTGATGGTCATTGTCTTTTCTGTGAGCCGGATCATTTGGCTGCGTTCACCTAAAATAACTGTTTATTTGGCTCCCAAGCGGCTCTTCATTCAGTAATGCTTGGAAATGTACCTAAATCAAAGATTATGGATATACTGACAAGATACATGTACTGTATCTCCGTTCCTTAACAATGGGACTCATTATCCACAAAGCGGCACGGCGGGCTGTCTAGCGCCTGCCTGTCCTTTCTTTGGATTGGTGGATACATCTTATTACTGTAATCCTTTTTTGAATATTCAACAACCGCCTGTATTCAATGGAGAGAGATGCTATGTTACTAGCCTCACACCATGGGTGTGTTCGTCAATTCAATATGGAGTGCCAGAGAGCGCTCAGAGTGCGCTCTGGGCTTTCATAAATTCAGAGCGTTGTCAGATTGCCCATTCAACTCCATTGGGTGCTTGACTGCCGTTGTGAGGTCAGAACACTCGGATCAACCCTGTGTACGCTCCTAGAGCGAAACAATCTGACAACGCTCTGAATTCACAAACGCCCAGAGCACACAGAACTCTATGGCACTCCAGAGTGAATTGACGAATGCACTCTCAAACGAGCCGCTCTGAAATCGGAGTAGATAGCCAGAGCGAATTTACAAACACACTCCATGAATAGGCTCCGATAGTTTTTTCTCAAAGTTGTCGTGATGTCACGTGTCCTACTTATATCAGTACACTCGTAACAACTTAAGCATTACGAAACTTATATTTGATCAAATAAACCTCACATTTTTCTGTTGATCAAATTCGACACTCATTGACCTCCATACAAAAACTCCTTGCTTGGTGACGAAACAACGCCACCTGCTGGAGAGAAACAGATTTTCAACAGAGTTTGGCCTCTCTTCCTCTTCTCTGCCTAAAACCATGAAAAAAATAGTGCATCTCTAACGTAAAGCCTAAAACGTTGCCTACCATTGTCAGATTGTGAAATATTAGTTAAAATACAATTTTGCCTGACCAAATTATTAGATGGCCTGCAAAAACAAATGAAGACAACATTTTACGTGGACCAGAATGAAGCTCTCTCCTCACTATTTTGTTCATGTACTGAGGAACTACCATGTTTTCATAATTTATCTGCAGATAATTTATGTATGCAGCTCAAAAAGCTATAATAGATAACAGTATGAAAATCAGGGAGCCAAATCAACGGCTTTCAAGATTCGGTTCCAGACCCAAAAGAAACATTCAAAAAATTCCCTTAATCTGAACATCGGAGTGTTAGCAACAATAAAGCATGTCAGTTCAGTGCACACAGTTTAACATAGTGCATTCGGGAAAGTATTCAGACCCCTTGAAATTTCCCACATTTTGTTAGGGTTAGAGCCTTATTCTAAAATCTATAAAATTATTTTTTTCCCCTCATCAATCTACACACAATAACCCATAATGGCAAAGCAAAAACAGGTTAAGAAATGTTTGCAAATGTATTAAAAATAACAAAATTTTAAGGCTGTAACATAACAAAATGTGAAAAAAGTCAAGGGGTCTGAATACTTTCCGAATGCACTGTGCATATCCTGTATATACTGATTGAAAAAACGACTGCTCCAGAATCCATATAACGGAAATCTGTCACAGAGATGGAGAACTTTAACCCTGAAGAAAGAAAAGGACTAGGTGAACGAGGGAAAGAACTAGGTGAACGAGAGCGAGAGAAAGGGGATTCGGTACTCACTCTCACTGCAGAAGGGCCGGTCGATGAAGTCATATTTTATGATTTCTTTGACCAACTTCTCCATTTTGCAGTATTCACACCTCACTATGACATTACTTTGTTTCCTAAACTCAACACAGCAAGGTTTGGAACAGAACTGCATGGTGCGACCCTGAAGGAACACAACAAGAGCCCAGGAGTACACAGAGCATTAGACAGATAAAACTACAACCCCCATTACAAGAGCATTAGACAAAACTACAACCCCCATTACATTTTAGTCATGTAGCAGACACTCTTATCCAGAGCGACTTACAATTAGTGCATACATCTTCATACTTTTTTGTACTGGTCCCCTGTGGGAATCGAACCCACAACCCTGGCGTTGCAAGCGCAATGCTCTACCATCTGATCTACACGGCACATCACAAGAACTACAACCCCCCCCCCACCCCTCCATCACAAGAACATTAGACAAAAACTACCACCCCTATCACAAGAGCACTAGACAAAACTAAAATTTCCATCACAAAACTACAATCCCCATGACACCTCAGATAACTACAACGAGGTTCAGGAACGAGAGGGAGGTACCTACATTGAACTCGTAGAGCTCAGGTTTCCAGCGGAACTGCTGTGGGCACTGATGGCAGGAGAGTTTCACATGCCCCTTATGGGTGGTGGTAGAGGAGGAGGAGGAGGAGGAGGAGGGGGGGGGAGTGGCCATGGGCGGCCCTGGTTGACGCTGCCCTGCTTCATAGGCCCTAGCCAAGCCTGGGGCGGCTCCATATGGTAGAGGTGGCGCAGAGGTCTGCGTTGGGGCGTACGGGTGGCCAGTGGTGGGGACCCAGGACGGGGGATAAGGATGGAAGTAGCCCTGGGTTGGTGCTGGAGGGGGAGGACCAGTGGATGAGGAGCCGTTCATCTGGCCCTGCTGGGGGGGAGGCTGGCTGCCTTCGGCCTCCTACCAGATTACGTCGAAGGAGAGCACATTAAAAGAGCCATATTATGAATTCTGTAAAATCCATTATATAAAGGCTAATTGGTATCTTCATTTTATGTATGGTGCAGCATAATGTATACATTCAATCCCTCTAAAATCTACCTAACAGAGGCCGAACAGTCTCTAGTATACACACAGAAGGCAGAGATCATACGTAATATACAATCGGTTTCAATCCATTTAACTAATTAATCAATGAGAAGTACCCGGAAGGTCTTGACGCAGGTGTAGGAGCAGAAGTTGCGGATGCTGCCATCCACCATGGCCAGGTGGTACTGAGAAACAGCCTTCACTTTGCAGTAGGTACATGGGAATGCAGTTCCTGTGTGTGACAACAGGGGGACATTATTATAGAATGGCACATTTTCACATACTAGTCAGCAAGGTCACAGATGGGCTGAGCCTACCGCAAGCCATCTTAAAAACAGTTCAGTAATAAACTTTAGATGGCAACAGGTAGCCTAGAAGGTAGAGCGTTGGGCCAGTAACCGAAAGGTCGCTGGTTCGAATATCCAAGCCGACAAGGTAAAAAACCTGTCGATGTGTCCTTGAGCAAGGCACTTACACCTAATTTGCTCCAGGGGCGCCGTACTACTGTGGCTGACCCTGTAGGTAGGCAGTCCTTGTAAATAATAATTTATTCTTAACTGACTTGCCTAGTTAAATAAAGGTTAAATAAATAGGTATCTATAAGAAATTGGATTCCATATTGATAATGAAATGTTCTCAGTACCATCATGTACACTGAACAAAAATATAAACTCAACATGCAACAGTTTAAATGATTTTGCATAGTTACTGTTCATATAAGGAAATCAGTCAATTGAAATAGATTAATTAGGCCCTAATCTATGGATTTCACATGACTGGGCAGGGGCGCAGCCATGGGAGCCAGGCACAGCCAATCAGAATGAGTTTTTCCCAACAAAAGGGCTTTATTACATACAGAAATACTCCTCTGCACCAGATCCCGCAGGTGAAGAAGGTCCTGGTCTGGCGTGGTTACACGTAGTCTGCGGTTGTGAGGCCGGTTGGACGTACTGACAAATTCTCTAAACTTTTGACCATGAGTTGGAGGCGGCTCATGGTAGAGAAATTACTTTTGAATACTTTTTTAATACCACTGCAAATACAATTTAATACCAATTTCATGGCCTAATATTGTTTGAAAAGCTCAATTGTTTGCTGGCTCGCGGGGGAAATCTGCCGACAGAGCCTAGTCCAGAAGCCATTGCAGGGTTTTTCCACTCTCTGACTAATAATTATTGGACTGAATGGAATTGCAGATGCATCCCAGAAAAGATTATAGCAGTCAAAAACTTATTTCAGATAACATAAGGCTACTAAAATAAAATACATTTGCAGACTTCTGCTTATACCATGGTAAAGTCAATGCTACCTGACAGTTCATTCTGAGGCCAGCTTTTATTGACACAGATGGAGTTGCAGAAGAGTTCCACCTTGCCCTCCGAGTCAGTGCTCTCCAACATGTCAGACATGAGTCTCAGGTCACGGCAGCGTCCGCAAGGCATCACCTTGGTGGTCGTCTGTCATACAGGAACAATGGGAAAGAGTGGCTAAAACTAGGAGAGATTTGATGATGGCCAAGACGAGACAGGGGGACTCAGTGAGACAAATATGCGTAATATCAATCATTTATTCATAGAGAAACATTGAGAGGAACCAGCCTCAGAGGGGAGGCCCGACTACCTGATAGAACAGGGGTTCCCAAACTTTTTCCACTCTAGGCCCCCCTTCCAGCATTTGGAAACATCCTGCACCCCCCCCCCCCCAACCCCCCCGCGCGCACACACGCCATATCTGTTTCTATGGGCACAAGCAAAGTTCATGACACAAACTGTTCACACCCCTCTTGTTGCAGGGTGAAAGCTTATTTCTTGCAATTCTAAACATTTTGCCACGTCTAATGTGTATTCATGTGCTATATGAGTGACAAAAAAATTACAAGAACATCTATGGGCTAGTTGACATGGGCTAGTTGATCTGGACATTTCTGAGGTATGCAATGACTAACATGACAAGAGGAATACTGATGATGCACTACCCAATTTCGAAATTGCACCTTGTGCGTTCTACTATTACAACTTTCAAGATTAAGTTTAAAGCCAAACTGAATTCCTTTTTTTGGGAACTCAGCCGACCCCGCGCGCCCCACAGTTTGGGAACCACTGTGATAGAAGACCATATGACCATCTATGACCAAGGCCAGACAGTTTTCAAAAGTGGAGTACGGTTTCTATGGAGGACTGTCTGTGTGTACTACTTGACTGTACGTGCTTACCTGTTTATAAGTGCTAATGCAGGTAGGACTACAGAACTTTATGGTGACGCCCTCTACTCTGAGTCTCCGGCAGTTCCTGTCAGCACTGGCGCAGTACTCGCCACAGCTCTCACAAACGTTTATGACCAGGTTGTGGGAGGAGCGGAAGCGCATGAAACACTCATCACTGCACAGTTTGTGCAAGGAGCCCTGGTGAGTCACCTCGTGCTGAATCTAAGAGAGAGAGATGGGTGGGGGGGATTATCAAATCAGTCAATTATGAAGTAAAAAAAAAATATTTTCACATGTAACCTCACCTGAGATTGAGTTAGAAATTGAAGTGAACTAGTCAAACCAGTGGTTGTCTGTCATGTCCCTTACCGTGTCGCTCTTCTTGCACATACTACACCTCGGGGCAGCGGGCTCTTGGACAGAAGGCATGGAGAGAGGCCCTGGTTTCCTCCTGCGGTTGAACACGGAGAGGCAGAACTGGCTACAGAAATCCTTCAGGTTATTGTCTGTAATCACACTGATCACATCTTTGGGGTCCTCGATCTCCCTGGAGATATTAAGAGTTATAAAATGAGTTATGGACAGAGATACGTAAATAGATATAAACAGCAATAGCGTTAAGATAATTTTACAGTAAATGAAATTTCCCACCCGGGGGATCAATAAAGTACCTATCTATCTATCTATCTATCTAATGGGGAAGACAAAAAAAGAACAAGTTATTTGGAGCACGACCACAGTTCAGCTGGGACTTGGATGTCAGTAGAATGAGTGTAAGATGGGGTTGAGTCGAGTCAGGGGCTAAGTGACTCACTTGAGGCACTGGTAGCAGGTTCTCAGTTTGATGGCAGGCAGGGTGAACCCAGTGAGGCAGACGGTGGAGCAGAAGAGCTGGGTGGATCCTTTACGTTGGAAAGCAGTCTGACCACGCAGCAGGATCTTAGAGCAGCCTGAGCAGGACACACGCACTGCGTTGGCTGGGTTGGAGCTGCTGGGGGCCTGGGGTTGGGGTTGGGGTTGGGGGGGGGGGTGGGGGTGGCTGGGGCAATGGAGCCAGGCTCCTGAGGGTCATCGTTGGCCCCTGTGGAACTATACTTCTTCCTGGTCCAAATATGGAGGTGGTGGTCTGGGAGGCTGCCGTAGAGCCTTGAAGGAGACAGGGCAGAATCAAGCACATATTTTTTTATTGTCAATATACATATTTTATGACCATTTTTTTTTCTACTTCACTGATCACCTTTCTAATGTCTCCAAGTTAGATCTACCTTTATGGAATCCACTTTGACATTGACTCAGTAAACATCTGTGTTGGAGGAAATTTGTTGACATCAGTTTACATAGGTTAGAGGTCAGTGCCATTGGTCTATAACTATCAGCACATGAAGGATCCTTCCCAGGCTTTACAAAAAGAGTGACAAAGTCCATGGTACATAAAATCGTGAAAAATAGCCACTCCCAACAGTAGAATCATCCATTACATTCACGCATGGCTGCAATAGAGTTAGATGCCATTGTGAGGTCCAGGCAGGATGTAACCGCTGACAACATCTATTCTTGTACCACATCAATCATTAAGACATACTGACGCTCTTGCTACCATCATATCTTCAACAATCATACAATTAACATTTGTATGTGTGCTTCCCCATAAACTATCATGTGTATTAAAGTCGCCACACCATAACTCTCTAGAACCAAAGTATACTGATATTTCATCAAACATCGCTACAGATAGTTGTCGACAAGGACTGTAAAAATTGAACAGCTTAATATTACTATCTGTACTGTAGACTTCCACCATTCATATTCAGGGTGAACAGATACTGTACATTACGATATGCAAGACCAGTTGTTCTATCAGATCTGATTGAACAATAACCAGGTATAATAATATCTAAATGTGGTCTATGCCACGTTTCTTAAACACACATCACATCAGGTTTAGTCACTAAATCAATTAGCAATAAGGCTTCTAGCATTCCATTGAAGGATGATGATAAAACCCATAATACAGCTATTTATTCTGTTCCTGATCATCCGATGTATCAAGGGCACTGAAACTTCAGTAATGTTCAGTATTTCTTAGGCTGCCTTCACTACTTCCATTATTCGTGGAATCCTGCTCTTTTTCATACGGCCCATGTGGATTGCTCTACACAAGAAGGCTATGAAGTGTATTTATAACCATGGATTTCTCTGTAACCGCACATTTATGCTCGCATGTCACATTGACACTAGTAAGAGGCGTCATGGACCGCCTCTGTGCTATGGCCATGCTAGGAGCAGCCACTACTGCCTGCTAATGCACTGGAGCCACAGCATTTCCATCAAAAGGCTTGTTCATTTTCCGAACAGCCTCTGCAAGGGATACATTACTCGTTACTTTTTACCTCTGCGCTTCCATGGCTTGTTTTTGTACTTCACATCCCCAGTGTGCTGCACTATGTACTCACAGTAGCAACATTTAACTGGCAATATCCCTTCAAAGTTTAACAGTACCGTTGTGGGGTCCACTCGACTGCCACTTTTTTGCTTCAGCTACTTTCCCACTTTTCAAGGAAGTCATAACTTCTTCCATGATTACTGTTAGTGGTATCCCCGAAATTACCGGGAATATAGCATTTCACCCGACCCTCATTAAGCTTATCTAACTTCAGAATTTTCTCCTGTATCATTTGACTGTTTGCATAAAACGTTGGCGTCCTTAAACACCCCTATCTTTCTCTGAATTTATTTTTGTCAACTGAATAGGATGACAGTTTTAGTTTGTTGGTTCAGGGAAAAATACAATGTAACTCTCTTCTACAGTATAGTCTCCTTTTCTAGAGTAGTCCTACGTTTTATAGCAGGTCTAAATTTCAACACCACTCAATTCCCCAACAGTATTCAGACCTTTATCACGATCCCTTTCATGTCTGTTCTTCCTACTTAGAAGAGGTGTAAAAGGTTGATCCCAACATTATCACAATCAATATCAATTTCACTACTGCTAACCACCTGAAGCACCTGCAATGCTGACCACAGTCACAGAACAGTCATGCTAGACCACCAAAAGAAAGAAAACGTATACGGTTTGTACAGTCTTATTATACAAAATCAAACGCAAGTAGACATTTTGGAAGAAGACCGTGTTTACCAGCAGGTTCTCCCATCTCAGCCAAGGAACTCTGTAGTTCTGTCAGAGTGTTCATTAGATTCTTGGTCAACTACCTGACCAAGGTCCTTCTTGCCCAGTTGCTCAGTTTGGTCGGACAGCTCTAAGCAGAGTCTGGGTAGTTAAATATTTGTTCAATTTCCCAAAGATGGAGACCACTGTGCTCTTGGAAACTTTCAACACTCTCGAATAGATATGGCTCATCACAATTCTATCTTGGAGATCTACGGACAGTTCTTTGGACTTCCTGGTATTGTTTCTGCTCTGACATGCACTGCCAACTGTGGGACCTTATATAGACAGGTATGTTGCCCAAACAATTGAATTGGCCAATAGTGGACTCCAATCAAGTTGTAGTGACATCTCAAGGATGATCAAAGGAAATTGGATGCACCTGAGCTCAATTTGGAGTAATAGCAATGGGGTATTATGTGTAGATAGGTGAGAGAGAAAGCTATTTAATCAATTTTGAATTCAGGCTGTAACACAACAAAATGTGGAATAAGTCTAGGGGTATGAACACTTTCTAAAGGCACTGTAACATGCTGATTCTCTCACCAGTGGGCGAGCCATAGGAATTTCCTCCTCCAACGGAAAATACAGAACTGATTCTCAGCTCCTCCTGTAACATACAATACAGAACAGAGTCTATAATATTATAGCATCACAGAACCATCAAATCAATAGAGTATGAAAGCCCAGGGAAGATTGATTGAAGGCAGGGCATGGGAGCGTTGGCTGACCTCAGGAGCTGTGTTGTCCAGTTCCTCCTTGATACTCCGTGTTGAGGGTAGAAGGGCACAGTCATATCCTTCATCTATGGGCTCATCCTTGATGTTCATTAGGGGAGAGATGTGGGGCTCTTCTCTGTCACCCACCGCTGGGTTCTGGAACACATTCTCTGACCTCTGGAGGTCAGGTCAAAGGGACGAAATGGATAAATTAAGGAGACAAAACAATTTATGTTCATAAAAGCATTTACACTACCTGTATACTTAAGTCATACAGGTACAGACCTCTTGACGGCTGGACCCACCAGCCGTAGACCGATTCAGACTTCCTTCATCTGACAGAAATGGAGAAAAGACAATTTAATGGAATCATCATCACAGCTCTAATAATGTGCATAGCATGTGCATGAAGAGTAGAAATCTGCAAAATAATGTTTATAACCAACAGGGCAAGGTTATAACCAACAGGGCAAGGTTATAACCAACAGGGCAAGGTTATAACCAACAGGGCAAGGTTATAACTAAGTTATAACCAACAGGGCAAGCTTATAAGTAAGTTATAACTAACAGGGCAAGGTTGCTTGCAGTCTTACCCAAGCTGTTCTCTGGTGAAGGGGACTGAGAGGGGTTAGTTAAAAGATGTCTTTCTCCTTCCATGGTAAGTCTGTCCTCAGCAGTTTGACTAGCCTCCTCGGAAGCTGTCAAAAGAACGACTGTTGTTAATCACTGCACAAGACGTAGGCCAAAGTAGTAAGAAATGTTCTGTTGAGAAGTAAGCAATGCCTGAGGAGGAACGTCACAGGACAACTCAGTGTAGGCATCATGTTTTCATTCTCACCTGTTCTAACATTGGAAAGTGAGACAGCATCAAGGAATCTGTCAGTTGAATTTTGATCATCATCCTGAGTCTCTACGTGTCGTGTGTCAGGCCGTCCGGCTGACTCTCTGTCAGACTCCACATCACCCAGTGCCATCTTGGGCAGGGCTATGTTCCACTCCTCCTCATCCTCTTCCTCATCTACCCCAAACACAGGTACCCCATCCAGCTCGTCCTCTGGCTCGACCGCTCCCAGACCCGCTAGGGAGAAGGTGGCACTGGTAGGGTGAGAGATGTGAGGGAATACATGCCCCTCATCGTCACTGCTAAAATCATGGTCGACGTCAAGAGGTCGCACTGGTCCTGGTGCATCAAAGACTGGTCCGGTGGTTATGCTGCTCCAGAGGGATCTGGTTGAGAGGGGAGTGTGCTGCCTCTGGGACTCACCAGCCGTGGGGGCTGAGAGCTTCACCGCCTCATCAAATGCCTTGGACAGCCGGAGTTCATGCTGTGGGGAGAGAGACAAACAGTTTAGGTTACGACTTTGTTCCAATAGTATTAATAGCGCAGCATATTGAGGGGGAATGTTCTGAATGGGATTTGAACCAGAAACCATATTGCATACATAACAAGCACACTACTGCCTGTGACATGAGGATCAAGACCTCTGGGCAGTGACTGTAGTAGGTACACAAACAGCCGTGGTGGGCCTTGTTTGAACCAGCGACCCTGGTCTGCAGTTATGGACTGTCTGCCATACAGTTTGTGGACCTCTTGGCATAGGCCGATGTACACTTACACAGGGGTACAATCTCATAACGTACTTTTGACAGAACTGTGGGCCCATCTTTAAAATTAGGTTTGATTGTTCTACAAACACTGCTACGTTAGCTAACTAGCTAAATAGTTAGCTCCCGTTAGCTCTACTGTAACGTTTAGCTAACTACTAATGCAGTTCAGGAGGGACATCTAGGAAGCTAGCTGTAATAAGGCTGAGCAGAAACAGAAGGCTAACTAGTTAATACGATAATAATGTTTTAATTATTTGTTAACATGTTCACCTGAGATTTTTGTTTAGCCTCATCTGACTCCGCCATGTTTGGTTGTTGCGCGCTGTTCTTCTCGGGGGTGTTTCCTTTGGATGTGCAGCTAACACTACCTTGGTAGGATGCACTGCTACACAATGTTACTGTTAGAGACAGTGCCAAAGCGACTTCACACTGTGCATGAGGTAGATTATTATTTGCAGGATGAGTATGAAATAATTTTCATGGAGGAGGCATTATAATCTGTGTCATTAGCTGCTAGGTAGCTTTTCAATGGGAAATTGCATGCACATCGAACTCTCCCTTTCTGCTGGTATGGCTGTACCGTAAAGTTCCATAGATGCGCGCATCTCTGTTTATGGTCTGGTAATTTGATTAAACAACGCAATACATTAAATGGGCATAGTACATTGACATAGTACATATTATCTGAATTCGTTCTCCTTTCTATGGCTAGATAGCCAATGTGAAAACCCTATTTAGTTTTCCCAGCTAAAATATATATTTTTGCGCATATTTGGTTTAGTTCGGTACACTACTAGCTGGTTTAGCCTTCACGTTGCAGATCGAAATTAACTGTAGATTGATGGGTAATATTACAGATAAAACAAGAAAACAGATTTTCACACCGGATATACAAATCTGAAGCATCCGGTTGGAATGTCTACTCCCCAAATATGGTGAAGAGAGGAAGCCAAGTGACTGGCGAGATGGAACTGGGCCGACATTCTGTTGATTTTCTAATCAAAGAAAAGCCCGATCTCAATAGTTTTCTGTTCACAAAACTAAAATATGTTACGAACAAAGTGCACTAAGCTTTGTAGTCGTGACCCTTTGCCAAAGTAAAAAAAATGGCGTTGTTTACAAGGAGTACAGGGACGAACTTAGTTATTGCACACGCGCACTTCACATAGAAGGCGTTCCCTAAAGAATATATGCAAATAAGGCTAGAACTCACCAATAGGTCCTCGCTAGTTCGTGCTTGTCTCTGCCCACATCCTTGCTTGTTCTGCCCACTTTGCTTAATTTGCTCATTGAAAACACACATATGAACTATCTTGGGTTAATTATTGTTCTAGTGAAATCGTTTATTTCTAGCTGTAACGCTCAACGTTTCCCACAGGTCAAATAATCAACTAAACGTCAACAGGAAGCAGGAAAGGTGAACCGACATTGTTGTTGATTTGTTATAGCTATCATCAGCGAACTGGAGATCAATCGCTTGTGCAGAGAGTAGGGTACAGTTAATTTAGCAAGCAAAAGTAATTCACAAGTTACAACATGGCCATGACGGCGGTGCGGTCAGGGGGAGCTGGAGGACCAGCCTCTTTGTCTCGGTTCCGCGGTGCACTGGTTGCTGCGGTGTTGGGAGACTGCGTTGGTGGAGAATTTGAAGGTGCAGAGGAGGTGCCCATGGACCGCGTATTACAGCATTTGAACGGATTGGAGGATGAGAGTCGCGGCGATGGTGAGATTGATAACTACTAATATTGAAAAACAATAGACTAATGTGTATACTGTACAAATACTCACATTTATCACCATACATCTACCTCAGCCCCCCTCCCCGCTTAATCCTAATCCCTTTAAAATGTGAATTGCTCAATGCAACAATAACCTATATTTAATGGGAAATGGCTACACATTTCTATCAGTCTTCTGTGAATGTGCCTCTAAACCCAATATCAGACACCCCCCACCACATTACCATATCGTCATCATCATCATTGTGTTTTGTCCCCAGGTATTCTGCAGTACAGTGATGACACTGCCATGACGCGCTGTGTTGTCCAGTCTCTGCTGACCAGGGCAGGGTTCGATGAGCAAGACATGGCACGCAGGTGAAGTAACTTAGACCGTTAGGGGTCTGTCTGTGCATTACAGTTTCAGTACTGTTAAGAATCTATAAAATGTAAATATTTTTGGGGTGTGCTTTTTCTCTGCAGGTTTGCAAAGGAATACAGCCATTCTCCAGGGCGGGGGTATGGGTCAGGTGTGATCCAGGTGTTGAAGAAGCTTGCATCTCCACACCTTAATGATGTCTTTCAGCCGGCTCGGGCTCAGTTCAGTGGCCGCGGCTCCTTTGGGAATGGTGGTGCGATGAGGGCTGCACCTTTCGCGCTGGCTTTCAGTAACCCAGTTGACATTAGGAGGGTTAGTGATAGAATGTGTGGTGGGGGCGAGTGGCTACTATTACTGGCCATCCTAGCTGGTTACATCCTCCTCAGATATAAAACCAGCTAGCTGCTAAACAGATTCGCTCTTTGAGGAGGATATAAGGCTACTGTCACCCTACCAACCATTCCAATTTGTCTTCATTTTGCTAGACACTGCCATACTTAAATCCTCTCTCTCTCTTTCTCTGCTCTCGCTCTCTGTTATATATGTATCTCCTATCTATTCTCTCCCTCTCTCTGCTCCCAGTACTCCAGGCTTGGTGCAATGCTGACCCACTCCTGTTCTCTGGGTTACAATGGAGCAGTGCTTCAGGCCCTCGCGGTCCACCTGTCTTTACAGGGGGGTTTGGAACTGCCACATAGGCCTACGTTTATCAGCAAACTCATCTCAGAGATGGAGGAGGTGGAAGGAGAAGATGCTGCTCGCAGTGACTCAAGAGTGTAAGTACTTAAACAGATAGTAAAAAAGTTTCTAAGTGCAAAGGATACAACAGGTGAAAACAGTACAGTGAAATTCTTACCTTGAGAGCTCTTTCCCAACAATGCAGTGACAGTAATAATAATAACAAAGTAATTTCCCCTCGGGGATCAATTATCAATCTAATCTAATCTAAAAGTATTGGGACAGTGACACTTTTTTTTTGTCTCTAATCCAGCATTTTGGATTTGAAATTATACAATGACTGAGGTTAGTGCTGATTGTCAGCTTTAGGGTATTTTCATCCATATTGGGGGTACCTAGGGTTGCACATTTTGGGGAATATTCAGAGGTGGAAATTGTCCATGTGAATTAATGGAAATATATGCAAATTAATATTAATACCATTTTAAATGTAGATGTTTTTTGCATTGGATATATTTACCATATCATATGGAGACAGAAACATAAACCTTTTACCTTATCATAAGTAGACATAATTGCAAATTATTAAATCCTTCCAATATAAAAAATAAAATAAAAAAAGATTTAGTTATGAATTGAACTTTAATTAAATGAGTTGACTCTTCACATGATTTCACCGAACAACAAATGAAAGAGAATATTGAATGATCCCCAATGATCCATCGCATCACCCTCTCAGGCTTCTATGTCTTGTCCCTTGACCGCCTCAATGTCCACCTCTTGAACATCAGACTCTGAGGCCTCATCTTCACTGTCACTTTCCAACCTTGTTGAGAATGGCTCGTTGTCAGGCTCAAAAAGCCTCAAATTTGCCCGGATGGCAACCAATTTTTCAACCCCTGTATTGGTCAGCCTGTTGCGTGCTTTTGTGTGTGTGTGTTCCCAAACAAGGACAAGTTGCGCTCTGAGGTGTCTGATGTTGCATCAGATCCACAAAGTCCCTTCCACCAGGTGGCTGATGAGATATGTTGGCATGACTGCCATATTGCATCTCCATCCCAAAGCGCTTGCTTGGAAGTGTACTTCGCCAGACTGCCAAGAACCTTGCCCTCATCCAGGCCAAGGTGCGAGATGACACCATAGGCCTCGTTGATCTCTGCACCAGACAGGATGCTCTTGCCAGTATACTTGGGGTCCAACATGTACGCTGCGGCGTGTATGGGCTTTAGGCAGAAGTCTTCACGCTTTTTGATGTATTTCAGAACTGCAGTTTCCTCTGCTTGGAGCAACAGTGAAGTGGGCAGGGCAGTATGGATTTCTTCTCTTACATCTGCAAGCAGAGTCTGAACATCAGACAGGATGGCATTGTCTCCCTCAATCCGTGCAATGACTACTGCTATAGGTTTCAGGCTGCTTACCACTCTCTCCCAGAAAACATAATCCAGGAGGATCCTCTTTATGGGGCTGTCCATATCGGCAGACTGATATGGCCATTTCTTGGAGAGACTCCCTCCCCTCCAGGAGACTGTCAAACATGATGACAGCACCACCCCAACGGGTGTTGCTGGGCAACTTCAATGTTGTGCTCTTATTCCTCTCATTTTGCTTGGTGAGGTAGATTGCTGCTATGACTTGATGACCCTTCACATACCTAACCATTTCCTTGGCTCTCTTGTAGAGTGTATCCATTGTTTTCAGTGCCATGATGTCCTGGAGTGTGATGTGAGGGTAGGACTCCTCCACTTTAGACCAAGCAGCCTTCATGTTCGCATCATTGTCTGTCACTAGTGCAAATACCTTCTGTGGTCCAAGGTCATTGATGACTGCCTTTAGCTCATCTGCAATGTAGAGACCGGTGTGTCTGTTGTCCCTTGTGTCTGCTCTTGTAGAATATTGGTTGAGGGGTGGAGATTATGTAGTTAATTATTTCTTGCCCACAAACATTCGACCACCCATCAGAGATGATTGCAATACAGTATGCTTGACCTTCACTTGAACTCTGAACTCTGCATCCAGCAAATTAGTAGATAAAGCATGTCTGGTTGGAGGGGTGTATGCTGGGCGAAGAACATTCCGAAATCTCTTCCAATACATATTGCCTGTGAGCATCAGAGGTGAACCAGTTGCATACACAGCTCAAGCAAGACATGGCATTTCTCTGACTACGTTCCTCCATTGAGTCAAAAAACCTTCTGATTCCAGGAGGACCATGAGCTGTTGCTATCGATAAGGTGTCTGATTCATCATTTTCACCTCGAATAGAAGTAGAGGGACTTTAGTCAGAGGTTGTGAGCGCTGAGGGAACTTTATGCACTTGGGCAGATGATTCTGCATCTTTGTTGCATTCTTTACATGATTTGGCACAGTATTTGCAAATATACACAGCTTTTCCTTCTACATTAGCTGCAATGAAATGTCTCCACACATCAGATAGTGCCTGTGGCATTTTCCTGTAAAGATGAGAGAAAAAAAAATGAGTTAAAAAAAACAAACAAATACAATGGTACAGATAAATAGTTAAGCAGTTAGATTAAACAACTCCTTTGTTAGATAAATGTTTTAAAATTAAACATGTATGGAAACAGGTGAATTAACACACCACAGTTAGCAGGCTCAAGGAAGCTAAAACCCACATGGTAGCAAAAACTAACTAGCAGAAATTGTTAACAAGTTAGAAATGATTTAAACACACTTTGCTTTAGGCTATTTACTAGGTAACAAAAATAATTCATGTGATGGAAGAATGCATTGTGCATGGAGAGGGTTGCAATTCCATTGAATTTGGGATAGTTTAACCAAAATATGCCACAAGACCTAGAATTGCATTATGTGTATCCCACAAAAAAGGTTCACTGTTTATAAGCTAACTTTTTTTTTGAGGAATTTAAGCAAAATTCTCCAAATTCCCAGGCTTAACTTCACATGGAAAATGTCAGGAAAAATTCAGGAAAATTACCGGACAGTTTCCTAGCCTTTTCAACCCTAGGTGTACCGTTTTAGAAATTGCAGCTGTATTGGGACAAATTCACTTGTATATGTATTAAAGTAGTCAAAAGTGTAATATTTGGTCCCATATTGATAGCACACAATAACTGCATCAAGCTTGTTATTTGACAAAATTGTTGCATGCATTTGCTGTTTTGTTTTGGTTGTGTTTCAGATTTATTTTGTGCACAACAGAAATGGTAAATAATGCATTGTCATTTTGGAGTCACTTTTATTGTAAATAAGAATGCAATACGTTTTGAAACACTTATACATTAATGAGGATGCTACCATGATTACAGATAGTCCTGAATTAATCGTGAATAATGATGAGTGAGAAAGTTAGTCGCACAAATAATCTCTCACCATTACAATAACAGGGGAGGTTAGCAATTTTTCGGGGGTATGATATTTATGCCTTATTCAATATGCAGGGGTACTGGCGTGGTTGAGGTAGGTTTATACATAAGACTTGACTGGTAGTAGGATATAACTGTAAACAGGGCTGAAAAGTGACTGGTAGCGGGAATGTATAAATACTTAAGGGAATTTAGTAATATACATTGAGTGTACAAAACATTAAGGACGCCTTCCTAATATTGAGTTGCACCCCCTCCACTTTTGCCCTCAGAACAGCCTTAATTCATCAGGGCATGGACTCTACAAGGTGTCGAAAGCATTCCACAAGGATGCTGGCCCATGTTGACTCCAATGCTTCCCACAGTTGTGTCAAGTTGGCTAGATGTCCTTTGGGTGGTGGATCATTATTGATAAACACAGGAAACTGTTGAGTGTGAAAAACAAGCAGTGTTGCAATTCTTGACACAAACCGGTGTGCCTGGCACTTACTACCATACCCTGTTCAAAGACACTTCAATCTTTTGTCTTGCACATTCACCCTCTGATTGGCACACATCCATGTCTCAATTGTCTCAAGGCTCAAAATTCCTTCTTTAACCTGTCTCCTCCCCTTCATCTACATTGATTTGAAGTGGATTTAATAAGTGACATCAATAAGGGATCATAGCTTTCACCTGGTCAGTCTGTCATGGAAAGAGCAGGTGTCCTTAATATTTTTTTACACTCAGTGTGTATATATATGTAAACAGGAGTAATAGTGTGAAATTAGAGAATGGGCTGATTCCACGCCAGGATAGCCCAAAAATAATTTTTATCTCAGATTGTTCTGGCAAATCTCACATAGAAACGTCATTGGTAGGAAAGATGTTTGACATGCTTTTTACATTTGTATCACAGACTATTTTTGAGAATATATTATGATGAAAATTGCCATTTTAGGCACTTTGTAGACGTATACGTGCCTCCTGTAAGACCATATGATCTGTGAACTGCACATGCTACATCTTGGTGTCATTAAACTCCTTTATAGTGTGCTTTTAAAATATATATTTTTAAATTTATTCTACAATTTTTAAATATCTCTTAGTAAGCCTTTTTTGATCAGGCTTATTTTTAGACTTATTGTTTGTAACAATAAACTCTATTGGACTCTGGGCCATCCTGGCATGGAATCGCCCAATGGTGTATTCTAACAAAAGGGTGCGCCTTTTCTAGGGTGCTTGAAGAAATAACTGATGCACGGAGGAGAGTTTTTAGTTCTCAACTTTTATTTAGTCTTTTTCCGTTTTGTATCTCAAGCTTCAGCGAGTCAGAGTTCCCATTCTGTGATCGTCTGCACAGAGTCAAGGACTTGATGGAAAGGAACAACAGTGTCAGCATTGAAGAGGTCATATCTGAGTTAGGTCAGTATTGACTTACGTGGTAAACACAAACTATATTCAAAGGTATCATTATCCCTCTAGGATTTTGTTATTCTCTGCTGGTCTTGGAATATAATTTACTAGTTTATCACTTTTATCACTAGCTAGAATGATAGCAATTTTAGTTAACTCTAAAGATGTACTTCTTTCTGTGTTTGTACTCAGGCAATGGCATTGCAGCCCTGCATTCTGTCCCCACTGCCATCTTTTGTGTGCTGCACTGCTTGGAACCCCGGGAGGGTCTGCCCGAACGCTACAGTGGCCTGGAGAGGACAATGGCGTACAGTCTGGCCTTGGGGGGCGACACAGACACCATTGCCTGCATGGCGGGGGCCATTGCAGGGGCACACTATGGAATCGAAGCTATCCCCCAAATCTGGCAGCGGTGTTGTGAAGGGGCAGAGGATGCTGATATAAATGCTGAGCGCCTACACACTCTGTACCACCAGGCACCGGTTGAGGGAGACTCTGGGACCGACAGTCAGCCACACACAGCAGCACATGACCCCCCAACCACTAAATGACTTTGACAGCGATAAACATACATTGATAGCTATTTCATACGTCATCTTATTCCGTGGTCCTCCTCCTGTCATATGTTGAACAAATGAGTCTGTCATGAAAACCCCCATTATGGATTTAACATGAGTTACTGTATGTCATCTTTTTTGATGGAGAAAAGTATTTAATAAACAGTTTTTAATGTCAAGCTTTATGTATTTTTGTGTTTGTTACTGAGAATGTGCTGGGAGGTACAAGACACTGAAATTCCTATGTAGTTCAATACTCCGTGAAGTAGATGGCGGTATGTTCACGGGCTGCTGTCACAGACCCAGAAGAAATATGCGGAAGTTTACTTTGGAAGAAATGTGTTTCTGAATGCACAAGAGTACTTCAATAAACTAACTTCACTTGACGAATATAACCCATGGATATAGAATAACAATGGAAGGTAAAGTAATAACTCTAGTCTGGTGTTAGCTAATACCGAATGAGGTGGGTGGTGTTCACAAATTCAATGTTGATTGACTGGACCACTGCTGATCGAGCTAGCTAGCTACTAGCTCTGGTCTAGCTTCGAACGACGCCCTGGACCTGAGGTAGCCATCTAAGTTACTAGGTCTGGGCGATATGGCGAACATACTGTATATTACGGTATTAAAAAAAAACTAAAGGACTATTTTATGTTTTTTAATAATACAAGTTCTAAATTGGCTGAGTAGTACGTCACCCTAGGGTGGCAACCACTACATTCTAAGGGATTTCTATGGGTCTTTCTCCTTTCTGATTGTTTTATACAGTTAAATGTAACTTAAAATAAAAACAGTTTTCAGCATTTTCAACCATTTCTGCACTTCCTGCACTCATTTGAGATAATTCCCACACTGCCACGTAGGCCTGCACGATATAGGCAAATAATCTAGGCATTATTTTTAACCAAATGTTGCAATTGCGATTTGACTTGTGATTTAGACCAAAACACTTGTGAACTGTTGGAATCATGGAAATATAATGATTATTCTAAATCTATAGTTAGAATATAATAGTTGGCACTTTGACTACAGTGTTGTTTGACAAGGAATGCAAATGCCAGGGAGTTATTGTGACAAGGTAAGAACCAGTGTTACGTGTTTCCTAGCGGACCCTATAATCTTCGACTTAATCTTAGCTACTTGTAGCTAACATATTCCTGCTTTGTGTATTCCTCTTGATTTAGAAGATACTATTGTACAAACAACATGCTGATTTAGGTCTACACCATCACTGGTATTATCACGCTGTATAGTTAAGTACGTGTCCTCTGACTCAGTACATTTATGTAGTTAGCCAGCTAACTAGCGACTAACACGATTTAGGACCAATTTAAGAAAAGAGAAACAAGCTGTTTACAGATGTAAGAAACAAACTAATAGTAATTATAGAACGCTATTGGATTTAAATGAAGAAGCAAAGTGAAAACAGCGTCGTTGTTGCATGTGCTGCATTGACCATGCAGACTGAACGCAAGTGTCTCGTGGTCGAGGAACAACAAATGCGCTCATTGGGTGAAGGGGCGGGGCTAGGTCTGTGTGGAACGCGACATGGGGCTGCATTCCAAACACTTCACTGACACACCCTCTCCCCTCAGCCCTCAAATTAAGTGGACACTTCTGATGACCAGTGGTGGAAAAAGTACCCAATTGATTAAAAGTAAAGATACGTTAATAGAAAATGTGAAAGTCACCCAGTAAAATACTACTTGAGTAAAAGTCAAAGTATTTGGTTTTAAATATACTTAAGTATCAAAAGTACATGTAATTAATAAAATGTACTTAAGTATCAAGGTAAAAGTATAAATAATATATTAAGCAAACCAGACGGCACCATTTTCTTGTTTTTTAAATTTACTGATAGCCAGGGGCACACTCCAACACTCAGACATAATTTACAAACAAAGCATTTGTGTTTAGTGAATCTGCCAGATCAGGTAGTAGGGATGACCAGGGATGTTCTCTTGATAAGTGTGTGAATTGTAACTAGTACTTTTGGGTGTCAGGGAAAATGTATGGAGTGAAAAGTACATTATTTTCCTTAGTGAAGTAAAAGCTGTCAAAATTAAAAATAGTAAAGTAAAGTACAGATGCCCAAAAAAATTACTTAAGTAGTACTTGAAAGTACTTTACACCACTGCTGATGACGTATCATGACGTCTGAAAAGTATACACTTGCAGGGCAAGGGGCAAGGGAGGAAGGAATTATTTTTAAAAGGACCGCCCTTTCCTGGAAATCCGTCACTCGTTCATCCCGCGATGATTGTGTTTTCAGCCACCTTTCGGTTACTGGCCCAACACTCTAACCACTAGGCTACCTGCCGCCCCAAAGAGAGCGGAGAGAGAGAACTCAAGTAAACTATAAAAATGTACGTTACACCTAACAGGCGTGGCATATCAACAAGCTGATTAAACAGCATGATCATTACACAGGTGCACCTTGTTGTGGGGACAATAAAAGGCCACAAAAAAATGTGCTGTTTGTCACAACACAGTGCCACAGATGTCTCAAGTTTTGAGGGATTGTGCAATTGGCATGCAGACTGTAAACTTTGTCAAACGTTGTTTTAGAGTATTTGGCAGTACGTCCAACCGGCCTCACAACCGCAGACCGTGTGTAACCACAACAGCACAGGACCTCCACTTCCAGCTTCTTCACCTGCGGGATAGTCTGAGACCAGCCACCCAGACAGCTGACGAAACTGAAGAGTATTTATGTCTGTAATAAAGCCCTTTTGTGGGGAAAAACTCATTCGTATTGGCTGGGCCTGGCTCCTCAGTGGGTGGTGGGCCTACGCCCTCCAAGGCCCACCCATAGTTGAGCCCCTGCCCAGTGACGTGAAATCCATAGATTAGGGCCTAATAAATGTATTTAAATTGACTGATTTCCTTATTTGAACTGTAACTCTGTAAAATTGTTGAACGTTGCATTTATATTTTTGTTCAATATAAATATATGGCTCTGGCTATATCCATAGAACCATAATGGTAGTTAGAAAGAAGCCTTTGTGTGTCAGCTGGTGAATCACATGCTATATTTTATTTCACCTTCTATTTATGCAATACACATTAATCTAATATACTCATCAACTACCCATTACCTGGTTGTCAGTAAATTACCACTTCCCATATCTTTGGCCACACTAGCAGGCAGGCATACACTCTTAGGCCACCCATAGAAGTATGTCTGTCTTTTCCCCAGTAGGCCTACAAGGATCAGAGGTGACCACTCCTGGCAGAAAGTCCCAGTCTGCAGTGACTGGCAGTGCAAGGAAAGTGAAGGACAATGCAGCAGACTGGCACAATCTGATTCTGAAATGGGAGCGACTGAATGATGAAGGATCCACCGTTGCAAATAAGATAGTCAATTTAGGATTCAATAAAGAGTAAGTCAATCCATGTTCTGCAATGTGTGGTTTCTACCAATGAGACTATTGTAAGATTTGTAGTGGGATGATAATACATGTTTAAGTCCATTAATTATTAGACAGAATTGGGAGGAAAGTCATGCCAATGTGAGAGACCTCTTCAAGTGCACCCCTCCTTATCCCTTTATTAAAATCAGTTCACAGAAAGAGATGCAAGTCATGATGACGGGTCAGGACACCTCTGCCAGCTCTAATTCAGAGAATGTATTTGAAAACAGTAGAGAACTAGAAGAGGAGTGTGACAAGTTGCTAAGTGTCGTGGACAAAATGGTGAGTCAATAATTTGTGCTATTATTAAACAACCAAAAATTGTGGAGGAATCTGCCAAATCTTGATTGAGGATTGTTCCACATTCTATTTTTCTCTCTGGCAACACCAACAATTGTATCCTGGTTACAGATCTGTTTGTACTGTCTGGCCAACTCAATGGTCATTGTCACAACACAAACAAATCTGAGACTAGTCTACAATTGTGCTGTCGGTGTCATTACTGACAAGTTTTTTTTCTTTCCATCAGACTCGTATTGTATCAAAAATGGAAAAGGTGGTTTCCTCTGAGAAGGGGATCATGGATCTGGAGACATTTCAGTATGGAACAGGAGGAAGACAAGCTCCTTTGTTTCAGACCTGGCCTACGTCACAGTTCGGTGAGACTATTCATCAGTTTTAGATGCCCTGTGCTTTGAAACTACACATTGAACTGGTTTCCCAGACCCAGATTACACCAAGTTCTAGACAAAAAAAAAACACTTTCAATGGAGATTCTCAATTGCGTTTTAGTTCTATGGTAGGCTTAATTTTAGGCTCCCGAGTGGCGCAGCAGTCTAAGGCACTGCATCTCAGTACTAGAGGCGTCACTACAGACCCTGGTTTGATCACAGGCTGTTTCGCAACCGGCTGTGATTGGGAGTTCCATAGGGCGTCACACAATTGGCCCAATGTTGTCCGGGTTAGGCCGTCATTGTAAATGAGAATTTGTTCTTAACTGACTTGCCTAGTTAAATAAAGGTTAAAAAAATTATAATTGTATCCAGGAGTCCCTTGGTGTTTTTAGTATGAACGATTTATATTCCATGACATGTATTTTATGAAATGTCTTATCTTCATTGCAGCGGACGTCTCCTCCAAGCTCTATGAAGCCTACAAGCAAGAACTGACTCTGAAACGGGCTATTCTTCAGGAACTAGCTCACACAACTAACCCAGACCTTTCAATGGTGTACCTCTCCTGCTGGCTGTATCAGCCATACATAGATGATAGGGCGAAGTTACTGTTAGAGGGTCTTCTTTTAGAGACAGGGCATAGGCCAATTTAACAAACTTCAGTTGGAACACTTTTCATATTTGAATGGGATTATATTATGTTTATTGACTTGTAATCTATGTATGGACATTACAAAGGAACTCATGCACAGCAATGCTGCTGGTTTCAACTCCATTAAATAATAGAATGATTTTGTTCTCGCATCCTTTATTAAGAGGAAAAGGAGTTCAACTGTACAGCATATGAAATGGTTGTACTGCAACAATGAGTCACAAATGAAACATGGAAATTAATAAAACAACAATTTCTTTTAACTTTTTATTTTATTTCCCCTCTGCATTCATTTCCAATGGTATTAGAAACCTATTTTTGGAAAATGTTACACCCAAATATATAAAAAGTAATAAAATAGTGGAACTTTTTTTTGTACTGCTTTTGATATTTATCTACATATAAACATATCACAAACTAAGCACTTGTTAAAGGAAGGGCTATTAATGTGTATGAAAACACCACATCGAAAAGAACGTTTACAAATTTACAAAGAATACCAGGAATACACTTAAAATCCACCAGATGGAAAAAATCAATATGGGAGATGATGTGTGCTTGGTGTTGAGGTGGCCGGTGTGGAGGAACAAAACAAATAAATCACTGCTGTGTTTTCCCCTCAGCCTCAATACCAAGCAGAGCGTGGACTGCTTCCAGAGGGACTCCTTCAGGGGTGCGGATGTGCATTGTGGTGCCGTCAGGCCCATTGACGATGACGATGCGCTCCGAGGCCAATTCACCCTCCTGGCCCTCTGCTAAGTGCATGGTCAGCCCCTCAGTCTGGATGTAGATCTCCTGGGCCTCCTGAACCACCACCTGGCCTCCTCCGCTGGAGGTGGACACAGCCTGGGTCAGATCACTCGTCTGGACTGGGGTAGGGTTGGACTGCTGCGGCTGAGTACTCCTGGGCTGCTGATCAACTGGGTCTGTGGCCAAGGCCTTCTCTAGTTCCTTCATTTGATCTGCTATGTCACTGGTGCTCAGGACCTCAGTAGGTTCTGTACCAGAGTCACCCTGATCTGTCTCCATGGCCTCTCCTACTGAGTCAACTGTCTCCGTCATGCTGTTGGATAAGTGATCCTGTATCAGTTCCATGGGGGTTATGTTCGTCTCTGGGTTAGCTGAGACAACTGGTGGTGTGATGGTAGCAGTCTGAGTGGCTTGAGGGCCCACAGGGCTCTTGGTGGGCACCTGAGTATGTGGTGAAATGTCCTTCATGCTTGTTGTTGCTGTGTTCTCTACTTTGGCCTCACTTGATTCTGAGAGGATAAATGGAAATTAAAGCAGAAGATAATGACTGATCTTCCATGATTTCTTTCAACTTCTGGTTTGAACATATAGCAAATATCTATCAACAAGTTGTTAGTAATATCAGGTAAAAAATACAACATACCTTTTGTGGAAGTCTCAATGCCGTTCTGATGGATCTGAACACCAGCCTGGTTTTCCATTTTAAATCTCTTTGTTGGAGGTAACATTTTAGAATTCTAGGTAGAAAAAATATATACCTACATCAACCTAACAATTACTCAAATCTGAGCATCTCATAATTAATTACTATGAAAAAATAAATGGCATAATAATTTCATAATAGTTTAGAGAAAGGCGTGCAGTCTAAATTAAATAGTGCTTTCCTTACCTCCATGTAGCGGACATTCTTGGTTGCCATGTTGGTGACATTCTGCTGAGTTGGCGGGTTCAGGACTTTCAACTTGTTCACCTCATCGAAGATGCCAAGAGATTTGGCAACCTAAGTGACAGGACGTACAGTATGAACAATTTTACTGTGTACATTTTGCTTCCACAATTGTGAATGCATTTTAACATGTTTCAACTTCCAGTGCAGTGATTCTCATAATGTGAAGTCTGTATACTGTATTATACGTTCTTGAGGAGAGATCTGGCTTTATTAATTCCTCCCAAGGTGATACATTCAGTTGTATTGAATTGAGATCTACTTACATTTTAGTAATTTAGCAGATGCTCTTATCCAGAGCGACTTATAATTAGTACATTCATCTTAAGATAGCTGGGTGAGACAACCACAAAGTCAGTGCTAGTAGGAAAATATTTTGTTGTATTTTTTTACTTCTTCTTACCTCTACATTGTGGACCTCCAAGGCCATGTGGACACCCTGAGGGTTACTGATGTAGTCCTGGGCCATCTTCTTCACCTGGCTGTGGAGCTGCTCAAACTCCCGGTACACATCAGAAAACTGGGTTTTAGGTTGCCGCCCCTTCTCCACCTTAGGTTAAATGGGATACACTTATTCAATAAACAAAAAATGTGATAAAAAGCTCCCCCATCTGTCCAGAGGTAAATAGCTTCCATATCAAGCCTCCAATTTTTTCATCCAATTTGCCCACTATATCACCATGCGTTCAAATATTGTGTAGCAAAAATCATGCATTATGTAATCTGTTTGTCTGGTGGTGACCGTACCTTCATCAGGAGAAACTCCCAGACAGTCATGACCTTAGCCAGACGAGGGAGAACCGTCTCCATGAGTTCTTCATTATCACATTCGTGTGTCACCTAAACAGGGGACACGTGACATTAAAGTACTAGTATACACACATTACTATCCTTTGTCATTAGCGCCATTGGTAGGTATGATTTTCAGATGTGATACTCAGCATCGCTATATGTTGCATTCTTAGAACAAAATGCTTGAGCACATTTTTGTTTTATGGCAGTAATGTTTTCTAATAATTAATGAAAAAAGGTAAAGGCAGCCGTTTTACAAGCGCCTAACCAATTGTGCTATTATGTGTGTTTTTTCGTGTTATTTGTAACTTATTTTGTACATAACGTTTCTGCCACCGTCGTTTATAACCGAATCGAGCTTATAACCAAATAGAGCTTATGGATATTAGGAAAATGTATATTTGTAAACCACAGCTGGTGCATGACATCTAAGGAAGTCTAGATTTTGCTCGCCTGAAGTAGAGTATCTCATGACAAGCTGTAGACCACACTATTTGCCAAGAGTTTCTATATTGTTCGTGGCTGTTTATTTAAGCAAACAGGAAAACGCTCACCCAGAGGCGACGCTCCTAGTGGCTGGGGACTTTAATGCAGGGAAACTTAAAACAGCCTTGCCTAATTTCTACCAGCATGTTAAATGTGCAACCAGAGGTAAAAAAAAAAAAAACTCTAGACCATCTTTACACCACACACAGAGATGCTTACAAAGCTCTCCTTCACCCTCCATTAGGAAAATCTGACCATAATTCCTTTCTCCTGATTCCTGCTTACAAGCAAAAAGTAAAGCAGGAGACACTAGTGACTCGGTCAATAAAGTGGTCAGATGAAGCAGATGCTAAGCTACTGGACTGTTATGCTAGCACATACTGGAATATGTTCTGGGATTCTTCCGATGGCTTTGAGGAGTACACCACATCAGTCACTGGCTTCATCAATAAGTGCATCGATGACGTCATCCCCACAATGACTTTACGTACATAGCCCAACCAGAAACCATGGATTACAGGCAACATCCACACTGACCTAAAGTGTAGAGCTGCTGCCTTCAAGGAGTGGGACTCAAACCCGGGCACTTATAAGAAATCCCGCTACGCCCTCAGACGAACCATCAAACAGGCAAAGCGCCAATACAGGCTAAGATTGTACTACACCGGCTCCGACGCTCGTCGGATGTGGCAGGGCCTGCAAACTATTACAGACTACAAAGGGAAGCACAGCCGTGAGCTGCCCAGTGACACAAGCCTACTGGACGAGCTAAATCACTTCTATGCTCGCTTCGAGGCAAGCAACACTGAGGCATGCATGAGAGCATCAGCTGTTCCGGACGACTGTGTGATCACACTCTCTGTAGCCGATGTGAGTAAGACCTTTAAACAGGTCAACATTCACAAGGCCGCAGGGCCAGACGAATTACCAGGACGTGTACTCAGAGCTTGTGCTGACCAACTGGCAAGTGTCTTCACAAACATTTTCAACATGTCCCTGATCGAGTCTGTAATTCCAACATGTTTCAAGCGGTCCACCATAGTCCCTGTGCCCAAGAACACTAAGGTAACCTGCCTAAATGATTACAGACCCGTAGCACTCACGTCTGTAGCCATGAAGTGCTTTGAAAGGCTGGTCATGGCTCACATCAACACCATCATCCCAGAAACCCTAGACCCACTACAATTTGCATACCGCTCAAACAGATCAACAGATGACGCAATCTCTATTGCACTCCACACTGCCCTTTCCCACCTGGACAAAAGGAACACCTACTTGAGAATGCTATTAATTGACTACAGCTCAGCGTTCAACACCATAGTGCCCTCAAAGCTCATCACTAAGCTAAGGATCCTGGGACAAAACACCTCCCTCAGCAAATGGATCCTGGACTTCCTGACGGGCCGCCCCCAGGTGGTAAGGGTAGGTAACAACACATCTGCCACGCTGATCCTCAACACTGGGGCCACTCAAGCGTGCGTGCTCAGTCCCCTCCCTGTTCACCCATGACTGCATGGCCAGGCACGACTCCAACACCATCATTAAGTTTGCAGACAACACAACAGTGGTAGGCCTGATCACTGACAACGACGAGACAGCCTATAGGGAGGAGGTTAGAGTCCTGGCCGTGTGGTGCCAGGATAACAACTTCTCCCTCAACGTAATCAAGACAAAGAAGATGATTGTGGACAAGGAGGCCCGAGCATGCCCCCATTCTCATCGACGGGGATGTAGTGGAGCAGGTTGAGAGCTTCAAGTTCCTTGGTGTCCACATCACCAACAAACTAGAATGGTCCAAACACCAAGACAGGTGTGAAGAGGGCACAACAAAACCTTTTCCCCCTCAGGAGGCTGGCATGGGTCCCCAGACCCTCAAAAAGTTCTACAGCTGCAACATCGAGAGCATCCCGACTGGTTGCATCACTGCCTGGTATGGCAACTGCTCGGCCTCCGACCACAATGCACTACAAAAGGTAGTGCGTACAGCACAGTACATCACTGGGGCAAAGCTTCCTGCCATCCAGGACCTCTATACCAGGCGGTGTCAGAGGAAGGCCCTAAAAATGGTCAAAGACGCCAGCCACCCCAGTCATAGACTGTTCTCTCTGCCACCGCAAGGCAAGCGGTACCGGACCGCCTAGGTCCAAAAGGCTTCTCAACAGCTTTTACCCCAAAGCTTAAGACTCCTGAACAGGTAATCAAATGGCTACCCAGACTATTTGCATTGTGTACCCCTCCCCAACCCCTCTTTTACACTGCTGCTTCTCTCAGTTTATCATCTATGCATAGTCACTTTAACTATACCTACATGTACATATTACCTCAATTAGCCGGACTAACCGGTGCCCCTGCACATTGACTCTGTACTGGTACCACCTGTATATAACCTCGTTACAGTTTTTACTGTAATTTTACTGTTTTTTTATTTCTTTACTTATCTATTGTTTACCTAATACTTATTTTTTACTTAAATACTGCACTGTTGGTTAGGGCTTGTAAGTAAGCATTTCACTGTAAGGTCTACACCTGTTGTATTCAGCTCACGTGACAAATAAACTTTTATTTGATGTACCTCTTTGAGCCATGCTTTCCTAATCTGGGCCTGCTGCTCCACACTGGCTGCTCCCCCTCCTAGCTTTGGAGGTCGCCCCCGTTTTACCGCTGGGTGTGCTTTGGTAGGTGGTCTGCCCCGTCCTCTGGGCCTCCCTGGTCCCCGAGCCTGGACCACTGTCTGCCTGGTAGAAGCTGCTACTCCTTGGGTTGCTGTATCCGCCTGTGGAGGTACAACAGAATCAGTAAAAACACTATGGATCAGTTTCCCAGAACAGATTAAGCCTAGTCCTAAACTAAAGCTATTTCAATAGAGATTCTCCATTGTGAATGATTCATATTTTTAGTCCAGGAAACTGGCACTATAACAGACAGACATAACCATATTAGCATTAGGCTAAATTAGCTGTGGGTCATCAACCTTCCAATGGTAATTTTTTGACAACATTTGATGAGCCATGGTAACTTTCTAGGGTCTTACTTTTTGTTGAGTGGTTGATGTTGCAGCAGCTGTTTTCTCTGTGGCCTCACTTTTCTCAGGACCTGATGTATTTTTAACACTGCTGGCATTACTTTCTTCAGTCGGCTTCTTATGTTCAGCCCCAGCGTCTGCGCTTATACCAGGGCTGTCTGTTTTAGGGGTCCCTTCAGGAGGGGACTTCAGTTCACCGTGGGAGGGGTTCAGCCTGTAGTGTCTGGACAGGCCTCCGTGGCCTATGTAAGCTTTGTCGCACGTTTCACATTGAAAGGCCTTCTGCTTGTGACTGTAAATCATAGATGATGCTCCCTTTTTACCATCCTCACCATCCTCATCTTCCTCCACACTGATCTCAGAGTAGTCGTCAGAATCTGACTGATGGCTCTCGGCCAAGTCCTCTGTCTTGATAAACTTATAGTCCTTCACCTTGTACTTGGGCGGTCTGGACACCCTCCCGGAACGCGTTTTGATATTCGGTGCCTTTTTCATTCTGGTTTTGACCCTTTTTACTTTTTCAACTGTAGGGACAGAGACAGACGTGGCAGCAGTGGCAGGTTTAACTGCTGTGACTGTTGTGCCATTGACCGGGGCCTTAGCTGAAGGCTGTTGGACAACGGTCTGAACAGGTATGGGCAGTTTGTGCACAACGGGAACCAGGCTTCCCACCACGGGTGTTGAGCTCTGCAGTAGCAGCTGAATAGGAGGGTCTCCAGGGTTCTGCTGTAGGAAGTACTGTTGCTGTCCAACTATGGGTGTGATGTGGATGATCTGGGGGCTGCTGTTCACACTGCCGTTCGTAGACACTTTGACCTGCTGGCCTTGACTCGCCACAGCCAAGTTCTTCTGTTGAGGGATTGAAATGGTAGTCTGCTTAGGTCCTTTCACCTCCTGCTTTCCAGAGGGCATCTGGACTTGGATTCGGATGGTTTCCTGCTGGTAAAATATAAACAATATTAAATGTCAGTGGTGGTCATAATTGCCAGGCAGTAGATTTCATACAAGCTGATTAAAGTGTCATGATCAAATTTCAGCTTTTTTTCTCCTTAAAAACAGAATTTGACAATTGAACATACTGCATATTAGTGAAAGTCACATGAGCAATAATTTAATGCAATAATTTGGATTACTAGCTAGATTATAACAATACATAATACCAAATGTAGTTACCTTTTTCTGAACCAGGCGTGTACCATTGTGGGACTGAAGTGCCACTTGTTTCGCAACATTCTTCAGCTTCTGTGATGCATTCTGCATAGTGACCAATGGCTGTGGGCTTGCTACTGTAATCTCTGAAGCTGCAACAGTTGTGAACAAGCCAGTTGTGGGGTCCAGTGTGGTCACAACCTGCTCCGATTCCTTGGGTGTCTGGGCCATGGATTGCTGAGATTTGGTAACTTGCTCTATCACTTGTTGCAGTTCGTTGGGAGCCAGTGCTGTATTGGGAATAGTATACTGTATCTGTGACGAAGTAGTAGGGAGTGTTTTGATGCCTTGATTTTGTTCAAACAGGCGAGCAGCCTCACTCTCAGTCACTGTGACAAGCTGTTGTTTGGCCAACTGCTCCACTAGCTGTTGCTGCTCCTCTTCAGTCAGACCTGATCCCTCAACAAAACTGCCATCTGGTTGCACGTAAATTATGGTGGTCCCAGGTGCAAGAGCGTTTACAAAGTCAGCACTGACTGTAGAATACTCTGCACCCGTTTCAATATCTGAGGTCTCAACAATAGATGTTACTATGGTCTGTTCAGGTTGTTCATTGTCCTCAGTTTGGCTGACAACCTCCTGCGAGTCCTTTGCAACGAATGTCTCCTCTTTTGTGCAACTTTGCAGGAAATCTGTCAAGCCCTGCGCTTCGGTGATCACAGGTGCATTTGCTTCAATGCATTTCTCGCCGACTTGGTTCCGGTTTGCTGGCAATCCAGAAACACATGGAACTTGAGATACTGTACCGTGATCTGCCCCTGTTGTTGTACTTGACATACTGCTCTCGTCCTCGTTGTCCGCCATTTTGACTGTTGTAGCTAGCAGGCTAGCTAGCTAGATATTCATGTGCAATCCTAAACCAATCGATAGGTTAGATAACTTGAATTTCGATAAATGTTTACAGACCAATACGTTTGTAAAACATGATATCTACAAAGGTTACTGCAATGGTAAAAAAAAAATATATATATATATATATTTGCGATATTGTGAAACGGTGCAATTATTAAACGCTACAGACGGAAACAGTTCACGGCGTGAGCAAAGAGATTGCTAGCTGTAGCTAGCATATTTTCTCCAGCGTAGATATACCATTTCCGTATCCGTTGTTGTTCTTCTTCTTCTTTAATATTATAGCGATCAGAAAACAAATGTTAGAGGTGCGTGCCACCACTTACTGTACTGGAGTGTGTAGCCAATCACAATTTACAGACTAAATGAATAAAAGAAACCAGTAATTGAGATCAATTAAACCCACCTATCTAATACTGTACTACTAAGAAAATAAAAAATAGCCCTACTAACCTCTAACAACCCATCCCCCAAATCCCTTCCAACACCCTCATCCCCACCCAACCTCAATCTTTCTCTCTCTTCCACACTACTTACTTAAATCTTGTAATAAAAAATGTGGAAATTTTGCAAATTGAGGTGACTAAACTGCTTGGAGTAACCATAGATTGTAAACTGTCATGGTCAAAACATATTAATAAACAAATCAAAAATAAATAATCAAATCAAATATATTGGTCACATACACGTGTTTAGCAGATGTTATTGCGGGTGTAGCGAAATGCTTGTGCTTCTAGCTCCTACAGTGCAGTAATATCTAACAAGTAATATCTAACAGTTTCACAAAATATACCCAAATACACATAAATCTAAGTAAGGAATGGATTGAGAATATATACATATATGTCAAGGCGGCATTGGACTAAGATACAGTGGCATAGTAAGCTTTATAGTATACAGTAGCTAAGATGGGGAGATGTCTGTCCATAATAAAGCGCTACTCTACCTTCTTAACAACACTATCAACAAGGCAAGTCCTACAGGCCCTAGTTTTATCGCACTTGGACTACTGTTCGCTACTGGCGCAGAGCTCGGACAGCCATGCATACCCCACAAGACATGCCACAAGAGGTCTCTTCACAGTCCCCAAGTCCAGAACAGACTATGGGAGGCGCACAGTACAACATAGAGCCATGACTACATGGAACTATTCCACATCAAGTAACTGATGCAAGCAGTAAAATTTGATTTAAAAAAATACACCTTAGATAAACAGATAAAAATACACTTCATGGAACAGCAGGGACTGTGAAGCAACACAAATAGGAACAGACACATGCATACACACACAATAACATATGCACTATACACATACGTACACATGGATTTTGTATCCTAGATATGTGGTAGTAGTGGAGTGGGTGCCTGAGGGCACAGTGTGTTGTGAAATCTGTGAATTTTACACATAACTATCTGGATCCTGTAAAAATCTGTAAAAATGTTTGCTTCTACCAATGTAATTGTCAACCAGTTCCCCAAGTCACTCACTTCTGACCTCTGTATCTAGTCATCATCGGCTTCTTCTTCTTCTTCTTCTTACTTTTTGTTTGGCGAATCGCATCGATTTCGTACATTACCGCCACCTACTGTGAACTTGATCCAGAGACTCTAACATCTACCCACTCCTCATCCTTACCCACTATATTAAAACATTATGTGCTACAGCCAGCGCTGCGTGTTCAGCTCCTCTGGCTCAAAACAAATAATTCAAATTTAAATTAACAAAAAAAACATCAGCTTCTTCTTCTTCTTCTGTGGATTTTATGTGGCGGTTTTTAATGGCGGTTGGCAACCAACTATAGGTGCATTGCCGCCACCAATTGGACTGAAGTGTGGCCCAGAGACGGGAAGGTCTAAATCTTACCAATTATTATCGTCTCCCTAGCCTAAGGAAACGAAATACATAATTAAATACTACGTCCTCTGAAGATTTTCTCAGCAGTTCACTTAAACCTGGCTCTTCAACACCATTACTCCTTAAATCTCTCCCTTTCCTTGCTGGCATGAAAGGTGTGATTCTGTACATTTCAATGACAAATTATTATGAGCAGACATTGTGGTAGATAACAAGAGGCACAATGTTGGAGCTCTTGATCCAACAATACATTTTATTTTTTTAAACTAGGCAAGTCAGTTATGAACACATTCTTATTTAAAAATCACGGCCAAACACGGAAGACGCTGGGCCAATTGTGCACCGCACTATGTTCCTCCCAATCACGGCCGGAATGTGATACAGCTTGGATTTGCTTTGTCTATCATATTAAAATGCCAATACACATAGCTGGGTGCTGCAGGTCACTCACTGGGATTATGTGTCCATGGAATCACAAATGTTGGTCCCAATATCAATAATTAATGTATCACCTGGCACAGTAGGTGGCAGCCATGCATCATGGTATTCCCGTGACACAAGGAAGTCGTAGGGTTTGTTGACATCCACAGCTCTAGCAAGAATGTTATAATCTATCTGTCGCTCTAGTCTAGATGGGAAAGTCAGTGTGACAATATACATTCTCGAATAGTAGTTAATAGAAGTGTGCGAAAGCAATGTCGCCAGCTCTCTTTTATATATGCTTTTAGCGTGTCTTCTACATGATAACCAGATATAGGGACATCATCTAATGTAAGTCTGTCTAAAAACTTTCGTTTTGTATTTGTAGTTAGTTAATGATAGCTAGGCTACCTAACGTTAGCTAGCTCATGTCTAAGTGAAACGTCAAAATTGCTAATAACCAGCTGTTGGCCTGGCTGTTCTCAGTCCAAGCTCGTTAACAATCCAATATGTTCAGTTGCAGGCGAATTCAGTTTTGACCTGCCCGAGTAATGTCACTAGCTGGTAGTTTCAGTTGATGTGGATTGTTGCTAACTTGGCGTGTGCTCGCTAGTAGAAGGTGTGAAAAACCTAGGCTAGGGACCTAGCCTGGTCCCACCAAATGTACACTAGACAATTATTCTGTCATTGTATGCCATACATGTTGTGTTTATCACCATGCGTTCCCACATGTTTTATAGCCATGCCTAATTTTATTGTCCACAGAGAGCAGAACATTGGCAATGTACCATGGCAGACCAAACTCCTCCACAGAGCACCCTGAGGGAGTTCTGTCCCCTATACTACCTGCTTAATGCAATACCTGCCAAGGTCCAGAAAGGCTTCTGCTCTGTTGTGGTCTACCTGACTGCTCTGGACGCCAACAGTGATTACATTGCTGTGGGGAGCAGTATTGGGATGCTCTACCTGTACTGCAGGCGAGTCAGCCAAATGAATAAGTACTGCATAGAGGTGAGTATGCCACTGTTTCAGGCATTGCTTAGTTGATTTAAATATTTTGCACCTTCACCCTAAAGTAAATTTGTTAACAAACATCCAAATATTAGCGATTCTTTGAAGTAAATGTTTTTGCCCAAAGTAAGTATGTCTTTCTTAACATGTTATGCTATCTTCACAGGGGACATCCGAAACTATCACAGCAGTGAAGCTGCTAAGTTGTTTTGATGACTTGGTGGCTGTGGGCACAGCGTCTGGTCGGGTTGCTCTCTTTCAACTGGTGTCTCAACTCCCAGGCAGGAACAAACAGGTATGCCAACCAACCAACCAACCAACCAATTAGTCAACTGTTCTGATTTTATGACTAAAGATAGTGACATGTTTTGAGCTTTGTTTTTTTGTATTTTATTCTAGGCTTAGGTAATATGCTTTGTACCGGGGTGTTTAGAAATACCTTCAGTATTGCTGGGTGCATGCTACGCCACTGCGTAAGTTAACTATCTAAGATGTGCCAAATAAATTATCTCCAGCTCAGGGCTCTAGCTATGCTTTTGGTTTGCTAACTTACTAGCTCAGTGGCTAGATGGCAACATCATGATTATTGGTTAGAGCAGAGACAATCAATCCCGTTCTTGATCAAGATCCCTGCTGTTTAATATTTGTTTTGTGCGTGCAGCAGACTTTGAGTAGCCTTTTGTGATTGTTGTATAACTTTATGAGCTGGGTTGCAATTAGTTTATGTATTGTTAGCATTAAACAAGATGTTCGCTATGGGAATTCGCTAGTCATTTGCTAGCATTATTATTTTTTATGTTTGAATAACAATAGCGCCATTTATGTGCACTGACGGTAATACTGTGTACCCCGGTATGGTACAGGAACAGTGGAAATTCAGAAACTGCCCAACCCTTTTTTATTCCCTTCTAAAATGAACAGGTGCAAACATAGCGCAGATGTAAGTGCTTAGTAAATGTCTCCCTTTGTGTAGCAAAACACTGAACTCTATTTTCTGTAGCTAAGGCGATTTGATGTGGTCGGTTTGCACAAAACCACTGTCACTGCCTTGGCCTGGAGTGCCAATGGAATGAAGCTCTTCTCTGGTGATGACAAAGGAAAGGTTTTGTACTCTTCTGTGGACCTGGATAAGGTATAGCAGCTTTCATTCTTTCATTTTGGGTTCGGTAACACTTTACAGGTATAATATATTATGCAGTTAGAATGAAAATAGCCATATAAGCATTTAGTTAGATAGATAGATAGATAGATAGATAGATAGATAGATAGATAGATAGATAGATAGATAGATAGGTACTTTATTGATCCCAGAGGGAACATTTCTTTGTCAAGCAGAAAAAAAACAAGGAAGGTGCAAAATGCCAGAGCGAAAATACACAAAAGACAGATACACGATACATGATACATAGAGCGGCAGTATGAAAAAGTATAAAAATACAAGAAGTCTGGAGTGCAAAAAAGCTATGAAAAGACATTGCATAGTATGAGTGGATGGCTGAATATGTACACTATACATTGGTGGATGGTGCATGGTTAACTATACTATACAGGTCGATGGCAGAGAAATACTTAAATAGCTAAAAGTGCGTATGATATGAGTGAGGGTAATAATAGTTTACTTAATATACCGACTGGTTAAATTAACAGGTAAGGGAATATTTGCATGGTTACATTAACTGTACAGGTAAATAACAGGAAGAGATACTTAAATAGCCAAATGTGTGTATGATATAATTTAGCTTAATAATAGTAATTCCCTTAAAATACAGTCCTTAGTGCGCAGGGTTTAATTACAGATAAATGAACGTATTGCACATTCGATATACTAAAAGCAATGAAAAAAGATACAACTGACAGGATACTAATATGCATTCCTGGGTGAATGACTACGTAAGTTAAGTCCAAGAATTACTTACAATATTGCACGTGATATGATATAACAACTGTACATGAATATGTATATACAGTCCTGAATTAATAATTAAATGGTTTATTACCCCCTTATACTCACTTATATCCTCTAAGTTATCTACAGTATATATCTATCAATCCCACTGTGCTGTTTGTTTATTAACTCACTTCTCTCATGTGTTGTATCCTTGTATCCTCAGGGTGTATGTAACCCAGTATCCTCAGGGTGTATGTAACCCAGTATCCTCAGGGTGTATGTAACCCAGTATCCTCAGGGTGTATGCAACCCAGTATCCTCAGAGTGTATGCAACCCAGTATTGCGGTTGGAGCTTTGACATGTGTGTTGTATGCTCATATCTCTAGGGTGTGTGTAACCCAGTGCTGCTGTTAGAGGAGCCCTCAGCCATAGTCCAGCTGGAGTACAGTCAGAAGGTCCTGCTCATCTCCTCTTATCAGAGATCCCTACTGTTCTACACCCAGGAACAGGCCCTGCAGCAGCTGGGCACCAAGCCTAGGAAGAGGTAGTCTACATTTTGTACTTATTCATTAGAAGTACCACACCTTACACTGCTCTTTCCGTGACATAGACTGGCCAGGTGAATCCAGGTGGAAGCTATGATCCCTTATTGATGTTACTTGTTAAAACTATTCCAGTCAGTGTAGATGAAAGGGAGGTTAAATAATTCTTTTTAAGTCTTGAGACAATTGAGAAGTCATGTGTATGATCTACACTGAACAAAAATATAAACGCAACATTTAAACTGTTGGTCCCATGTTTCATTAGCAGAAATAAAAGATCCCAGAAATCTTTCCGTATGCACAAAAAGCTTATTTCTTGTTTACATCCCTATTAGTGAGCATTTCTAATTTGCCAAGATAATCCATCCACCTGACAGGTGTGATCAAGAAGCTGATAAAACAGCATGATCATTAAACAGGTGCACCTTGTGCTGGGGACAATAAAAGGCCACTCCAAAAAATGTGCAGTTTTGTCACACAACATAATGCCACAGATGTCTCAAGTTTTGAGTGAGCGTGCAATTGGCATGCTGACTGCAGGAATGTCCACCAGAGCTGTTGCCTGAGAATTTAATATCAATTTCTCTACCATTAGCTGCCTCCTACATTGTTTTAGAGAATTTGCCAGTTTGTCCAACTGGCCTCTCAACCGCAGACCACAAGTAACCACGCCAGCCCAGGACCTCCACATTTGACTTCTTCACCAGCGGGATCATCTGAGACCAGCCACCCGGACAGCTGATGAAACTGTGGGTTTGCACAATCGAAAGATTTCTGCACAAACTGTCAGAAATCGTCTCAGGGAAGCTCATCTGCATGCTGATCGTCCTCACCATTGTCTTGACCTGACTGCATTTCGGTGTCGCAACCGACTTCAGTGCACAAATGCTCACCTTTGATGGCCACTGGCATGCTGGAGAAGTTTTGCTCTTCACGGATGAATCCCGTTTTCAACAGATGGCAGCGTGTATGGCGCAGTGTGGGCGAGCTGCTTTCTGATGTCAACGTTGTGAAAAGAGTGCCCCATGGTGGTGGTGGGGTTATGGTATGGGCAGGCATAAGCTACTGACAACGAACACAATTGCATTTTAATCTATGGCAATTTGAATGCACAGCGATACCTTGACGAGATCCTGAGGCCCATTGTCATGCCATTCATCTGCCGCCATAACCTCATGTTTCAGCACCACTCCATGTCACAAGTATCTGTACACAATTCCTGGAAGCTGAAAATGTCCCAGTTCTTCCATGGCCTGCATACTCACCAGACATGTCACCCATTGAGCATGTTTGGTATGGTCTGGATCGACGTGTATGACAGCATGTTCCAGTTCCTGCCAATATCCAGCAACTTTGCACAGCCATTGAAGAGAATTTGGACAACATTCCACAGGCCACAATCAACAGCCTGATCAACTCTATGTGAAGGAGATGTGTCGCACTGCATGAAGCAAGTGGTGGTCACTAGGGCTGTTACTGTGACCGCAAGGTTAAATAAAAAAATAAAATTACAGCCACACCGGCGGTCACTAGTCACGGTAATTAGGCTTCTCCAAGCTCTGATGCTTCAGATGGTCATTTAATAGCTTACCGAACTTGCTGACGGCCTCGTACTCAGCACTATATTGTCCCTCTAATCACTCTGATATGAATGCAAATGTAATCGAAAATCTAGTCAAACACTTCATGAGAGCCCATGAGTTCATGTTGCACAGCATTTCTATAGGCTATGCAATGAGAAAACAGAGTGATGGCCTCTATTAAAAAGAGGAGGATCCCATCAGCTTTCTATAGGCTAGGCCTACTATATTTATTTCTCAACTTTTCTAATAAGCACATTGCTTCTCTTTACAACAGGATCATAGCCTACCTGGCTGGCATTAAAATAAACTACAGGAAAAGTATCCTCCATTCGCTATTTACAGTGCCTTGCAAAAGTATGTTTCCTATTTTGTTGCATTACAACCTGTAATTTTAAATTGATTTTTATTTGGATTTAATTTAATGGGCATACACAAAATAGTCCAAAAAGTGGTGCATGCATATGTATTCACCCCCTTTGCTATGAAGCCCCTAAATATGATCTGGTGCAACCAATTACCTTCAGAAGTCACATAATTAGTTAAATTAAGTCCACCTGTGGGCAATCTAAGTGTCACATGATCTCAGTATATATATACACCTGTTCTGAAAGGCCCCAGAGTCTGCAACACCACTAAGCAAGGGGTACCACCAAGCAAGCAGAACTACGAAGACCAAGGAGCTCTCCAAACAGGGCAGGGACAAAGTTGTGGAGAAGTACAGATCAGGGTTGGGTTATAAAAAGAAATATCAGCAACTTTGAACATCTCACGGAGCACCATTAAATCCATTATTAAGAAAGAATATGGCACCACAACAAACCTGCCAAGGGAAGGCCACTCACAGACCAGGCAAGGAGGGCATTAATCAGAGAGACCAAAGATAACTCTGAAGGAGCTGCAAAGCTCCTCAGCGGAGATTGGATTATCTGTCCATAGGACCACTTTAAGCTGTACACTCCACAGAGCTGGGCTTTATGGAAGAGGGGCCAAAAAAAAGCTATTGCTTAAAGAAAAAAATAAGCAAACACGTTTGGTGTTCGCCAAAAGGCATGTCGGAGACTCCCCAAACATATGGAAGAAGGTACTCTGGTCAGATGAGCCTAAAATTTAGCTTTTTGGCCGTCAAGGAAAATGCTATGTCTGGCGCAAACCCAACTCCTCTCATCACCCAGAGAACATCATCCCCACAGTGAAGCATGGTGGTGGCAGCATCATTCTGTGGGGATGTTGTTCATTGGCATGGACTGGGAAACTGGTCAGAATTGAAGGAATGATGGATGGCGCTAAATACAGGGAAATTCTTGAGGGAAACCTGTTTCTGTCTTCCAGAGATTTGAGACTGGGTCGGAGGTTCACCTTCCAGCAGGACAATGACTCTAAGCATACTGCTAAAGCAACACTTGAGTGGTTTAAGGGGAAACATTTAAATGTCTTCGAATGGCCTAGTCAAAGCCCAGATCTCAATCCAATTTAGATTCTGTGGTATGACTTAAAGATTGCTGTACACCAGCGGAACCCATCCAACTTGAAGGACCTGGAGCAGTTTTGCCTCGAAGAATGGGCAAAAATCCCAGTGCCTAGATGTGCCAAGCTTATAGAGACATACACCAAGAGACTTGCAGCTGTAATTGCTGCAAAAAGTGGCTCTTCAAAGTATTGACTTGGGGGGGTGATTAGTTATGCAAGCTCAAGTTCTGTTTTTTTTGTCTTATTTCTTGTTTGTTTCACAAGAAAAAATATTTAACATCTTCAACGTGGTAGGCATGTTGTGTAAATCAAATGATACAAACCCCCCAAAAATCTATTTTAATTCCAGGTTGTAAGGCAACAAAATAGGAAAAATGCCACTACTTTCGCAAGGCATTGTAAGTGCATAGATGACATGTATTTTTTCCCTTGCCCCTGTTTTGAGATGGGTGCATGATAATGGTCCATTCGAAATCAAAACAAATTTCACACATGTATGTAAAGACAAGATCAAGAATAGTCTGATGGATGACAATAATAGCCTATCTTTTTAAAATCATCATGTAGCACACATCGTGTAGCCTAGTCCATAGGCCTATAGGTTTTGATAAGGTTTGTATCACAACTAAAGTGGCCAAATAACTTCTTTAAAATTAAGCACATTAATCCGCTTTACAACAGGTGTACAGCCTAACTAGCATACATACTCAGCGCGTGAGTTTCAAGTTTGCGGAAGATCCTTTTCATCATTAAAATGCACCTTTTATAATAAAAGCATTCCATGCATAATCACATTTGCGGTCACTTTTGACAATGTTTTTTTTCCCGCTAATTGATTGCATTTTGGAACATTTGCGCGTATAGCCTACTGCCGTGTGCACATTGCTTCGCTTATAATGTGAAGAAATAGCCTAAAAGTTTACCAACATGTTTAGCTAAACGTTCTCATCTGTTGCGTCAGCCTCATTGCTTTAAAAAAATGTTTTTGATGCTAGTCGTTGTATTAGTTTGAAATCTATCTATGGCACCCCACAACTGTCCCATACTATGTTTGATATATTTATTTATCGCACAGTATAGAATAGGTCAACTTTAGAACTATGGGGGATAGTAGATTGACATAGGCCAGTGCTTTTGCTGTTTGTTAGGTCTACTCATCTTGTTGGCTGACGAAAAGTAGATGTGGACAGTCATTCCAACATCTTCAATATGCTCCTCGGAATTGGATAAGGACGCGTGTAGTTGTGTCCCCAATGTCTCTGTCTTCACTTGTAGTCTGTGAGAAGAACCCGATCACGATCACGTGACAAGCTTTGGCTAATAAGAATTGAGATATCTGAGAAAGCCATGTGAGTGAGAGGTGCTTCGGAGCATGCAGACACAAGAAGGGAATTCTAATTATTATATTCAGCCCAAGGGCACAATGGCCACTGGCCGCAACAGGCATGTTTTTTTTAGGGTGCAGAGAGGATGCCGCCGGGAAATTTGAGGCATTATCAAGTGCTTGTCAAATTGTGAATGAGAGATTTTCTTCATATCATGTTTCTTTAGACTTAATGGATGTATTGTGATGGTGTAGGCTATATTACATGGATTTATTAGACTTTTTAAAATGTAGATGATCCAAAGGTCTGCATCAGTGGCTTGTAGGCTATACTTGGAAGCCAAGATATGCTAAATGTTTTTATGTTAATTAACAGTAAATTACTGTGCGACTGCAGTTATTCGCATGACAATCATCATCTGACAAAATGTCATGACCACCACAGCCCTACTGGTCACACCAGATACTGACTGGTTTTCTGATCCACGCCCCTACCTATTTTAAAAAGGTATCTGACTGTGACCAATACAGATATCTGTATTCCCAGTCATGTAAATTCCATAGATTAGGGGCTAATTCGTTTATTTCAATTGACTGATTTCCTTATATGAACTGTAAACGCAGTAAAATGTTTGAAATTGTAGCATGTTGCGTTTTTATATTTTTGTTCAGTGTAATATATTTATCTTGCGTTGTTTTTTTTCTCTGAGCATTGGGAAGTTTGGTGCGTGCTTCCAGCCAGGCCTGTGTAAGCAGGGTGACCTTCTAGTCTATGCAGCTAGGCCTGGCCTCCGGCTGTGGCGGACGGACGTAAGAGGGCTTGTGGTGGACACGCTGGTCCTCAAGCGTCTGTTCAACCAGGAGGTGCCCCAGTTTGAGCTGTTCACCAGGCCGGGCCTCACGGGTGGCTACCGGCCTCACGAGAGGCAGCTGGGTGTGATGAGCTGCTTCCTCAGAGAGGGCTGGGTCCTCAGCTGGAACAAATATAGCGTCTACGTGTTGGACTGCTTCAACCAGGTAAAGATGTCGTCAGGCAGGAATGGATACTTTTTTGTTGTTGAAATATTTATTTGTTCAAATTATCATAAGAAAAGGGTAGACAAGCAGGAACATTTGCATCATTCACTTATTACAAAGGAATGGATACTTTTACATGGATATCTGGATTAATGGATACTTTAATACATGGATTTTATCTGTCTTAAAATGGATTTCCTCAATCAGCTAATCACTTTTGAAACGCTTTTGTCACAAATCATATTTTGAAAGAGAAAAGGGTAGTCAGGTACAGTGGGGAGAACAAGTATTTGATACACTGCCGATTTTGCAGGTTTTCCCACTTACAAAGCATGTAGAAGTCTGTAATTTATCATAGGTACTCTTCAACTGTGAGTGACGGAATCTAAAACAAAAATCCAGAAAATCACATTGTATGATTTTTAAATAATTAATTTGCATTTTATTGCATGACATAAGTATTTGATACATCAGAAAAGCAGAACTTAATATTTGGTACAGAAACCTTTGTTTGCAATTACAGAGATCATACGTTTCCTGTAGTTCTTGACCAGGTTTGCACACACTGCAGCAGGGATTTTGGCCCACTCCTCCATACAGACCTTCTCCAGATCCTTCAGGTTTCGGGGCTGTCGCTGGGAAATACGGACTTTCGGCTCCCTCCAAAGATTTTCTAGTGGGTTCAGGTCTGGAGACTGGCTAGGCCACTCCAGGACCTTGAGATGCTTCTTACGGAGCCACTCCTTAGTTGCCCTGGCTGTGTGTTTCAGGTCGTTGTCATGCTGGAAGACCCAGCCACGACCCATCTTCAATGCTCTTACTGAGGGAAGGAGGTTGTTGGCCAAGATCTCGCGATACATGGCCCCATCCATCCTCCCCTCAATACGGTGCAGTCGTCCTGTCCCCTTTGCAGAAAAGCATCCCCAAAGAATGATGTTTCCACCTCCATGCTTCATGGTTGGGATGGTGTTCTTGGGGTTGTACTCATCCTTCTTCTTCCTCCAAACACGGCGAGTGGAGTTTAGACCAAAAAGCTCTATTTTTGTCTCATCTGACCACATGACCTTCTCCCATTCCTCCTCTGGATCATCCAGATGGTCATTGGCAAACTTCAGACGGGCCTGGACATGCGCTGGCTTGAGCAGGGGGACCTTGCGTGTTCTGCAGGATTTTAATCCATGACGGCGTAGTGTGTTACTAATGGTTTTCTTCGAGAATGTGGTCCCAGCTCTCTTCAGGTCATTGACCAGGTCCTGCCGTGTAGTTCTGGGCGGATCCCTCACCTTCCTCATGATCATTGATGCCCCACGAGGTGATATCTTGCATGGTGCCCCAGACCGAGGGAGATTGACCGTCATCTTGAACTTCTTCCATTTAATAATAATTGCGCCAACAGTTGTTGCCTTCTCACCAAGCTGCTTGCCTATTGTCCTGTAGCCCATCCCAGCCTTGTGCAGGTCTACAATTTTATCCCCGATGTCCTTACACAGCTCTCTGGTCTTGGCCATTGTGGAGAGGTTGGAGTCTGTTTGATTGAGTCTGTGGACAGGTGTCTTTTATACAGGTAATGAGTTCAAACAGGTGCAGTTAATACAGGTAATGAGTGGAGAACAGAAGGGCTTCTTAAAGAAAAACTAACAGGTCTGTGAGAGCCGGAATTCTTACTGGTTGGTAGGTGATCAAATACTTATGTCATGCAATAAAATGCAAATTAATTATTTAAAAATCATACAATGTGATTTTCTGGATTTTTGTTTTAGATTCCGTCTCTCACAGTTGAAGTGTACCTATGATAAAAATTACAGACCTCTACATGCTTTGTAAGTAGGAAAACCTGCAAAATCTGCAGTGTATCAAATACTTGTTCTCCCCACTGTAGTTGAATCTAGACTGTTACAGCTCTATCTCTGTAAAAAGAAAATGTGTCTTTCAAGGTGATCATCGGTGCACTGGAGAGCTGTGGGGACATCGTCTCTGTATCATGCACCGAAAATGAAATCTTCATCCTGAAAGGAGATCGGGACATTGTTCGCATCTCAAACGCTCCTGAGCACTTGACTTCCAACAGTAAGATGTCATACATAGTACATTGTCATGTGATAATATATCAGAAGCACTTTGTTCATTTCAAACCAACCATAGATGGTTGAAAGAGAGAGAATCAATCATCTCCAGCTAACACTTTCTTTACTCCTAGACTTACATTATTTCTCTATAGTCATTCCCAGATAGATAACAATTTTCTGCTCTTAACCTTCTCCTGCCCAGTTTCTGAGTTTTCCTTCCGTCTGACCTCTCCCCTGACCTCTCCTACCATTCTGCTCCCACCCTCTGGCTCCATGGAGACAGTCCAGCCTATCAGGACGATGGCCATAATCACAGAGCAGAGGGAGAGGCTGGGGGATGAGGAGGTGGAGGAGGTGCTGGAGCAGGCCCAGCTGAGTGACACCCCCGAGGCAGGGGAAGCGGGGAAGGCCGGAGCCATGTTGGAGAGGCCCGAGGTGGAGGAGCGTCTGGGCCACCAGAGAGGGGGCAGTGTAGGGGGCATCAGTGATTCTCATAGCCGCAGCAGTTCCATCACGTCCTGCGACAGCGTTCAGGGCATGATGCTCTCCACCACCACGGAGCAGTCAGAGCTTTCCTCCAGCCGATACAGTGCCATCAACCAGGAGGACTTTCAGCAGGAGCTAGTGGTCCAGGCCATCAAAGTCAAGAAGAAGGCCAAAAGGAGGAGGCAAGGCGAGTGGCGGTTGTAGTGATTTGATTCGATTTTTAACAAAGGGTCAAGCAAACTTTGAGATATAGTGTTCTATGCTGTGGTTGATCACAAAATGTAAAAAAAAAAAACTCTAAATTGTGTTTTTTAATAGATTAAAAAACTTTAATAGCTTGTCTAATAATTACCTTTCTCTTACGATTCAAGCCATTAATGTTGAAACTTCTTGCTGCTATGTTCTCCCGCTCTCTCTCTTTTTCTCACTATAGAAAGTGGAAACCGCATCTGTGAGCAGCACAACAGCTGGTCCGAGAGCATTTACATTCAGGATGGAGGAGGGGGCAGCGATGGGGGGGCAAGCACCCCTATGAGAGAGCAACCCTCGGCCTCCGACCACACCAGTCTCCTGTGCAGCACTCTGGACCTACAGAGCAGGAGCAGCGGATCCCCCGACCATGAGGACTCCATTAGTGGAGGCTCCCCAGAACTCACTACCTCTGGAGATCAGAGCCAGGATGGTGACCAGAGACAGGACCCTTTGACTCAGACTCAACCCCCTGGGACTCAGCCTCCCTCCTGCCCCACGTCCCTGCCCTTCCAGGACATAGAGTGCCAGTCCTATCCAGAGAACGGCAACGGCCCCTCTGCCACTTACAAAGAGGGGGAGGCCCCCACCCCAGACGTAGACCTACTACTGCAGTGCACCTTTGCCTACATGCAGACCTCAGAGGACCAGGACCCCATAGAGGAGCAGGAGGATGACTTCCTGAGCCCCCTCATTGGGCCGGATGACTTTGAGGACCAGGACGACCCCCACCACCAGCACTGTCTGCTGGAACTGGAGCCTGAGCAGTGCCACTCCAGCGATGAGGAGGACATTTACGCTGTCCACGGAGTCCCATACTCAGCCTCCAGCGTCAGCCTGGGAGACGGACTCAACGCCCTTAACCTCCAGGGATCCAACATCGGGCAGCAGGACCAAGACAAGACAGTAATACTTATACTAGTGGTCACATGCAACATGCTGTGACGTTGCAGCTTGCACCTTCCTCAGTGTGTGTGCTACAGTACATCACATTGTTTCAATATGATACTATGTCGTTAGTAATGTCGCATCAAAAGAAAAGCTATGGATAATTTGATGGTTATTAGTCATTTTATGGCACATTTCTATCACACAAACCATTACTGTAGGATGCTGTGTCTGGTTTGAACCCTATCTCCTCTCCTGTAGTTGGCAGAGAGCTGGATGGGCTACACAGGGCCAGGCTGTGGCATCCTCACCCTGGTGGTAACTGACCGATACATCTGGTGTTTGGACTTTAAAGGAGGCCTGTACTGCAGTGCCCTCCTAGACGGGGGCCTGAGCTGGCAGAAGTTTGAGGACAATGTGCAGCAGGTGGCACTGTCACCTTCAGGTGATGAGGATGTCTGTAATACGGTCATTTAGCAGAAGCTTTTATTAATCTATTATTATTAGACACTTTTATTACAAAATCTGCGATATGTAACATTTTGGGCAACCCAACCAGTTATAGATGTCACTTATAGATATGTCATTCTGATTGAAATCAAGTCTAATAAGAGGCAGATCTGTTCTATGTGCACTATTTATATGCTTAAGTTTAATTTTTGCATCCTTTACTATCGGTTTTGAACACCAGCTTCAAACAGCTGAAAATACAATATTTTTAGTTTTTGAAAATATATTCCACAGCAGTTTTAGATGGTACAATGATTCTCTATACTATATTTGCTTGTTTTATCACATAAACTGAAATTAAGCAAACTTCAAATTTAAGCAACCAGGAAATGGCAGAGCGATTTCTGCATGTTGTACCTTTTAAGCTTTTATTCAACTTTGTGACTGGGTCTTTAATGGTCTATCATTTATATCTTGTGTAAGAGATATAAGGCACTGAGGGAGACAGTGGTTGCTGGTGCAGTCTATCATAGAGATATATCTATACTTTTAGGAGTTGGTTAGTTTGATTGCCAAAATAATGTCTTTGGATGTACATATTAGTGGATAAATTAAGTTTAATTTCATTTTAGGGTCCCTGCTATGGAAGGTGGAACAGAAGACCATGACAGCATATGCATGTGGTAAAGTTACCATCAAAGGTAAGAGGCACTGGTACAAGGCCCTGGAGGATTCTGCCTTTGTGGCGCTAGGTGAAGACACAGCCTGGATCATCCGAACCAGCGGAGACCTCTACCTGCAGACAGGTGAGCTACTGTATGTCCTTTTACTATCTATGGAGTATAGACAAACAGACCTGACTAGATCTAACAAATTTAGACAAATTAATGTAAAAGAAAAGTTATTTACAAGATATTGATGGCAAATTATTTAAATGTGTATCTTAAATGTAAGTATTGTTCATGTACTATTTGCACTACTGCTTGATTCACTCTATTTTAAACAAGACTTCATGATTTCAGCCCCAAGTGGCCTCAGAGTATTAAGAACATTATATCACAACCCTGTTTATTGGCAAAGTCTCACCTCTCAAGTCAGCAAATCAGTTCCTGAGATTAACCATTGGCCCTTAGATGGAGCCCGTAGTAAATAGTATCAGCTTCGAGGTAATCATAATTCTGTACGGATGCCATATTAAGGATTAGAATAATGAAGCCTAGTAAATCCAAAACATGCTTTTAGAACGTAATATCTGACCTTTGGTGTTATGATGGATTGTAAACACACTGGCTGGCCCTGTCCTGCTGGTCATGACAAGTATTATATTAGTATACAATGGGTGGGTCTAATCCTGGATGCTGATTGGTTAAAACCGCATTCCAGCCGATGTCTATTCCACAAGTTGCCACCGGCTAAAGCTATGATGTTGAAATACCTATTTACTCTGTTCCATCTCACTGCGCAATCCACTGTCTCATCAGCCCAGCCAGGCAATTTATAAACTTGATCTCCGCTATAGAAAGCATCTAGACATTATCTCCCATTTCCTTTAGACTAGCATTTGATTTTCAACAGCGGAGATTTGTATAAACCTTGCCTTGTCTTTAAGACATTTGCAACATTGTACTGCAATTCGATCTCCAGCTGTCCCATAGTAATGAACTTGTCCGACAGGAGTCGTGATGAGACAGGCAGGCAGGCAGGCAGGCAGGCAGGCAGGCAGGCAGGCAGGCAGGCAGGCAGGCAGGCAGGCAGGCAGGCAGGCAGGCAGGCAGCTTTTGTCAGCCAGTCGAAATCCATGAATCAGCTGGCATAATTTTTATGGATATATACAAAGAAATGTCAATAGAAAACATGTACAACTTTACAAAATGCAGCTAGTTTGTTGTCTTTCCAGCTTCAGATTGAAGTGATTGTGTTAGCTGTGTTGTTGGCAGACTCCTTTGAACAACAGTGTCCTGAGGAGAGAGCACATTTTCTACCCCAGGCACCATTAGCTCATTGTTATGGATGTATCCAAATAAATGTCACTTGTAAACACCTTAAACAAACGCAAATGTAGCTACTCTGCTGTTATTCTGTCTGCACTGTTTGACATGACTGTAACTTAGCTGTAGTTGGCTAGCTAGCAAAAAAGGGATAAGGATGTTGACTGGGTCGCTTGCGTCCATAGATACAGAGCAAAAAGACGATTGGGTCGCATCTCTGGCAACCAAACCAATAGAACGAACGACCAGCCGGCTTGGGTAGCAACCTTAGATTTGTCGGGACTATATCTTGTGGAAGAAAGAAATATCCATTTACATAAGTATTCAGACCCTTTTACTCAGTACTTTGTTGAAGCACCTTTGGCAGCGATTACAGCCTCGAGTCTTCTTGGGTATGATGATACAAGCTTGTCACCCTTGTATTTGGGGAGTTTATCCCATTCTTCTTAGCAGATCCTCTCAAGCACTGTCAGGTTAGATGGGGAGCGTCATAGATGTTCGATTGGGTTCAAGTCGGGGCTCTGGCTGGGCCACTCAAAGACATTCAGAGACTTGTCCAAAAGCCACTCCTGCATTGTCTTGGCTGTGTGCTTAGGGTAGTTGTCCTGTTGGACGGTGAACCTTCGCCCCAGTCTGAGGTCCTGAGCACTCTGGAGCAGGTTTTCATCAAGGATCTCTCTGTACTTTGCTCCGGTCATCTTTCCCTCGATCTCCCAGTCCCTGCCGCTGAAAAACATCCCCACAGCATGATTCTGCCATCACCTTACTTCACCGTAGGGATGGTGCCAGGTTTCCTCCAGACGTGACGCTTGGCATTCAGGCCAAAGAGTTCAATCTTGGTTTCATCAGACCAGAGAATGTTGTTTCTCATGGTCTGAGAGTCTTTTAGGTGCCTTTTGGCAAACTCCAAGCCGGCTGTCATGTGCCTTTTACTGAGGAGTGGCTTCCGTCTGGCCACTAGACCATAAAGGCCTGATTGGTGGAGTGTTGCAGAGATGGTTGTCCTTCTGGAAGGTTCTCCCATCTCCACAGAGGAACTCTAGAGCTCTGTCACCTCCCTGACCAAGGCCCTTCACCCTCGATTGCTGAGTTTGGCCGGGCAGTCCGCTCTAGGAAGAGTCTTGGCGGTTCCAAACTTCTTCCATTTAAGAATGGAGGCCACTGTGTTCTTGGGGACATTCAATGCTGCATTTTTTTTGGTACCCTTCCCCCATGTTTTTACGACTTTACAACAGGTCATAAGTTCCTGGCAGAGTCTCTCTCTCTCGCTGGACATGCAGAAAGAGAGAATCAGAGGACGTCGCTTAGAACAATGGATCTCTCCAGCCAGAAACTCCTACATCCCAGTATTGGAGAATCAAACCATATTCCTATTTTAGGGAATGTGGAAATGGTCGGTGGAGAAGCCAGCTACGACCCTGTCGACTTTGTTTAATTTTGTGACATCATGAAAGACAGTTTAACCACATTACCCTAACTCTGTTTATACATGTGCCTCAATTATGAGGCTTGCATCTGAATGTTGTATAAAATATATAACTAAGTATAAGAACAATGTGATTTAGTCTTCTAAAATGAAAATTGTTCCGTTTTAGGGTAACTTGTGCCCAGTCAGTGGCCACGCCCAAGTAAACACAGACATTGGTTGGAAATTATGAACCAACCCCTTTTCTAGTCAAGTATAAAAAAAAACGGGACAAGTCACTCCAGTTCCAAAGAACGTGAGGAATAGCTCCTCACGTTTAAAATGGCGAATTTCTACTAAACCACACAAACCACGGTGTAAGCTAAGTTTGCAAATTGTTTAAACTACAACTCTACAGTCCAGAAAACGTGAGCTTGCTCCACACATTTGAAATGGTATGAACTCTGAACTATTGATCACTAAAGAAGTGTCTAGTACGAGAACACTGACTGACGCAGAAGCATCTACAAAGTGAGATGAACCTCTCACATCACTGCAACCCAGAAGACTAAAAGTGACAATGGCGACCTCTACTGGGAAACGTAGAGCCTTACATCACAAATTCAGCTATCGCAGCCCAGCTCAATCGTAAATATAGTAATTGCATTCCTTTTTTCCCGAACGAGTAGTTGTTAAAGTGCACAAGATTTTTTATTTAGGTGAGCGTAGCTTCCCATGTCCGATAGAGACCAATTCATTTGTCTTCCTTCCAAACTAACCCCCCCCCCCCCCTCTGAATCTATCGTGTTATAACCGAACTGTCATATTTTGTTAAGACCTCTAGGGACGGTATTTACTGTATAATGTTAGGATGTTTTGTATACTCTGTTTTGAGTATACAAAACCCTCAAACACAACAATTGCCTTAGCTCACAGACCGTAAACACTGACTGTGTGGTCGTGATCCCGTCCTGCAGGTTTGAGTGTGGACCGTCCGTGTGCGCGGGCTGTAAAGGTAGACTGCCCGTGTCCCATGGCCCAGATCGCAGCGCGTGGAGGGGTGGTGTGGGCCCTCAGTGAACACAGGGCTGTCTTCTACAGAGAAGGCCACAGCAGCTACTGCTCTGAAGGGGAAATGTGGAAGTGTGACAAAATCAGGTAGGCCCTTTTCTGAAAAAGAGAACCTGTGTGTCGTAGGCCCCAGTAAAAGTGATGGTGGAGTTAGCCCTTCTTGGTTCTTGTGACACCCCTGTGGGTTGTGATGTGGTCGTTCCAGTTCATTGTTTTTCAACAATGACTCACCACTTTTGAAAAGAGGAAGGACGATGTGTGTCATAGAGATAGATAGATAGATAGATAGATAGGTACTTTATTGATCCCCCGGGGGGGAAATTTCATTATCAAGCAGCTACAACAAAAACACAGGGCAGGTGCAAAATGCCACAACGAAAGTACACAAAAGACAGATACACGGTACATGATACATAGAGCGGCAGTATGAAAAAGTATAGAAATACAGGATATCTGGAGTGCAAAAAAAAGCTATAAAAGGACATTGCATAGTATGAGTGGTTGGCTGAATATGTACACTATACATTGGTGGATGTTGGATGGTTAACTATACTATACAGGTTGATGGCAGAGAAATACTTCAGTAGCTAATGCGTATGATATGAGCGAGGGTAATAATAGTTTACTTAATAGACAGACTGGGTAAATGAACAGGTAGGTGAAAATTTTGCATGGTTAAATTAGCTGTACAGTTAGGTATACAGTTATATTTACAGATAAGGCCTAGTAACAGTGAATGTTTTAGTTGGTGTGAACGACCAGGGTTCAAATCCGATCATCCAGCACGCCACAAGACTGTTAGCCTCCTAGGCATTAGCTTTGGGAGCTAATGCAAGTCTTCAGGACTCACTCAGGCAAGGTTACCTATGCTTTCTTTGCTGATCATTACATATTTGTGTGTATGTGTTTTTCCTCTTCCCAAAGTGAGAGCCAGGGTCTGGAGCCCATCTGTATAGCCCTGGGAGAGAGCAACACGGCCTGGGCTCTGGACACCAGCGGCAGTCTGTGGTTCAGGACTGGTGTCACTGCCAGGAAGCCCCAGGGGGACGATGACCACTGGTGGCAGGTTGGTATCCTACAGACAATGATACTCACACCCATCATTTACATCAGTCCTCTGTCTTGTACTATGATTGTTTTTTAAGAACATTTATGGTTTGCATCACACACTTCTAATGATTATACATTTCTGGCATTTTGTTCCCTCTCTCTTCCCCTCCCCTCCATCCCTTTCAGGTGAGCATCACAGACTACGTGGTGTTTGACCAGGGCAGTCGGTTCCATACTCTGATCCAGGCCACTCAGAACATGGCCATGGCCACCAAGGCCCCGGTGGAGCGGGTGGCAGAGTGCCTCCGTGTGGCCTTTCTGTCTCAGCAGTCCCAGTGCCAGCCCAGCCTGGTCTCCTCCAACACCACCGGCGTCTGGATTGCATCCGGCAGGAACGACTTCCATGTCACCAAGGGCAGCCTCAGCGGTGTGAATTTATGAAACCTCAAGACTTGCGTTAGCTCCCTAAGCTAATGCCTAGGCTTTAGCTCAGTGGGTTAACACAGATGCTCAGTCATGAGGAATCTTTGTTGTGTTTTCTGCATTGGAATGCAATTTATGGAATGCACTTTCTGAAATGACTACACTCCACAGAACCTAATCAGCTAAGCATTGCTTTACTGACACCTGTGTTAAGTCAATGTGGTGGACAGGGACTTTTGTGTGAATAACGCAGGGTGTTCAGTGTGACAGTGATGTGTTGTGACCCCACAGGTACGTTCTGGCAGGGTGTGGTACCCAGAGGAACCGTCTCTGCTACCAAGTGGGCATTTGTCTATTCCTCGGCTGTACTCAGTAAAGAAGGTAATACACAATATTGTGATAAAAGCACAACAACACCTACCCTTCCTCCAGCTGATGGCAACAACCCATCTCAAATACATTAACAGAAATAAGGAAGATTACATTTACATTCCATACGGTTGTGTGGTGACATCTGCCCCTGTTATCTGCATCTCTCTGTGTAGTACATCACAAATATGTGAATGACTGTGTCTCTTTGTGTCTCTGCAGGGAGCTTCCTGTGGCTGGGCCAGAGCAGGAAAGACCTGTTTTGTGTTTGGGACCAGGATGGTCAGATGCACCCCACCACAGTACAACTGCCCCAGGACACAGAGATGGTTCAGCTCTCTGCCTGCCGCGACGCCCTGTGGGGACTGGACCACCACGGCCGCGTCCACATCCGCACCCTCTCCACTATCTGCCCCACCGGCATGCACTGGAACCTGCTGGACCTCAGCCAGCTCGGTAAGGCTATCCTCTTCACATTTAGAAATAACATTTGGCACATCACATGCTAGGGTAGCTAAGTATAGGCTAGATGGCAGAGCCATATATTAGAGAAATATATGGCTTTGCTAGATGCTCAATGCGAAAATAACTTTGATTTTGTTTGGAGCTTTGGTGATTTTGTTGCCTCACAGGGAGGTTGATTGCAGTAGTTCTGTGGTGTTTCCTCTCTGTTTTGTGTGAAAACAAAATGTTTACCACATTTCATTATACTGCAGTAACTGATTAATTTGGTCTGCAGATATTAAAGGAAAATGTAGTTGTATATATTGGCAATAGGCATTATTTTTTTTATAGCCATAACATAACTGATCAGACTAGGACATCTATTCCTAGTCTCACATGCGTATCGAGCACATGTTGTATCTAGCACATGTTGTATGGCTAGTCTAGTTTGTCAAATGTCTTTTGCAGTTGCGTTTAGCTGCATACTTTCATACGGCCGTCTTAGTGTCCCCATCAGCTCAGGTTGTGTCCCACTCTGACCTAGTTCACGTCTCTATAGTCCCTTTTCCAGTACACAACACAACTTTTGGCGGCAGTAAGAAAGCCATCGCCATCTGTGCACATTCAACAAACAAACATTATATTAAGCAGGACATTCATACAAGCCTTAAAATCCAATGATAATCCATAAGTAGTGTGAAATGCACTCATAAGCAACATGTAAATAGAGGCTTTTTTTGCTGGCGGTCTATAAGCACTCCCCCTTGTTCTGCCACCAACTTTATGCGCATCGCCCTCGTGCGGCAATGTTTGTAAACACAGAAGGGTTGTCTTTCTAGTCCTAGTTACGTACTTTGGGAATGCAGGGAGAGCAATAAACTATTACACCTGAAGCGGTGGATCTGGAGTTTAAATGTAATAGCCAGGTAGGTAGAAAGACAGTCTTACAACATTGTATGAAGAGCAGTTTAGTCCTGCTCTTGATTGGCTGCTGACACAGATTCCGATGTCACTCGCTCCCCCATTTTTACTAGGGAGGTGTTGATTTTTGGGGTACTGGCAGCTGGTACTTACATAAGACTTGTTTTGCAATAAGGTCCTCCTTGAGCAAAGTGTCAAAGTTCAGGCCAGGCAGAGAAACTTTGAGTATTGGGAGTACTGACCTGACCTGTCAATACTCCCTGCTGAAGGAATGGCAGATAAGTTCAACAAAGAAGAAGACCTAATCACCTTTTAAGTTGAAATGTTGTTTACATGGCCTTTAGATTTTGTTTGTTTGCAGCACATCTCAAGCAGTAAGCTGACAGTCTGCAGAAAACACATGATCCTAAACCGATATTGGACCGATTGGTTACTCTCATTTGGCAGAAGGCCTAATCTTTAACAACTAAGTCCCTACTAGGGTTGATAATATCGAGTATCAGCAATATTTCACTTTGGCGATATATAGTTGAGAAATTGTGATGTGCAAGACGATACTCCATTTCAATGAGCACAAATCAAAAGTGTGCCGTTTTATCAGTTAGGCTGTATCAGTGTTCAAAATGAAGTCTAATGAATTATCTAAGGCAAGTCTTTTTTTTATGAGGGCAATTATAAGGTTACAAATAAGCACAGAAATAGCACAGTCTAGGATGATTTACGACTCATTAACAGCACAAAACGATATTATCGGATATCCGCAATATTTGGAGCAGCACCCTCCATTCATAGAGGTCAGAGTCAATTAAAATCCATGGAAAGTAAGCTACCTAACAGCAGATAGATTTCTACCCTTGGCTAGATCCACCAGGGACTTGGTAGAAGCCTCAGAGTTTGTTTATTGAAGAGGTTCAGGTTGTATATGTTCTGCTGCTGGAAAGTGCCGGGTGCAAATAGACAGTCGTATGACGACAGCTGACGGCTGTAGCCAGGTCCTATTGGGCTCTGTGTGCATCACAATGTAACATGAGCGGGGAGGGAGCTGAGAGTGCACTCATTTTTAGCCCTGTTCTGTTAGTGTCATTGACCACATGATGTAAGTCTCCTTGCTACAACGCTGCACAGGAATCAGGACAGGGACAGAGTGTTTTTGACACCTTTCACAGTTCATTATATAGTTAATGAGGGATAGTTTATAAAGAAATGTGCAAGTGTAGCTTCTTTTACATAAGACGTTCATTAGGTGTATAACATTTGGTAAAATAAAATATTAAATAAAAATATTGATTTCCATTGTAGAGGTCAGAGGTGAAAGGGTGATGTCCAAAGCCATGAATGTCCAGAAAACATGAGTCCTTGATCTGAGCTTTGAGAGAGCTTCAAATACAGGGTGTCTGTGTCCCGATTCTACAACCTTTTCTACTCCCCATCATGGATTTAAAGCATATGATTGGTTTAAGCATTGTCATGTGAGAAAGGGTGCAAGTGCAGAGAAGGGTTGAGAATCTGGATGTAGCCTATATACACAGTTGACCACCCAGTCAGATGACGTCCCAGTGAGGGGGGGGTTAAACATTTAGTCCTTGACCTGAGCTTTGAAGACCTCTCTGAGCAGCCGATGCATATAATCTGCAACAACATATACACTATTCAGAAAGATACAAAGACAACCCTTGCCTTGAGACATGGCTCTTTTCTTAGATTGGATTCTGCCCAGAAGCTCCAGGAGTATCCCTATAGGTTATCAATGATTAACATATGAGGACTTCCTGGGTTATCTGTATTTGGAGAGGTGGAAATGTCGATCTTCTGACATGCTGGTTAAGTATGATATTGGCACGGGTTATGATAGTAAAAGATGTCCCAACAGATATGACAGCTTACCTATCTACAGTTTGGAAGTTGCCCCCTATCTCTCCCCACACAGACCTTTGCTACAGAATTTCAAATAGCTTAATCAAATAGTGATCATGTGATGTATGGAAAGAGCAATGACTCACCTCTGGAAGGGTTGTCCATGAACCATTCCACAAAAAACCAACAAGCAACTTTGTCTCTGTCCCCATAGCCTACTTCACAAATTCATTCACTACATTAAGTCAGCAACCTCACCTTAAAATGAGAATAATGTTTTTACGGGATAAAGCCTTAGAGAAGTACAGTAGTGCAGTACTTTTTTGTTCCGTTGAAATAATAACTTTGCTTATTTGCCTTATTGGTTAAAACCCCTTGGCCTTCACCCAGTACCCTTCCCTGAACTTAGTAACTGTCACTAGCCGGCTACCACCCAGTTACTCAACCCTGCACCTTAGAGGCTGTTGCCCTATGTACATAGACATGGAATCACTGGCCACTTTAATAATGGAACACTGGTCACTTTAATAATGGAACACTGGTCACATTAACAGTTTACATACTGTTCTAGTCAAGGCCATCCTATTCAACTATTGCTGTACATATACTATTCTATCCTACGTATTCTACAGATATACTACATATTCTATCCACATACTGCCCATAATGTCTATACATCCCATCACATATACAGTACCAGTCAAAAGTTTGGACACGACTACTCATTCTACGGTTTTTCTTTATTTTTACTATTTTCTACATTTTAGAATAATTGTGAAGGCATCAAAACTATGAAATAACACATATGGAATAATGTAGTAACCAAAAAAGTGTTAAAAGAATCCAAATATATTTTAGATTCTTCAAAGTAGCCACCCCAAAGCTGATAACAGTTTTGGCATTCTCTCAACCAGCTTCATGGGGTAGTCACCTGGAATGCATTTCAATTAACAGGTGTGCCTTGTTAAAAGTTAATTTGTGGAATTTCTTTCCTCCTTAATGCATTGGAGCCAATCAGTTGTGTTGTGACAAGGTAGGGGTGGTATACAGACTCTAGACTACGACATTGCTCATCCTAATATTTATATATTTCTTAATTATTTTAGATTTGTGAGTATTGTTAGTTATTACTACGCTGTTGGAGCTAGAAACACAAGCATTTCACTACACCCGCATTAACATCAGCTATTATGTGTATGCGACCAATAAAATGTGATTCGATTTGAAACAGAAGCTCAGAGGCTCCCACTCAGATAACGCTTTGAAGTGTTTGCATCATCAGTATGCCTCCTCCTGTTCTAAGCGATATGCTTTTCACACACGTTTGTGAACACATGTCATCAATATTATTGGATAGCATAGAGGAGCATCAAGGTTAGTATGACAAACCAGTTCAGATCAACTTCCTGAGGTGTCTGTGAGGACATCCAGACATGTTGACGCCATCTTTGGGTTGCCTGGCTATGTCCATATTCTCTTTGCAACATCACGTGCCCTATTGTTAAATTTGGGAAAGGTAAAACATATCATGCTTCTAAACTGGCAGTTTTACGCAAATCTGAATGCTTTTGAAAATGATTGGTAAGAGAAAAACCCTGTTTGTGAGCTTGTTTACAGAGGAAAAATAGGCCACGGAACAAGTTACAGGGGTTCTTCTGCTCGGCTCTGCTCTAAGAATGATCCAGTGACAGGTCTTGACCTACACATTTGTCACAACCCCTACTGACAACACTGGAATGTTTTTCCACGTGTTGAAATTTCAAGGCCTGCAATGGGGGTGTAATGTACGTCACTCACTGAATGTTTGAAGTAGACGTAGCTACTATATACAGTTGAAGTCGGAAGTTTACATACACTTTGGTTGAAGTCATTAAAACTCATTTTTCAACCACTCCACAGATTTCATGTTAACAAACTATAGTTTTGGCAAGTCGGTTAGGACATCTACTTTGTGTATGGCACAGGTAATTCTTCCAACAATTGTTTACAGACAGATTATTTCACTTATAATTCACTATATCACAATTCCAGTGGGTCAGAAGTTTACATACACTAAGTTGACTGTGCCTTTAAACAGCTTGAAAAATTCCAGAAAATGATGTCATGGCTTTAGAATCTTCTGATAGGCTAATTGACATAATTTGAGTCAATTGGAGGTGTACCTGTGGATGTATTTCAAGGCCTACCTTCAAACTCAGTGCCTCTTTGCTCGACATCATGGGAAAATCTAAAGAAAAATGTGTAGACCTCCACAAGTCTGGTTAATCCTTGGGAGCAATTTCCAAACGCATTAAGGTACCAAGTTCATCTGTACAAACAATAGTACGCAAGTATAAACACCATGGGACCACGCAGCCATCATACCGCTCAGGAAGGAGAAGCGTTCTGTCTCCTAGAGATGAACGTACTTTGGTGCAAAAAGTGCAAATCAATCCCAGAACAACAGCAAAGGACCTTGTGAAGATGCTGGAGGATACGGGTACAAAAGTATCTATATCCATAGTAAAACGAGTCCTATTTTGACATAACCTGAAAGGCCGCTCAGCAAGGAAGAAGCCACTGCTTCAAAACCGCCATAGAAAAGGCCAGACTACGGTTTGGAGAAATGTCCTCTGGTCTGATGAAACAAAAATAGAACTGTTTGGCCATAATGACCATTGTTATGTTTGGAGGAAAAAGGGGGACACTTGCAAGCCGAAGAACACCATCCCAAGCATGAAGCACGGGGGTGTCGGCATCATGTTTTGGGGGTGCTTTGCTGCAGGAGGGACTGGTGCACTTCACAAAATAGATATATTGAAGCAACATCTAAAGATATCAGTCAAGAAGTTAAAGTTTGGTTGCAAATGGGTCTTCCAAATGGACAATGACACCAAGCATACTTCCAAAGTTGTGGCAAAATGGCTTAAGGACAACAAAGTCAAGGTGTTGGAGTGGCCATCACAAAGCCCTGACCTCAACCCTATAGAAAGTTTGTGGGCAGAACTGAAAAAGCATGTGTGAGCACAAACCTGACTCAGTTACACCAGTTATGTCAGGAGGAATGGACCAAAAGTCACCCAACTTATTGTGGAAAGCTTGTGGAAGGCTACCTGAAACATTTGACCCAAGTTAAACAATTTAAAGGCAATGCTACCAAATACTAATTGAGTGATGTAAACTTCTGACCCACTGGGAATGTGATGAAAGAAATAAAAGCTGAATAAATAATTATCTTTTTCACATTCTTAAAATATAGTGGTGATCCTAACTGACCTAAAATATGGAATTTTTACTAGGATTAAATGTCAGGAATTGTGAAAAACTGAGTTTAAATGTATTTGGCTAAGGTGTATATAAACATCCGACTTCAACTGTACATGCATCTATATTAGTCATTATTAGAATAGAATAAGGGAGGTCAGGGAACTTCATTCTTTGGCTTTCGGATTAGATAATCAACCCAACACATCACAGAACAGTACAGACACAGATAATACAATACATATTATACAAAGTCATAAACACAAAGTCACAAGAATATTGTGGATGGGATTGCGTTATTTGGAGGTCATTGTTTAGAGGTTGGCCAGCCCAATAGTCAGGTTCTGTAATCTGCGTGGGATTACTGTGACATAATAGTGTTTTGTCACATGGGTTTAGTCTGCTGTGTTGTGCTGCAGAAAGCAATAGCCATGGCTGTGGTTGCTATGTTAGGCTACTTACTAAACAATAGTCAATAGTCTCTTCAATAAGAGACTTGTACATACACTATATATTACTCCGACATTGCTCGTCCTAATATTTATATATTTCTTAATATTAATTCCAGTCTTCTACTTTTAGATTTGTGTGTATTGTTGTGTATTGTTAGATACTACTGCACTGTTGGAGCTAGAAACACAAGCATTTCGCTAAACCCGCAATAACATGTGTATGTGACCAATAATATCGGATTTGATTTGAGTTCAAATTAGCCTATTATCAAATACGGTTGCAACATTATGTAGAATATCTCCGCTATTATTGGATGTCTGAACCAATGTTTCTGCACAGTAGTGCCTTCGGTGTCATGAAGAAAGACTTTCAACAAGCTAAAGAAATGACATTGGCTTGATTTGCTTTGTCTTGCAGATCAGGTAAGGCTGATCAGCATATCGTGTGGCAGTCAGAACGTGTGGGCGTGTGATGGCTATGGGATGGTCTATTTCCGCGTGGGTATGCAACCCCTCAACCCCAGCATGATGCTTCCTGCCTGGATCTGTATCAAACCACCAGAGCAGGTAAAGCCTGTCTAACCACAGTGCATAGTGTATATGGGTCAACATTTTACTATAGATATTGATGATAAAGTAATTCTGGAGACGTACCAGACAAAAATATGTGACCCTCACACTGAGTTTATAGTTCAGCCCATGATATCTCCTGTTGTGCTGTGTTGTTGACTCCGTCATGTTTTCCTGCTCCATCAGCCACCAGGAGTGCATTTTATTAGAATCCACACCAGTCCCAACGACAGCATGCTGTGGGCCATGGACAACAGAGGGAACATACATGTCCGCACAGGAATCACAGACGAGATGCCTGTCGGCACCGACTGGGAACACATTCCAGGTAAAATACTTGACGATTGACCGACAGTCAGACACCCAATGATAATTAATAACACCTTTGAGATCAGACACCCATTCATAAAACCTTTGTCCAAAGACGAGATCATAATTTTTCCTTTCGTTTATCCAATTTATTCCCAGGCCTGCAGGCCAGTCAGCTGGTGCTGAGTGTGAAGACTGTTTGGGTGCGCTGCCCCAACGGGGAGGTGGCGAGGCGCTATGGTATCACTGACAAGAACCCAGCAGGGGACTACTGGAAGAAGATACCAGGCCTTGTCAACTGGCTGACAGGTGAGAGAGAGAGAGAATGCTTGGCTTGCTATTCCGTTGTACATATTTGAGATCTACTACAAATCACCCCAAATTCTCCTTTTTTTTGTGCTTGTGTGCCTGTGCTTCGCCTTGCTCAAACTGATCCCCTCCAACATGCTGATTGTCCCACAGTGACACCCATGGACGAGCTGTGGGCTGTGAGTGTATCTGGAGGTCTGAGCCACCGGCTCACCAAGACCCTGGTGCAAAGCACCATCAATTCCCACGTCAACACAGGCTCCCTGAGCGAAGAGGACCTGGAGGAGGAGTGGGAGGTCATCTAAAGAAGAAATAAATTGTGTTCTATTCCCTATATAGTGCCCTACATTTGATCAGGGACCATAGGGTACATAGGGCTCTGGTCAAAAGTCGTGGAATATGTAGGGAATAGGGTCCCCAACTGAAAAAACCACTCTTAATTAATATTCAATTTCACAACTGAAATGGGCTGCATTGCATTTATTAGTTGGCACTTTACTTACTGGATGTCTTTTTAATGTTAACCTCCTATATACACAATAGATTCTAAGGCAACTGCTAGGTGCTTATGAATCATTACGGATTGCACAATGGCTCTGTGGACAGACGGGATGGGATGATTGGTGTGTTACCAAGGGAACTGGGTGTGTCGCCCACCCCTCCTCATGCTGTGTACAACCAGTGTTTACTTTTCACCTAACCCAACCAATCCCTATTGAATTTAAATGAACTAATTCATTGTTATATTAGTTTAAAGTATTTTTAATTGGTGACATTTTAGGAAGACAATATTTTTCTTTGTCATTTGAATTACTTTGTGAGAAGGTAACTCCACTCCCAGTACACAGCAGTAGTCAAGACTTGCTACCCTGAGACGGTGCACTAGTCTAGACTTTATACCCTAACTAATTCCCAAACGAACTTACTGGAGCTCTTGTTTTTTTTTTTTTTTTACATATCGATTTATTCCGATGAATACCGTACATACCAAGGCACACTTAAGAGCCTTCCAATAGGGTATCTTCAATTAAAGATTTCGATCTGTCAGACCTCTAGCCCAACTCAATGCCACAGGTGTTATATTGGGCCGTGGTCTTTGAATTATGTTTTTATGTTTTAAAGGAAACTACGATGGTAGTATGAAGGAGATCCATTACATTTTTTTTATTCTCTTTTACTGTATATAATAACACAGGTGTAACGTGAATGTAAGCACTTGAATGGAGAAATGTATCATGTTAGTGCAAGGGTACCATATAAGTGTAGGTGCTTATTGTGCACAGTTTGATTGATTGATTCCTTTTTTACTGTGAAATACTGTGCTCACTAAGGAAGGGATATTTGCAGGAATTTGGGCTGGGAGATTTTTTTTATGTGTATTTTGTATAACTACCAAAAAGGGAAATGAACTAATTTATTCAGTCTTGATACAGCTACTGTATAATTAAGTGAATCATGCATTTAATGGTATCATATTGTTGTAACACTTAACATCTGTGTAATTACTATAGTAATAACATGTTCTATGCACTGCTTCACTCCACAACCTCAAGATAACTGTTCGGTGAAGTACATTATGGATGAAAGAAAACAACTGCGACAGGTTCTCTTTTGTACACAATAATACTCTTATTTACATTGCAAAATTATTCAATTCACTACTGTTAAGTATGACAAGTCAATAAGTATTCTATAGTGCATCGTTTTTAAACATCAAAATGAAATAATATTTGGAGTTATTGCTATTTACAAAGCGCCATACTGCATTTTATTCACACTGTTGTTAAATCATTCACACTGTAGCCAAAAATTAACCTTTTCCGAGTCCAGTAGTCAGTACATTAGTTTTATCAGAGAGGTCTGAGAGAATCTTTATCTGGCACACTGGTGTAGCCTGAAGTCCAGTGGTTTCAGAAAGTCTGGCAGAGAGTCCAGCTGTTTAACAGGTATAGACTGGGTCATCTTATGCATAGCCTGAACAAAGAGAGAGGGAGGGGATAGTTCTAAGAGCCACTGGAACGCCTGCTCTCCAATAAGACTCAGCCACAGCCCTGGATTCTTCTGCAACTGTCCCTTCATTTGAAAATTGAATTTTGGCATGAAGAGAATGAGATAACCAAGGCAGACGTGCTTGCTGCGCATGTCAGACTCGCCCTGGTGTATCTGATTTAGGAGGCAGTCCAAGGGGGTGTTCCCATCTCGGTCTATGACATAAGGACATGCATTGTGTCCTAGTAACAGAATCAAACACTCAGGGCGCACCAGTTCGCACGCCAGATGCAATACGCCTTTGCCTCCTTCCATGTGAAAACAACCACGGCTGTTCAAGTAGTTCTGGCACTCGCTATCAGAAAAGTATTTTAGGGAGTCCATGATCATTTTCAGGATAGTAATACGATTATAGCGGACGGCTACTGTGAGATGCGGTGTTGTGGATGCTTGGCAGCAGCAAAAGCTTCGACTGGGCATCTCCAGTGCACCGACAGAGTATCTGTTGAGGAGGTATTTTGCGTATTGTTGATGGTCGTGGACAAGTGCATACAGAAAAGCCTCGGATGGAGTAAAAGAGCACGCCCGCCCGTCTTCTTCCCAATGAAACACTTCCATTGTCCGCATGTCCTCGAGCACCCATACTGGTAACAGGTCCCGCACTGCTTGGTAGAAGGCAAATGAGGTTCTTTGGCACTGTTTCTCGGATTTATAATTGACCTGGCTGTCAAACGCACCTAGATCGTACGGCATTGTCACTGTGTTCTGCAGATTCCTTTAATTTCTGAATATACCTTTTTTTTTTTTCAAGGTGTAGCCTAGCACCTCTGTGCCAGGTCTGTTAACATTGGTACAGAATGTCCACAGAGGTGATTTAGAAGATAACAATTATAGATATATAAAATAGTCAATAGCTGTATTTAGGGAACTTGCAAAACACACTGCAAAAAGTTTTACAAAATAAAAATAAAAGCCTACAGCAAACGAAAACATTAAGGCTCTTCTGCCTCGCTGTTCTCTGAGTCTGTGGTAAGTTTGTTTCGGCTGTTGCCTTCCTCTTTTACTGCTGTTATTGACTTGCTTCAAACCATATTCAGACTCCATCGGCAGTTTATATACCCTTGCTGGTGGCGAACGATAGTGGAACTCCCTTCTCGACTGCCCTCGTTGGTCGCTCACTGCGTCAACAAATATCCCCATTGGCTGTATGATTACGACTCCAATGTGAGATGAAATGTGACGTCCTCATTTCCAAGTGCCCTTAACTTTAAAGAATTTGTTTAGTGCGCCATGTGAGCGATTTGTTTGGGCAACGCGCTATCGCCCCCATATCGAGTGTCCCCACTGCATACAGTACATACAGAACCGTCCCGTGTATAGGACTCACGTTGGGTTGTGGGTCGCCAGTGCATTATGTAATTTCGCGTCTGGTGCAACGCGACGCCTCTGTTTCATAATTTCAAGGAATGTACATCTCGTTTAGGTCGTGATGTCTCATCAGGATCAGGTTAAACCTATCAACTGTAGACCTCTAACAACAGGTCTAGGCAGGCAAATCAAATCCAAGTGTATTTGTCACGTGCGCCGAATACAACAGTTGTAGACCTTACAGTGAATGCTTACTTACAAGCCCTAACCAACAATGCAGTTTAAGGAAAAAATAAGTTATGTAAACAATAGATAAGCAAAGAAATAAAAAACGGTAAAATTACATTTAAATATATATATATATATATATATATATGTAATTTGTTGTGTTTTTGAAATGTTAAAATTCAAATTAACCTCAAATTGTGTAACAGCTTGTGAGTTCATGCAAATGTAAAATGTATGTGTTATATAAAGTATTAGTTTTAGTGGCTTCAGTATAGGGCAGACAGTTATATGCGTATTTTCGATAGTCCACCACGCCATCTGTCTGGTGAATATGTGTCATGAATAACCTTGAATTGACAAAGTAGCATATGCTCATCATCTTCACCCTCATCACCCATTTAAATTATTTTTCAAATATACAGCATACAATATGTCCACACATCATGGTATGATCAAATCTGACCTGTTGAAATGATTTATTATGAGCCATGCAGAAGTGTAAATGCAGTTTAAAATGGTTTATGAAGTGGGAAGTAAAATTGGTTCTGAATCAGCTAATTATAATGTGTAGTAAAAGAAAAATCTATTATTATAGCATCCTAGGCTATCTTCTGCCCATACTGGTATGGAGTTGCATGGGCTTCTACTGTTATCCATTCTACTTGAGCATGGTTGTGAGTAATAGCAATCAATCTGCATGTCCCAGTGACGATGCAAACGGGCACAGTGATGTTCCACAGTCATAAACACCCCACCCGACTAACATGAAACGATGACATTCTAACCGTTTAATTCTGCGTAATGAGAAATTGAACATCACTAAAGACAATATTTAGATTTAGTGTATAGACGTGAGCATGACTACTGCAGCTAGATAGGGCTAGGCTATACTGTATACAATAGGCCACATTACAGTTCAGAAGAAGCCTGATGGATGAGTTTTTGATTAAACTAATGTTAAGCAGAGAATGAAATACATCCACAACCTGTAACCACCACATCTATATGGGAATGACAATGGAAAAAGGATAAGAGCAGAGGAAAAACCAAAACACACAATATTGCATCTTATTCATGTATCTGCACATATACAGTGCCTTACAGAAGTATTTGGCCAGTGAAGTATTTTTTTCTCTCCAGATAAAATTAATATCTGTCAAAAGTAGCCTATAGAAAGTATTTTTGGAGTTTGCAACTGCATTGCCACATTGTTATTAATAAATATGAATACATGCACATCATATTTTGTTGTTTTAGTCCTTTCAAATTTAAAAAGGACTGAAATTCATGATTGTATGAATGTATTCATTGTTTTTAGTTAGATCATTGTAAGTAGGCTTCTTGAATTTGTATTAATTCCATAACTTGGCTGTATTTGCAGAACTCGTTTAGTTTAGTTACATGTTCCCAACTACCCAATTAATTAAGTAAATATAGCAATATGTATTTAATTAATTAATTGTAGCCTCTAGTTTCCAGGTAAGAAGCTTGAGGGGGCCTCTTCAGGGCAAGGCTTGTACAATTCAGAGTTCCATTTGATGCAGTAAGGCACTTTATCAAGACCCCGTGGAGTGTGAACTAGCAACCGACCCACCTGGCAAGATTCTCGACACCTCCTAGTAACGACTATAATGAACAAAAGTAGCCAGTGAACTTGTAAAAATCTGTAGAATATCGTCGATAAATGTTGGTGTTAAAGCCACGTAGCTATGCTAATGTATTTCATAAATCAATATTGCTAGTTGCTACCGCAACTTTTATCCAAGTAGCAGAAAGCTAGTAGTCAACCATCCCTAGCTAATTTGGGGTATTTGTTCCTAGCTAGCTTACTGGGTGGCTGGTTAATATTCAAAGACCCATACAACAGCTATTTGGTCACCCGTCATATTTTTGGAGCCATCTAGCTACTTGACCTAAATTTATAATTTAGCCGTCTTTAGCTGAGTAGTTGACCAGTTTAATCAGTTGGTCGTCATAGCTTCGGTAGCTTAGCTAGCCAACTTGCTAACGTTACTTTGTTCGCTAGCTAGCAAACAGCAAGGTGCTGCTGACGACAGCCAGACAGTAGCTAGCCAAAATTCGAGTAGTTCTGTTGCTCTTTCTCCATTTTAAAAAAATGCCTGCAATGATGGAAAAGAGTGGTTTGGAAATGTCTGGGAAAAGAAGGGGTAGGAATGCAGTGAATAATAATAACAAAAGTTTTGCTACAAATGGAAATAGCAACAATTCATGGGAAGAAGGAAGTTCGGGCTGCTCCAGTGATGATGAGCATGGTAGGTCAACACGACGGTGGTAGCCTCGGTCACACTAAACTACTTCATGCACTTGTACACTGATTCAAAATGTTAATCCTGTGTTTATTTTATGTTCAGGTAGTGGTGGCATGAGAGTTGGGACTCAGTATCAAGCCCTTGTGCCAGACTATGATCCAGGTGAGTAATTTTTCTGTTCAGACAGTCGTAAATTTAGAACAGGATAGCCTCGAACAATTCCTGGTCGTCGATTCCACGAACCTTGACTAACCGGGGCTTTTTTACTGCTAATCTTGATTCTTTTAAAAATTCAACTCCTGTCCACGGCTACATTTTGTTTAATGTTTGAACGGATTTAACTATACAACTAAATCACTGAAGGTAACATATATCCAATATATTTCAGTATTTTTGGATGCTGGATTAAAACATGTCTGAGATGAGATGGGTAATTTTTAAAAAGTTTGTAATTTACACCAGTTGTAGGTAGGCCATAATTGTTGGTCGAACGACCATGATTCTACTCATCGAAGGACGCATTATGAATTTGATTATGTGTAGCTACTTTTACTTCGTGATTTTAAGTCCTGACTGTTGATGGTGTATATTTGTTCTAAATTGTATAAATTATGTCTCCATGAGATAATTGATTGACTTGTGCTGCTGATAATGGATTTTGTACTTTTCAATGGAACATGGAATTTCATAACTTTTTCTATCTACATTTGTTGTATTCATGGACATTGGAAATGGGTTACACTTTCACCAGAGTTTCACATTTTCAACTTAAACATTTTGGATAAAGACGAGTAGTTTAAGAGTAATGAAGTCACTGGTCCTCATTCAATCACATTATCCCCCTATGATAGAGATTGCCAAAGTGGCCGAGGAGAGGGACAACTTGGGCATGCGGGTGTGGATCCCCAGCCGGAACCTGGCTGAAGCTAAATGTAAGGAACATTCAAGCCATTTCCTCACTTATGTACCAAATGTGAATTAGTTGCTTTTACAAATCTGAAGTTTAGCTGAAGCAAAATATTTACTTAATGTATTAACTATACAATAATAACAGAAATGGGTATATGAGTGTTATTCCTGTCTTTTGTGTCTGTCTCTGTCTTGTCTGTCTTGTCTCTCTCTCTCTCTGTGTCTCTCTCTCTCTCTCTGTGTCTCTCTCTCTCTCTCTCTCTCTCTGTCTCTCTGTGTGTGCCTTCAGAAAATATTCCCACCTATTTCAGCCACACCCATTGCTGACAAGTGTATAAAATTGAGCACACAGTCATACAATCTCCATAGACAAACATTGGCAGTAGAATGGCCTTACTGAAGAGCTAGATGACTTTAAACGTGGCACCGTCATAGGATGTCACCTTTTCAACATGTCAGTAAGTCAAATTTCTGCTCTGCTAGAGCTGCCCTGTCAACTGTAAGTTCTGTTATTGTGAAGTGGAAACGTTTAGGAGCAACAACTGCTCAGCCGTGAAGTGGCAGGCCACACACAGAACGGGACTGCAGAGTGCGTAAAAATCTGGCCTCGGTTGCCGCACACAAGCCTAAAATAACCTAATGCAATGCCAAGCGTTGGCTGGAGTGGTGTAAAGCTCGCCAACATTGGACTCTGGAGCAGTGGAAATGTATTCTCTGGACGGATGAATCGTGCTTCACCATCTGGCAGTCCAACGGACGCTACCTGCCCCAATGCAGAGTGCCAACTGTAAAGTTTGGTGGAGGAAGAATAATGGTCTGGGGCTGTTTTTCATGGTTTGGGCTAGGCCCCTTAGTTCCAGTGAAGGGAAATCTTAACGCTACAGCATACAATGACATTCTAGACAATTCTGTGCTTCCAACTTTGTAGCAACATTTTGCAGAAGGCCCTTTCATGTTTCAGCATGACAATGCCCCATGCACAAAGTGAGGACCATACAGAAATGTTTTGTTGAAATCGGTGTGGAAGAACTTTACTGGCCTGCGCAGAGCCCTGACTTTAACCCCATCGAACACCTTTAGGATGAATTGGAACGCTGACTGCGATCCAGGCCTAATCACTCAACACAAGTGGCCAAACTCACTAATGCTCTTGTGGCTGAAGGATTGCAAATCCTGCAACAATGTTCCAACATCTAGTGGAAAGCCTTCCCAGAAGAGTGGAGGCTGCAAAGGGGGGGACCAACTCTATATTAATGCCCAGGATTTTGGAATGAGATGTTGACATACTTTTGTTCATGTAGTGTATGTTAAGCTTAAATAAGTTCAGGACAAAATATGTGAATAACAAGTCACATGGACTACCTTAAATCTGTACCCTACACATACAGTTATCTGTAAGGGCCCTCAGCCGAGCAGTGAGATTCAACCACAGACCAGGGAGGATTTCAAATGCCTTGCAAAGAAGGGCACCTGTTGGTATCAAATGTATTTGTCACATGCTTCGTAGACAACCAGTGTAGACTAACAGTGACATTTTACCTTTATTTAACTAGGCAAGTCAGTAAAAATGACGGCCTAGGAACAGTGGGTTAACTGCCTTGTTCAGGGGCAGAAAGACCGATTTTTACCTTGTCAGCTCAGGGATTCGATCCCACAACCTTTCAGTTACGGGCCCAACACTCTAACAACTCGGTTACCTACCTGTTTACTTACTGGTCCTTTTCCAACAATGCAGAGTTAAAGATAAGATAAAAAATATAAATGGTGACACAAAGAATAAATACAGTGTGAATAACGAGTAAAAATAACATTTAAACTCAGTTTTTCACAATTCCTGACATTTTAATCCTAGTAAAAAGTCCCTGTCTTAGGTCAGTTAGGATCACCGCTTCATTTTAAGAATGTGAAATGTCAGAATAATCGTACAGTGATTTATTTAAGCTTTTATGTCTTTCAACACATTCCCAGTGGGTCAGAAGTTTACATACACTCAATTAGTATTTGGTAGCATTTCCTTTAAATTGTTTAACTTCGGTCAAACGTTTCAGGTAGCCTTCCACAAGCCACTCCAATACCTTGACTTTGTTGTCCTTAAGCCATTTTGCCACAACTTTGGAAGTATGTATTGTCCATTTGGAAGACCCATTTGAGACCAAGCTTTAACTTCCTGACTGATGTCTTGATGTTGCTTCAATATATCCACTTAATTTTCCTTCCTCATGATGCCATCTATTTTGTCCCTCCTGCAGCAAAGCACCCCCACAACATGATGCTGCCACCCCTATGCTTCACGGTTGGGATGGTGTTCTTCGGCTTGCAAGCCTCCACCTTTTTCCTCCAAACATAACGATGGTCATTATGGCCAAACAGTTCTATTTTTCTTTCATCAGACCAAAGGACATTTCTCCAAAAAGTACGATATTTGTCCCCATGTGCAGTTGCAAACCGTAGTCTGGCTTTTTTATGGCGGTTTTGGAGCAGTGGCTTCTTCCTTGCGGAGCGGCTTTTCAGCTTATGTCAATATAGGACTCGTTTTACTGTGGATATACAGTGGGGAGAACAAGTATTTGATACACTGCCGATTTTGCAGGTTTTCCTACTTACAAAGCATGTAGAGGTCTGTAATTTTTATCATAGGTACACTTCAACTGTGAGAGACGGAACCACAAAAATCCAGAAAATCACATTGTATGATTTTTAAATAATTAATTTGCATTTTATTGCATGACATAAGTATTTGATCACCTACCAACCAGTAAGAATTCCGGCTCTCACAGACCTGTTAGTTTTCCTTTAAGAAGCCCTCCTGTTCTCCACCCATTACCTGTATTAACTGCACCTGTTTGAACTCGTTACCTGTATAAAAGACACCTGTCCACACACTCAATCAAACAGACTCCAACCTCTCCACAATGGCCAAGACCAGAGAGCTGTGTAAGGACATCAGGGATAAAATTGTAGACCTGCACAAGGCTGGGATGGGCTACAGGACAATAGGCAAGCAGCTTGGTGAGAAGGCAACAACTGTTGGCGCAATTATTAGAAAATGGGAGAAGTTCAAGATGACGGTCAATCTCCCTCGGTCTGGGGCACCATGCAAGATCTCACCTCATGGGGCATCAATGATCATAAGGAAGGTGAGGGACAGCCCAGAACTACACGGCAGGACCTGGTCAATGACCTGAAGAGAGCTGGGACCACAGTCTCAAAGAAAACCATTAGTAACACACTACGCCGTCATGGATTAAAATCCTGCAGCGCACGCAAGGTCCCCCTGCTCAAGCCAGCGCATGTCCAGGGCCGTCTGAAGTTTTCCAATGACCATCTGGATGATCCAGGGGAGGAATGGGAGAAGGTCATGTGGTCTGATGAGACAAAAATAGAGCTTTTTGGTCTAAACTCCACTCGCTGTGTTTGGAGGAAGAAGAAGGATGAGTACAACCCCAAGAACACCATCCCAACCGTGAAGCATAGAGGTGGAAACATCATTCTTTGGGTATGCTTTTCTGCAAAGGGGACAGGACGACTGCACCGTATTGAAGGGAGGATGGATGGGGCCATGTATCGCGAGATCTTGGCCAACAACCTCCTTCCCTCAGTAAGAGCATTGAAGATGGATCGTGGCTGGGTCTTCCAGCATGACAACGACCCGAAACACACAGCCAGGGCTCCGTAAGAAGCATCTCGAGGTCCTGGAGTGGCCTAGCCAGTCTCCAGACCTGAACCCAATAGAAAATATTTGGAGGGAGCTGAAAGTCCGTATTGCCCAGCGACAGCCCCAAAACCTGAAGGATCTGGAGAAGGTCTGTATGGAGGAGTGGGCCAAAATCCTTGCTGCAGTGTGTGAAAACCTGGTCAAGAACTACAGGAAACGTATGATCTCTGTAATTGCAAACAAAGGTTTCTGTACCAAATATTAAGTTCTGCTTTTCTGATGTATCAAATACTTATGTCATGCAATAAAATGCAAATTAATTACTTAAAAATCATACAATGTGATTTTCTGGATTTTTGTTTTAGATTCCGTCACTCAGTTGAAGAGTACCTATGATAAAAATTACAGACTTCTACATGCTTTGTAAGTGGGAAAACCTGCAAAATCGGCAGTGTATCAAATACTTGTTACTTTTTTATTTCCTTCAGCATCTTCACAAGGTCCTTTTGCTGTTCTGGGATTGATTTGCAGTTTTCGCACCAAAGTACGTTCATCTCTAGGAGACAGAATGCGTCTCCTTCCTGAATGACTGCTGCGTGGTCCCATGGTGTTTTATACTTGCGCGCTATTGTTTGTACAGATGAACGTGGTACCTTCAGGCGTTTTGCTCCCAAGGATGAACCAGACTTGTGGAGGTCTACACATTTGTTTTCTGAGGTCTTGGCTGATTTATTTAGATTTTCCCATAATGTCGAGCAAAGAGCCTTGAAATACATCCACAGGTACACCTCCAATTCACTCAAATGATGTCAATTAGCCTATCAGAAGCTTATAAAGCTGTGACAGATAGATAGATAGGTACTTTATTGATCCCCCAGGGGAAATGTCTTTGTCAAGCAGCTACAACAAAAACACAGGGCAGGTGCAAAATGCCAGAATGAAAGTACACAAAGGACAGATACATAGAGCGGCAGTATGAAAAGGTATAGAAATACAAGATGTCTGGAGTGCAAAAAAGACATTGCATAGTATGGGTGGATGGCTGAATATGTACACTATACATTGGATGGTGCATGGTTAACTGTACTATACAGGTCGATGGCAGAGAAATACTTCAATAGCTAAAAGTGCGTATGATATGAGTGAGGGTAATAATGGTTAAATGAACAGGACAAATGAACAAGTTAATATTTTGCATGGTTAAATTAACTGTACAGGTAAATGACAAAGAGATAGCTAAATGTGTGTGATATAATTTAGGGTAATAATAGTAATTCCCTTAAAATAGTGTTTAATTACAGATTAATGCACGTATTGCACATTCAATATACTAAAAGCAATGAAAAAAGATACAACTGACAGTATACTAATATGCATTCCTGAGTGAATGATTATGTAAGTTAAGTCCAAGAATTACTTGCAATATTGCACGTGATATGATGAATATGTATATACAGACATGAATGAATGAATGAATGAATGAATAAGTCCTGAGTGAATGAGTGATTACAGACCAGATTGATGCATAAATAGTAAACTAGGTCCTAACACCCCAACAGTTCCAGGTCTATGTTGCCTACGTTACGGCACCCCGGTGAGGCATTAAATAGTCTAATAGCCACCGGCAGGAAGGACCTCCTGTAGCGCTCTCTGGCACACCGTGGTGGGATCAGTCTGTGACTGAATGTGCTCCTCTGCGTCATTACCATGGCATGCAGAGGGTGGGTGACGTTGTCCATGATGGCCAGAAGTTTGGCCAGGATCCGTCTCTCTGCCACTTCCTCTAGAGTGTCAAGGCTAATCCCCTGAACAGAGCTAGCCTTCCTGATCAGCTTATTTACCAGAGAAGCATCACCAGCTTTTATGTTAGCGCCCCAGCACACCACTGCAAAAAAGCTGACACTGGCCACCACAGACTGTTAGAAGGTATGCAGTAGTTTACTGCACACGTTGAAGGACCTGAGCCTCCTCAGAAAGTAGAGTCGGCTCTGGCCCTTTTTGTACAGAGCCCCAGTGTTACCAGCCCATTCCAGCCTGTTGTCCATATGGACTCCCAGGAACTTGTATGACCCAACCATTTCCACATCCATCCCCTGTATAGGGACTGCAGTCAGTTTTGCCTTGGTTCTCCTGAAGTCCACCACCATCTCCTTTGTTTTGCTGATGTTGAGCTGAAGGTAGTTCTGCTCACACCACAACACAAAGTCACTGATTGCGCTCCTGTACTACTCCTCCTGCCCACCCCTGATGCACCCTACAATTGCGGAGTCATCTGAGAACTTCTGTAGGTGGCATGTTTCAGAGTTATATCTAAAGTCCAAGGTGTAGAGGGTGAATAGGAAGGGGGACAGGACCATTCCCTGGGGGGCCCCTGTGTTGCTCACATGCCTGTTCTGACACACAGCTCTGTATTCGCACAAATTGTGGCCTACCGGTCAGGTAGTCTGTGACCCAGGAGACTAAGGGTGCTTCCACTTTCATCCCTACATCTTCTCACCCAGTAGCAGGGGCTGAATGGTGTTGAAGGCACTGGAGAAGTCAAAAAACATAACCCTCACAGTGCAACCTGCGTTGTCCAGGTGAGAGTAGGCCCTCTGCAGAAGGTAGATGATTGCATCATCCACCCGATGTTGCGCTGAAATGCAACCTGCAGGGGGTCCAGTGATGTACACACCAGGGGTCTGAGGTAAGCGAGGATTAACCTGTCCAGGGTCTTAATGATGTAGGATGTTAGCGCTTCAGGTCTGAAGTCATTCAGGACAGTGGGGTTTACCTTCTTGGGCACTGGGACGAGGCAGGATGTTTTCCACAGCACAGGGACCCTTTCTAGGCTCAGGCTAAGGTTGAAGAGGCGCTGGAGTATTCCACACAGTTGGTCAGCACAGACCCTAAGCACCCTTTGGCTGATGCCATCAGGGCCCGCCGCTTTCCACTGATGTAGTCTCTCCAGCTCTCTTCACTTGGTTGGTGGTGAAAGCCAGCCCAGGTGGGGGGGAAGGGGGGTGTTGAGGATCAGTCCAGAGGGAGCAGGGGAAGAGGTGGGGTCGCTAATTGTCTCAACAGAGGTGTTGTGAGCAAAGTGGGGGTGGCCTGGGGAGCTGGAGGGTAGGTGGACAGGGCCAGTATCGAATCTGTTAAAAAATTGTTTCAGCTCATTGGCTCTGTCCTGGGTCCCCTCCATCTGCCCACTGTTTGACCTTTTGAAGCCAGTGATTTTTCTCATACCCTTCCACACCTCTCTCACCTGGCTCTGCCTCAGCTTGTCCTCCATCTTCTCTTTATACCCTCTCCTCCCCTCAGCAATCTACAACTTCAGCTCCCTCTGGACACATTTCAATTTGTCCTTGTCCCCCTCCTTGAAGGCCCTCTTCTCATTCAGCAGGGCCTTCAGGTTGCTGGTGACCCAGGGTTTATTGTTTTGAAAACAGCGTACATTCCTGGTGGGTATAGTGTTATCTACACAAACATTTATTTAGTCCATTATGCAGGCTCTGAACTGTTGCCAGAGAGGAAGAAAACTTCTCACGGATTTCACCATGAGGCCAATGGTGACTTTAAAACAGTTTGAGATTAATGGCTGTGATAGAACTGAGAATGGATCAACAACATTGTCATTTCTCCATAATACTAACTTAATTTAAATAGTAAGAAGAAGGGTGTTTGTTCATAATAAAATATTCCAAAACATGCATCCAGTTTCCAATAAGGCACTAAAGTAATACAGCAAATAATGTGGCAAAGGAATTCACTTTTTTTCTCCTGAATACAAAGTGTTATGTTTGGAGCAAATTCAATACAACAAATTACTGAGTACTACTATCCATATTGTCAAGCATAGTGGTGGCAGCATCATGTTATGGGGATGCTTGTAATCATTAAGGACTGGGGAGTTCCCCCTGCTTTCCACCAGACATTGGAGAATTTATTCACCTTTTAGCAGGACAGTAACCTGAAACGCAAGGTCAAATCTTTAATTTACCAAGAAGACAGTCAATATTCCTGACTGGCCGAGTTAGTTTTGACTTAAATCTACTTGAAAATATATGGCAAGCGTGAATAATTTAAAAAAGAGTAATGGGAAAATGTTGCACAATCCAGGTGTGGAAAACTCTTAGCGGCTTACCCAGAAAGACTCACAGCTGTAATCTCTGCCAAAGGTGCTTCCTCAAAGTATTGACTCAGGGGTGTGGGTACTTATGTAAATGAGTTATTTCTGTATTACATTTAATGCGTTTGCAAAAATGTATAAAACATGTTTTCACTGTCATTATGGGGTTGTGTGTGTGTGTGTGTGTGTGTGTGTATATATATATATATATATATATATATATATATATATATATATATATATAAAATATTGTATACAGTGCCTTCAGAAAGTATTCATACACCTTGAATTATTCCACGTTTTGTTGTGTTACAGCCTGAATTCAAAATGGATTACATGTATATATATATATATATATATATATATATATATATATATATATATATATATATATATATATATTTATTATTATTTTTTTTACAGTGGATGAATACATTTCAATTACCAAAGAGAAGCATGGGTACAACATGGAACAGGCACTTGGGATGCTCTTCTGGCACAAGCACAACATTGAGAAGTCCCTGGCAGATTTGCCTAACTTCACACCTTTCCCAGATGAGTGGTCAGTGGAGGACAAGGTCCTGTTTGAACAGGGCTTCAGCTTCCACGGAAAAACATTCCACCGTATACAGCAGATGGTGAGATACTGACGCCTCCGGTTTTTATGATTTTTATCGGTTGAAAACCAAATACTTAATTGACAAACATGTAACACAGATGATGACCATGGTATATGAGATACTAAATGCTAATTTGTGGTGCCCATTTTTGTGATGTCTCTAAACAACAAATCATGCAGAAAAATGTTTTCCTTAGTCATTAAGGTCTTCTTGTGCTAGTTGTCATTGATAAGGTCTTCTTGTGCTAGTTGTCATTGATAAGGTCTTCTTGTGCTAGTTGTCATTGATAAGGTCTTCTTGTGCTAGTTGTCATTGATAAGGTCTTCTTGTGCTAGTTGTCATTGATAAGGTCTTCTTGTGCTAGTTGTCACTGATAAGGTCTTCTTGTGCTAGTTGTCACTGATAAGGTCTTCTTGTGCTAGTTGTCATTGATAAGGTCTTATTGTGCTAGTTGTCATTGATAAGGTCTTCTTGTGCTAGTTGTCATTGATAAGGTCTTCTTGTGCTAGTTGTCATTGATAAGGTCTTCTTGTGCTAGTTGTCATTGATAAGGTCTTCTTGTGCTAGTTGTCATTGATAAGGTCTTCTTGTGCTAGTTGTCATTGATAAGGTCTTCTTGTGCTAGTTGTCATTGATAAGGTCTTCTTGTGCTAGTTGTCATTGATAAGGTCTTCTTGTGCTAGTTGCCTGACAAGTCCATTGCCAGCTTGGTTAGATTCTACTACTCTTGGAAGAAGACACGGAGCAAAACCAGTGTCATGGATCGCCACGCACGCAAGCAGAAGAGGGAACGAGAAGAGAGGTATGAAAAGTGTGTGCTTTTTCTTTAAAATGCATGAACCACGTTTTCTTTTCACACTTTAAAAAAAACTTGAATTGGTAATCTTGGAAAGTCAGACCAAGAATACAATCTTTTTTTTTTTTGTGTATCAATTTTATGCTTGATCTTTTTAGTGAGGATGAGGCTGAGGAGACCAATAGTAACACTCTAAGGGATGTAGTGTACGAACCAAATAAGGAGGAGAAGAAAGAGGTGGGTCTTTTCAGAGGCTCTTGTAACGAATACACAAAATACATGCTGTTTATTGAACCAACTAACATGTAGATTTTCTTTTTTAGCTGGGTGCCACACCTGAGAAACAGGAGCTAAAACCAGTACCAGTGGTACAGAAGGTAGCTTCTAAATATTTTAATTTACCATTTCAATAAACATACAGAATTCATATTCAATTCCCCCTACTTTTGATGCTTCGGCCATTTTAACCTAATGTGTTCCTTCACGTCTAGCTGAATAATGGTGTGGCAGAGAAGCTGACCCAAGTCAAGAAAGAACCCCAGGGTCCTCCAGGGAAGAACCTGCATCGTGCGAAGAAGAAGCCTCCTAAAGGAATGCACCTGAGCCAGGGAGACGTGGCTGCTATGTCCACCAGCACCCCTGCTGCAGTCGGTGTGCTGCGGCAAATGGACATGGAGCTGGTTGCCATCAAACGGCAGGTTAGTGTTAATCAATACCTTAATCTTCTCTGTGATAGGAATTTTTCTTATCCTCTGATGGGAGATTTGTGTGAAAATTAAGAACTGTGCCTGTGTACTTATAGTATCTTCAGTATTCACCCGAGTCCGGATGAAAGATGAGTTTTATCCCATTCTAGATCCAGAGCATCAAACAGAATAACAGTGCCTTGAAGGAGAAGCTTGACGTGGGAGTTGACAACTTCAGAGTACCTGAGGTAACGCTATTGCTTACCTAGAGTTCTCACCATCTGATTTGGTCACTTTCTCCATAGAATTAATGTTAATATTGTGGCTTGTAACGGAAATGATTTTCCAATCATTTCATTCTGAACAGAATAATTTTTTGTTGTTCCGTTCCACTGAAGTTCTGAACTGGTTTGAACCCCCCCCCCCAAAAAAAATAACAGTATAACAGTAAAAAAAAATAACAGTACGCAATAGCGTTACCCCCTTTTTAAACCTCTAAAATCATTTTTTTTGTACATTTAGCGCAACATTAAATTACTTCACTAATTAGTGCGGATAGAGCAGCTTGCTATGGAGCGACTGAAATTTTGCGGGTGGGGAGAGAGCGAGTGTGGAGGAGTTGGCTTGATGCGCTACTCATCTTTTTATGACATACATTGTCTGAATTAGGCCCCCAGAATTCTATGAACAAACTTGAATGACTTTGAACTTCAAAGAGTTTTCATAATGTTGGACCAGATCTATCTAATAAGCTTGTGTATGCAGATTGGCACCAGAGTTAAAATAAAAACATGTTTTACCTTTTTGTAGTTAATAAATCCAATGTGAAACGTAATGAACTGAACAAAAATAACAAAAAACATTTTACTGAGTTGAAGTTCATGTAAGAAAATCAGTCAATTTAAATATATTTATTAGGCCCTAATCTATGGATTTCACATGACTGGGAATACAGATATACATATTTTTCACAGATAGTTTAAAAAAGTGGATTGGAAAACCAGTCAGTATCTGGTGTGACCACCATTTTCCTCATGCAGTGCAACATATCTCCTTCGCATAGAGTTGATCAGACTGTTGATTGTGGCCTGCGGAATGTTGTCCCACTTCTCTTCAACGGCTGTGCGAAGCTGCTGGATTGTGGTGGCGGAAACTGGAACACGCTGTCGTACACGTCGATCCAGAGCATCCCAAACATGCTCAATGGATGACATGTCTGAGTATGTAGGACATGGAAGAGCTGGGACATTTTCAGCTTCCAGGAATTGTGTACATATCCTTGTGATATGGAGCCATGCATTATCATGCTGAAACATGCGGTGATGGTGGCGAATGAATGGCACGACAATGGGCCTCAGAATCTCGTCACAGTATCTCTGAGTATTCAAATTGCCATCGATTGTTCATTGTCCGTAGCTTATGCCTGCCCATACCATAACCCCACTGCCACCATCGGGCATTCTGTTCACAACGTTGACATCAGCAAACCGCTCGGCCACACGATGCCATACACGCTGTCGGCCATCTGCCCGGTACAGTTGAAAACGGCATTTATCCGTCAAGAGCACACTTCTCCAGCATGCCAGTGGCCATTGAAGGTGAGCAATTTGCCCCCTGAAGTCTGTTACGACGCTGAAATGCAGTCAGGTCAAGACCCTGGTGAGGACAAAGAGCAGACAGTTTGTGCAGGAATACTTTGATTGTGCAAACCCACAGTTTCATCAGATATCTGGGTGGCTGGTCTCAGTTTATCCCGCAGGTGAATAAGCTGAATGTGGAGGTCCTGGGCTGGCGTGGTTACATGTGGTCTGCGGTTGTGAGGCCAGTTGGATGTACTGCCAAATTGTCTTAAACGACGTTGAAGGTGGCTTATGGTAGAGAAATTAACATTAAATTATCTGGCAACAGCTTTGGTGGACATTCCTTCTGTCAGCATGCCAATTGCACGCTCCCTCAACTTGATACATCTGTGGCATTGTGTTGTGACAAAACTGCACATTTTTTGGAGTGGCCTTTTATTGTCCCCAGCACAAGATGCACCTGTGTAATGGGCTCCCAAGTGGCGCAGAGGTCTAAGGCGCAGCGGTTTAAGGCACTGCATCTCAGTGATAGAGGCGTCACTACAGACACCCTGGTTCGAATCCAGGCAGTATGACAGCCGGCCGTGATTGGGAGTCCCATAGGGCGACGCACAATTGGCCTAGCGTCGTTCGAGTTTGTCCGGTGTAGGCAGTCATTGTAAATACGAATTTGATCTTAACTGACTTGCCTAGTTAAATAAAGGTTAAATAAAACATGATCATGCTTTAATCAGCTTCTTGCTATGCCATACCTGTCAGGTGGAGGGATTATTTTGGCAAAAGAGAAATTGTCACCTAACAGGGATGTGAACAAACAACTTTGTTCACAGAATTTGAAAAAAAATAAGCTTTTTGTGTGACTGGAACATTTCTGGGATCTTTTATTTCAACTCATGAAACATGTTACCAAAACTTTACATGCTGTGTTTTATATATATATTTTGTATAAATAGTATCCTTAACTAGCATTGAAAAGTTAATCCATTCTTCTCTAATTTAAACTCTAATTTCTGAATACACTCGCACACACTGGCAACGATTTTTTCAGGTGGACAGTGAGTACTTTGCATAGCCGCTTTGTTGCGTTTTTTTGTAGGTCTGAAAAAACAATATATGCCCAGAATGTGAAAATGTTACTAACCGTTTCACATGCTTTTAAAATAACGGTTCTGTTCTAGAACAGTATAGATCACTTTCTTTCCTGATTCTGTTGATGCGTGCCAGTGATAACATGACCATTCATGTCTCAGGTGACCCAGAAGTTCAACACTCGCTGGACAACAGAGGAGCAACTGCTTGCTGTACAAGGTAATTGATTGCAAGTGCAACAGATGTGTAGGGATTAGAGAAAGAGAGGAGGTAGAAAATGTAACCAACTGAAGTAGGGCCCATGTGAAAAGTAATGAAATAAAGAATTCCATCTTATGTTCTGTTTTGCTGTGGGGGCATGGTACATAATTTACATTTGTTTAAAATGTTTGTTCCCTCCATTGTAACATCTTCCAGCCATCAGAAAATATGGGCGGGACTTCCAGGCTATCTCTGACGTGATTGGCAACAAGTCTGTGGTGCAGGTGAAGAACTTCTTTGTCAACTACCGCAGACGCTTCAACCTGGATGAGGTGCTGCAGGAGTGGGAGGCCGAGCACGGGATGGAGGGAGCAGCCAAGGGAGGAGAGGAGGAGAAAATGGACACGTCACCATCTTCCACTGAGGATGGAGACACCACCCCTGTGGTGCCGGAGGATCAAAAAGAGGTGTGTGACTGACCACTTTGATTGCGTTCCATTTTTATGGTTTGATTGGCTGAATTCCGTTATTAGTATCTGTATGAAATTAGACATTATTTGCACTGTGCCCTACTATTTTCGGGGTCTCCTTTTAATCTCCTCCAAAGTAGTAATTCAGAGGGGATGTGCAAAGAATTCCAGTGTTTAATTTGAGTTTGTTTTGCCAGATGTATTAATTGCAAATACTCCCCATTGTCCCTTACAGGAATCATTACCAGTAGAGGCACAACAACCTCTGGCATCCTGAGTGGTCGGCCATCTTGGATTATTCTGTTGGCGGAACTCCTCCCTCCTGAGATTTTACTTTTGTTCTGAAGAGGCGATGATTAATCTGAATCTGCACAGGTTACATCCTGTCTGTGTGTGCTTCTTCAAGAAGGTCATTCCTGTTACCTCTTCCCCAATTCAAGAATGTTTATCTGACTGCACTTTATCCCATCACTGTTTGTTTGTCACCTTGGTGAGAAGAAAAACGTCTATCAAATTTAACTTGTTTTTGTATCTGGCCCCTTTTTTTACCCTGTCACTGTCAACATTACAGATGAACCCTGTTATCCAGACCACAATTTTATCCTTCATTTTATCCTTCTGTAAACCTCTTTACTTTGTAAAGACTGGTTTTGGTTGTGTAGTATTTAATCACAATAGGTCTCAGTATGAAATGACCCTGTGGATTACTATCCTCTCGTTCTGTGTGCTAAATACAGACGCAGTGTTGGAGATAGGGGTGCGTCAGGCGAGTTGTAACCCTGACAAAAATGGAGTGGAACAAGAGGATGACATTTCTACAGGGACATTTCATATGGAGACCCAGTGCAAGTTAATACTACACAACCAAAACCATTTCTATTTGTCTTCTTCCTCCCTAAGCTTTTGTCTGTGACCCTAGTGCATATTTATAAATAATGCATTAATTGTTGTAATTATTGTAAGGGACTTTAAATAGGAGCTGTTAGACATTGTGAGGATGTCCATTTTCAGGTTACTACTAACCTCAGGACAATGGTGTCAACACTATGGTAAGAATGATTTTCAGTTGAAAGGACCGTTGAATGAGAAGTTACTTAAGTAGATGAATGAGAAAGAATTTACATTTTTAATTTAAACTTTTTGAGTTTTGAAGTGTTTTATTTGTCAGTTCAAACCCTGTCCCTTTCGCAGCAACCTACCTATGCTATTCACTGTACTGATAACATGATTTAGCATACTTTTTATACATTTGTGAAGAAATTATGTGAATGTCTGAGGTAAGGTTTTAATGTGTGTATATTTTATTGCTGTAATTTACCATTGTGTATTCAGTTTGCTCATCAATTAACCACAAATAAATGTGAAGGATTTATAGGGACATTTTAAAGGCATTCACTGGATGCTGGTTTCTTTTCCTACTATTTGCTTTTAGCCTGGTCCCAGACCTGTTTGTGCTTTTGCCAACTCCATTATTTATTGTCAGTCTCAACATGATGGCACAAACAGACTGGCACTCAGGCTAATTTGTTCTGTCTTTCAGCACACAGTTTGTCATAAGTATTTCCAACAGGTGTGGTTTAAGCTGCTTCACTATTTAAGCCTTGAGACAATTAAGACATGGATTGTGTGCGTGTGTGTGTGCGCGCGCGCTGTTCAGAGGGTGAATGGGCAAGACAATATGTAAGTGACTGAACGGGTTATGGAAGGTTTTCCTAGTGTCTGGTTTACTCTATATAAAACCTTCAGTGAAGAGCAGTTCAAGGGATGTTGGCTTTTCTGAAGAAGGATCATGAAGTATTGTTTCATAACAGGAAGAAAAAAAATATAAATAGTTTTACTCGATAGGAGGAAATGACTATAAAGTTGAGTATGTGATGGGTACTGAGTGTACAGACCATTACACATTATGTGTGTATCTGACATCAATTTCCGTAGTACAGTTCACACTTGATGAAGATTACACAGCCATCTAGTGGAAATACGATGCAACACATCATTGCCTGTCACTTGCTGACCAAAATTGTTTTCATGACGGGGATTTCCTGGGGAAGAAATACCAAAGGGGGCTTTCCAACTGAGACAACAGCCAGACGAATAAGCGGCGGCTCCATTTTGCTCTTCCTATCTCGATTCTTTTAAAATATTTCCTTTAATTGTATGTTTTTACAATGTCAGCTACCGATAAAAATACTATAGCTGCCTATTTAAAAAACGGTGGAGTTCGGTCGTTTTCATTGTAAGCGGTTACCTTGTGGTGTTTGCGTTCATGAACGTGCCATTCACAGAAGCTCCATTTCTAACATTGTAGCTCCTGAAAAACGGCGTTGCATTGGCCACCGTTACAGATCTGATTCATGTAAGTATTGTTGCTAGCTGGGAAAGTTAACTATAATATCGTCCATGTTACAATGTGGGAACACAGCATGTAGTTATGTCTGTAAATAACATGCTGATTAGCCATACAGTGGTGTACCAAAGCAGGGAGCTAGCGAGGCTTCGAATTGGGTTGTGAGGTAATTTCAAATATCTATTGTAGTGTACTGAATTGCCTGCAAGATTTAGCCATCTAAACCATTGTGAAAATATTCTAAAAATGCATTATTCTACATAATCACCTTGCCATTTGACATGTCTCATTGTATTAGACCAATGCGTGTGTAATACATTAATTGCAGCTATGACAAATTAGTTGTCCAGTCAGTGCATGCAAAGTAATTTGCATAAAGGATTATTTGAGTATGGTGAACAGCCTCACACAAGGCACACAGTTAGTGTATTGGTCTATTGGGTACAAAATACATTTATTTGTATTCAAATTATATTCTTAACATATGTCAATAATGCCTTTGAGACATGTCAAACAGTATGCCTGTATGCATATGACACATTATTTAACAGAAACTGTTTCATTTTTGATTGACCAGATCTAAGATCACTGAAAAAGCATGATTCTCTATTCTCGGAAGATTCAGCTGTTTGGATGTCTGTTCACACAGTCGACACATGTTCTATTGCTTTTAGGTTAAAGGAGGCTATAGAATTATACGTGGGCAATTCCATGTAACGGAATTCTGCTGAGACTCAGATTTTTCACTTCAAAATGTATACCAAACAAACAACATTGACTTAAATGTTTAACTAATCATAGAACTCTATGCACAATAACTACTTTTTACAGTGAAACGTTTTCAGTGGAAATAGTAGTTTACGAAAAAAAACATTTACAGGAAGAACTGTGCAGATACACATTTTTGTAACAGAAAAAAACGGAGGGAGATTTTACTGTAGTTCTCTTACTAAACTTTGTATCTGCACAGTTTTTCCAGTAACTGATTAATTGACTGTAAATTGTTCAAAGTAGCCATTGTGCATAGACTTGTATGGTTTGTTAAACTTTGAAATCCATAGTTTTTGTTTGGCATACATTTTAAAGTAATAAAGTGAGTCTCAGCCTAATTCAGTAACTGTGGAATTGCCCATGTTCAATGACCGGTCAGTCACAGAAATCCCCTACATGTTGTTTTGTGATGTCATGATTTCTCGAGCAACATAACGAGACTTGGGAATGGAGAGGCTGACCTCTGTACCAATAATGTCTGTGTAGAATAGATAGTTGGTGCATTGCATGGCCATATGAGAGGATCTCACTGGAGAAACTATTACGTTTAACAGACTTCCCTCTACTTTTCTCCATCCACTCACTCTTAGACACAATGTATCTTGTCAACATCAAGCATATGACCAAGACTCGTCACCATTAAAGACTAGAATATTGGGCCTATTTTTCAAAAGATCTTGTTCAGTCTCCATGTAAATCAGTGAGTGTATTTAACAGGGGAAATACCCATTTATACATAATGCTCTGTGTTTCATCAGAAACCGATTTCCCGTAGAGGAAGAGAGACCTGATTAATCTCATCCTGGCCCAAATGTACTCGAGACAACTGTACTATATGCTTTGAGTTTGGCTATGCTCGTTATAATCTATCTACATTTCACATTTTTTGACAGCTTCTATTCAGCTGGGTCTAGAGTTTATGTAGGCCTACACCTGTGTGTGTGTGTGTGTGTGTGTGTGTGTGTGCGCAGTCAGTCAGTCAGTGGTGATAGACAGCGGTGAAACAGCATGTGGAAAAGCCCCTTACTATCACAGGAAGTCCCCTGAGAACCACAGGAACTGGTCAGCCAATAGCCTAGGCCTAATCCACTTGCTCATCCAGTGATAATGGGCTGATATGCTTTCAACGTTACAGTTAAAGTCATAAAAACTCATTTTTCAACCCCTCCACAGATTTCATGTTAACAAATTATAGTTTTGGCAAGTCAGTTAGGACATCTAGTTTGTGCATGACACAAGTAATTATTCCAACAATTGTTTACAGACAGATTATTTCACTTATAATTCACTATATCACAATTCCAGTGGGTCAGAAATGTACATACACTAAGTTGACTGTGCCTTTAAACATCTTGGAAAATTATGTCATGGCTTTAGAAGCTTCTGATAGGCTAATTGACATAATTTGGAGGTGTACCTGTGGATGTATTTCAAGGCCTACCTTCAAACTCAATGCCTCTTTGCTCGACATATTGGGAAAATCAAAGGAAATCAGCCAAGACCTCAGAAAATAATTGTAGACCTCCACAAGTCTGGTTCATCCTTGGGAGTAATTTCGAAACGCCTGAAGTTACCACGTTCATCTGTACAAACAATAGTACGCAAGTATAAACACCATGGAACAATGCAGCTGTCATACCGCTCAGGAAGGAGACGCGTTCTGTCTCCTAGAGATGAACGTACTTTGGTGTGAAAAGTGCAGATCAATTCCAGAACAACAGCAAAGGACCATGTGAAGATGCTGGAGGAAACGGGTACAAAAGTATCTATATACACAGTAAAACAAATCCTATATCGACAGCCTGAAAGGCCGCTCAGCAAGGACGAAGCCACTGCTTCAAAACGGCCATAAAAAAGCCAGACTACGGCTTGCAACTGCACATGGGAACAAATATCATACTTTTTGGAGAAATGTCCTCTGGTCTGATTAAACAAAAATAGAGCTGTTTGGCCATAATGACCATCGTTATGTTTGGAGGAAAAAGGGGGAGGCTTGCAAGCCGTGGAACACCATCCCAACGTGAAGCACAGGGGTGGCAGCATCATGTTGTGGGGGTGCTTTGCTGCAGGAGGGACTGGTGCACTTCACAAAATAGATGACATCATGAGGAAGGAAAATTATGTGGATATATTGAAGCAACATCTCAAGACATCAGTCAGGAAAGCTTGGTCTCAAATGGGTCTTCCAAATGGACAATGACCCCAAGCATACTTCCAAAGTTGTGGCAAAATGGCTTAATGACAACAAAGTCAAGGTATTGAAGTGACCATCACAAAGCCCTGACCTCAATCCTATAGAACATTTGTGGGCAGAACTGAAAAAGCGTTTGCGAGCAAGGAGACCTACGAACCTGACTCAGTTACACCAGTTCTGTCAGGAGGAATGGGCCAAAATTCACCCAACTTATTGTCGGGAAGCTTGTGGAAGGCTACCTGAAACGTTTGACCCAACAATTTAAAGGCAATGCTACCAAATACTAATTGAGTGTATGTAAACTTCTGACCCACTGGGAATGTGATGAAAGAAATAAAAGCTGAAATATATCTTTCTCTCTATTATTATTTTGACATTTCACATTCTTAAAATAAAGTGGTGATCCTAACTGACCTAAGACAGGGAATTTTTACTAGGATTAAATTTCAGGAATTGTGAAAAACTGAGTTGAAATGTATTTGGCTAAGGTGTATGTAAACTTCTGACTTCAACTGTACATGTTAGAAGAATGTTCTACTTACATGTTAGATAGAAGAATGTTCAACATACAGTGCATTTGGAAAGTATTCAGACCCCTTCCCTTTTTCCACATTTTGTTACGTTACATCCTTATTCTAAAATTGAATAAATATTTTTTTCCTCATCAATCTACACACAATACCCCATAATGACAAAGCAAAAACAGGTTTTTAGACATTTGTTAAAACAGGTTTTTGCTTTGACATTATGGTATTGTATGGCTGTAACATAACAAAATATGAAAAAAGTCAAGAGGTCTGAATACTTTCCAAATGCACTGTACATGATGGAAGACCAGCTACATTTTTAGTAGAACCTTACATATTCTCTGATCAGTTAGAGGTTGGATGTTCAGTGGATGATGCTGTCTTTTAGGATGGTGTATGCTGTGATTTGGGTTGGATGTTCTAGCCTAGATGGTTGCCCTCCTGTTGCTTGCCCTCGGAAAATGAATACTGTGTTGGCAGGGTCAGTCTTGATTAGGCTGTCCTGTCCTGCATTAAAGTTGGGCCATAAATTGCTTGAATTTATGCAATAACTTTAAATCACTAAGGTTTGTTCGTAAATTCAATCTGGAGTGCCATTGTGTGCTCTGGGCGTCCGTAAATTCAGAGCGTTGTCAGATTGTCTGTTCGTGAATTCAGAGCATTTCGCTCTGGGAGTGTTTAGAGCGCACACTGGACAGTGACCGAGGAGTAGGGTTGATCCGAGCGTTCTGGCCTCACAAACAGCAGTCAAGCACCCAAGCTAACTGGCTAACGTTGGCTAGCTTGCTAGCTACTTCCAGACACAAATGCTCACTGCTCACTGACCATTTTACTTGCCCTAGCTGAGCTGGTTGGGCTGTTTTCATGTTATCCAGAGCATTGGTGACTAGCTTCTTTGCCAACGTTTACCGACACTGGCCATATTGAACGGGTGTTGAGTGTTTGTAAATTCATCAGTTATTCTGCACTCTGGCACACAGACGAGAGTGCTTTGAAATCAGAGTAGATGGCCAGAGTGAATTTACGAATGCACCCATAGATTGATCAGTTTATAACACTGTTGTTCTTTTTTATCCTTTTTTTTAATCCTTTACTAATACTACTATTACAATAGTTTGATTGTAGCCATCAACTGTCCCATTAACAATATTAGCAAACTTATTTCATTTCAAACTTCACGTTTATCTAGTATAGGCTACTTATCTTAATAAACGATCTCAGCAAAATGCCTGTGGTAAGTGTTCGGTATGGTTGGTGACTAACTTTTGGTTTATCGTCACAGGTCTACTTTTGAATTTGCTCTATTCCAGTCCCAGGCCTTCCTGCTTGTGCACTGCACTCTGCTCCGAGTCAGAGCGGGGATAAAATTAGCCCCAGTTAACTATGTCTGTTATGAAGGGGTTTCCCAAGGTTCAGCCTAAGAGTCAGGAGCTGTTGATGTGGCAATGAATGCTCAGCATTAACACAAACACACACATCCTCCGCTGAAACACCATGGTCCCACTCCAAGACCATGTAACATAAGACGATTGTATCTTCCTTTTTTATGAAATGCATTTTTATTTAACATCTCTCCCCTCCTGTCTTTCTCCCTCCCCAGGTCATGTCAGCAGGGAGGAATGCGGACCTGCGGGAGCTGCAGATCCCCCTCCAGCATCGCTCTCCCTCACTGGCTGCTCTCTCTCTGGCCCAGCGCCCCTGGCCCAGCGACCCCGAGGCAGGCTTCTTACCTCAGCACGGGGGTTTCTGGGACCACTTCATAGCCACCCCAGAGCCCAAATACTGCTGCGAGGCCTGCAGGCTAGTGCTCTGCAACCCCAGGCAGACAGAGTGTGGACACCGCTTCTGTGAAACCTGCATCTCCGAGCAGCTAAGGTGAGGACTGAGGACAAGAGATTTCAGTTTCATGATGAGTGTGAGAGTGAAGGGATGTGTTTTCTTTTGAGGAAATTACAAGAATGTCTTTTTGTCAGTGTGTTTGATATGTCAGCTGTTTTCTGGTAATGTGGGTTGTCATGATTGTGTGATGATTATGATTGAGAAATAACGATGTCATTGGCCACATGTTGCTAAAAGGAGGATTTGATTGGACATGAGTTAATTAAGTAATAAGGCCCAAGGGGGTGTGGTATATGGCCAATATACCTTGACAAACCCCTGAGGTGCCTTATTACCAACGTAATTAGAATAGTAAAAAATACATGTTTTCTCATACCCGTGGTATAAGGTCTGATATACCACGACTGTCGGCCAATCAGCATTCAGGGCTCAAACCACCCAGTTTATAATGATTTATTTATCACTCCGCATGACTCATTATCGTATAAATGCACCTAAATGTCTTGTCTTCTTTACAGCAAATCGAATCCAGTATGTCCAGCAGATATGGAGCCGCTGTTCAAAGACAAGGTAAGACATTGTGAATGATTTGCATCACTGTCACCATCCTTATATGATACCCATGCTAAACAGCCCTATTCCTTTTCTAAATGGCCCTGGACATAATCACAGCGTGTCTCCTCACAGTAGCCGTTGTGTTTTCTGTCAGATCTTCCGTGACGTGTGCTGCCATAGAGAGATCATGGCTCTGAGAGTGTACTGCAGGAGTGAGAAGAATGGCTGTAAGGAGCAGATGAGTCTACAGCAGGTCATGGTAAGTGTCTGACTGACTGAGGGAAATTGAAAAAGTCCCATTGTTACACAGTCATTATCTACAATTATTATCTACAATCTACAATTCTCCCTGATTTCAGTCAAATTGGTTGAATGTTTCCTGTTGAAACTGTAATGACTATACAAATGCGATCTTATTTATAGTACTTAATAATAGGCTACGTTTTCTTTACCCCAAATTTTCTCCCAGGATCATCTGAATGTGTGTCCATATTTTGAGGTGCCATGCCCTTTGGGAAAGTGCAAAGAGAAGATGATGCGCAAAGACATTCCTGAACACTTGAGTTGGAAATGTAAACACAGGGAGACCACCTGTGAATTCTGCATGCACAAGATGGCCATGACTGAATTACAGGTAACTAGAACAACTTCTTGAGTTGGGCCAATGCTCACCGAACCTGCACCTAAAATTAGTACTGGCACATATTTTAGTCCACCTTAAAAAGCAATTCCACCACTTTTCAACCACATATTCATTATCTCCAGCACCGTACCAGTGTCTACATAGATATGTGGGAGGTTATTTACTATGTGTTTCTATGATCTGTGGTTAAGAAGATAAGAAGAAACGTTCTAAGGTTCCAGAGGGAGGGTATTTACTTTCTCCTCACGTCACCGCAAATCTCATAGGGTGTCTCAATATGCATACTACCATGCTCCACACTCTCATGCTCCGAGTGCATTCTCTCTATGTTCTTGTGAGGACGAGAGAGTGGAGAATGCATAAAACATTACATTTGAGAAACACTCGCACTCCCCCTACTGTCTTACCTCACGCTGCACCTCCCCATTCACTAAACCTTCTTCCAGCCAGGACAATGGTAACAATAGACAAAACCAAATCTACACAAAGCAAACATTTTACTTCATAATTATCAGCTAGATATGTGAATTGTAATAATTTAGCTAACCAGATAGTATAACAGGCAAAAAGGACCTAAAACAAATATTATGTCTGTTCTTTGTGGCTATCTAGCTAGGTAGCAAACAGTAGTAGCTAGCCAGTTAGCCCTATTGACTTATTATGGGCTTGCGGTCTACGATACTTAGGCAGGTAAACATGACAAAATTAACACAGTATGTGTTTATTAACATATCAAGATAAAATATTGTAGTCAGGCAACGGTTCATTAGAAGTCAGAGTGTATTTTCTCTCGCCTCAGCTCAAATAATGTCTACCATGCTTCAAAATATGTACACACGGTGTAGGCATTCGAGAAGTGCCCTGCGTGCTCCGTTTCACATACTTTGATTTGGACTCATACTCCGACCCTCCCATGCTCTGAGCACGGTAGTATGCTATTTGAGAAACACCAATAGTGTTTGTAAATCACTGTTTTTAAAATGTTTTAACTTTTGATGATGTCATTGGGTGACTTTATATTTTTATTCTACAAAACGTAGAAATGTGCAGTTTTCACATATAGTATGTAGACACTGGTATTGTGCTGGAGGTAATGAAAATCAGGTTGAAAAGTGGTGGAATTTCCCTTTAAGCACTGACTACAACAACACTGAATATTTACTGTTTACTGTACTGGGTGTATTGTCCCTGTATTTGCTTTCCATAGGGCTAATTACTCTTTACTAATAAAGTGTTACATTTTTCAGAAACACAAAGACACCGTTTGTCCTTCATTTCCGGTGGCCTGCCCCAATCATTGTACTTTTCCCTCCATCATACGGAGCGAGGTAAGGAGTGTATTTTAATGTTTGTAGTATCAAATGTATTAATGCAAAGGCAGTGTGGGCATCTTTTCTCTTATCATCAGATGGATAAACATAGTTTTAGATATTGTGATACAATGGCTGCCCATTTCATTGAGACCACATTGTAATGCAAATGCTTGGTATAGAAGGAAGTTTTTGAACCTAAATGTGTTTCTGCTCTCAGCTGACAAGTCATCAACATGAGTGCCCCAAGGCTCAGGTCAGCTGTTCCTTTATTGAGTTTGGATGCAATTTCAAGGTCAGTCTTCATGTTACTATGACTGTTAAAGGTGGTGTTAATAATATGTTTAATATAAGTTGTAATATCATGGCCACTGTGAACTCCTTATGAGGTCTCTCCTACTCTGTTGTCCGGCTATTGTCCCAGTGAACTACAACTCATACAGTAGTTTAAATGTGTTACTGATATGATATTTTCCCTGATATTCCTCTTTAGGGTCTCAACCAAGACATGAGGGACCATGAATCTAGCTATGCCTCTGAACACCTGCGGTTGATGGCAACCAGGAACACTACACTGGAGGCCAAGGTAATCAACTCTACTTTGTTCTTTATAACAATTTGCCCTGGGTACCATTTAAAGGAAAGATGTATAAAGTCAACATAATGAAAATTCACCAGCATCAAGACCAACTTTTATTTCACTCCATATGCAAGGTATACAGTGTATAAATATGTTGCCTGTTGTACTTGTTTTGACTCATGATCTAAATTTGAGTATGTGATCTTATATGTTACACATAACACATTCTAACTAAATGTATTTTGACAAGTACCCAAAAATAATAAATTGGGAGAAATTATACTGAATATTCTACCACAACTAACTTGTTAACAACCAACTAATCATAGGCCTGAATGGTTACTGTAGTTCAGGGTAATGAAAGCAGGAATAAGAATGTTTCCCACCCGTCTAGGTGGAGGATGTTAAAGGAGAGCTTCTGGAGCGGTACAAGGTTCTGCCAGGCCTAAGCAGCCGTCTGTCTGAAATAGAGTCTCAGTACGAGGAGATGAGGGAGAATAACAGACAGCTGGAGCAGAAGCTCACTACCATGCAGGTAAATGAAAAGGTTGAAGTACACTGAGTGTACAAAGCATTATGGGAGTTGAACCCCCTTTTGCCCTCAGAACAGCCTCAATTCGTCGGGGCATGGACTCTACAAATCATCTACACTGATTGTATGCGTGTGTTTGTGGACGGTTTCTCCATGTAGAACTTGATGAGTTCCCACTCTGAGAAGCTTTTGGAGATGGAGCTGGAGCTGAGGTCTCTGAGGACGATCCGAGATGAGGTGGAGACACTCCGAGGCACCATGGAGAGCATTCGTTCCAGGGTCGCAACGCTAGAGGGAGGACGGGGTGGGTCCAACCCAGCCACACACACACTAGGTGAGTTACCCTGAATGCTCTCTCTCTCTCTCTCTCTCTCGCACTCTCTGTCTCGATCTCTCTCTGTCTTCCTTTGTCTATCTCTCTCTCTGTCTCTCTAGCTCTCTTGTCTCTACCTCTGTGTCTCTGCCTCTCTCTCAACCCTTGTCTTGGGAATTATGTTGTTCTTTGCTACGTCACTGTCAGTAAAACCTGTATAACTCTTTTAGGAGTTGCTCAGAATGAGTGTAGTGTGATTTTGGACCAATTTGATATGCTCAAAGTCTGAAGCTACATTATGAGCAAAGCAGTGATTGAAAAAAACAGTGCTTTTATGGCCTGACAATGTAAGCAGCGAGAAGTCCAGAGTGGTGCAAACATACAGGACTCTTATTCCATTGGCTTGCTATTGTTTCTCTGCAGGTTCTTTAGAGACACAGCTCTCCCGTCAGGACGACATGCTGAGTGTCCACGAGATCCGTCTGGCCGACATGGACCTGCGCTTCCAGGTCCTAGAGACGGCCTCCTTCAACGGGACGCTCATCTGGAAGATCCGTGACTACAAGCGGCGGAAACAAGAAGCCGTGGTTTCAAAGACCCTGTCTCTCTACAGCCAGCCTTTTTACACTGGCTACTTTGGCTACAAGATGTGTGCCCGGGTCTACCTGAACGGAGACGGCATGGGGAAAGGAACCCACCTGTCTCTGTTCTTTGTTGTGATGCGTGGCGAGTACGATGCCCTGCTACTCTGGCCCTTTAAACAGAAGGTGACTCTGATGTTGATGGACCAGGGCCCAGCCAGGAAGCACCTAGGAGATGCCTTCAAACCAGACCCCAACAGCAGCAGCTTCAGACGACCCACGGCAGAGATGAATATAGCCTCGGGCTGCCCGCTGTTCGTGGCCCAGACTGTGCTAGAGAACGCTACTTACATCAAGGACGATACCATCTTCATTAAGGTCACAGTGGACACATCTGACCTCCCTGACCCCTGACCCTTGACCTCTGGTCTGTAGAGAACAGCAGATGTATCCGGATCAGGGTGCCCTTTTGTGAAAGAGATGACAAAAGATGGAATGGAGAGCAAAAAGAAGGATGTAGAACAAGAAAAGAACAGAAAAGTTAGAGTAAGGTTTCTTTGCAGATCTCAAGGTGCAGCCTAAGCCTGCAGAAAGAGCTGGGGTGGACCTCAGAGCAGTGGCCTTTGGTGCCTGTGTTGCTCACCAGAGAGGTGAGAGAAGGAAAGGGTTATTATTCAACCAGGGAGGCATGTCACCAGTGGCAACCAGGCTGAATGTTAAAAAGCCTAAAGAATGCCTATATTACTCACAGCAAGGAGAGGTATAAATGGCGATGGATAGTGGATCATTCTACCCCAATTTATCAGGATGTAACCATCATCAAACTACATGGACCCAGTATGTATGTATTTATGGCAATCTGCCAAAACAAAAAATCATATAGAATGGAGATAGTGAATATATTTAATTAGACATTAATAATTTCTGCCTTGAAGAACGTGAGTGGGACAGTGCATCATCCAACACAAATCGAGGTGCGTAGATAGTTGTGCACAGCATACAGTGGGGAGAACATGTATTTGATACACTGCCGATTTTGCAGGTTTTCCCACTTACAAAGCATCTAGAAGTCTGTAATTTTTATCATAGGTACTCTTCAACTGTGAGTGACGGAATCTAAAACAAAAATCCAGAAAATCACATTGTATGATTTTTAAATAATTAATTTGCATTCTATTGCATGACATAAGTATTTGATACATCAGAAAAGCAGAACTTAATATTTGGTACAGAAACCTTTGTTTGCAATTACAGAGATCATACGTTTCCTGTAGTTCTTGACCAGGTTTGCACACACTGCAGCAGGGATTTTGGCCCACTCCTCCATACAGACCTTCTCCAGATCCTTCAGGTTTCGGAGCTGTCGCTGGGCAATACAGACTTTCAGCTCCCTCCAAAGATTTTCTATTGGGTTCAGGTCTGGAGACTGGCTAGGCCACTCCAGGACCTTGAGATGCTTCTTACGGAGCCACTCCTTAGTTGCCCTGGCTGTGTGTTTCAGGTCGTTGTCATGCTGGAAGACCCAGCCACGACCCATCTTCAATGCTCTTACTGAGGGAAGGAGGTTGTTGGCCAAGATCTCGCGATACATGGCCCCATCCATCCTCCCCTCAATACGGTGCAGTCGTCCTGTCCCCTTTGCAGAAAAGCATCCCCAAAGAATGATGTTTCCACCTCCATGCTTCACGGTTGGGATGGTGTTCTTGGGGTTGTACTCATCCTTCTTCTTCCTCCAAACACGGCGAGTGGAGTTTAGACCAAAAAGCTCTATTTTTGTCTCATCAGACCACATGACCTTCTCCCATTCCTCCTCTGGATCATCCAGATGGTCATTGGCAAACTTCAGACGGGCCTGGACATGCGCTGGCTTGAGCACGTGTTCTGCGTGTTGCGTGTTCTGCAGGATTTTAATCCATGACGGCGTAGTGTGTTACTAATGGTTTTCTTCGAGAATGTGGTCCCAGCTCTCTTCAGGTCATTGACCAGGTCCTGCTGTGTAGTTCTGGGCTGATCCCTCACCTTCCTCATGATCATTGATGCCCCACGAGGTGAGATCTTGCATGGTGCCCCAGACCGAGGGAGATTGACCGTCATCTTGAACATCTTCCATTTTCTAATAATTGCGCCAACAGTTGTTGCCTTCTCACCAAGCTGCTTGCCTATTGTCCTGTAGCCCATCCCAGCCTTGTGCAGGTCTACAATTTTATCCCTGATGTCCTTACACAGCTCTTTGGTCTTGGCCATTGTGGAGAGGTTGGAGTCTGTTTGATTGAGTGTGTGGACAGGTGTCTTTTATACAGGTAATGAGTTCAAACAGGTGCAGTTAATACAGGTAATGAGTGGAGAACAGGAGGGCTCCTTAAAGAAAAACTAACAGGTCTGTGAGAGCCGGAATTCTTACTGGTTGATAGGTGATCAAATACTTATGTCATGCAATAAAATGCAAATTAATTATTTAAAAATCATACAATGTGATTTTCTGGATTTTTAGATTCCGTCTCTCACAGTTGAAGTGTACCTATGATAAAAATTACAGACCTCTACATGCTTTGTAAGTAGGAAAACCTGCAAAATCTGCAGTGTATCAAATACTTGTTCTCCCCACTGTACCTATCTTCTGTAATATCAAATATCTCTAAGGAGAACTCAGACTTGACTTTGATGAAAAATGACTAAATTGAAGCCAGAAGAGGCAATCCCACATGACATGTTGAATAAGGAGATACAATACAAAATATGGTTGTGTAGGTTCTTTGCATTGATAGTGAAGTTTGGTTGTATTATTGCATTGTTAAAGTACAGAATGCAACGTACAGTATGTATGTATCTAGTCTTGTGATTGTGTTGGAGAACGATGTTGATTGCAAAGCTTTTAATAACAGGCGTTGTGTAACTAGTAGGGTGTGTCTCTTATTTCAGATTTGGTTTTAGTGGACCTGGTCTATGTCTGAAATGGCATCCTATTACCTATGTAGCACACTACTTTTAACCAGAGCTGGACAACAGTAGTGTGCTATATAGGGATTTGGGTGCCATCTCAGGCACAGACAAAGATGGCACAAAGGAATGGATGCACACTGGTACAGCAATGCCACCCTCTCGCGGAGTTAAGAATAGCCTTTCATTTTGAAGATCTATAAAGATCTGTAAATTACTTCTATACTGCTTTTTGTACCTTACCTTACACATTGTTTTGTAATGTTCAGAACAGATGCTGTGCATCATAATATTTTTTTGTAACAGTTGGGAAAACAAAATGCCTCATTAAAACTCCAACCATGTTGATTGAACTTAGACATAAAGTGACACAGTGACTTGTTTTCATGATGGTTGGTGGAGAATGTTATTTGCACAAGTTATGTTTGAATGTGTATTATTAAAATTGTTAAACAAAACTTTAATTTGTCTCTTTGCTTTGATGTTTGATTTCTGTGGAGGAGGAGAGCCGAAAGGAGATTTTTATTTTATTTATTTAACTAAGCAAGTCAGTTAAGAACACAATCTTATTTACAATGATGGCCTACCTACAGGGTCAGCCCCTGGAGCAAATTAGGGTTAAGTGCCTTTCTCAAGGACACAGACAGGTTTTTCACCTTGTCGGCTCAGGTATTAGAATCAGCAACCTTTCGGTTACTGGCCCAACGCTCTAACCGCTAGGCTACCTGCCGCCCTAAATGGGGATGGATTGGCCGCACCCTCTGAAAGGCCCCCTCCAACATCACCAGTAAATCTCTATCCCGGAACCCACAAGGGAAACGGAAAAGAAGGCACAAGAGAAACACCTGGAGGTGGGAGCTTGAAGAAGACACCAAAAGATCAGGCATGGGATGGAACAATACTGAGAAGACAGCGCAGAACAGAGTGCAATGGAGAGGAGTCGTCGATGGCCTATGCTCCCTGGGTAGCGATGGGCCTTAATAAATTGAAGTTAGGGTGAGAGATTATCCTGAATCCATTTATATGGCATAGGAAATTGGAGCTACACTTTTTCCTCTTTTGAATCAAGGAAAATATACAGTGATCACAAGTTTGGTTAATTTAAGTCTTGATACATTTATTTAGGGTTGGCTGTGGTGGGCCCTGCTGGACAAAAAAAAGTCTGCAGACTAGCTGTCCAGGATTTGGTGACCACTGCTTTCATAGGAAACAGTCCAACCGCAAACATGGGGAACCCCCCATGGTGCAGGTCTGTCTTCTCCTTCCCCTAGATGTCAGGATAGTACCGAATGATGGCCTACTACAATATGTTTTCCACCAAGGGCAGGTGCAACCACCAAGTGACATTTCAGGAGAACCTGGCAATGCGTAACAAGACGTGTATCCATCAGACTTGTTTAGTGAACTGTAGTGTTCAGGTTTTTGCAGATAGACATGTTATGTAGAGCTGACACAATTCCACATTCTGTATGTCATGTCTGATTAGGGTACATTCAGGTCATGTACAGTATATTCTCCACAATAAATGTGCATTCTAGCATTTCTGTAAAGTTGCACCCACCTGGCAACTATTAATGAATTTAATAATTAGCCAATGTTTTCATGTGCATACATATACATCATGTGGTTATGTGAAGGTATTGTAGGATTCCACATTTTTCTTTCTGACATCTGTGTCTAAGCAACATGCATGTAGCTGGGTGCCTAATTACAATATGTAATGTAGTACATGTATTTTCATTGTCACTTAATATGGATTCCATGGCGTCTGTATAAAATGGACAATATAAAAGTCCTGTCCTCCTTCAACATTATTATAAGCGAATTTAGGTTTTCTAAGTCTTCAATGCAAACTTGTATTGTCCATACAAGTTTGCAGTATAGAGTTGGAAAACTTTACTGCCCTTATGACAATGTCATTAAAATGTATATGTAGGCTTGGGCTAGAGTATTTTTCCCTGTGGAATATTCAGTCTCATGTCACTAGGTCATTCAAAGGAAGGGCGGTGCTGTTCAGGTAATGGAAAGCATAGAAGGAGAGGCGAAGCGAGAGGATTTACTCCGCCCAAATTCTGTTTACGTGAGAAGCCCTTTTTTTGTATGGAGGTGAATGAGAGGGTGTCGAATTATGTGAGGCTTATTTGATCGAATAGAAGTTTCGTAATGTTTAGGCTGTTACAAATGTACTGATTTAAGTTGATGCAGGTGGCATTCCGGTAACTTTGAGAAAAACAACTTGCTTGTGTCTGTTGTTCACACGCGTAGCCTATCTGCACTCTCATTGGCTAGAATGGTCCCATCTGATCTCGCATGTCTTCCATCTTTGAGTACATGTATTTCCATTGTTAGAGCTGTCATCCGAATGTCTTGACAAAATAATAATTAATCTTTGTACAGAGCCACTACTGTGGAGCGAACCACTGCACCGCTGTGAACTACCGCGCTGCTCAGAGGAGCTACTGTGAGAGAGCAGCCATCAAGCAGTGTTGAGAAAACAACAGTGGATTCTAGGTGCCACGTTTTTCAGTTGCCAAAGAACATATTTGATTCAAAGTAACTGCGTATTTTTGTTAGATATTCGGATACAAAGTAGCTTGTTGCGCAAACCTTGAAAGCTGTGGAAAATAAGGAAGTGAAACGTTAATTCTTGATTTGGGAACTTAGAAAAGGAGCATCATCATCATGTTCAGTTGGGTGAATAAGGATCAAGGAGGCAGAAACAAGGACGGCGAGATGTACCAAACTGTGACGGAAGGTCTTCAACAACTTTACACCAAAAAATTATTTCCATTGGAAGAAACCTATCTTTTCCATGATTTCCACTCACCGGCGTTGGAGGCAGCGGATTTTCAGAGCAAGCCAATGGTTCTACTGGTTGGACAGTATTCTACGGGGAAGACGACGTTCATAAGGTAGTGCATCCAGAAATCAGCAACAGTTATGCGTTCTCATTTTTGTGATAACTTTATTTTACATATGGTGCTCTCTGCCTGTCAGAAATTATTGAGTAGTTGAATAACCCCTAAGCAGTAGCCTACTTTGACAATTGTGAGCTGTCAAAATGGGGGTTAATTGCTGTCAAAATGTAAATGAGGAGATAACCACCAATGTAACCGGTTGTTGCCCCCCTGCAACCTAATGTAAACACAACTGTCTAGTGTTGCAAATGATCTAACATTATGTTAAGGTTGTAAACAGCTTGTTTCTAGTTTCTTTTTTTAAACCAATATTACATTTTCACATTCAATACAACATGAAACATCAGACTTCCCATATTCCTTAGATCAGTGTAAGGAGGTGCCACACCAACTGCTATTTAGAATGTTTTTTAATATCATGAGGTAGAAGCTTGGTTATAAACTGGGTGGTTCGAGCTCTGAATGCTGATTTGCTGACAGCCGTGGTATATCAGACCTACTATACCAGGGTATGACAAAACATTAATTTTTACTGCTCTAATTACGTTTGTACCCAGTTTATAATAGCAATATGGCACCTCGGGGGTTTGTGGTATATGGCTAATATTCCTTATTGCTTAAGTATAGAAGCAAAGTAGTATTAACTATCCAGTTTCCACCAACTGCTTTCCAGTTTCCACCATCAATATCAATGAGATATGTCTGGTGACCTGGGTCTTTTGTGCACCCCTGGAGTCTCTGAACAACCAACAATTATATGAGAGAAAGAATAGAACCATTACAGAATGGGTAAAACTGTCTAAAAAGCTCTGAATTTATGGCCATTTTAAGATCTTTCTCTTTGAATCATCAGGACAGGTGCAAAACATCAGTTTAATAACTTGGTGATCTGCAGGTTCTGCATCTCATCTTGCAGATCATGTGCACAGAAAAAAATATAGTTTCAAATTAATCAAATGTTTTTTTACTTGAACATTATTAAGTTGACCTTTTAAAAAAAAAAAAACTGTTTGAATGCCCACATTAACATACTGTATACTACATACTTAATGAATATATACTACATACTATAAGTACATTTTAGTATACTGTAAACGAACAGTATCCTTTCTGTTGCGCATACTAGCGCTACGCCTGTCTACCGGAAGTTGATTCTGTTGCTTTGCAACCTCTTGCTAGCTTGTTAGCATAACAAATTACTAGCTAGACATTTTTGTGTTGTAAATTCAATCTGGAGTGCCAGAGTGCGCTCTGGGCATTCTTAAATTCAAAGCGTTGTCAGATTGTCCATTCGTAAATTCTGAGCGTTTCCCCTCGGAGCGTTCAGAGCGCACACTGGCCGAGGAGTAGGGTTTATCCGAGCATTCTGACCATCACAACGGCACTGCAGTCAAGCACACAAGCTAACTGCCTAGCTACTTCCAGACACAAATGAGAGAACACCTCACTCTGACCATTTTACTCGCCATAGCAGAGCTGGTTAGGCTGTTTTCATGTTATCCAGAGCGAATTTATATCCATTGAGAACGCACAACAACTTTATACTACTTAGCTAAGAATGCTGTGAATAATCAAGTCAGTAAACATTGGGTAGTTAGTTAGATAGCATATAGTTAATATACTGGTAATTTCGATGTATTAGTAGCCAACTACGAGGTAGCTAGGTAACATACCGGTAGTACCTTCTGCTGTAATGATATGCTATGCGGTTCGTAAGGATAGCGTAGCCAACACATTATCAGCCAACAATGTGTAGCGTTATGCATTACTTCATAATTAGTTAAAGCAATGAATTGGTATCCGCTCTTGTCTGACTTTGGCTGCATATTTTCTTCAAATCTGAAAATGTGAAGCCACACCTTTTTTCTGAAGAATTGCATTATGGGCCCTAAAAGTATGGAATTAGTGCCCACTGCGTGTATACTTCATTTTGGCGAATGTAGTACGACATCCTGGAACTTTTGGCATGCTAACTCTAACCATACTATGACCAATAAGCATACTACATACTCAATTTACGTAACAAATAGTATGGTTAGTGCGGTTAGTATGAGTATTCAAACACAGTTTTAGTGTTAAATTGTACTGTTTATTCATAACTGATTTGATTTTTGCAGAGCTTGCAGAGTTACTTCATACAGGGATCCCATCCAATTTTAAGGAATTGAATAATGAATCATGGGAGTTCATCATAGCCTGGTTCCAGATATATTTGTGCTGTTTTGCCAACTTCTATGGTCATTGTTATGCCGAATGTGACGTGTTTGACAGCACAAACAGATTTGGGCCTAAACCAGGCTAGGGAGTTGAGGCCATTAATAGTAATCCTTAAAGACATGTCTTCTCCTCTGAGTGGATGTGGCCTTGGAAAGCTGGCATTCCTCTGTTTGAAGACCTTTGACACAGTGCCATCCTCTCACAGGAAGGGCTGAGGACCTATAGCATGGTCAGAACTCAGCAGGAAAACAACATGATGAGTTGCTCTGTTTTTTTTGGTCTTGGGGGGGGGCATATATCAAGCACTCTGCCAGCCTTTAAAGTGTCTAGCGTTGGCACTTGGCAGTTGAAAATGTGAGAATGTGCCATCCAGTTAGGCAGATGTCCAAGCACTCCCATAGTAGCAAAATATGTATGTGGTATTACTCAAATATGTGGTATTCACATTCATTTGCACATGCAAGTATTTTTTAGTCTTTCAGCTTGAAAAATGCAAAATGTTAGAATGTATACAGAGGCCTCGTACAAGTAGGCGTTGGCCTGGTGTTTGTGCAGATGTTTCATTTAGCATAGTGTGTTCTGCCAGAGAGCTTTGTAATCATGTTGGACCAAGGTGATGGATATTGCTGTTGTTATATTACCTAATCTTCACCAACCATTATGCCAAGTCCTATTGTCCATAGTAAAACATTATTTGGAGTGTTGTATTGTATTGATATGGTGTATCTAGTGTCTGGATGTATTGATATGAGGTATCTAGTGTCTGGATCTATTGCTGTAATGTATTGATGTGTGTATGCATTGCTGATTTCACAAAATATATTTCCATGGAAATGGTCAAAGGTATCACAAAACTGTGGTGGTACTACTCTGTTCTGTTTCAGGTACCTGCTGGATGTTTTACTACTCTGTTCTGTTTCAGGTACCTGCTGGATGTTTTACTACTCTGTTCTGTTCCAGATGCCTGCTGGATGTTTTACTACTCTGTTCTGTTCCAGATGCCTGCTGGATGTTTTACTACTCTGTTCTGTTTCAGGTGCCTGCTGGATGTTTTACTACTCTGTTCTGTTCCAGATGCCTGCTGGATGTTTTACTACTCTGTTCTGTTTCAGGTGCCTGCTGGATGTTTTACTACTCTGTTCTGTTTCAGGTGCCTGCTGGATGTTTTACTACTCTGTTCTGTTTCAGGTGCCTGCTGGATGTTTTACTACTCTGTTCTGTTTCAGGTGCCTGCTGGATGTTTTACTGCTCTGTTCTGTTCCAGATGCCTGCTGGATGTTTTACTACTCTGTTCTGTTCCAGGTACCTGCTGGAGCAGGACTTCCCAGGCATGCGGATTGGACCAGAGCCCACGACAGATGGCTTCATCGCTGTCATGTACGGGGAGAATGAGGGGGTTGTCCCTGGAAACGCTCTGGTGGTCGATCCCAAGAAACCCTTCCGTAAACTCAATGCCTTTGGAAACTCCTTCCTCAACAGGTAAAGTGGACAGTTTTTGTTTATTACGGTTACTACATTATTATGTAACAACAATATTGAAACCATAGTAATTACAGTATTACTACACAGGTATAAGCATAAAATCACATTATACATTTTAAAGGATCTCTGTGGGTGTAAGATCATCTCAATATCAAAGGTTACCCACATGGTGGTGTAATTATTAATGAATTGCGGGTGGCATGTGGAATTTTCCATGACCTAAAAAAAAGGCATCTGAGCCTTGGTAAAGGCTTGAGCAGAGATATGTTGAACTGTTCAGCTGATAACTCAAGATTAAGACGTTGTCTTAGATATGAGTATTGATTGATTCCATCATGTATTATGGGTTCATATGGTCATTTGTCTTATCCACATTTACCTCCCTCTCTCACTTTGGCCGAATAAATCTGATATTAGTGACACGGGGGCCCCGTTCATAATAACATATGTAATAAGTCATTCTTCATGTGAAGTGAGAACACATACTTGAAATTATATTTCTATTTCATGTTGTAGGCATTGTTTTGTTGAGTACATTCACCCAGGCATGCGTTCCTGCATGTAGTGCAACATAACATAGGCTTTTCCCTCCCTGTAGTTACAAGGATTGTTGATTTGTCCCATATATTCCCTGGAGTGATTTACAAAGAAGATCCAGTTGGTTTATGTAATCATGATTAAAAAAAGCTTAGAGGTTAGGCATTGTTTTGGTAGTTTGGTCCCATTGCTTCCTGTCAGCCCAGACGTTTGACATAGCTGTCATTTTCTTCCACTAACAGGTAGGAGGAAGCAGTGACTGTCACCTTTCGTTAGTTGTAGCGCACACTCTGTTGTTGGCTTGGCTGTCTGTTGTTGGCTTGGCTATCTGTTGTTGGCTTGGCTGTCTGTTGTTGGCTTGGCTGTCTGTTGTTGGCTTGGCTATCTGGTGTTGGCTTGGCTGTCTGTTGTTGGCTTGGCTGTCTGTTGTTGGCTTGGCTGTCTGTTGTTGGCTTGGCTGTCTGGTGTTGGCTTGGCTGTCTGGTGTTGGCTTGGCTGTCTGGTGTTGGCTTGGCTGTCTGGTGTTGGCTTGGCTGTCTGGTGTTGGCTTGGCTGTCTGTTGTTGGCTTGGCTGTATGTTGTTGGCTCAGTCAAGAATCTCTTGTAGATATAATTTTAGCCAAACAACTTGGCCCGAAGCATGTTTCCTTTTTCCAGATATTTATAATCCAGGGGAAATGGGTAAGTGCTTCAATGACAGTTGCCCAAGTTAAGGTCAAAGACATTCCTGACAGAACAGAGGACGTCTCCTCCTTTCCAGAGAACCTCCGACAAAGCTCATTGTTTCCAGGGGACGTTAATGTGCGTCACACAAGATGTCACTTGGAGTATGTTTTTTTCCCCCCACCCAACTGAAGTTATTTTACATGGATGAATTTATAGCCTTTAAATTGGAGCCACACCACATACACAGGCTGCATACTACATTATTTTTTCTATAAATCCTTCCTGCCAAAAACAATAGACATTGAGACAGGTATGGGCCTTGCTGCCAACCAGACAGATATACAGCTTTCATTAACACTATATTTTCATCAACCCATCAGATCATATCTGATTGAATGGTTGAATACTCAGCACTGTTCCTCCAAATCAAAAACATATCAAATTTAGAAAAAGCAACGGATGGGGCTAGAAAATAAAATAAAAAGTCTCAATATGTTTTGACAATATAAGTTAATCAGGGTGTTTTCTGGAGCTGGCCTTCATGTGTTTTCTTCTCTACTGTATTTTTAATACTAACGCTACTCTGTTATTTTCTTCTCTCCTCCTATTCCTGTAGGTTCATCTGCTCCCAGATGCCTAACCAGGTCCTCCAGGGCATTAGTATAATTGACACACCAGGAATCCTGTCTGGAGAGAAGCAACGCATTAGCCGAGGTCAGTAGCTAGCTATCAAGCTGAGATGTGACATTTACAGGGCGGCAGGTAGCCTAGCGGTTAGAGTGTTGGGCCAGTAACCGAAAGGTCGCTGGTTTGAATACCCGAGCCAACAAGGTGAAAAACCTTTCGATGTGTCCTTCAGCAAAACACTTAACACTAATTTGCTCCAGGGGCTGACCCTGTAGGTAGGCTGTCGTTGTAAATAATAATTACAAATATATTTTAAAAAATACAGGAGGAAGGCCTACACTGCCAAAACACTACAAGATGTAAACTTTGGCCACTCAGTGTTGCTTTTATTAACATCAACCACCCTTTTAAAACTATAAATCATCAAACTACCCAACTTGGAGAGTTATGGTGGTACTTTTCTTTAAGAAAGAATAGTAATATTGTTTGTGGTGGATCATGTATCAATTTAACAAGTCTATCCTTTTTTGCATACATTTTACAGATGCACATATTTCACATACTGAGATTTTTGTATTCTACAGTGCAGTAATGGTAAATGGATAGCTATCAAGTGTGTTTCAAGTGTCGAAGCGTGGGTTGTAGAGCTTTATTAAGTGTTTTGTGTAATTCACCAGATAGATAAGCAGCATGTTCATGCTTTCACTTATATCATACACAGTATTTCTCTGCCATGGACCTGTATAGTATAGTTAACCATGTACCATCCACCAATGTATAGTGTACATATTCAGCCATCCACCCATACTATGCAATGCATTTTTATAGCTTTTTTTTGCACTCCAGACTTCTTGTATTTTGATACTTTTTCATACCGCCGCTCTATGTATCGTGTATCTGTCTTTTGTGTATTTTCGTTCTGTCATGTTGCACCTGCCCTGTGTTTGTTTCGTAGCTGCTTGACAAAGAAATTTCCCATCGGGGATCAATAAAGTATCTATCTATCTATCTATCTATCTATCTATCTATCTATCTATCTATCTATCTATCTATCTATCTATCTATCTATCTATCTATCTATCTATCTAATGTCACGGTAAGCCAGCTGTGTGTCATAATTGTACCAATATTACATATAATAATATCATCACCATGAAGCACCAATGGCACAGCATGATGCAAACCCTACAGGGCTCTAGTTATGTTTTCTCCAGAATTGGAATCCAACAATGGCTTTCTAAGCCTCAACTGGAAACCCTGAGATATTAAGTCATACCGGAGTCCTCATTAGCAGCCCCACTCAAATTTCCTCCATCTTGAGGAAACGATGGTAACCTCAACCCTGTTTTAGATATTAGGGTAATCATGTGCTGCCCAGTTCTCACTTTCTTTTCCTCTTTTTGAAAAACCCAAGGTTTGAAAAGCTACAAATAAAAACAATGTGTTCTGTCTTATGTAAGTATCGTTTTTCTTTGTAGCTTTTCAGATCAGAAACCTTGGGTTTTTCAAAAATAGGAAAAGAAAGTGAGAACTGACGCGTGCAATTACAGAAGTGCTAGGACCTTGTTGTTATAGCAGTATAGAGAATAGGGTGCCATTTGGGACGCATACCATGGGCATTCTTCTACATCTGTTCCTGCTTTTCTCTCTGTGTACAGCAGAGGTTACAGTCCTCAAGCCCTAGCCATTTAAACATTATTTCAATGACTCATAGCATCATGACATCAGTAGTTTTCATGTTGAGTTATATTGTACATTTGTACACAGAGTAGGCCTTTAATATGATCAATAACGTCATGGCCAAGTGATATAATTCATGACCACTGGACTTGAAGAACTCGAGTAGTTGTCATCAAAATGGTGTTGATATCTTTCCAAGTTCCAATTGATTAAAATTAGTCATGCAGATGAAGTTTGTTTCATGAGTGTCCTTCAGGCTACTATACCGATGTCCGCTGTGACCTCTCTCAGGTCATTACAGCATTGACTGTTCCCACACTCTCCTCTCTCTCAGAGCTCCTCCTAGCTAAATGACTTAACCCAGTCTGGCTGCTCACATTCTTTATAGCCTTGTAATCCCTGCCATTGTTTGTGATGATGAGAATGGCGCTTTAATGGATAGTTGCCGTTTTACGGCCTCCTGACTTTTTCTTGTTTCCGCCGTCGTTTCCTATCACTAGACATCAGAACAGCGACCACTAACCTCAATTTGGATGAAGATTTCGATTTCAACGAGTCGGAGGTGATGGACATACTGCTGACCCCGGACCAGGCCCTAACAGAGGTCGACGTGCAGGCACCCTGACAAAACTACGATATATCGCCGAGTACATAAACCACCTTTACCCTCCGTTCTATTGGCAAACGTACAATCACTGGAGAACAAAGAGTTTTCATCAATGTTTTTCATAGCTGTCTATTTATCACCACAAACCGATGCTGGCACTAAGACTGCACTCAACGAGCTGTATAGGGCCATAAGAAAATGCTGTCTTATCTAATTTCTACCAGCATGTCACCTGTGCAACTAGAGGCAAAACAAACTATAGATCACCTTTACTCCACACAGAATGCATACAAAGCTCTCCCTCGCCCTCCGTTAGGCAAATCTGTCCATAACTCTATCCTCATTATTCCTGCTTATAAGCTAAAACTCAAACAGGAAGTACCAGTGTCACGCTCACTACCGAAGTGGTCCGATGAAGCGGATGCTAAGCTACAGGGCTGTTTCGCTAGCACAGACTGGCTTGGCTGTCTGTTGTTGGCTTGACTGTCTGTTGTTGGCTTGGCTGTCTGTTGTTGGCTTGGCTGTCTGTTGTTGGCTCAGTCAAGAATCTCTCGTAGAAATTATATTTCTATTTCATGTTGTAGGCACAGACTGGAATATGTTCTGGGATTCATCCGATGGCTTTGAGGAATTTACCACATTAGTCACTGGCTTCATTAACCTTTGACTGCAGTGGGATAATTCTCAGCGTCACACAGAGGGATTCTTGGTAGTCTTAAACAAATCTACTTTGAAACAAAAGTCTACACCTCACACACATGGTTATGGGCAAAATAAAAAGTAGACACCTGTACCTTCAATTATAGAGTTAAAATGTATACAATTTTGAGTTTGCATCCAAAATTTGCACTTTACATACATCACAGACGGAAATATAACAAAACTGTTTGTTGGATGTGGCAGGGCTTGTAAACTATCATGGATTACAAAGGGAAAACCAGAAGCAAGCTTCCCAGTGACGCAAGCCTACCAGATGAGCTAAATGCCTTCTATGCTCGCTTCGAGGCAGGCAACACTGAGCCATGCATGAGAGCACCAGCTGTTCCGGATGACTGTGTAATCACGCTCTGATTACCAGGTTGTGTACTCAGAGCATGCACTAACCAGCTGGCAAGTGACCACCATTGTCCCTGTGTCCAAGAACGCCAAGGTAACATGCCTAAATGGCTATCTCCCTGTAGCACTTGCATGCTTTGAAAAGCTGGTCATGGCGTCATCTCAGACTCCCTGGACCCACTCCAATTCACATACCGCCCCAACAGATCCACAGATGACGCAATTTCTATTGCTTTCCACACTACTCTTTCCCACCTGGACAAGAGGAACACCTATGTGAGAATGCTGTTCATTGACTACAGCTCAGCGTTTAAAACCATAGTGCCCTGCAAGCTCATCACGAAGCTAAGGACCCTGGGACTGAACACCTCCCTCTGCAACCGATTCCTGGACTTTCTGGCGGGCCGCCCCCAGGTGGTGAGGGTAGGCAACAACACATCTGCCACGCTGACCCTCAACACGGTGGCCCTTCAGGAGTGCGTGCTTAGTCCCCTCCTGTACTCCCTGTTCACCCACATCTGGCCTCGCACGACACCACACCATTAAGTTTGTAGACGACACGGCGGTGATAGGCCTGATCACCAACGATGTTGAGACGGCCTATAGGGAGGAGGTCAGAGACCTGGCAGTGTGGTGCCTGGACAACAACCTCTCCTTCAACGTCAGCAAGACAAAGAAGCTGATCATGGACTACAGGAAACGGAGGGCCTAGCTAGTCCGCATTCACATTGACTGTGCTGTAGTGGAGCGGGTCGAGAGCTTCAAGTTCCTAAGTGTCCACATCACTAAGGATCTATCACGGTCCACACACAACAACACAGTTGTGAAGAGGGCACAACAATGCCTTTTCCCCCTCAGGAGGCTGAAAAGATTTGGCATGGGCCCTCAGTTCTACAGCTGCACCATTGAGAGCATCTTGATGACAATTCTTTTCAAATTTATTGAAAATTATATACATAAATATGTAATTGACATACGTATTCTCACCCCTGAGTCAATACTTTGTAGAAGCACCTTTGTCGGCGATCACAGCTTTGAGTCGTCTTTGGTATGTCTGTGTCAGCTTTGCATATCTGGATTTGGGGATTTTCTCCCATTCTTCCCTGCAGATTTTCTCAAGTGGTGAACACCAACCTTCAAGTCTTTCCACAGACTTTCAATGGGATTCAAGTCTGGGCTTTGTCTGGGCTTTCACATTCTTTGGAAGCTTTGGAAGGACTTTCACATTCTTGTTCTGTATGCTTGGGGTCATTGTCCAGCTGGAACGTAAATCTTTGCCCCCAGTCTGAGGTCATTTGCACTTTGAAGCAGGTTCTTATCAAGGATTTGCCTGTATTTGGCTCCATTCATTGGTCCCTCAATCCTTACCAGTCTCCCAGTCACTGCTGCTGAAAGCATCCCCATAGCATGATGCTGCCATCACCATGCTTCACGGTAGGCATGGTGTTAGACGGGTGATGGCCTGGTTTTCTCCAGACATAGCTGTGCCTGGTTTTTCAGGAATGGCTTCCGTCTGGCCACTCTCCTATAAAGCCCAGATTGGTTTGCTGTAGAGACTGTTTTACTTCTGGCAGGTTCTCCCTTCTCAGCCAAGGATCTGTAGTTCTCTCAGAGTGGGACCTTATATAGGCAGGTGTGTTTCTTTCTAAATCATGTCTGAACAATTGAATTGGCTACAGGTGGACTCCAATCAAGTTGTAGTGACATCTCATGGATGATCAAAGGAAATTGGATGCACCTGAGCTCAATTTAGAGTGTCATAGCAAAGGGTTGTGAATACTTACAGTACCAGTCAAAAGTTTAGACACACTTACTCATTCCAGGGTTTTTCTTTATTTTTATATCAAAACTACTAAAAATTACAGCTTTGTACACTCTTAGTAAAAATAATGAAAAACCCTTGAATAAGTAGGTGTGTCAGGTTTTGACTGGTACTGTATGTAAATCAGATATTTATTTATTTCATTTTCAAAAATAAAATAAAAACATGTTTTCATTTTGCCATTATGGGTTATTTGGTGTAAAACAAATCAATTTAATCCATTTTGAATCCAGGCTGTACACTACAAAATTTGGAATAAGTCAAGGGGTATGAATACTTTCTGAAGGCACTGTAAATAGTTAGTCCGGGTAGCTATTTGGTTAATTATTTAACTATCTGCATTGTCCCCTTTTACACTAACTTTTTTTTACACATTACAGGCGCTACTGTTTATTATCTGTCACTTTATTCCTAGTTATTTGTACATATCTACCTCAATTACCTCGTACCCCTACACATCGACTCGGTACTTAGCATTTCACAGTTAGTCTTCACCTGTTGTTTATGAAGCATGCAACTCAAAGGCGACTTTGCTTTTTTTCCTTCCAAAATTAAACCACAATTATTTCAGATGTTAATTCAGTGCTTATTCAAGAAAATAACAGTAGGCCTACTCTTCCATGCAGGCAATCATTTGATTTAAATGTCCTTTGCACAAAGTAATGGAAACACTTGAGTAAATGAGGGATACAAAGTATATTGAAAGCAGGTGCTTCCACACAGGTGTGGTTCCTGAGTTAATTAACATCCCATCATTGAGTGGTAATTGAGTTGTTTGATGAGCATGAAAATGATGTAAACCATATACTGTACCATGGCCATCTGAGTCACCAGATCTCAATTGAACGCAGAGACAGTGTTTTCCACCACCATCAACAAAACACCAAATTATGGAATTTCTCGTGGAAGGACGGAGTTGTATTCCTCCGTTAGAGTTACAGACTTTTGTAGAATCTGTGCCAAAGTGCATTGAAGCTGTTCTGGCTCGTGGTGGCCCAACGCCCAATTAAGACACTTTATGTTGGTGTTTCCTTTATTTTGGCAATTATTTGTGTGTATGCATACTTTTTACTGATGACCTTCTAAAATACCGGTATTTGTCAATGAGCCGACACATTATATTTATAAAAGGAGCACCACAGCTGCCACGTGCACATTATTTAACCTGTACCTGTAGGCTAGTGTATATGTGCCTTGGTGGTGTGTATTTTGTCTACAAAAACACAAAGGATATCAGTTTATTCATAGGTAAACACTCATTCTATTTCAGGAGGCCCGTAGTCATTTTCAAAGGTGCTGGTTGGCTGTTGTATAAACACTAGTGCTGACTTTAAGATAGTTCTTTCACCCTTGGGCCACAGTAAGAGGACATATAAACATCTGACTTGGTGTTTGATTTGATTTGTGGATGATATTTGTTTGCGTTACATCTATAAGTCCAGGAAATAATCGCACTCTAATAGATTGTAAATCAAATGTTCTGCAGACAAAAGACTACAAACAATAGCAGTACAGCTGAATATCGGTTGTAATTGTTGTTAATACAAGAATGATACTACTTCAATGTTGGCTGAGCGTCATAATTGTAATACTGTTTGTTTTCCCCGCTCAACAGGCTATGATTTCTCTGAGGTGCTGCGATGGTTCGGAGAGCGGGTGGACCGCATCATCCTCCTCTTCGACGCCCACAAACTGGACATCTCAGATGAGTTCTCCGAGGCCATTAAGGCCTTCCGTGGCCAGGACGACAAGATCCGCGTGGTGCTGAACAAGGCTGACCAGGTGGACAGCCAGCAGCTGATGAGGGTCTACGGAGCTCTGATGTGGTCCCTGGGGAAAGTCATCAACACACCCGAGGTGGTGAGGGTCTACCTGGGCTCGTTCTGGGCCAAGCCCCTGCAGAACACGGAGAACCGGAGGCTCTTTGAGGCAGAGACCCAGGACCTCTTCAAAGACATCCAGGGCCTGCCCCGGAACGCTGCTTTACGCAAACTCAATGACCTCATCAAACGGGCGCGACTTGCTAAGGTAAGCTGTTACTGTAACTGTACTCCCCCAGTCCCCACCCTGCCCTGCCCATTCCTGTGCTGTCCCTGGAGGCCAATAGTCCTAATAAGACCCATGTCTCTACTAGTAGTGATGGGGGGGGGGGGGGGCAAATGACAGTTACATATCGCAATATTGTTTTGGAGGATATTATATATACTTTTTTTTTTTTTTCTTAGCTAGCGCTAGTCGGCTGTACGGTACCTTTACAAAACTCTGGTATTTTTCATCCTATAACTTGTTCTCCATCTTCTTTTTAAATAGTGAGCCAACATGTTTTCAGCACCTTTATTTCCATAACTGATCAAAACTCATTTTACAATGCTCTCTGGGACATCAAATTGCAATAGAATCGAAGTATCGAATTACAATAAATATAGAATCGTGAGAATCGCAATACATATCGTATCAGCACTTAAGTGTGCTTAAGATCCCGGACGTGGTCTTACACCCATGTTGTCTTTGGCCTGTTGTGCAAAGTGAACACTTCCTCTGTGTGCCCTTGATCCCTAATGTCCATTATTTCCATTCAGAGCTCCTTCCACTGCATTACATGGAGCAGGCTGGTACTTAAGTCTCCCTGTAGCACACGGAGCAATTTATCCACAACAGAGGAGGGCCATTCGTCAGAGTGTAGCCTTATCTCTTCCGCAATATTTTCCAACTGGCCAGACAAACAGAAATCCGGCAGCTCTCCACATTCCTTCCTGCTATGCTGAGAGTGTGTGAGACCATGTGAGGTAGTAAAGCACTCAGTCCGCACCCCCAGGTTGGCCCTGTCTGTCTCGGTCGCCTCCCACCCCTGGTAAGAGAGGATTGTACGACATCCTGACAGAAACCCGAGGCCCCTATTTATCCACCCTCTGAACCACTTCCTGTCTGCCTGTCTGTCTATAAGCACTGGCACTTCCTGTCTGTCTGTCTGTCTGTCTGTCTGTCTGTCTGTCTGTCTGTCTGTCTGTCTGTCTGTCTGTCTGTCTGTCTGTCTCTGTCTGTCTGTCTCTGTCAATCCGTTCGTCTGTCTGTTTGCCAATCCCACAACGCCTGCCTGCTTCCAATGAACATTCTCATATTCTCTGGAAACTAAAGGCACAACCTTACTTTATCCCTGGAACAAACTTCCTTCCAAACCTACTTTATTGAGGAAGTTAGTGTGTAAACACCGGTGTTGTTGAATGTTCCGCCTGGCAAGGACATTTACAAGGTGGAGTCGCACTTGCAAACATGAGGAACATATTGATAACCCTGCTGTTTCAACAATGCTTGGAGAGGTTGAAGGAACCTGGTGAATGAATGCAATCAGCTTCTATCTAATGTATTCTGTTTTAACCCACCTTATCATTTCCTCTTATACAATTTTAGTTCACAAATACACTGTACAAGTCTCATCAACAGGGTCGCCGTTGATAATGGCTGACCCTGGCCGATTGGGACAACCAATTCACACATGTATATACACACTTGTACATGTGTGAAGTAGAACAGATGTAAGCACACACCAAATCATTATTATTATTATTATTATTATGAAACCAGATTAAAATATCAAGCGTGGAGAAGGAAGGAAACCACAGAGATGTAGACAAAATATAAAAAGCAGCATGACCTCATACATTCAGTGTAATAGAACCTTATTTGAATATGTGGAAAGCTGCTATCTGTAAATTACGTAAATAGACAAGTGGCTCAGGCTTGACCATACTAATACTCGCTCTCTACATCTCTCCCATAGGTGCATGCCTACATCATCAGCTACCTGAAGAAAGAAATGCCGTCGTTGTTTGGGAAGGAGAAGAAGAAGGAGGAACTGATCATGAGACTTCCTGAGATCTACACCATACTGCAGAGAGAGCACCACATCTCCCCTGGAGACTTTCCCAATGTCGTCAAGATGCAGGTCAGCTGGGTTACCATGCCCCCCTCCCACACCCGCCACCCTCAGAATAATTAATATGGCTACGTCCCAAATGGCACTCTGGTCGAAGTTAGTGCACCAAAACAATTATAGGGTGCCATTTGGGACGCATCATAGGTTATTATCAAGGTGCAACTCAGTGGCTCATCTGAAATACAGAGGATTATCAAATACTGTATGTACCCATAGTAATTTCAGTCATCTTGCATACCTCAACACTTGTAGATACAAGCACTGCGGGACGTTGCCATCCAGTTGAAAGGGAGGGACGGCCACACCTCTGGCACCTCCCCAGCTCTGTGTGAAAGCAGCTGTTTTCTGTCAGCTACAGAGAGTAGAGCCAGCTTGGCGTCAGAGGCAGACTGAGCCTGGCTTTGGATTTGGGAGGGGAGAAGCTCAACTCGTTGAACCTAGAGAATCACCACAGCACTTAAAGTGAGAACAGTGCAGCTGGCTGTGAGACATTGTCTTGAGAGAATGCTCCACTATTGAACAGTGTAGCGTGTACTGGTCTCTGAGGAGGACTGGAATTCCCTGTCCTGTTATTGTGTGTTGAGGAGAGGGACCACCCGCCATAGTCTCAAAATCTTTTGTTTTCTTTTTTTGTCATGGGTGTTTACTTAACAAAATGTTCAACACAGCACCTCTGAGACCTGAGGCCTTGTATGTATCTCTCAATCAGGAACAGTCAAACAATGTAACCGTTACATATCCTTTGGTCATCCCACCCTAATCCTAGCCCTGATATGACTGTAGGATCCATTAGACATCACAATGGAGTCATATCAGGGAAAACCTAATCCCTGCTTTACAGATGTGGCCTAGAAGTTGCCTCATGAACATCTCATTACAAAATCATGGGCATTAATATGGAGTTGGTCCCCATTTGCTGCTATAACAGCCTCTACTCTTCTGGGATGGCTTTCCACTAGATGTTGGTACATTGTTGCGGGGACTTAATTCCATTCAGCCACAAGAGCATTAGTGAGGTTGGGCACTGATGTTGGGCGATTCGGCCTGGCTCGCAGTCCACGCTCCAATTCATCCCAAAGGTTTCAATGGGGTTGACGTCAGGACTGTGCAGGCTAGTCAAGTTCTTCCACACCGATCTCGACAAACTATTTCTGTATGGACCTCGCTTTGTGCACGGGAGCATTGTCATGCTGAAACAAGAAAGGGCTTTCCTCAAACTGAATCATGGCTGACGTAGTGTAATAAAGGCTTCTGACGAATACGCTGGGGGGTGTATCCCAAACGACTACTTGAATGAGAACTGTTTGTTTCTTAGGACCTAGAACTATATTCTCTGTTTTGTCTGAGTTTAAAAGTAAGGAAATTTTTTGGTTTTACCATGTTTCATCGAAATGTACAGGTGTGTGTCATCTGCATAGCAGTGAAAGTTGCCATTGTGTTTCCGTATGACATCAACAAGAGCATATATAGTGAAAACAGAGGACAAACTATCCACATAGAAGAACTGATACCTTTCCGACAGATCTAAACCAGGCAAGAACTTGTCCATGTAGACCAATAACGGTTTCCAATCTTTCCAACAGAATGTGGTGATCGATGGTGTCGAAAGCGGCACTAAGGTCTAGGAGCACAAGGATAGATGCAGAACCTTGGTCTGACGCCATTAAAAGGTCATTTAAGATAAAAAAAAATATTGCAAGTTGGTATAAATAAATAAGGAATATTTGCATTGTTAACTATACTATACAGGTTGATGGCAGAGAAATACTTAAATAGCTAAATGTGCGTATGATGTAAGTGAGGGTAATAATAGTTTACTTAATATAGAGTCTGGTTAAATTAACAGGTAAGTGAAGTAATTTGGTAAGTAATTTGTCTTCTAATGATCATGATCTTTTCGTTGAAGAAGTTCATGAATTTATCACTGAATTTATTTATTTATTCTCCTCAATCAGGTTGGAAAAATATGCTGATCGGGCAGCAGTGAGGGCTTTTTGATATTGCATGGTACTGTCTTTCCAAGCTAGTCAGAAGACTTCCAATTTGGTGGAGTGTCATTTCTGGAAGCTTGCATCAGTGCTGGGGCAATTTCTGTATACCAGGGAGCTAGTTTCTTGTCAGACATTTTTGTTGTTTTTAGTGGTGCGACTGCATCTAGCGTATTACCCAAGGTTAAGTTTAGATCCTTGGTTAGGTAGTTAACAGATTTTTGTAGGTGGAGGGAGTCTGGAAGGGCATCAAGGAATCTTTCGGTTGTCTAAGAAATTATAGCGCAGCTTTTGTTAAACCTTGTTTGGGGTCTAAGCAAATGATTTATTGCAAATGTAAAAAGATGGTGATCCGATAGTCCAGAGTTATGAGGGAAAACATTTAGATACACAATATCTATTCCACGGGACAAAACTAGATCCAGGGTTGGATAAAACCCACTGAGTCGATGATGGTTCCGAAGGTATTTTGCAGTGGGTCTTTGGACTTCTCCATGTGAATATTGAAGTGACCAATGACTACAACGTTCGATAGGAACTCAGTGAGGAACACTGTATACGGCCCTGGAGGCCTGTAAACAGTATCTATAAAAAGTGATTGGGTAAGCTGCATAGGTGTGGGAAGCCGTTGTCTTACTGCAGGGTTCTCAACCCTTGTTCCTGTAGAGCTACTGTCTTGTAGGTTTTCACTCCAACCCTAATCTAGTACACCTGATTGTAATAATTATCTGGTTGATAAACTGAATCAGGTTAGTTACAACTCGGCTTGGATCTAAGACCTGCAGGAGGGTAACTCTCCAGGAACAGGGTTGGAGAGCCCTGTCTTACTGTAATGTGTGCTTTTGTGAAGCAGGACTTGATTACATTGATCCCTGTTTCTTAAACTTTCTTGCTGTCTTTGTTTTTACAGGAGCAGCTCCAGCACTATGACTTCAGCAAGTTCCCCTCCCTGAAGATGAAGCTGATTGAGTCTGTGGACAAGATGTTGGCTAACAAGATCTCCGGCCTGATGACCATGATCCGCGACGAGGAGAGCAAGGCACCCCCAGCCATGGTGAGTGGCGGGGCCTTTGAGGGCTCCCAAGACGGGCCCTTCGGCCACGGCTATGGAGAGGGCATCAGTGCCGGGTCTGACTGCGAGGACTGGATCGTGAGCCGTGACAAACACAAGTACGATGAGATTTTCTACTCCATGAATCCCATCAATGGGAAGATCAGTGGAGTCAACGCCAAGAAGGAGATGATGAGCTCCAGTCTGCCCAACACAGTCCTGGGGAAGATCTGGAAGCTGGCGGACTGTGATAAAGACGGCATGTTGGATGACGAGGAGTTTGCCCTGGCACAGTACCTGATCAAGGTGAAGCTGGAGGGGTACGAGTTGCCCACCGAGCTACCTCACCATCTGGTGCCTCCCGCCCACAGGAAGAACGAGGTCGCTGACATCCTCTACAACCACGACGAGGACTAAAGAAATGCCAAAAAACACCAATGGAGAGGACACTTCAACTCCATTGTGTCCCAATGCCCAAACTTGTGCACTATGTAGTATGGTGTGATGAATTGGCATACTAAGTAGTGTGCTAATGTGGATATTGGGACATGACTAGATCCTGGATCAATGACTAACAGGGAACAAAGTGGGGTCAAATCTGACAAAAAAACAAGCAGTAATCTTTTTTTTTACCCTTGATATTTTTGACTTACTTTTTCAAAGGTTGGTTGACTTTTTCTTATCAAGTGATACAGCGTCCCTCAATTTATGTTTTTAAAAAACAATATATTTCACAATTGTCTTAAATATGTTTAGTATGTAGTCAAAATATAGAGGAAGAAAATATGTGGAGTGTGTTCCTGAACAAATACATCCTTGGGAATATTTATGGGTGGGAGAGGTTGATGTGATGGACTGGACAAAGGTTAGAGTGCATCTCCTCTTGTTTTAACAGTCAACGACAATGGAAGTGGCTTGACCAGTTTACCTACCGGGACAAAAATATTTTTCAGAGCAGTCTGGTTTTGCAAAATAACTTATGTTGCTTCAATGCTAGATTTGCTGCAATTTTTAAGAAAAAAATCTGGGTTACAAAACTTTTGTTGATGTTTGTGTGCTTATGACAGGAGTGGATTCCTTGAGGATAACGCATTGATACTCACAACAATCTTATGATTGTGCCTTCTAGATTTATTGTCCGTATAGTTAAAAAGGCTGCACTGTGTCTTCTTACCTTGCCAGCCTGTAGACTGGTCAAAGAGAGATTACATTCTTAAAAATAATTTCAGACCTTTAAAAATTTATGTAAAAGTTAACATTTTATTTTGGAAATGTGTTATGTTTTTGTAACCTTGTTATTTGAATAGTTTAATAAGTGAAATTTGTGTTCCTCTCCCGCAAATCCTGTTGTATTTCACTTCATCCAGGGGGCTTGATGATCATGGGTCAGAGAGATTTCCGTATTAGTCAGCCACCACCCTATGTTTTCATTGTACACCACCCAGAACAGAAGTACTCCATGCATACAAAACTGTCGCTTTTGGGGGATGTGCTTGAGTGTATATTCCTAACTGTCAACATTCAGTCTAGAGTGAAAAAATAATACATTTTGATAGTTATTGCATAATTTCCTCTCTTGGGAGGTGGAGGCTCTTTTTGCTCTTGTTGTATAATGTGTGACATCAATCATAATTATGAATCTTTTTCGTTCTAAACCTAAACGGTTATATTCTATTCCCCCTTATGTACAGCCTCAACATTACCGTTTGTGAAGAATCCTACAATATACAGATTATTTTGTATCATTCAGGGAATGTGTGTATATATTAAACAATGTGCAATAAAAAGTGTGTTCATAACTGTTTATTTTGAACGTATGGAGAATGGGCCTTTGACATGGACTACCTGCAGTTGCACAATTGAAGAGGGCATGGAATGTGTTTTACTCACTAATGATTTATTTTCGGTTCACTTAAATTCATCAAATTAGCTGGAAAAGGAGAGGGAACTGTATATCATATGGGTTTCTGTCAAGCCATGGGTGATTCATCAAAACCCATCTCGGACCAGAGGAGGCTGGTGGGATGACCTGTAGGAGGACGGGCTCATTGTTATGGCTGGAATGGAATCAATGGAATGGTATCAAACACATGGAAACAATGTATTTTGACTCCGTTCCATTGAATCCATTCTAGCCATTACAATGAGCATGCCCTTCTATAGCTCCCCCCACCAGCCTCCTCTGCCTGAAATATGTTATTTGACAATGACTGATTTTATACAACTGTTACCCAACTATCAGATTTGAAAGGTTACCTCACAGGTTGGAGTTACCTACTATAAACAACACAAACACATTTCTGATCGACCCTGATCGACTTTTATTGCATTGTGCACTTAACACTCTTCTTACACCCTTTTTCTGCTGTGTAAGTTGCCTATTTACCAAACTATTGTCTGCCAAATTGCCCTATAATGCTAGCCCATATTTTACTGCTTGGCCCTCACGAAAAAGTACTACTGAATTACTACTCATCACTACTACACAAGATCTACACAGAACCTACTCTTTTACTACTTGCTTGCTATTGAGATGTGTAGTAAAGCAGTAGTGACTTATGTGGTAATTTAAGTAGAGATAAATTGGGATGTTTCACTACTGGTCAACACTACATATTTCCTATTCAAATCACTACATAATTCTCCCTGTGTCACTTCTTAGCTTTTGGGTAAGTACTACTTAAAACCCTCACATACCTACACTATTCCTACAGTTGTGTGTGTAGTGTCTTGTCACTACTGAATTGCTCCTTTTTCTACATAAATCCTTTTGAATTACTATTGAAAACTGACACATTTACTACTGTTTGCGTCTTCAAAATCACTATTGACACCATCTTGTTTTGAAGTGACACAATATGGAGGTGGCAAGGAATACCCAACACATTACTTTGACCAGTGTAGTGTAGGCTGACTTGACCAGTGATGGTAGTGAGGTTGGTATTGCTGTCTCACTACAGGTGAGGAGGGTAGCCAACCGTCAGGATGGACCGGGAGGAGTTTGATACTTGTTTTTAGAGTTAATTTTGTGCAACTCTACACATTTTGCCATAGGGCGGAGAGGAAAATGTGTTTCCTGCACTTCTACACATTTTGCCATAGGGTGGAGAGAAATGTTTGCCGTTTTTAATATGATATCTGAGTGAGACTGACTAACAAAATCAATGGGGGCCCTCCGGCTGGTAATTCGACCATGATAACAAGTTTAGATAGCTGGCCACTAGACTAATTTACCAATCTAAAAAATGATAGCTGACATGGGCTAATTGAGTGACTATCAGTGACGTACAGAAAAACTGCTGATGGACAACCAAATTTAGAAATTACACTTTGTATAGTCTACTGTTCTAACTTTCAACAGTAGTTTGAGATCCCAACTGAGTTATTAATAAAAATATATATATTATCTATCTATCTACAATGCATTCGGAAACTATTCACACCCCTTGACTTTTTCCACATTTTGTTACGTTACAGCCTTATTCTAAAATGTATTAAAAAAAAAAATCCCCCTCATCAATCTACACACAATACCCAATAATTACATTTTTGCAAATATATATATATATATATTTAAAAAAAAATTGAAATATCATATTTACTCTTTTTTGAAGCACCTTTAGCAGCAATTTCAGCCTTAAGTCTTCTTGGGGATGATGCTACAACTTGGCACACCTGTATTTGGGGAGTTTCTCCCATTTTTCTCTGCAGATCCTCTCAGGTTGGATGGGGAACGTCGCTGCACAGCTATTTTAACGTCTCTCCAGAGATGTTCAATCGGGTTCAAGTCCGGGCTTTGGCTGGGCCACTCAAGGACATTCAGAGACTTGACCCAAAGCCACTCCTGCATTGCCTTAGCTGTGTGCTTAGGGTCTTTGTCCTTTTGGAAGGTGAACCTTTGCCCCAGTCTGGAGCAGGTTTCCATTAAGAAATTCTCAGTACTTTGCTCTGTTCATCTTTCCCTCGATCCTGACTAGTCTCCCAGTCCTTACCACTGAAAAACATCCCCACAGCATGATGCTGCCACCACCATGCTTCACCGTATAGATGGTGCCAAGTTTCCTCCAGACCTGATATTTGGCATTCAGGCCAAAGAGTTCAATATTGGTTTCATCAGATCAGAGAATCATGTTTCTCATGGTCTAAGAGGCTGTAGGTGCTTTTTGGCAAACTCCAATCGGGCTGTCATGTTCCTTTGACTGAAGAGTGGCTTTCGTCTGGCCACTCTACCATAAAGGCCTGATTGATGGTGCTGCAGAGATGGTTGTCCTTCTGGAAGGTTCTCCCAACACCACTTAGGAACTCTGGAGCTCTGTCAGAGTGACCATCGGGTTCTTGGTCACCTCTCTGACCAAGGACCTTCTCCCCTGATTGATCAGTTTGGCGGAGTGGCTAGCTCTAGAAAGAGTCTTGGTGGTTCCGAACTTCTTCCATTTAAGAATGATGGAGGCCACTGTGTTCTTGGGGACCTTCAATGTTGCAGATATTTTTTGCTGCCCATCCCCAGATCTGTGCCTCGACACAATCCTGTCTCAGTGCTCTACAATTCCTTCGACCTCATGACTTGGCTTTTGCTCTGACATGCACTGTCAACTGTGGGACCTTATATAGACAGGCGTGTTCCTTTCCAAATCATGTCCAATCAATATAATTTACCATAGGTGGACTCCAATCAAGTTGTAGAAATACCTTAAGGATGATCAATGGAAACAGGATGGACCTGATCTCAATTTCGAGTCTCATAGCAAAGGGTCTGATTACTTATGTATTTATTTTTATGGGGTTTAATACATTTGCAAAAATTTCTAAAAACCTGTTTTTGCTTTGTCAATATGGGGTATTGTGTGTAGACTGATGAGGAAAAAAAATGTTTTAATCCATTTTAGAATAAGGCTGTAACGTAACAATGTGGAAAAAGTCAAGGGATCTGAATACTTTTCGAATGCACTGTATACACACACAGACACACAACAGTATGTGGACACCCCTTCAAATTAGTAGCTTCTGCTAGCTATTTCAGCCACAGCCGTTGCTGACAGGCAGTAGCGTATTTAGGTATGGGCGACACGCTATACAAGCTAGAACCGCTACTGCTGACAGGTGTATAAAATCGAGCACACATACATGCAATCTCCATAGCAATCTCCATAGACAAACATTGGCAGTAGAATGGCTTTACTGGAGAGCTCAGTGACTTTCAACGTAACACATTCATAGGATGCCACCTTTCCAACAAGTCAGTTCGTCAAATTTCTGCCCTGCTAGAGCTTCCCCAGGCAACTGTAAGTGCTGTTGTGAAGTAGAAAATCTAGAAGCAACAACGGCTCAGCCACGAAGTGGTAGGCAACACAAGCTCACAGAACGGGACTACCATTTGCATAAGCACATATCATATAAAACTCACTACTGAGTTCCAAACTGCCTCTGGAAGCAACGTCAGCAAACAATAACTGTTTGTCGGGAGCGTTGTGAAATTTGTTTCCATGGCCGAGCAGCTGCACACAAGCCTAAGATCACAAAGTGAGGTCCATACAGAAATCGGTGTAGAAGAACTTGACTGGCCTGCACAGAGCCCTGACCTCAACTCCATTGAACACCTTTGGGATGAATAGGAGCACAGACTGCGAGCCAGGCCTAATCGCCCAACATCAGTGCCGACCTCACTAATGCTCTTGCGGCTGAATGGAAGCAAGGCCCTGCAGCAATGTTCCCACGTCTAGCGGAAAGCCTTCCGTAGTGTAGTGTCAGTGAGGTAATGATTTTGAAAAGCTAAATTTTACCTTTAGACCAACAACCAGAGTAGAAAAATAATACATTGATCTGAGGGTCTGTTTGCTGGTCTAAAGGTTTTCAAAATCATTAACTCACTGACACTTATCAGCTGTTGGCTCTGAGGAGGTAGTATGTGCTAATAGTTGTGTAACAAGGGTAAAAGAGAATGTTGACATTTGTGCCAGCAATATCTGAGGAATCTAAATCCGAATTGTGAAATTTATTCCAAACCTCTACATTCCATTCCATCCATTCCTCTGAGATTTACGGGATGGGAGCCTGAAGGTGCAAAACTGACTATAATTTCCAAGAAACTCAAGTTATTAAATTCAACTTTATTCATCCCCACAAGGGCAGTTTAGATGGGTAGGTATTATACCCCTAAAAGGGGGAAATATAGAAATACAACATACAGAGATGTAGCTTCGGCTTCAAGTCACTTTTAGGGCTCCCGAGTGGTCTAAGGCACTACATCTCAGTGCAAGAGGCGTCACTTACAGTCCCTGATTCGAATCCAGGCTGTATCACATCTGGCCGTGTTTAGGAGTCCCATAGGGTGGCAATAATAGTTTACTTAATATACAGTCTGGTTAAATGAACAGCTAAGTTAATATTTTGCATGTTTAAATGAACTGTACAGGTAAATATACAGTTACATTTACAGGTAAGTGAATATTTGCATGGTTATATTAACTGTACAGGTAAATGATAGGAAGAGATACTTAAATAGCTAAATGTGTGCATGATATAATTTAGGGTAATAATACTAATATCCTTAATCCTTAATCCTTTAATTACAGATAAATGCACGTATTGCACATTCAATATACTAAAATACTATAAGTCCTGAGTGAATGAGTGATTACAGACCAGTTACTCACGGATGGATGCATAATTGTTCAACTAGGTCCTAACACCCTGTATTCCAGGTCTATGTTGCCGACGGCACGGCACCCCGGTGAGGCATTAAATGGTCTAATAGCCGCCGGCAGGAAGAACCTCCTGTAGCGCTCTCTGGCACACCGTGGTGGGATCAGTCTGTGACTGAAGGTGCTCCTCTGCATCATAACCATGGCATGCAGAGGGTGGATGACGTTGTCCATGATGGCCAGCAGTTTGGCCAGAATCCGTCTCTCCGCCACCTCCTCTAGAGTGTCAAGGCTAATCCCCAGAACAGAGCTAGCCTTCCTAATCAGCTTATTTACTCGAGAAGCATCACCTGCCTTTATGTTGGCGCCCCAGCACACCACTGCAAAAAAGATGGCACTGGCCACCACAGACTGGTAGAAGGTATGCAGTAGTTTACAGCACACATTGAAGGACCTGAGCCTCCTCAGAAAGTAGAGTCGGCTCTGGCCCTTTTTGTACAGAGCCCCGGTGTTACCAGCCCATTCCAGCCTGTTGTCCATATGGACTCCCAGGAACTTGTATGACCCAAACATTTCCACATCCATCCCCCATTCCCTGTATAGGGACTGCAGTCAATTGGGCTCCTGAAGTCCACCACCATCTCCTTTGTTTTGCTGATGTTGAGCTGAAGGTGGTTCTGCTCACACCAAAACGTTGTGCTCCTGTACTCCTCCTCCTGCCCACCCCTGATGCACCCTACAATTGTGGAGTCACCCGAGAACTTCTGTAAGTGGCATGTTTCAGAGTTATATCTGAAGTCCAAGGTGTAGAGGGTGAACAGGAAGGAGGACAGGACCGTTCCCTTGGGGGCCCCTATGTTGCTCACTGCCCGTTCTGACACACAGCTCTGTAGTCGCACAAATTGTGGCCCACTGGTCAGGTAGTCCGTGACCCAGGAGACTAAGGGTGCTTCCACTTTCATCCTCTTCAACTTCTCACCCAGTAGCAGGGACTGAATGGTGTTGAAGGCACTGGAGAAGTAAAAAAACATAACCCTCACAGTGCAACCTGCGTTGTCCAGGTGAGAGTAGGCCCTCTGCAGAAGGTAGATGATTGCATCATCCACCCCGATGTTGCGCTGATATGCGAACTGCAGGGGGTCCAGTGTTGTACACACCAGGGGTCTGAGGTGAGCGAGGACTAACCTTTCCAGGGTCTTCATGATGTGGGATGTTAGCGCTACAGGTCTGAAGTCTTTTAGGACAGTGGGGTGTGCCTTCTTGGGCACTGGGACCAGGCAGGATCAGTCCAGAGGGAGCGGGAGCGGAGGTGGGGAGGGGGTCGCTGATTGCCTCAACAGAGGTGTTGTGAGCAAAGTAGGGGTGGGACAGCCGTTAGGGTGTGTGGCCTGGGGAGCTGGGTGGGAGGTGGACAGGGCCTGTATCAAACCTGTTAAAAATTGGTTCAGCTCATTGGCTCTGTCCTGGGTCCCCTCCGTCTGCCCACTGTTTGACTTTTTGAAGCCAGTGATATTTCTCATACCCTTCCACACCTCTCTCACCTGGCTCTGCCTCAGCTTGTCCTCCATCTTCTCCTTATACCCTCTCTTCCCCTCAGCAATCCGCAACTTCAGCTCCCTCTGGATGCATTTCAATTTGTACCTGTCCCCCTCCTTGAAGGCCCTCTTCTTCTTATTCAGCAGGGCCTTCAGGTCGCTGGTGACCCAGGGTTTATTATTTGGAAAACAGCATACCTTCCTGGTGGGTACAGTGTTGTCTACACAAAAAGTTACATAGTCCGTTATGCAGTCAGTAAGTCCATCAATATCCTCCCATGAGCCTCACAGAGCACTTCCCAGTCTGTTGTTTCAAAGCAGTCCTGTAGGGCCTGTAGAGTGGGGTGAGGGGGACAAGGTTGTGATCCGATCTACCGAGGGGAGCGACCTGTAACCTCGCGATAACAGAGTGGATGACGTCACACGCTGTGTTTGCGTCAGCGGAGGGCGGGATGTAAACAATAACAGCAATGGCCGCTGTGAATTCCCTCGGCAAATAGTAGGGTCTCAGGCTAACGGCTAACAGCTCAATGTCCGGCCTAAAAAACAGTTCCTTAACAGTAATATGGCTCGGATTACACCATCTGTTGTTAACTAATAAAGCCACTAATAAAGCCAGGATCCCGAATTGTATCCTTTGTTCGTACGCCCCAGGGAAATTGAACTGATTACAGAGGCTGATCCAAAACACTGCCGGCAGAGAAGAGGTATTCGGTGTGGACTTCTAGTCCGACTCAGGAGGCGTGCACTCCATGCACCGCTTCCGAGGAGATTACTCGCTAATGTTCAGTTTCTGGATAATGAAGTAGATGAGCTCAGGGTGAGGATCTCATTCCAGAGAGACATCAGGGATTGTAACATCTCTCAGGATATACTGTCTCCTTCCATACAGCCTGCTGGGTTCTCAGTACATTGCGCAGACAGGAATAAAGAACTCTCCGGGAAGAAGAAAGGCGGGGGTGTATGTTTCATGATTAACTACTCATGGTGTGATTGTGATTACATACAGAAACTTAAGTCCTTTTGGTCATCCAACCTAGAATACCTCACAATCAAATGCCGACAGTATTACCAAGAGAATTCTCTTCGGTTATAGTCACAGCCGTGTATATTCCCCCTCAAGCCAATACCATGACGGCCCTCAAATAACTTCACTGGACTTTATACAAACTGGAATATCCTGAGGCTGCATTTATTGTAGCTGGGAATTTTTACAAAGAACATTTGAGGAAATCTCTACCGAAGTTCTACCAAAACATTGACTGCAGCACTAGCTCTGAGAAAACATTGGACCACTGCTACTCAGCTTTTCGAAATGCCTACAAGGCCCTCCCCCGCCCTCCCTTTGACAAATCTGATCACGACTCCATTTTGCTCCTCCCTTCCTATAGGCAGAAACTCACCCGTGCTAAGGACTATTCAATGCTGGTCTGACCAATCGGAATCCATGCTTCTAGATTGTTTTGATCACGCGGACTGGGATATGTTCCGGGTAGCCGTTGAGAACAACATCAACGAATACACGGATACAGTGACTGAGTTCATCAGGAAGTGTATAGGAGATATTGTACCCACTGTGACTATTTAAACCTACCCAAACTAGAAACCACCACATTTAACCATTGCAAGTTGACTGGGAATATGACCGAATACAAACAGTGTAGTTATTCCCTCTGTAAGGAAATCAAACAGACAAAACGTCGGTACAGAGACAAAGTGGATTCGCAATTCAACGGCTCAGGCACGAGACGTATGTGGCAGGGTCTACAGACAATCATGGACTACAAAGGGAAAACCAGCCACGTCGGTTTCCGGACAAACTAAACAACTTCTTCGCCCGCTTTGAGGATAACACAGTGCCACCGACGAGACCCGCTGCCAAGGACTGTGGGCTCTCCTTCTCCGTGGCTGACGTGAGTAAGACATTTAAGCGTGTTAACCATCTCAAGACCGCGTCCTTAGAGCATGTGGCAACTGCACCGCCCACAACTCCAGGGCTCTCCAGAGGGTGGTGCGATCTGCCCAACGTATCACCGGGGACAAACTACCTGCCCTCCAGGACACCTACAGCACCCAATGTCATAAGAAGGCCAAAAAGATCATCAAAGACAACAACCACCTGAGCCACTGCCTGTTCACCCTGCTATCATCTAGAAGGCGAGGTCAGTACAGGTGCCTCGAAGCTGAGACCGAGAGACTGAAAAACAGCTTCTATCTCAAGGCCATCAGACTGTTAAATAGCCATCACTTGGCGGCTTCCACCCAGTTATGTAACCCTGCACCTCAGAGGCTGCCCTATATACATAGACTTAAAATCACTGGCCATTTTAATAATGGAACACTAGTCACTTTAATAATGTTTACATATTTTTTCATTACTAATCTCATATGTACTGTACCCGTCAAAGGTTTGACACACCTACTCATTCCAGGGTTTCTTTATTTTTACTATTTTCTACATTGTAGAATAATAGTGAAGATACAAAAACTATGAAATAACACATATGGAATCATGTAGTAAGCAGAAAAGTTTTAAACAACTCTAAATATATTTTATATTTGAGATTCTTCAAAGTAACTACCCTTTGCCTTGATGACAGCTTTGCACACTCTTGGCATTAACCAGCATGGCTACCACAGCATTCTGCAGCAATACGCCATCCCATCTGGTTTGGGTTTAGTGGGACTATCATTTGTTTTTCAACAGGACAATGACCCAACACACCTCCAGGCTGTGTAAGGGCTATTTGACCAAGAATGAGAGTGATGGAATGCTGCATCAGATGACCTTGCCTCCACAATCACCCAATTGAGATGGTTTGGGATGAGTTGGACCGCAGAGTGAAGGAAAAGCAGCCAACAAGTGCTCAGCATATGTGGGAACTCCTTCAAGACTGTTGGAAAAGCATTCCAGGTGAAGCTGGTTGAGAGAATGTCTGCTTTGAAGAAACTAAAATCTAAAATCTATTTAGATTTGTTTAACACTTTTTTGGCTACTACATGATTCCATACGTGTTATTTTATAGTTTTGATGTCTTCACTATTATTCTACAATGTTGAAAATAGTAAAAATAAAGAAAAACCCTTGAATGAGCACGTGTGTCCAAACTTTTGACTGGTACTGTATATACTGTATTCTATTATACTGTGTTTTAGTCTATGCCACTCCGACATTGCTCGTCCTAATATTTATATATATATATATATATCTTAATTCCATTATTTTACTTTTATAATTGTGTGTATTGTGTCTATTGTTGTGAATTGTTAGATATTCCTGCACTGTTGGAGCTAGAAACACAAGCATTTTGGTACATCCACAATAACATCTGCTAAATATGTGTATGTGACCAATAACTTTTGATTTGATTTGATACTGTGATTCATATTATGATTCATACCATGTGATTCAGATGCATTGCTCACCATGTGTATTCTAAATGCATTCCTTTCCCCTTCCCCCTCCCCCTTCCTACTTTCTCTTTCTGTCTCTTTCTTTCCACTGGGTGTGGTTCTGTTGAAATCTGCCCATAAGCAACATATGCCTTGAATGTCATTGTAGGTCATGGACATGTTGCAGACAGAGGCCTATAGATAAGCACTCCACTTTTATGGCATTACCCATACACATCTGACTACTAGATTACCCATACACATCTGACTACTAGATTACCCATACACATCTGACTACTAGATTACCCATACACATCTGACTACTAGATTACCCATACACATCTGACTACTAGATTACCCATACACATCTGACTACTACATTACCCATACACATCTGCCTACTACATTACCCATATACATCTGACTACTACATTACCTATGTACATCTGACCACTACATTACCTATACCATCTGCCTACTACATTACCCATATACATCTGACTACTACATTACCTATGTACATCTGACCACTACATTACCTATACCATCTGCCTACTACATTACCCATATACATCTGACTACTACATTACCCATATACATCTGACTACTAGATTACCCATACACATCTGACTACTACATTACCCATATACATCTGACTACTACATTACCCATATACATCTGCCTACTACATTACCCATATACATCTGACTACTACATTACCTATGTACATCTGACCACTACATTACCTATACCATCTGCCTACTACATTACCCATATACATCTGACCACTACATTACCTATACCATCTGCCTACTACATTTCCCATACACATCTGACTACTAAGAAAACTGTATCACAAACACACCAAGTTAACCTGAATTTGTATTTGCATTGTCAACTAACTTATTTTAATATAATTATTCTTTTATTAATATTCTTTAATTTTTGTACCCCTTTTTCTCCCCAATTTCGTGATATTCAATTGGTTGTTACAATTGGTAGTCTTGTCCCATCGCTGCAACGCACCTACGGAGTCGGGAGAGGCGAAGGTCGAAAGCCATGCGTCCTCTGAAACACGACTCTGCCAAGCCGCACTGCTTCTTGACACACTGCTGACTCATCACATACGCTGCTGCTACTGTTTATTATCTATCCTGTTGCCTAGTCACTTTATCCCTACCTATGTGTACATATCTACCTCAATTACCTCATACCCTGCACATCAACTCAGTACTGGTACCCTGTGTATATAGCCAAGTTATCATTACTCATTGTGTATTTATTATTACTTTTATTATTATAATTATTTTTTTCTCTTTGCATTGTTGGGAAGGGCCCGTAATTAAGCATTTCACTGTTAGTCTACACCTGTTGTTTACCCAGCATGTGACAAGGAAAGTTTGATTTGACTCCTATTGTCATGATATGGAGTTGTTTATACAGCTCAAACAGATTTGGGTCCATGCTGCAGTGCAATGTACTGTACTAATCGACTAAAGCCTGAGCCCTGGCCTGGTGCTGGTAACTACCCCTCCCAGCAGCCTTCCAGTCCACCACTGTGGTTCCAGAAAGACCAGGGCAGACCAGGCCTGCTTAGGCTCTCCCATAATTACCCAGCTAGCTGGCAAGCAGAGAGGAGAGGCAGTCAACAGACCTGGGTTCAAATACTATTTGAAATCTTCTCTAACCTGCCTGGAGTTTGCAGTTGTATGGCTATTATATTGTTCCGTTATACCAGGCAAGCTTAATCAAGCACAGATAAAGTATTTGCAATTATTTTGAATAGTGTTTTGAACCCATGTGTGGCTGTCAGGAGGTAAAGCAATCTGTTCAGAGATATATTATTCCCCTGGTGTCTGGATTAGGGAGTGGCTGTCACAATGGCTGTCACAAGGGGAGAGGAGAGGGTGGGAAAGGGATGGGAGTAGAGCAGAGGAGAGGAGGGTAGAGGAGAGAGTGGAGAATAAGATAGAGGAAGAGGAGAGGAGAGGAAGTCGGAGTGAGGGAGGGAGGGGTGCTTGTCTGAGTCACACTTTAATGGAGAACAGTGGGCAGCAAGCCAAATGTCAGAGCAGAGCCTCAGAGCCCCAGGCTGGGTCTGCAGCTGGCTCGCTGGCTGGCTTGCTGACTGGGCTGGAGCCAGGCTATCGTTTCCTGCCCCTCCTAACCCAATGTCACAAAATTACACAGGTCAGTGAAAATAGACACCCCCAGTATGTATGACAAAATTAATTGTATTTTTGCACAAGTGGCGAAGGTGACGACAAGTCGATCATAGTTTCCTTCCTGACTTGCACAACCTGTGAATTAAATAGTTCATCATATCCACTAATCATATTTCTAGGAAAGCGATGAGCAGATTTTGATAGGTTGACTGTAACTAGTGGTGCTAGGTGCTGTATTGCATTAGTGGATAGTAGTTTGGACTAGCAGAAGTTACTTTTTGTAGCAGTTTAGGGGAACTTACGCAGCAGGTTTGGAGAATTAACGCGACAAGAGGGACAACACAACACTACCCAAAGAGAGACCCAAGACAACAACATAGCAAGGCAGCAACACATGACAAACACAGCATGGTAGCAACACAACATGACAACAACATGGTAGCAACACAACATGGCAACAGAACAAAACATGGTACAAACATTATTGGGCACAGACAACAGCACAAAGGGCAAGAAGGTAGAGATAACAATACATCAACAAAGCAGCCACAACTGTCAGTGAGAGTGTCCATGATTGAGTCTTTGAATGAGATTGAGATAAAACTGTCCAGTTTGAGTGTTTGTTTCAGCTCGTTCCAGTCGCTAACTTCAGCGAACTGAAAAGACGAGCGACGTGTGTGTGTGTGTGTGCTTTGGGGACCTTTAACAGAACATGACTGGCAGAACGGGTGTTGTATGTGGAGGATGAGGGCTGCAGTAGATGAGGGGGGGTGAGGCCTAAGAGGGTTTTTTAAATAAGCATCAACCTGGGGGTCTTGCGACGGGTATACAGTGATTACCAGTTTACAGAAGAGTATAGAGTGCAGTGATGTGTCCTATAATGAGCATTGGTGGCAAATCTGATGGCCGAATGGTTAAGAACATCTAGCCGCTCGTAAACACCCTTACCTGACAATCTATAAATTATGTCTCCGTAATCTAGCATGGGTAGGATGGTCATCTGAATCAGGGTTAGTTTGACAGCCGGGGTGAAAGAGGAGCGATTACGATAAAGGAAATCAAGTCTAGATTTAACTTTAGCCTGCAGCTTTGATATGTGCTGAGAGAAGGACAGTGTACCGTCTAGAGATACTCCCAAGAGGTAAGTGTATGGCTGCCTCAAGCTCTAAACCCTCAGAGGTAGTAATCACACCTGTGGGGAGAGGTGTATTCTTCTTACCAAACCACATTACCTTTGTTTTGGAGGTATTCAAAACAAGGTTAAGGGTAGAGAAAGCTTGTTGGACACTAAGAAAGCTTTGTTGTAGAGCATTTAAGACAAAATCCGGGGAGGGGCCAGCTGACTATCTGCATATAAATGGATGAGAGAGCTTCCTGCTGCCTGAGCTATGTTGTTGATGTAAATTGAGAAGAGCATGGCGCCTAGGATTGAGCCTTGGGGTACACCCTTGGTGACAGGCAGTGGCTGAGACAGCAGATTATCTGACTTCATACACTGCACTCTTTGAGAGAGGTAGTTAGCAAACCAGTCGAAGGACCCCTCAGAGACACCAATACTCCTTAGCCGGCCCACAAGAATGGAATGGTCTACCATATCAAAAGCTTTGGCCAAGTTAATAAAAGTAGCAGCACAACATTGCTTAGAATCAAGGGCAATGGTGACATCATTGAGGACTTTTAAGGTTGCAGTGACACATCCATAACCTGAGCGGAAACCAGATTGCATTCCAGAGAGAATGCTATAGACAATAAGAAAGCCAGTCAGTTTATTATTGACAAGTTTTTCCAACATTTTTGATAAATAGGGCAAAATAGAAATAGGCCTATAACAGTTAAAATCAGCTTGATCTCCCCCTTTAAATAAAGGACGAACCGTGGCTGCCTTCTAAGCAATGGGAACCTCCCCAGAACGGAGAGACAGGTTAAAAAGGTCGGAGATAGGCTTGGCGATGATAGGGGCAGCAACCTTAAAGAAGAAAGTGTCTAAACCATCTGACCCAGATGTTTTTATGGGGTCAAGTTTCAGGAGCTCCTTTAGTACCTCGGACTCAGTAACTGCCTCCAGGGAAAAACTTTGTAGCGGGGCAGGGGAAAAAGAGGGAGAAACATCGAGGATAGTTGCATTAGAAGGGGTGGCAGATGAGGAAATGTTGGATGGGCAAGGAGGCATGGCTGAGTCAAATAGGAATCCTGACTTAATGAAGTGGTGATTAAAGAGCTTTGCCAAGTGCTTCTTGTCAGTAACAACCAGGCAGGAGGGTTTATTCTCCAGGTCTTTAACCATTTTCCAGAATTTCTTGGGGTTAGACCACACAGAGAGAACTGCTCCTTGAAGTAACTAACTTTGTACTTCCGGATATAATTAGTGCACTTATTTCTAATTTGCCTGAACGAGAGCCAGTCAGCCAGTCAGCCAGTATGCATGTGCCGGGCCTTTCGCCAAATACAATTCTTGAGGTGGAGTATCAACATCAACAATCAGTCTAATCAGTAACCAGAACTGTTATGATAAGTGCACTATGGCATCTAACTACTTTTTAATTGTCCAGACAAATTAGTTGTACAATAGGCAGATAACTGGAAATGTGGTTATCTATTGTCTAACTATGAGGTAATTTTTTATTCATATTGACCAGTGGCTTAGGCAGAAATCTGTTGATGGCAGGGCCAGCAAAAATGTAGGTGGGCCAAAATGTAGGTACTTAAATCATAATTAAATTATCATAAAAGCATAGCCTACCCTATACACTACTGTAATCGATTGCAAACAACAAACCATCTAACATGTGATTTTGCGTTACAGACCAAATAGTCTTGTAGGCTTACAGAAATCCATGACTCTTGCATTTAACATGCAACTCACATAGACCTTAACATAATAAGCCATAGGCCTATAATTAATAGACTATGAGACTAGAACATAATGCCCTGATATAACAGGATTAACCTCAATAGGAAGCAATAGTATATAGACTACAACAGTGGTCACCAACCTTTTCTTAGTCAAGATCACTTTACGAGTCAAAATGCAAGCCGAGTGCAATAGCCAATAGCAATAGCCTATATCAATAGCCTATAGGGCCTAACTATAGTGCATGGGTGGAGAAGCACAGGGCAAAGTTCTATTTCCAATTAAATTAAATTCTTAAAAATTATTACATTGACTGGAAATAAATATTGTTTCATGCATTTGCCTATTTTCATATACAATAAGAGAAGTCAGATTTTCTCCATGTAGGCCTAGGGTCCCTTATATTTCAAAACTCGAGTCTGGAGCTAAGCTACATGATACCACTGGTATTAGGTCAGTTGTTGTAGCTTATTACTTGTGAGACACATCAGAGAATTAATTGAAATAACTTTCTTTTTTTCCCACTGGACTGATGGTGATGTCTCAGCGGAGGGAGGGAGAGAGTGCGAGTCGAAGTGGAGAAGAATGTTTCATGTTTTCTAAAAGCGTTGGATAAAAACAGCGTTGTAGTGCTGATCATTGTCTATGAATGTCTTTAAGGCCCTCGATTAGATCTATGCAATCAGTGACTGATATAGAGGTGGGCCCTTCATGGCAAAATCACTAATATTAAATAACTTGGCAAATGCTCCAACATCCTCTTATATTGAAAAAATTTAACAGTGAGATTTTTTGGGCCATTTTTTTTTACAATTCGTTTTTCATCAATAAATAATCAAGCATAATTCAAAGTGTCCTCAAATATATCTGGCAGTTGTAGTGGAGTGAGAGGATGGGTCTGTGATGGCCGGTATGTTCCGGCTCGTTTGCTACATCTGCTGGCCAAGAGAGATGGTGTCCCGGTAGGGTAAGGCCTAATTACACACACCTGAAGCTACTTAAGGGGAGGTATTTTAACCTGGCCTTGAGCACACCCAGCTTCTGGTTGTTTGGTGGGAAAAGCTACCAGGAGGGAAGAGGATTCTAGGATAACCTCAAGTGAAAGAAGGGACTGGACATCAACGACTACTGGACAAGAAAACACACAGTAAGACCCAGACTGTATTTGAATTGCTGTTTCTCTTTTCTTTTGTTTATAGCCGGTAAACAGTTTATCTGTCCGGTCGCAGTGAAGGACCGGAAGAACTGTATAGTAAGGCTCTCGAAAGAGCTAGGCTTTTGTTTTGGGTTTATTGTTACCCAGCGCCTGGGCGCGGCCTCTGTTAAAGTTTCACTAATAAAAGTCCTGGGTCACTGCCTTGGAGAAAGGTTCCCCACTTCTGTTTCTCCTCGTTCTTGTACCTTGAGGCGCAACCTGGCTAATAACCAGCTACACAGTGTATATTTTCAATATACACTACATGACCAAAAGTATGTGGACACCTTGTCGAACATCTAATTCCAAAATCATGGGCATTAATATGGAGTTGGTCCCCCTTTGCTGCTATAACAGCCTCCATTTTCCTGGGAAGACTTTACACTAGATGTTGGAACATTGCTGCGGAGACTTGCTTCCATACAGCCACAATAGCATTAGTGAGGTCAGGCAGAGGTAGAGGTCAGGGCTCTGTGCAGGCCAGTGAAGTTCTTTCACACCAATCTCGACAAACCATTTCTGTATGGGCCTCGCTTTGTGCACAGGTGCATTGTCATGTTGAAACAGGAAAGGTCATTCCCAAACTGCTGCCACAAAGTTGGAAGCACAGAATCGTCTAGAATGTCTTTGTATGTTGTAGTGTTAAGATTTCCCTTCACTGGAACTAAGAGGCCTAGCCCGAACCATGAAAAACAGCCCCAGACCATTATACTTCCTCCTCCAAACTTCAGTTGGCACTATGCATTTGGGCAATGGTAGCAAGCTTTACACCATCCAGCCGACGCTTGGCATTGAGCATGGTGATCTTAGGCTTGTGTGCGGCTGCTCAGTCATGGAAACCCATTTCATGAAGCTCCCTACGAACAGTTCTGTGAGCTTGTGTGGCCTGCCACTTCGCGGCTGAGCTGGTGTTGCTACTAAACGTTTCCACTTCACAATAACAGCTCTTACAATTGACCGGGGCAGCTCTAGCAGAGCAGAAATTTGACAAATTGACTTTGACGGTGCCACATTGAAAGTCACTGAGCTCTACAGTAAGGCCATCCTAATGCCAAGGTTTGTCTATGGAGACTGCACAGCGGTGTGCTCGGTTCTATACACCTGTCAGCAACGGGTGTGGCTGAAATAGCCGAATCCAGTAAGTTGAAGGGGTGTCCACATACTTTTGTGTATATATAGTGTATATCCCTTTCGTTTTCCCACTCCCTCCCTACTGCTTACTATGAATTCCATCTGATGGTGTATGCATGTTTAGGCCGTACATCGCTGGGGCAAAGCTTCCTGCCATCTACACCATGCGGTGTCAGAGAAAGGCCCTAAAAATTGCCAAAGACTCCAGCCACCCCAGTCATGGACTGTTCTCTCTGCTACCGCACGGCAAGTCAAGGTCCAAAAGGCTAACAGATTCTACCCCCAAGTGAGAAGACTGCTGAACAGCTAATCAAATGGCTACCCGGACTATTCGCTGCTGCTACTCGCTGTTTATCATCTATGCATAGTCACTTTACCCCTACCTACATGTACATATTACCATGACTAACCTGTATCCCCACACATTGACTCGGTACCGGTACCCCCTGTATATAGCCTCGTTATTGTTATTTTATTGTGTTACTTTTATGTTTAACTTTAGTTTAATTAGTAAATATTTTTCTTAACTCTTATTTTTCTTAACTGCATTGTTGGTTAAGGGCTTGTAGGTCAGCATTTCACTGTAAAGTCTACACCTGTTGTATTCGGCGCATGTGACAAAGAAAATTATTTGATAACCGATCCATTCTTTCTTCATTGTTGAGAAAACAAACTGTGCCTGTATGTGAAAGGCGAGGCTACTGTGCAGTGTACACAACGCGCACGCACGCACGCACGCACACACACAGACCTGGGATTCAGGCTTCCTCTGCAGGCCGTTAGTCTAAAATGCACCTCTCCTAATGTTTTTTATTTTTGTACTTTTACCCCTTGTCCTATCGCTGCAACTCTCCTACGGACTCAGGAGAGGGGAAGGTCGAGAGGCATGCGTCCTCCAAAACACAACCCTGCCAAGCCGTATTGCTTCTTGACACACTGTCGGGGGAAACTCTGTCCAGCTGGCGACCGAAGTCCGCTTCCGGCCTGCCACAAGGAGTAGCTAGAGCGCGATGGGACATTGTGCGCCGCCTCATGGGTCTCCCAGTCACGGCCAGCTGTGACACAGCCTGGGATCGAACCTGGGTCTGTAGTGACGCCTCAAGCGATGCAGCGTCTTAGACCGCTGCGCCACTCGGGAGGCCACCTCTCCTAATCATGAATGTACTGTAGTTTCTAAATAAGGGCCATGCCTTCTCTGACTGTCCTGTGGATTAGCCCAGGAATTTCTCTGTGGCGTAATGGGAGGACTGGTTGTGCTAGTGCTAAACTAATCAGATAAGTACAAACACAGATCCTGTAATGCAGAGCAATGACTCTGTTGTGGGGAGAAACAGACACTGAGACACACTGTAGCCTGAAGCTAGGGCATTACCTGAGGAGTCTACTACTCTCTGACAACTCCTGCAAGGTTGTGCCCACTAGAACAACGTGGAAGGGATAACTTCTGACACAGTCAGTGTGAAAAACACTAGTTAGTTACTCTGGATCTATACAAGGAAGCATATGTTATGTTAGCACAGTGGCCAGAGTGCCAGAGACACATGGAGTGCTGCTGCAGGACTGAGTGGAGTGCTGTTTGTTTTGAATGGAATGCGACTGAGCCAAGCTGGGAGACACATCGTCATCATCCTCTAATCATCCCCACCATGCTGACACGTGGAAACAGACCCAGCAGCATGTTTCTGCAGTGCTGAGGGGGAGAGAGAGCTGCTGTGGTGTTATGATCATACAGGTGTATTACAGTACAGTAAATAATTATGACTGGAAGGTTGCGTGGGGTATAAGGCAGCAGTGAAATTATCATTTACAAAGATCAGTGGAGCTGACAGGCATAACATGTCCTTCGGTGGCAGTCTGAGTGACCAGTAGTTTAGGTGGCAACACAGGAGAGGGTCCACTATTAGACCCCAAATGGCCAAGCTGAGCAAGGTGTGTAATGGTGTAGTGTGTATGAAGACCTAGTGTGTGTGTGTATATAGGCCTAGTGTGTGTATGTACTGGTGTAGTGAGCAAGATGTGTACTGGTGTAGTAGTGTGTAGCTATGTCTGGACTGTTTGGCTTAGAGATCGAGCCTCCATCCACATCAGTGGAAACTGCTAAGAGGAGGACGGCTCATAATAATGTCTGGAATGAGCAAATGGAATGGCATTCCGCTCCAGCCATTACCACAAGCCCGTCCTCCCCAAGTAAGGTGCCACCAACCTCCTGTGATCCACATGTAACCTTAACCCTTTAAGACTGTTTGCAACTGCAGTGTAGGTACGAATTATTGTTTTGACAGCATTGAATAGAGAATGACTGATTGTTCGAAAGCAGCCAAAAAGTCTGAATTATGCATATGCGGAGTGCCCTCTGGGCTTCAGATTGTACAGAAGCATATTTACTTAATGTATTTATTTTCTATAGGTTCTAAATGTCATGTGTTTCTTTCTGATCCGTTAGTGTAACAAACCCCCCTCTTCCTCTTCCAGATAAGTGGTTCTCCAGAAGGAGCTAGATGATCAGAAGAGCCATGTGTATGTGACCAATAACGATTTGATTATGAGACAATGATTTCTGACCACCTGCTGTGGAACAAGACCAAAGTGGTGGAGCTCAACGACGCTCCTTCCCCAATTCCCTGAGGGACATGCAGCAGCTGGTGGCCTCTTTCAAGACCTACCGTACCGTGGAGAAACTCCTCAAGTACCAGGAGGGCGGGGCCATCGAGGAACACTTCGCACCAAGCTCCTAGCCAACAACCAGTGGGCCTACGTGGCCCCGGAGGAGAAGACCCTGTGGGATATCAAGAAGAATTGGGCTTTACTGGAGTGCGAGGAGAGAGGACACCCTCCAGAGGGTGCTGCTGAGACTGTCCAGAGCAACAGGAGCAGCTGTCCCAGAAATTTGGCAGAAAGGTAATGTTTGTAATGTTTTTTGGTTTTAGATTTTTTTTTATTTTGTCTGTCTTTTATTAGGTGTTATTTGTTTTGCCATTGAGGACCACTTCGGAAATAAGTGATTTAATGAATTATGCTTTCACATCTTGTAGATTGATATACATAGATTTTTGGGGGCATATGAACATTTTTAACACTTTCTATGAAGGACATGCATATAATGCTTTCTAACATCCTTTATAATGCATTGAGTGTACTCACTTAATTTAATTCTATCTGGAGGACACAGCCCAGCTGATCAGCAGACAGTACCTGGGGGGGTTAAACATCCTGGAGGAGGTCCAGGCTGCAGCCCGGACACTGGAAGCCTTGGGACAGACTTTAGCTAGGGAGCCCTCAGCAACACATGGCAGCTGTCATCAAGAAGGGGAACTACCAAAGGCCCAAGTCATGTGGAGGTAAGGCTTATAAGTAAACTACCCCGGCAAGGCCCAAGTCGTTATAGTAATTCGTACACTGCAAATTAACCACAACTAAGCCCAAAAAGTAGTTGTATTTTTTTTTCTGCTAATAAAGAGATGTGATTGTGTCTCAATGTATTATAAAAAATGTTTTAAATACAACCAGGCTGGGCAGAGACCTCAGACAGATCCAGCTGGCCATTCAGAAACTGGTCAGACATTAGCTACGTTGCAAATGGCACCCTATTCCTTGTTCCTTGCACTATATTGGGAGTGGGATTAGGTCAGACTTTCTTCAGTCATTGATTATTCAAGTTAAATTATGCCTACATACTGTAGCAATCAATACAAACTGAAATCCATGGGCATGACATACATTGACATAGGCCTATCTAAAAGGAGATGGGAGTGTACGTCGTAGAGGTGAAACATCTGTGAGAGCAGGCATAGGGAGCCTCCCAGCTGACCCATCTCACTGAGTTCTCCATCAATTACATAGATAGACTAAACTACATCACTGCCCATAATGTGCTAACATTTACATGTGCCTGTTTAAGGCATCAAGCAAAAACACATTGTTTTTAACAAAAAAAAGAGGCTACTTAAGTCCACCTTCATTGTCTTCCAAGAGTTTCTGAGCATTTTGGTGCATATTCTCTCCTTCAATCAAATATGGATTATTTATAGACAAAAAATAGAAAATGATAGTGAAAGGTTAATCATGTTACTTCCTACCAATATGCTTAGTCTGGTTTCTGAGGTAATTTGTATATTTTTTTCCAGGTGTGAAGGTAACATGGATAGTGCGGAGATTGACTATCCTCAACAGAGAAAATGAGGATAACTTTCAAGTGAGGGACAGCAAATGTGTGACTCATGTTTGTAAATGTCACAGTAATGAATTTGTAGAAACTTGGAAAGTCTCTTGTGTAAAAAAATCTATGGGAAACTGAGGTGTGAAAGACATCCAGCCGACATTGGTGAAACTGAGTCCGTAGTGAACCAAGCTGGACAAACTGAGGCAGTAGGAACAGGAGACTGGAACAGGGGGTGGAGCTACAGAAGCTGAACCAGGAGGCTGACCGTTTTGAAGCAGCCCTGTCTGGGCACGAGGCCAGGCTGACGGTCAATGACCTGGGGGTATGATACAATATACAGTAAATTAAAATATTATAGTAAGCCCTATGGGGTGTCTTTGTGTCTTTGTGTCTTTGTGTCTTTGTGTCTTTGTGTCTTTGTGTCTTTGTGTCTTTGTGTCTTTGTGTCTTTGTGTCTTTGTGTCTTTGTGTGTGTGTGTTCTCGTTTGTTGCCCAGTTAAGGCCACTTCTGTCTCATCCAGTGTGTCGGTCTCTCTCTGTGCTCAGGACTGTAGATAATGTCAACAGTCTGCTGGACAGAAAGGAGGAACTGGAGGGACTACTGAAGGCTCTGGACCTACAGATCAGCCTCTTCACAGACAAGAGCCAGGAACTCATCAACAAACAACACTTTGCGGCCAAACAGTAAGACCTTTACTGCTGACCAGTTTGAAGACATTTTTCCCAAATGTATAGGAAATGTGTTGCAGTGAACAATGTATTTTTCTGAATCATTCCAATAACATATAGCTATATTTATGTTAGGAATAATTGTATACAGAATATTCAAGAGCGCAATAAGAAGCTTGGAGAGAGCGGCAAACAAAGAAGGACCATTCTGCTGGATTCACAGAAATATCAGATACACTTGAGATTAATAGATTTTTGTATATACAGTCGTGGCCAAATGTTTTGAGAATGACAAGTATTGGTCTCCACAAAGTTTGCTGCTTCAGTGTTCTTAGATCTTTATGTCAGTAGTTACTATGGTACACTGAAGTATAATTACAAAAATAAATACTAAATAATCTGGGTTCTGTGATCAGGAGCTGCAGGCAGAGGTGAACATCCACCATAAACACCTGCACTGGGTCCTGGAGAAGGAGCGGAGCCTGGGGAATTTGAGCCAATATGATGGAGAGGAGGTCCAGCAGAGGAATGCTCACCTGACCACTGAGTGGGAGGAGCTAGAGGCAACCTGTGACAAGAGGGCCATCCTCCTGAACAGAGCCATCACTAGAGAACGGGTAACTCCACCTGAACAGAGCCATCACTAGAGAACGGGTAACTCCACCTGAACAGAGCCATCACTAGAGAACGGGTAACTCCACCTGAACAGAGCCATCACTAGAGAACGGGTAACTCCACCTGAACAGAGCCATCACTAGAGAACGGGTAACTCCACCTGAACAGAGCCATCACTAGAGAACGGGTAACTCCACCTGAACAGAGCCATCACGTTTTTTGGGATAAAGGCATCTGCTAAATTACTTTAGTATGCAATATAGTTGCTAAAAATATCTACAGATCTGGGGACCGCTGTCTAATGCAGCTGTATGGTGAGGACCATGGTGTCTATTGCAGCTGCACGGTGAGGACCATGGTGTCTATTGCAGCTGCACGGTGAGGACCGTGGTGTCTATTGCAGCTGCACGGTGAGGACCGTGGTGTCTAATGCAGCTGCATGGTGAGGACCGTGGTGTCTAATGCAGCTGCATGGTGAGGACCCTGGTGTCTAATGCAGCTCCACGGTGAGGACCATGGTGTGTTTCTGTGTGTCCTGCAGGCGGTGGAGGGTCTGATGGAGGTGCTGGAGGCCCAGGTAGAGGAGCTGGGGGACTGTCTGCCATCTGCCCGGTACAGTTCAAACTGGGATTCATCCGTGAAGAGCACACTTCTCCAGCGTGCCAGTGTCCATCGAAGGTGAGCATTTACCCACTGAAGTTGGTTACGACGCCAAACTGCAGTCAGGTCAAGACCCTGGTGAGGACGACGAGCGCGTGGATGAGCTTTCCTGAGACTGTTTGTGCAGAAATTCTTCGGTTGTGCAAACCCACAGTTTCATCAGCTGTGTGTGGCTGGTCTCAGACGATCCCGCAGGTGAAGAAACTGGATGTGGAGGTCCTGGGCTGGCGTGGTTTCATGTGGTTGAGGCCGATTGGATGTACTGACAAATTCTCTAAAACGCAGTTGGAGGCAGATTATGGTAGAGAAAATAACATTGAATTCTCTGGCAACAGCTCTGGTGGACATTCCTGCAGCATTGTGTTGTGTGAAAAAACTGCACATTTTAGTGGCCTTTTTTAGTCCCCAGCACAAGGTGCACCTGTGTAATGATCATGCTCTTTAATCAGCATCTTGATATGCCACATCTGTCAGGTGGATGGATTATCTTGGCAAAGGAGAAATGCTCACTAACAGGGAGGTAAACAAATTGTGTTTATATTTTTGTTTGTTATTCACTGTCACTATTTATATATACATAATATATTTATTTATTTGATCTGATCTTTAACTCTGCATTTTTGGAAAATAACCTGTAAGTAAGCATTTCACTGATAGTCTACAATGTTTACCCTGCTGCTTGTCAGTCTATTTTCAAGACGTCAACTTCGTTTAAGGCACTGATCTGACTCACACAACCAGTCAGCTATGTAATGCTTGCTGAAAAAACACCATTTAAATTAAGTGTGTGGGTAAAATCTAATTATGTTTCATGCCAATAAAAGTCACTACTGCTTAGCAAATGCATGTTGATAAGTTATTCTGGAGGTGGTATGATTCATGCTGTGTCTGAGCCCTCTCTCCCTCCAACCCCCCCCCCTTTCTATCTCCAACCCCCTTCTCTGTCTCTCTCCAACCATCTGCCCCTTTCTGTCTCTGTCTTTCTATTTCTCTCACTCCCTCTCTCTCGTCAACCACCACAGGAAAGGTACAAGACATTTCTGATGGACCTGCGAGGGGTGCTTCGTAAACATGATGCTCTAGTCCACGAACAAGCGAGGAACGAGGAGCCGCTACTGAACACAACCACAATACATTAACAGCTCAACCATAACCACAATACATCAACAGCTCAACCATAACCACAATACATCAACAGCTCAACCATAACCACAATACATCAACAGCTCAACCATAACCACAATACATCAACAGCTCAACCATAACCACAATACATCAACAGCTCAACCATAACCACAATACATCAACAGCTCAACCATAACCACAATACATCAACAGCTCAACCACACCCTTCATTGTTGTGATGCAAAAATATTGGCAAAATATATTGCTCATAGAATAAAAAAGGTCCTGCTGGACATTATTCATCGTGATCAGACGGGATTCTTAAAAGGAAGATATATTGTTTAGCTATTTAAGTTTCTCTTCCTGTCATTTACCTGTACAGTTTATGTAACTATGCAAGTATTCACTTATCTGTAAATATAACAGTATATTTACCTGTACAGCTAATTAAAAATATTAACTTACCTGTTCATTTGGCTAGTCTGTCTATTAAGTAAACTATTATTACCATCGCTCATATCATATGCATTTTTAGCTACTGAAGTATTTCTCTGCCATCGACCCTATAGTATAGTTAACCATCCAACAATGTATAGTGTACATATTCAGCCAACCACCCATACTATGCAATGTCTTTTTATAGCTTTTTTTGCACTCCAGATATCTTGTATTTCTATACTTTTTCATACTGTCGCTCTATGTATCGTGTATCTGTCTTTTGTGTACCTTCGTTGTGGCATTTTGCACCTGCCCTGTGTTTTGTTGTAGCTGCTGGACAAAGAAATTTCCCTCTCGGGGATCAATAAAGTACCTACCTATCTATTGGAGACAACATTAGACGATGACTAGAAATAATTGAAAACTATAACAGTACAGGCCATTTACACTTTTGGGACTAGTATTTTATTAAAGAAAAGAGCCATGTTGTGATGTCTGTCCCACTCGAAGGTGGATCTGAACAGCCTGCAGATCAAGATGAAGCTGCTCCAGAAGCATCAAGTCTTTGAGGCAGAGCTTCTCGCCCACAACAAAATCATTGACGCAGTGCAGCTGGTATGGGCTGTACACTGGGGAGGGTTTTTGTCAAGATAACTATATTCCTTTATAACTTGTTGTAAGCATGTATAACCATTTACTATATGAAATAGAGATTCATGTCTTTCTATTATCAACATTTCAACCGAGTCAAATGTCCTGGTACTTCAGGTTTGTTATAAGATGATTATAAGACATAAGGGGGTTATAGACACTCATAGTCTTACAATGCGTTATAACTGCATCATAATGCATTATACTCACAGGCTTTAAGGTACCCTTTGATTTTCTAGGCTGGTGAGAAGCTGGTGTCTCTGCGTCACCCTAAGTCTCAGGAGGTTCGCGTAGCACTGCGGCTCTGGAGAAGCACTGGGAGGAGCTAAAACGACACTACATTCCACAGTAAGAACCTCATACGAACGGTCAACCATGATGGTGGTAGTGTGATGTTTTGGGGATGCTTTGCTGCCTCAGGACCTGGAAAACTTGCCTTAATAGAAGGAACCATGTATTCTGCTCTGTCTCAGAGAATTCTACAGGAGAATGTCAGGCCAGAGTTAAAGCAGTTCTGCATGGAAGAGTGGGCCAAAATTCCCCCACAGCAATGTGAGAGACTGATTAACTACTACAGGAAGCGTTTGGTTGGAGTCATTGCAGCTAAAGGTTTTTTTAAAACTGCATTGTTGGTTAAGGGCTTGTAAGTAAGCATTTCACTGTAAGGTCCACACCTGTTGTATTCGGTGCATGTGACAAATAACATTTAATTTGAGTGGATTTGATTTGAGGTGGCACAGTTATGTAATTGTTGTGTTATTTGTTCACTCAGGTTCCCTTTATCTAATATTAGGTTTTGGTTGATGATCTGATAACATTCAGTATAAAAAAATATGCAAAAGTAGAGAAAATTAGAAAGGGGTCAAATAAATTAACAGCAGACAATTTTTACCTGATCAAAAACCTCCACATCCTTCTCAGCTCGTGCCTGAACACAGTCCTCAAAGGCGTTCTGATCTGGTTCGACAACTTCCAGCACATCAGGTGGAGTTTCAGTGATCTGAAATTACGTTATACAAAAAAACCAACAACACTAAGTCGATCACAAATTTGAAAGACCAGTTTATGCAATAATTGTATTGTTTACCTCAGTCAACAGCTGCAGCTCCCGTCCGTACAGCAGGCGCTAGGGCAAGTGCTCGGTGGAGGCCTGGACGCTGCTGTTGTGTGCAAGAGAATTACCTTCAGGTTGTCCTCCCACAGTTCCTGGTACCCGTCAAGGGACTTGCCCATGGCAGTCTTGAGGGTCTGGTTGGTCCGTTCATCCATAGGAGGTAGGAAAGGAATATATTTTGACAATGTAAGATATTAAACTATGTCTGATTATGTACCATGTAAAAACTCAAACAACAAAAAAACACATTGGTGACAGAATATAACCTAGAACATCCGTACCTTCTTCCATAGTTCACAACCTCAGTCACTCAAGATGACCTCAGGAGAACTGTGGGTGTTGAAGTCTTGCAAGTCTGGTCCTTGATGGGTGTCATACAAAACGAAAATAAAGGTTTGGTTCCAAGACCCATTTTTAATGGGTTACAGAAGGGAATTTTAGAGTTAAGCACATTCTCTTCCTTTACTGACCTTAATGGGTATTGCTTCCACCCACTTGGTAAAGTAATCGGTCGCTGTCAGACACCAGCTGTTGCCATTCCTGGATTTCGTGAAGGGTCCGATGAGGTCCACCCCTAACTTTTAAAGTGTAAGAGAGAAGATTATTTTTTTCTTACCCGGATCTGTATCATACAGTATGCAGATTTTCATATTTGTAAGGATAATGACACACACACACGTTCTATAATATTGAATTCTGCTGTGGTCAAATAAACATTTTAATTGTGACACTTACCGATCATGTGCCACGGTGAAACAACTGATGTGCTTCAACACCTGCGCCACATTCTTCAGACGGGTACTGACCTTTAAGCACAGTGACAAATTGAAACATTGCGTGCTCTCTGACATGACATAAATTGAAATTATAATAATTTCTGATTATAATAGAATGTGATTTATAAACAAAAGATTATTTCACTTCCCCAGCTGTCCACATCCTTGACAATCCCACGACAGAAGAAGCGTAGGTTGATTTTGGCAATCATGTGCTTCACACCAAAATGGCCAGCATGGATCTCGGTCAGCGCAGCCTCCTCCTCAGTGAAAATCACCCTCCTGTGTGGCTGGCCATCCTTCCCGCATAGGTACATGTGATTGCCTAACAAGTTGAAAGACAAGAGTTGTTGAAACCCTCAAGTCTAAGTACATTTACACTGATGTCTTTCTCTCTGTTTCACTCTGATTCTCTGTCTCTCTCTCTCTCCGTCTGCCTACGTCACCTAGTTAAGGGCATTTGGAATTACCATAATTGCTTGCACCTATCCATTTGATTGATCACGGTTAACTTATAGGTATATACCAGTACCTCAATATGCCCTACATATAACTGTAAATGTATAGCTAGCAATGGTTGTAGAAAAATGGTTGTACACAGCGAACTCCTTCCAGTTATCTAATAGAAGTCAACTGATTAACGTTACCTTGAATTGGGAATTTCTCTGCCTCCTACTAATGTTGCGCCTCTACTCGAGATCAGTGGTGCCTTCATAGTACTTTGCTTGGTTGGAAAGAAAATCAATATCCTCGAGGGATGCCATTAAATTGCAAGCTAACTTACACTATAAAAGGTTTATAGTTATGTGGAATATTACTCATCCAAGGGTTTTTCTTTATTTGCACTATTTTTTACATTATATAATAAAAGTGAAGACATCAAAACTATGACATAACACATATGGAATCATGTAGTAGATATTTTATATTGTAGATTCTTCAAAGTACCAAGGCCCTTTTCCCCCGATTGCTTGGTTTGGCCAAACTTCTTACATTTATGAATGATGGAGGCCACTGTGTTCCTGGGGACCTTCAGTGCTGCAGACATTTTTTGGTACCCTTCCCTAGATCTGTGTCTCGACACAATCCTGTCTCAGAGCTCTACGACCTCATGGCTTGGTTTTTGCTCTGATATGCACTGTCAAACGTGGGTCTTTATATAGACAGGTGTGTGCATTTTCAAATCATGTCCAATCAATTGAATTTACCAACAGGATGCACCTTAGCTCAATTTCGAGTCTCATAGCAAAGGGTCCTTTTTAATACATTTACACAAATCTGTTTTTCGCTTTGTCATTATGAGATATTGTGTGTGGATTGATGAGTGAAAAAAACAAGGCTGTAGCGTAACAAAATGTGAAAAAAGGAATCTGAATACTTTCCGAATGCTCCGTATATAAAAATAATACTAACAAAGAATTATGTTTTTGATTTAAATAATAGCCTGAGTACTAGATATGGTAACACACCAACACTGAACGGCTGTGACAGTGCGCTTGGGAAATAAATTGTAAGGCTTTTCACAGCCACCCACAAATTTGTGTAACAAATGTATGTATATAACTCAGCAAAAAAAGATAATTAGTAATAATCCAAATAACTTCACAGATCTTTATTGTAAAGGGGTTAAACACTGTTTCCCATGCTTGTCCAATGAACCATAAACAATTAATGAACATGCACATCTGGAACGGTTATTAAGACACTAACAGCTTAGACGGTAGGCAATTAAGGTCACAGTTATGAAAACTTAGGACACTATGGAGGCCTTTCTACTGACTCTGAAAAACACCAAAAGGAAGATGCCCAGTGTCCCTGCTCATCTGCGTGAACGTGCCTTGGGCATGCTGCAAGGAGGCATGAGGACTGCAGATATGGTCAGGGAAATAAATTGCAATGTCTGTACTGTGAGACGCCTAAGACAGCGCTACAGGGAGACAGGACGGACAGCTGATCGTCCTCGCAGTGGCAGAACTAGTGTAACAACACCTGCACAGGATCGGTACATCAGAACATCACACCTGCGGGACAGGTACAAGATGGCAACAACAACTGCCCGAGTTACACCAGGAATGCACAATCCCTCCTTCAGTGCTAACAGCAAGAACTGGCAAATCTGGTGCGTCCATGAGGATGAGATGCACTGCAGTACTTAATGCAACTGGTGGCCACACCAGATACTGACTGTTACTTTTGACCCCCCCTTTATTCAGGGACACATTATTAGATTTATGTTTGTCACATGTCTGTGGAACTTGTTCAGTTTATGTCTCAGTTGTTGAATCTTGTTATGTTCATACAAATATTTACACGTTAAGTTTGCTGAAAAATAAACGCAGTTGACAGTGAGAGGACATTTCTTTTTTTGCTGAATGTATGTGTATATATATATATATATGCATATACAATTTTTCTGACTTTTTTTTATGGTCTTTTGAGACAGGTTTGAACCAACTTTCGTTATTGCAGATGTAACAGCCTGGCTAAGCCGCTGCAGAACCCTCGGGAGACCTTGGAGTCCTTGCTGGGGTTGTTCCAGTTCTACCATTACATGGAGGATGATATGGTCTGGATCCAGGACAAACTGCCCTCCGCCTCCTCCGAAGACTGGGGAACCTCCCTACAGAGCACTTAGTCTATGGTATAAAAAAAACATCAGGTCAGAGACAGGGATTGTTAATGTACCAGTTTGCATTCAAGATACTAACAACACGATTGGGTTTCTGTCAAGAACTTTGTGAGAAATGTCTTTGTAAAAAGTGCTATACAGATATGATTTGATTAATTGATTGGTTGATTGACTGAACAGCTCTCACTCCTCTTCTCCCTCCCTCTCTTCTCCTCTGTGTTTGGGCTGTGATTCAGGAGATAGCGAACCATACCCCTCTGTTGCAGGCAGTCCAGGATGCAGGGCAGAACCTGGTGAGGGGCAGACTCTTGCCTCGCATGAGATCAGTGAGAGGCTGGCTGAGCTCAAGAATATTTTTTGAGAGCCTGAGGACAGAAACAGAGAACCAGGGCAGACTGCTGTAGGAGGCTTTAAAGATCGAGACCTTCCTCTCTGATGTAGATGCCTGTTTACCACCGATCATACTACATACTGTACGTTCTCTTTAGATACAAACACAGGTACCACAATCCACAAAAAACTCTCTCTGCATACATCTTATTGAAATTTTACACAACTTTGTGCATTGAGGGACTTGTATGTACCACACAGGTAGGATGCCCACTGAATAATTTTTATAAGCTTACATTTCTCAAGAGCTGTGGGTGGATGAGCAGAAACCCACTCCAAAGACTTTGGGAAAAGTGAGGAGGCCACCGAGGTCCTCCTGAGGAAGTTAGACTCGGTAGACCTGGACCTGGAGAACCAGCAGCTGAAAGTAGTCTCTTCAGGAGACTGGGGTTAAACTGCAGCACTGTGGCCACCCCAACAGGTACTTTAGACAAACAAAATTGATTTGTTTTTATCTGTGATCATTACCACGAATTAAGTTATCTCCAGGGTTTCTCTATGTTTATATAGTTTATTATTCACATTTGAAAAATGTATATCGAGTAATTTATAAATCCATTAAATGTAATACAAATAGGTCTCTCATTTACATTTTCTAAACCCATTGAAACCCATCTCTCATGCTACGTTAGACATTTAGTAAGAGTCTTCCAGACTTGCTGGATGACTATGAGTTTCTCATGCGTCGCTCTGCCTCATGACAGGCAGCTCTGGAGGACCAGCTAAACCTCTCTGTGTTTAAGAGCTGCAGAACTGCCTTCGCTCCCTGAAGACCCTGGCTGAGTCAGAAGACTTTGGACAAGACCTGAAGGTCGTGGAGGTATGTATGATGCAGAGTGGATGATGCAGAGTGGACTATTCCATTGGTTCCATTATACAGGGCAAACTAAGTGCAGCTCAAGTATTTAGGCCTGATGTGGACATGCCAAGTACTGGACAGTCTGTATCAGAAGTTGGGTGTAACATTTATATATTGCAGTAGCTTAAAACTGGCTTTTTGAGATTACAGTGGCAAAATACTGTAATCAGACAAGTAAATCAAATCACATTTTATTGGTCACATACAACAATTAATGATCCACATCAAATGCACTTTTCTTAATAAAGTCGCTCTTTCAGGTATTGCAGAAGAAGTTTGACGTCCTTGTGGCTGAGATGAACACACAGGGAGAGAGTAAACTGAGTACTGTTCAACAACTAAGACAGGAGGTGAAGTCTGCTGAAGGCCAGAGACTACAGGCAGCCCTGCACAAACTATTGGACGACCTCAACCAGAATGTGAAGATTGGAGCTGAGGTAAAAGTCTAAATCCAGTTATTTTATCAATAATGTTGTAACAACTTGTTACTTAAATGGGACATTAAATGGTACATTAAACGGTAGGCAAAAAAGGCAATGTCTGCTCACAATTGACAGCCTTTTTTCTAAAGTGGTCCTATTTTTTTTGTCTAGCTCCTGTACTAAGTTGATGTGTGTTAAACACTCTCCTTCCAAGTCTTATTTCTATGTGTTACTGTGGTTAATGCTTAGGCTTCAGCTCAGTGGGCTAACACAGGCTTGTGGTACCGGTCGGTTACACTGACTCACCCATCAAATAACTGTGTGTTTCAAGAGAGACTTGGCGGTCGTCGAGGCGGAGGTGTCCCGGACTAAAGAGGAGGGGCAGGGCCTGACCAGGAAGTACCACCAGGTGCGGGCCAGTCTGAGTGAGAGACTAAAGGAGATGGAGGCTAGCTTGGCTAGTCTGCAGGTCAAGGCCATCCCACGCAGGCTGAGGCTGTGAAAAGATACCTCAGAGTGGACAGAACTCATGAAAGTCTACTTCTTTTGAATTAATGTAGTTGGGCTTGGTAAGGTGATGACATAATGTCAACCGATGCTTTAATGTCACATTTATGATGTGCTTATAGATGTGTAATGTATGCTTTATGAATGTATAATTATTGAGGTGTGACCAGCCTCTCAGTCTTTGGTCCATTAAACATCACCACTGAATGGTCAGTCTTTCTGGAGGTCTTCTGGCCCTCTCAGGCCTGCGCAGGGTCTGAGGCACTGTGTCCAAAGCTAAGGTCACCCTCCCTGTACCTGGTGTCACAGAAACATCCCCACTTGTTCTCCTTTTTTGTTCCTGTGTATCCAGTGGCAGTATGCCTGTGTCCTGAGCGTCCTCAAACGTCTCCTGTGTTCTCAAAAGGCTTTGTCTATTGCGCCGATACACAGCCCCATCTTCTGTCCTGACTGTATATGACCGAGGCGCATTCTCCTCCAATACAGTAGCCTTTCTATCCCATGATTCCGGACCCCGAATTCTAAGGGTGCTGCTCTGTATGACAATAAAGCCAAGTATGGATCAGTCCCACTGTGTGCTGCCTTTTTTAAGAGTCTCTTCACAATTTGCACACCTTTTCAATAAAGGGACTCAGCTCCCAGATGTCCTTCATGCACTCTCTGTAACATCTCCTGACGCATTGAAGTAGGTATCACCATTCTGTTATTCTTCAACAGCATACCATTGACCACAGACAGCTCTGCGCTTAATGGGACATACTGCTTACAAGAGCCTTTTTGCCAGCCCTTTTCTAGATTCTGGATCTCCTTGCAAAGAATGGGATCTATTGTGGTCTCTTCAGTTATTCTCATTAGTTGCTGCTCGGAAACAGGAAGTGACTCCATGACCATATCTACATGCAACGCAACCTCCTCCTCCATAGACTCCTGACTGAGGCTGATTTGGGCCACCACAGGAGCCCTTGAGAGGGCATCAGCTACCACTAAATTTGACCCAGGCACATAGGTTAGAACAAAATTATAGCATTGCATCCTCATCATCGTCCTTTGAAGGCATGTCATTCTGATTTTTTAGATTAAGGGGTTTATGGTCTGTTTCTAGAATCACCTTTGGTAAGCCATAAGTGTAATAGTGAAACTTCTCACAACCAATGACCAAACCTAGGCACTCGTTTTCTATTTGAGCATAACGCTTCTCAGCATAAGCCATGGGCTGCATAAGCCACAGGCTTCCACATACCTTGATGCTCCAGAAGCAGCACTGCTCCAATGCCATCTTTGGAGACGTCCGTGGACACCTGTCAGGTCGAAAAAAGTCTTCAGACAAAATGATCTTTACATCGTTCCACTCTCTTTCATGTTCTCTGTTCCATCAGAACTCTGTCTTGTCCTGAAGGAGTGTCCTTAAGTTCATTGTTTTAGCTGACAGGTTTGGTACAAACTTCCCAAACACGCTGAATGTCTTTCCTATCTTTGGGATTTGCCATCTCCCTCACCGCTATGACCTTGGCATGATCATGCTGCACACCCTCCGAAGACAGCTTATCCCAAAGAAATGTGATTTCCTTCACACAGAACTGACATTTAGCCCGATTTAGCTTCAAACCATGCTTCTGAACCCTCTGCAGAGTCTTTTCCAGCCGCTCATTGGGTTCCTGAATAGTGGAACACCAGACCAACTCCCTCTAACCACTCAATGACACTTTCCATGGCCTTGTGAAAGAGCTCAGGGGCAGAACTTATACCAAAACGTAACCTTTTAAAGGAATATCTTCCAAAAGGAGTATTGACTGTACAGTTTGGTGCTGGCTTCATCCAACCTCACCTGCCAGAATCCATTTGAAGCATCCAATTTGGAGAAATAGTGTGCGCCAGCCATGTCACACAGTATCTCCTCCCTCTTAGGAATCTGAAAATGCTCCCTTTTGATACATTTATTAAGGTCCTTGGGGTCCATTCCTTTTCCGAACACACACCATGGAATTAACCAAGTCGGTTGGCTCCTCTGTTTTCACGAGCACATTGAGTTTCACCATTCTTCCCAACTCCTTCTTTAGATCCTTCCATAGTGGCACCGGAACTCTGCGTGGTGCATGAATCACTGGCTTGGCATTCTCTGTGAGAGACGTAGAGTGAATGAGAGGCAATGCTCCAAATCCTGTGAACACATCAGAATATCTTTGAGCAATTTCCTCACCATTTTGATTACTTGTCACCCGTTGAACAGCCAGTCAGAATCATGAATGGTGTACACTTGCTTAACCAGTCCCAACGACTCACATGCTGTATCCCCCAGAGAGAATCATGCACCATTACAGGTTAGCCAACACAAACCTTTAGTCTCAATTGCTTGGCCATTGTATGCTTTGAGAGCCACAGCCTTTTTCATTATGTCTGGTTTGTGCTTTAGCTCATGAAAATCCCTCATATTGATCAGGTGGGCTTTAGCCCCTTTATCCAGCTTTAAGGTCAAAATTGTACCATTGACCATGAGTGGTACAACCCCAGTGGTCACTAGCTACAGTATGGACCTGTGATGGTTCTTGCCAGTTCTCCATGTAATCCACAGTGCCCGAAACAAATCACTTTGTTCATTCTCCTCCATGTCAATGGTGTGAACATTCTGTCTCCCATACTTGTCCTTTGCAAAACACATTTTCCCCCTTGCACTTGTAGCAACATTTTCCATAGGCAGGGCACATCCTGGCCTGGTGCCTTTTGCCTGAAGCCTGGTGCCACACCTATTTCAATCATATTGCTTGTGGCTCCTTTGCTCATAGCGCCCCCTTGTGTCCTTGTCTACAAAATCCACTGCTGCGATTTCCACCTCCATAGCAGTGTTTGTTGGTGTGGAGCTAAAAGTTTTAATATGCGATTGTGCCAGCTTATTCACCTGACCAAATGTAACTGACTTTCCTGCAGCAATCTTTCTCTAACTCTGTCATTTATACCAAACACAATCTGATCTCGAAGCATAGGTGAGCTGTCTGTGCTTTTAATTTCGAATCTGTAAGAAAGACATCAAACTTTTCATGACTCGCTCTTCTAAGGTGAACAATATGCATCAAACTGATCCAGTACCTCTGCGAACTCGTCTTTATCCTGTCCATTTGCAAACGTGCATATATCGATTGCCGGTGGTCCCGCTACAGTAAGAAAAATAGCAACTTTACATTCACCCGACTTCTTTGTAACTCCAATGGCAGACATATACAGCAAAAACCGCTGCCTAAATGTTTTCCAATTGGCGTACACATTCCCATCCAGGCTCAAAGCCTCTGGTGGCTTGATAACATCCATTGCACTTCCATAAACTCGATGTCCACTCCTGGTACCATGTACTACTTTGTTGGTTACAGCGAGCAAAGACGACCATTATGTTATTCCGCCATTGCAACATACTGTATATACCGCAGGTGTTGTAAAAGAGTGTCGTAAACAATCACTCAGAACCACATAATACAAGAAGTACAGTGGCTAGGAGAGCCAGGCTGGTTCATCAGAAAATTCCATCACCATCATCTACCATCATCTCTCTAGCTCCCTTCGCTCAAGCCATGAACTGACCCTCTCCATCTTCAGAGGATGCAGCTTTCAAAGACTTGGACTCTATTGGATGACCTGTCATGATATATTGATTGTTAGTTTTTTTTGCTCTGCTATTTCTCTGCTATTCAAATCTGGAATCTGAAAATAATCTTCTACAGATAAAAAATATTGTGCTTTTTTAGTCACATCAACAACTTTTTGAAACAACTTCTGTTTTGACCACTTAACCAGCCCTTTAGACAAAAATGTAGAGGATGTGATCTTAGTCTACTTCTCAAAACAGCAATATATTGTACAGATCTAACGATACAGCTGTTTTAGTAACCCCGTCAACAACTTTTCGTCTTCATTTTTTCAAACAACTGCCATTTTGAAAAACTTAGAAGTTATGACATTTTGGTATATTTCTTTGCTATTCAAATCTGGAAATAATAACATATATATCTACTACCAATCAAGAGGTACACCTGTTTTAGTAACCACATCAACTAATTTAGCTAACTTCCCACTGTTGAATTAACTTTTCAGAACTTAAAATTTATAACAATGGGTGATGAGAGGATGAGTAAACACCTTGGTCTACTTCGCTGATGTTCACACACAGACACACCTTCAACCTCCCTTCAACCATAAATTCATCTTTTACCATAAAAATAGTGCAAAAAAAGAAAAACCCTTGAATGAGTAATATTCAAAACTTTTGGGACCCAGTGTATGTATTTGTCTATCCTATGTATTTGTCTGTCCTATGTATTTATCTGTCCTATGTATTTATCTGTCCTATGTATTTATCTGTCCTATGTATTTATCTATCCTATGTATTTACAGTGGCAAGAAAAAGTATGCGAAACCTTTGGAACTACCTGGATTGCTGCATAAATAGGTCATAACGTTTGATTTGATCTTCATCTAAGTCACAACAATACAGTAGCGGGACACCTTCTGCTTAAACTAATAACACACAAACAATTATATGTTTTCATGTCTTTATTGGACACACCGTGCATACATTCACAGTGCAGGCTGGAAAAGGTATGTGAACCCTTGAATTTAATAACTGGTTGAACCTCCTTTGGCTGCAATAACCGCAACCAAACGTTTTCTGTAGTTGCGGATCAGACCTGCACAACGGTCAGGAGGAATTTTGGACCATTCCTCCTTACAAAACTGTTTCAGTTCAGCAATATTCTTTGGATATCTGGTGTGAACTGCTCTCTTGAGGTCATGCCACAGTATCTCAATCGGGTTGAGGTCAGGACTCTGACTGGGCCACTCCAGAACGGGTATTTTATTATATTGAAGCCATTCTGTTGTTGATTTACTTCTGTGTTTTGGGTCGTTGTCCTGTTGCTTCACCCAACTTTTGTTGAGCTTCAATTGGTGGACAGATAGCCTTACATTATCCTGCAAAATGTTTTGATAAACTTGGGAATTCATTTTTCTGTCGATTATAGCAAGCTGTCCAGGTCCTGAGGCAACCATGATGCTCCCTCCACCATACTTTACAGTTGGGATGAGGTTTTGATGTTGGTGTGCTGTGCCTTTTTTCTCTACACATAGTATTGTGTGTTCCTTCCAAACAACTCAACTTTAGTTTCATCTGTCCACAGAATATTTTGCCAGTAGCGCTGTGGAACATCCTGGTGCTCTTTTGCGAACTTCAGACATGCAGCAATGTTTTTTTGGACAGCAGTGGCTTCTTCCGTGGTGTCCTCCCATGAACACCATTCTTGTTTAGTGTTTTACGTATCGCAGACTCGTAAACCGAGATGTTAGCATGTTCCAGATATTTCTTTAAGTCTTTAGCTGACATTCTAGAGTTCTTCTTAATCTCAATTAGCATTCTGCATTGTGCTCTTGCAGTCAGCTTTGCAGGACGGCCACTCCTAGCGAGAGTAGCAACAGTGCTGAACTTTCTCCATTTATAGACAATTTGTCTTACCGTGGACTGATGAACATCAAGGCTTTTAGCAAGTCAACTCTTGCTAAATTCAATTCTTAATCTTAGGTCTTCTGAGATCTCTTTCGTTCAAGGCATGGTTCCATCAGGCAATGCATCTTTTGAATAGCAAACTCAAATTTTGTGAGTTTTTTTATAGGGCAGGGCAGCTCTAACCAACATCTCCAATCTTGTCTCATTGATTGGACTCCAGGTTAGCTGACTCCTGACTCCAATTAGCCTAGGGGTTCAGATACTTTTTCCAACCTACGCTGTGAATGTTTAAATTATATATTCAATATAGACAAGAAAAATACAATAATGTGTGTTATTAGTTTAAGCCCACTGTGTTTGTCTATTTCTGTGAAGATCAGATTACATTTTATGACCAATGTAATCCAGGTAAATCCAAAGGGATCATAACTTTATTTTAGCAGCTTTTTCATTTGATTCATAAATGAATGTAAGGGTTAAGCACTTGAGATAAAATGGTTTATGTATTTATTTGAAACTTCAATAATGCCTCCTTGTCTTCTGTGCTCTATTATTACAGTTGACATATACTGTGGTATTCTAGAAGGAGCGTCTAAAAGTGTAGTAGGGTAGTCTGACTGATTTATCTGTGAGGATCTAACTGCCCCACAATCCAAAGGAATACGTTTTGTAGTGTAGTCTATTCAAATGATCAGACAAATTATTTTGCTCAATTTAACTATGACTATATATACCTGCTCGGCTTAAGTAAAACAAAACGTATTCCACTACTTTTAGAGAGTTTAAACAAGTCCCACCATTTTTTATTCATGGAAAGTTACCATCTAGTTTATTTTTGGTAATTTCCTTTTACACTTTTTCTGTACGGTGGATAATATTTACAGTAGTTCTATTTATAACATTTACATTAGTTTGAGGTTTTTCAGTAATTACAGGACATCAGAAAAATAAACAGCCTAATTGTATAATAATAATAATACATTTGAAAATAAACAACATTTTCCAGATATAAAGGCTTACCCTTTATAAGGTTTAAAAAGATTTATATGGAAATAATTAATAAGCAAAAGTCATGATCTGCCGTGCTACAGTCTGGCAAAGGGCTTGTTTGTCAAAGCACCAGATGTAGCTCTACATATTCTGTTTAATATATTTGCCTGTCTTTCTTTTTTTTACAAAAGCACATCATTTTCCGTCTTGCTTGTAAAACATTTAATTGTGAACTACACTGAGTGTAAAAAAAGGTTTAGGAACACCTTCCAAATATCGAGTTGCCCACAGAACAGCCCCCATTCGTCAAGGCATAGACGCTACAAGGTGTCGAAAGCGTTCCACAGGGATGCTGGCCCATGTTGACTCCAATGCTTCCCACAGTTGCGTCAAGTTGGCTGGATGTCCTTTGTGTGGTGGACCATTCGTTATACACACGGGAAACTTGAGCGTGAAAACTCCAGCAGCGTTACAGTTCTTGACACACTCAAACCGGTGCGCCTGGCACCTACTGCCATACCCCGTTCAAAGGCACTTAAATCTTTTGTCTTGCCCATTCACCCTCCATGTCTCACTTGTCTCAAGGCTTAAAAATCCTTCTTTAACCTGTCTCCTCCCCTTCATCTACGCGGACTTAAATGGATTTAACAAATTACATCAATAAGGGATCATAGCTTTCACCTGGATTCCCCTGGTCAGTCTATGTCTTGGAAAGAGCAGGTGTTCCTAATGTTTTGTACACCCAGTGGCCCCAAGCCTATAAAATGGTCTTCATTCGATAGGTTACTCGTTATTCCGATCACGCGCCTCCTAAACCTGCTGCTGCAGCTGATTTAATCAAACACCACACAGCTCAAAGATTTAACAATGTTGGTATCAGCCAGTAAAATCAGTTTACATTTTTTTTTAATACATTTTCCTTGAGAAACTAATTCTAAAACTCCCAGAAATAGGATATTTCTCAAAATAAAGAGATTGCAATAGCGACAAATATCTCTGTTACTCAAATGTGGTTATTAATTACTTAAATTTACCTACCCACAATAGAGAAAGAAAAGCGTCCTGTTGTGCATAAACATTGGCTTGAAATGTACATTTACCCCTCATCTTTCCGATTTAATAGATTATTGCAGGAGAACATATATGCCACACACATCTTAAATTAGGCTCCCGAACTCCATGGTTTACCAATAAATGCATATACCCTACTACACACATTAGGGGAAAACCCTCTCTTTAACTTTGAAGCTATCCCACACATGGCTATCCGCTACGGAACATACTGCAGGCTGTTATAAATTAATATAGTAATACAGCACCTCTAATCAAAAATTTAAATCACCATTTAAAAGGTTGCCGTTAGGTTAGGTCCCCAAAAAATGAATCTACGGCCAGACAAATTTGATAATCAAAATGTATGATCAAATAATTAGGCCTACGTCGATTAATGATTATTATTTATCAAGGTATATAAATCAATACAAACGGTTTGCTGTGATAACAGTTGTAGAGATACTTTTATCTCTGTACCTAAATTATGCTAAATTTGTTATAAACTGAAGGATAAACTTTTTGACATTAGGAGGTGTTTCTGTTTGACATTATAACACATGCAGAGAATAGTTGTTTTTAAAGTCCCGATCAAACATTTAATTTTAATTGTATAAATGTAATCAAAATTATTTTCTCCAATAGATTTAAATGTTCCCTTTGAAATACACCAGTTTTGTAAACCAACAAGCCTTCTGTCCTATACCGCTAGGGGGCTCTCTGCTCTCACGTATGTGCGCCAGTCTCCTTCAGTTTTATATCGGAGTTTTGCTGTCTGTCTGCTTGCCTATCGTCTTATAACCGCACAACACTATTTGTGCCCTAACGTGAATAATAACTGTGTTAACATTAACGGCGTGTTTATAAATATTTTGCAGTAGGCCTACCTGTTGAAATTGTATTCTAAACAAATCCATGCCTATACACTTCATTTATTATACGGATTAATATAGTATTTTCAATAAATTGTGTTTGTCAATCTGAGAGATTAAAGTGTAAACCTTTGTTATAGGTGTGGAACATAACATGGTTGGAATGATTTATATAATTATACTGTTATGGCCGGAACTACGTTCTAAACCATTATAGGCTACCATTAATTTACTTTAGGTTCTTTAGTATTTGAATAACTTTTTATTTAAGGTAGGCCTTTATGCTTGGAAATTAGACAATTATACTTTTTTTTTTTTAAATCATGGAATAATTTCAACAAATAGGCCTACTAACCTCATACTCTTCGCTATTAATTCTCAATAGAGATGTGCTGTGCATCAGGCCTGTGCATGGGTTCTTTTATTTATGGGTTAATTATCTTCTACCTACACTTTAGGATTCAGATAGCCATCATAATCAGTGGCTGCAGCAGCAGCGTCTCCAATTATGTTTTTAAAACAAGCACATGCATGAACATAGCCTTCACAAAACAAACGATGCAGCACTTGCAGGGTGTATCAAGTAGATGAATGTGATTAAATCGGATGCACATGCGTCCTCATTCACTGGCGCAACACAGGACTAGGCCATAATTGTATTTCATTCAGATTTCAAATATAGCAAATGTTAAAATATAGGCTATTACTGGTATTTTTTTTACTCATACAACTTTATTGGTGGAGTGAAAATGTATTGGTGGAGTGAAAATTAATTTGCTATATCAAACTAGACTATGTGTTGCAGAGATAATACCACAAACTTTAGAAAGCACGTGCTCATGACCTTGTTTATTTACTCGCGCTCATTTCCAGAGCTCAAAGAAAGTGTTGACAACCAGTCCATTCCTTAAGTGATGCGATAAGGCTGCTCAGGAGTATCACATTCTCCGTACAACAGCTATAGTCTTTGTGAAAGTTGGACTCATCACCAACATGAGAACGCAAGAAAAAACATTTTTTTGTACATGTACAATTTAGCATACACTGTTATCCATATCGACTTACAGGAGCAATTAGGTTATAGTGCCTTACTCAAGGGCACATTATAAGATTTTTCACCTAGTCAGCTCGGGGATTCTAACCAGCGACCTTTCGGTTACTGGTCCAACACTCTTAACCGATACCTGCCACCCATCATATTGCGCATAGTTTTTGCTAACCTAAAATTAAATTACACGACTTTATAAACGATTTGCACTTGATATACCAAGAGTATTGTTGAAATATAACTTAACGAACATATTTGGAAAATAGGCCTACTCAAAAAAACTCCATCATGCTTTGTCCCACTCACACCCTCCCTTCAGAAATTGAATAAAAATGAAGTGCGTTACTATAACGGCATAAAATATTATTATTATTATTGTTGTTATTGTTATTACATCGGCTATTGTTGTTGTTATTATGTTTTAAATAAATAGCAGGCAAGGTAGCCATTCGTCATAGCACTATCTTAAATCATCAGTGACTAATCACAAAACAACATATTGGATATCCTACCAACATCATGAAAGGACCAAAATATGGAAAATAACTTGAGGATTTTTGTTTAATTGTCTTATTATACGACAACTATAAATGTTATAGGCCTACAATGCTGTAATTTTTGGATATCTTATTGTAATCTCTATTTTATTTTTTTCTTAAAACACATGATGTTTGCTTGACATTTCTAACGAATGCCACTAATATTTACATGAATGTGAATCAACAGTAGGTCTAGCCAACAAAAGTCACCTTGTGGGAATTCATGAGGCTCTCTGTTTCCTTCTTTCGCTCTGTTGCGCTCGCTTTTTAGTGAATTTGCCTCGGCGTACGTGCATCTTCGTTGGTGTGTTTGTGTGTGTGTGTGTGTGTGTGTGTGTCCCATCCTGTCAAACATCCATATGAGTTTACCTAAATATACAAATACAACAACACAAATAGACATGTTTTCTAAGCTGGTCTGACTTGGAACTGGTCTGAGCTGAGCTTTGTGAGAACCATGATGTCCAACATTTAGGCTACTCGTTCTCGCAAGGCTTTTACGTACCTGGACTAAAGTAATACATTTGAATTTGAATTTCATGTCATATTACATCAATAGAGGATGAGTGAAGACGATGCCATATTTAACTCCAAGGTGCAACGCTTGTTTCACCTTGTTATGACCATATTTTGTATTTGTATTTATTAAGGATCTTCATTAGGCAGCAGCTCTTCCTGGGGTCCAGCAACATTAAGGCAGTTATATACAATTAGAAATATGGCAAAACATTACATTTCATAACACTTTTCACAACACATTAACTGTGTGCCCTCAGGCAACTACTCTACTACCACATATCTGCAATACAAAATACATGTGTATGTGTGTAGAGTGCGTGTGTTATCATGTGTGGCCTATGCGTATGTGTGTGTCTATATAGCATGGGGCCACACATTTGTGGGCTAAGAACAAATAGACTCTAGGCTACAGTTCTCTGCTATTGATAAATTATCTCTATATGACCGAGAAACCGTCGTAAAAAAGTTAACCCCCCTTCATGTGAACCTTGTTACCTGGTCATCGTGATTTACTATTATGACGATAATTATTATTAAAGGCCTATACTGTATGCTTATATATGTGGTTAAAGTAGTAGACTTTAATAACGCTTCTATTAATACTAGGCCTACTTATATACGAGGCTACTGTACTAGGCATACTACTACTAATAGTAGGCTAGCTTACTACTAGGCTGATAATAGTAGACCTATTACTAATAATAATGATATGTTTGTGATGTTTGCAACGCCACATAGCCTATGAAAATATAAGGGTTACTTCTCGAAACGATATGTCCAAACCATTACGCAGGAGCCCAAGATGGACATCTCGCGCTCCAAGTAGCTGATGGCCGGGGCTTGGACTTATTTGAACTCTAAAAAGATGGCGGGGAAACAAACATAATTAAATATGAATTAAGTATCATCTTTAAATTGTGCCTGAACATTTAATAAGGACCATGGCCATGGGTTTAATGCCGTTTTGCTACTATGGAGATAGGTAGGCTACATCTTCCTCCATATAAAAACGTCACATTCATGTCAATTTTTCAAACATAAGTTGTCTAATATCCACATTTGAATAGAAGGCTACTTGTGCTTGAGACATAAAGTAGTACCTCTCCTCGGCCGCTACATTTCTGTGATCCTCTTGTATTTATTTCCAACGGAATGTAAACAAACTTTAAAGACGCAGATATATGTTGAATCAGCAATCTGAAAATATCAAGATCAGAGAAATGGATTAAGGTTATGTGATCTCTTTTCTTGGTATGATTTTGGTCCGAGAAAGAAATCCTTTGTTGAATATGATGAGCCCATTCTGCATTGCATTGGTGAACGTGTGTATCCTTGCGCACTTAAGCAACTGCTAAGAACTGCTCTGTGATTGGCTGGAAGAAGGGAGGACGCGCTAATACTTATGGTGCTGTGGTTGGCTGTAGTCGGTAAAGGTTCAACCAATATTTTTTTTTTTACATCGTAGTGTCTGTGGCTCCATAATTAATTGTAGCTATCTGTCTCCTATCGATGTGTTGTAAAGAACATGAAATAGTTTTTATTAGCAGAGTTGCCGGCGTAAGAGATTGAGATCTAACTGTGCTGCTGCTTATTGGCATTTTACCTTGCGTGTGATGTTGGATATGGGAGAACGGAAAGAAGTGAAAATGATTCCTAAATCATCTTTCAGTATAAACAGTCTGGTGCCTGAAGCCGTCCAAAGTGACAACCACCACAGAACCGTCTCAGAAGAAGAGGGGAAAATTCCTTTACCTTCCCTAGTGCAAGATGCAAAGTCGGAGAACATTTGCACCAAAAGTGACAATTCGTCCAATGAAACCACTTGCACGGACGAAAAGGAAAAACAGGAAGAGAAGAAGGATAGCAAAGAGGGGGAGAGTGGTGGGAAAGACGGTGAAAAGAAAAACGGCAAGTACGAGAAACCACCATTCAGCTATAATGCGTTAATTATGATGGCTATTCGGCAGAGTCCCGAGAAACGACTAACTCTGAACGGTATTTACGAGTTCATTATGAAGAATTTCCCCTATTACCGGGAGAACAAGCAGGGTTGGCAGAATTCCATCAGGCATAACCTCAGCCTAAACAAATGTTTTGTTAAAGTCCCACGGCACTATGATGACCCGGGGAAGGGGAACTACTGGATGCTTGACCCCTCGAGTGACGATGTGTTTATCGGTGGGACAACCGGCAAACTTCGCAGGAGATCGACCACATCCAGGGCAAAGTTGGCTTTCAAGCGGGGCGCTCGTCTTACTTCCTCTGGGTTGACCTTTATGGATAGAGCCGGCTCTCTATATTGGCCAATGTCACCATTTCTTTCGCTTCACCATCCGAGGGCCAGCAGCGCATTGAGCTACAATGGGACATCATCGCCTTACCCTAGTCATCCTATGTCCTACAGTACAATGTTGACTCAAAACAGTTTGGGGAACAACCATTCTTTCCCTTCTTCCAATGGCCTAAGTGTTGACAGACTTGTGAATGGAGACATTCCCTATGCCACTCATCACCTAACGGCGGCGGCGTTGGCGGCCTCTGTGCCATGTGGTCTATCAGTGCCCTGCTCCGGGACTTACTCTTTAAACCCATGTTCGTCCTTAAACCTCCTTGCAGGACAGACAAGTTACTTTTTCCCCCATGTCCCGCATCCAACAATGCCCTCCCAGAGCAGCGCTTCGATGGCGGCCAGGGCTGCCTCCTCCTCCTCCTCCTCCTCCTCCCCGCAGGCGCCCTCATCTCTTCCCTGTGAGTCTTTAAGGTCTTCGCTACCAAGTTTCTCTTCAGGACTTTCTGGAGGACTTTCTGATTACTTCACACATCATAATCAAGGGTCAACTTCAAATCCACTTATACACTAACAAAACATGCCACGGGGCTGTAAATGAACCTTTTACATACATTTACATTCTAAAATATATAAAGACAAGATCAACTAAACAAAGAAAAAAACAAAATGAAATCAGCCAGAACTGAAGTCCAGGTATTTTTTTATTAATATTCTGCATTTATTTCTGTGTACATAGGCATATGTCATGTGTCGGGGAGTTGTTTATTATTCCACCGTCAGCAACGTGCAATGTGATAACAACAAAAAAAGAATGAGAAAACGTAGGTTTTGGTCTGAGAGGCATTACCTTAGAATGTGTATTTAAATAGTCTGCAGATTTGCCTAATTTTAATATTAAGAATATCTAATACCATCACATCAACCACCAGTCTCCATGTTTGCAGTATTATCACGTATCATGAGTGCGCTGGTGGAATATGATTTTTGCAACAACAAAAAAATAACACTAATTTGTATTTTTCCTTTTCAAATAAATGTGTTTTTAAAATGCAGAATAACCATTCCAACCCATGGCTCTTTGTTATTTTGTCCTCTCCCATGATGAACAAATTAGGCTAGTACGTTATGACATTCATTTATATATTACATTTTCACAATACTGTTATACTTTATAGACCAAAGAATGGGTTTAGGGAAAATACGCGAGAATTTCAGTATTAAGCACCAGAACAGATTCAGAAGGGGACAAAATGAATGAATGCCTTTAGCGTGTGTTGTGCATATTTTACTGTATGTGGTCACCACCAGATCACATCCTTTTTGTAATTAGTGAACTGTCAATACCTATTGTAATTATAGGTTAACTTTGCGAACGTATAACCCGTGTTGAGCAAATGCCTCATACAAATGGAGTGATTGTTTATGTTGTCTTTAAATTTCATGGTTGTGATATTGTGGTCTTATTCCCGTGTTTTGTCGCTAAAACTGTCAATCGAACAAAATAAAATAATAGGTTACGTCCATATCTGATGAAAAGTTTTGTCTTTTTTGCCATTCCTAATATTAGTAAGTTTCGGTTGTTATGCTGCGTGTGGTTGATAATTGGACTGATGTGCAGGCAACACTGTGCGGGGAGGACCTAGGCCTTGGCCTTCAGCGGTGAAAGGCCTTCTCCGTTCAGCGTTTGGCTTTGAGAACCATTTGCCAAAAAAATGTTTCATCTTCCTTTGTCTCCCTTATTTTCACCACTTGGTACATAGTGTGCTTTAAAAAATAAATAAAAGCAGGCCTACCCATGTTAAATAAACTGCAATCACACAGTAGCAATCGTGTGGCAAAGTCATGCATAAATTGACACATCTAATAGTAGGCCTACAGAATGCCCGTGACTAATCATGGTCTCGTGCAGGCTGTTTTCGATTCGGTTTAGCACTTTAGCACTTAACAGTAACCGCTGGCGTTTGTGTGGTTGTGTATTTGTCATCCTTTCTCCCATTCATATCCTCTGTATGATGAGTATTGATTGATTAGCTTCGGCGGCATTAAATTGTTCAAACTCAACGTGTTATTGACTGCAGACCAGGCCAATACGCCTACATGTGTTCCTAAAACATTGCTATATATTGGTAGGCTAAATTAATAATAAGTAAATGAATGACTATTTAAATGCCCGTGCATTTCTAACCTCTAGAATACTTTTTACTTAATCTTTTTCTTTATTTTTCTTCATCCGAAATGGTAGCAGGGCATTCACAATACAAATGAAACACAACAGAAGCGTATCGCCTGTTTCAACGCTGTGCGATCAGTAATTTGTTCATGTCCTAAAGAGACCTCGTGTTAAATGAGTTTAACTGTAATGCAATAACCTTACTGCTTTTCACAATGGACTAGTGCAACTCAATATCTCCTCGCTAGATCTTATCGTTCAAATGTTAAATGGGTTGACCACTCAAAAGGAAAAGACTGAATGAGGTAGGGTTAACTCTTGAATAAATATATCTTCTTAAACTATGGAAATATAAACAGTATAAACTATGGAAATATATACAGTATACGTGCTCCTATAAATAATATGATACATTGAAGTTGTTTCTCACAAAAAATATTTGATTGAGTTTGATAATAAATGAAATAAATTCTTAATATTGGACCATATTCAAATGTGGGCTATAGAGAATATGCAAAATAAAATAAAATGCCTAACAATATGGCAATAAAGTATATTTGTTTATACTGATCAATGTGCGAGTTATTAGCTTGCACTTTCACCCACAACTATTTGCAATTAATACACCTGAACCACAGAGAGGACTCTGTATCATAATTAGAACAAAGCTTCAACTGAAGGATTGCGTGCAAAGCGTTGGTCTTTACAACTGGGTTGCTTTACGCTATACTGCATGGGTGATGTAACTGCTAATCCAGGCGGAAAAATATACGCTACTGTCTGTCAGCACAAAAATAGCTATTTTAAACCTATAAGTGAGGAATTTCAAGTGTCTCGTGTTTTCGGTGTATCGTGTGTCATGTAGACTACAATATGTGATTCTCATTTTAAGCAGGGATTGGGTAAGGGCGTGGTTGTACCTCAAAACGATAGCTGAGTGATTTGACGACATCCTCCAGTCCAGCCTATGATTCATCCAGACACCAGCTACTCAAGAGACTGGACTAGCCAGCCTACCACAACGCGTTTCACCGGAAATGAACACATGTAGACCTGAAGGCCATCTGTGTTACATCTATATTTTGAAGTTAAACATAGACCTATTCCCAATCAACTAAACAGCCTTCGACAAAAATGCAAATCTATGGATGAATGAATACACCGATTTTAGAATACCGCCATACTCGATTCTCTTGTAATATCTTGGTTAAGTTAAGTTGCACAAAGTCTGTACAGCAGTACGACATGGACCCCAAGAAATAGAAACCAGCCGGTCAAGGTAATAGACAAACAGACATATTTATGAATGTATGTCGACACGAATGTATGTCGACGCAGCCACATAGGATGACAAATGACAGAGCACTTTTGTGCGCGTTTACATACGGATGGGAATAGTGGGGATATCATGTGTATCTGGTGTCCAATAAGTAGGCCTATGCACCAAATCCTGCTTTCTGCACACAACTAGCGTAACAGCTGCACGTGCAGGGGCTTCAGTATAAACGTATGGCATAGCAACAATCCTGAGGCTCAGCGCGCATGTGCCTGAACACAAAAATCTCTGACCACAAACATTAACAAGCCTGTTAAAACAATTCTATAAATCTGATTTGTTAATATGAATAAAGACTTGCTAAAGTGCCAAATTTCAGCTTTTTGACATGTCCCTTTAAGCATCCTCTGCGTCTTCTAGGAAGGTTTTACGACTTAATTATTTTGTTGATTTGACAAAGTCATTTCTGAAAGTTATTAGGCTGTTTATTTCATGTGATTAGTGATTCATTTTAAGGTAAAAGAAACCACTTCTCTTATTTTAAGGTCAACCCTCTTAAGTGAATAGAACTCTCATTTTAATGTGGTAAAATTATTCCTTTAAAACATATATTTTGTAAAGAAACATTGAACATCTAATAGCCAACTATACTGTAGAATCAGGTGAGATGGTTCTACAATTTTTTGTCACAAGGGATTCATGGCTGATTTAAGATTAAATCGTCAACCCTGTTAGGGTCAACCTTGTTACTTTATTTGGCACACTTACTATTGTATATAAAAACAAAACAAATTTAAACTTATTTTTTATGAAGTTATGACAGAATGTTAAAATTTTGAGAAATCTCAAGTCAAAAGGCACCGATTTGGTTGAATGACCCGCCCACCGATAATATGAATAATATTATTAATACGAATAAGAATATTACTACTACTACTACTACTACTACTACTACTACTACTACTACTACTACTACTTCTACTGCTGCTGCTACTAATAGCCTAATAGCCTAATAATAGTAATAATAATAAGGAACAAATGATAACTATACGATTGAATAGGCCTACATATTTCTGAATAATAGTCATGTACTTAAAAAAATTGTCCTATCCTTTATTAATTTATGACAATGAATGTGGAAGTATTAATCAAAATACTTTCATTTTATTAATTCATTTTCTGTGCGTGTACAAAAAGATTGAATCGGCCATTGTCTTGTAGGTCTACGCCTCGCAGATTGAGGGCGCTAGAATATTTTAGATGGCTACGTTATATCATGCTTTTGGGTCTTTTTTTTTGATAACCACCTTAACCCTACATGGCTAACCATGAAAATGCGTGCAGAGATGTGGAGATTAGCGTTAGGGTTATGATATGGCAGCGTAAGGCTTGTCAAAGTGCAGGGAGAGACATGTTCAGTCATTTAATATTCAGTCCCAGTAATAAACAATGTAGGTGATGGTCACTGGTCAGAGGAGTTGATGTAAAAAGTCTACATTTGAAGTAAAAATCTGTCCATTATGTGTATTACATATTTACACATTGGTAAAGTAATTAATTGCAATAATAATAATAATAAGCCTAACAATAATAATAATAATATGCCTAATAATAATTATAAACAATAATGATAAACAATACAACTTGTAAGTGTAAAATTATACATGCGTGTGTGTGTGTGCGCGCGCGCGTGTTAGATGTTCAGGTTGCCATTCTTTATTTCAAGCATGTCATGCCAAGGCCACACCACACCAACGGCGATTACATTCTTTATTTCAAGCATGTCATGCCAAGGCCACACCACACCAACGGCGATTACATTCTTTATTTCAAGCATGTCATGCCAAGGCCACACCACACCAACGGCGATTACATTTGGCCCGAATGCTGGTTAAACAATACTTATTTTGCGGTAGTCTGGCAAACCTTTCCCCAGTTTTGTGAGACGCAACAGGCTATCAAACAGCTAGCCCACACACGCAATAATAAAATATTATTTTTGCATTCTCTGACTGTATTGCTTTTCTAGAGGTTCGTGTGAACGAACTAGAAAACATTCGACAGATCGTGAATAATCGTTTTAATGAGTGTGAAAGCGTGCGACTTGTTCCACCGAGCTGTCGGGTTAAACAAACAACCCATACCCTGACGAAATCCGATTGTTTAAGTGCAAAGTCGTGTCATTTCAATTTACTTCTACTTCCCGTGAAACTACAGATCCTATACACAGGGGCCCAATCCTTCCAATCATATGACATATCAACATTTTCTTAAGCCGAGTGTGCTCTATTTTTAGGTTATTTCTAGCCTCATGCTTGAGCGCTGTCTTTCAATAACCTATAGATTACAGAAAGGAGTAGGCTAGCCGGCCTATACGAAGGGCTACTGGGTCTATTTGATTGATAATGCATTTCATCACCATTATTCGTAGATTCTGTGAGAGTGCATCTCTCCATTAAAAAAAACATGTTTTTGTTGTAAAACTTTGTTTTTATAGTTGTTTTATTTATTTTTTAATAAGGGGATGAACTCTTGCATATTAACTAAATAATGGGACGTCGTTTTGGTAATGAATGAAAAAACGTGTGATTTCCTTTTCTTCCCCAGGCTATTAGTTAGTTATAGGCTACGTCAAAATACATACATTGCGCTGGAACTTATTCAGTGTAAAACTGACCAAAAAAATGATCGTGTGTGTGTGCGGTTTTGGTTATTGCAAAGGAATTATCTACATGCGCTATTGCCGCTATGTAGCCTATAATGCTATTATAGCCGTTTATTTTATATCGTCACTGAGCAAATATTTCGGTTTTAACAATTATAATTTCAGATACCTAAAATCATGCAAAATATTATTAGGGATAGGCCTATTGATAGGTGACAGTGACAGAAAGCTGCAACACTGTGTGTGTGTGTGATGTTCGCCGCCGGCAGGTTAGTATCCTGTGACCAATATGTTTGTATGTTTTAGTAGCCTAATCGCCTGTATGGGTATGCCCATTGGGGAACATAATGCGGTTGCATACAACACAGTTTGATGAATTTGTCAACAAGCGGATTCTTCCACAAACAATAAATTATTTCCTTTACATCTGTCTTGAGGAAATTAGAACTATGTGTTTCCGTGTTTCAGCTATTACTATAAAATACTCAACTTTTCGGTCCAAGTGTTACCTGAACCCCCCAAAAATGTTGGCTCAAACTTAGCTCCAACTTGAGAACTTTAAAAAAAATGTAAAATGTGTTTGCTCAACTTGGTTACACACACACAGTACTTTTAACATACAATGTGTTTCACTTACATTTTTGACGCTCGTTGACAGACATAATTATATTGTGCATAATCATTTATACATTAATTATTATTCAACATGTCCTCACCTGGAATTTGAACTCACAACCTCTTGGTTCATGGCATATCAGGTCCCGTGTGGCTCAGTTGGTAGATCATGGCGCTTGCAACCCTGTTTGTGGGTTAGATTCCAACGGGGGACAAGTATGAAAATGTATGCATTCACGATAAGAGCGTAAATTGAAGAAAACATCTTCCTGCTCCGTCACTTAATAATATTATGTTGAAAACGTGTTTTTACATTGTATATGTATCCTAAATCAAGATTCACACATAGCCTATTGGGCCTAATTGACATATTCATAAAGCCTACAAAGTACCAATGCATTGTTAAAGACTGTTGGAGGCTGCTTGTTAGTGAGTCTAGAGATTGAGACGTAAATAATGTAATTTGTAACGCTCAACCTCTTGGTGCTGGTGCTCAACGTGTATTGTTTTGGTCAAATTTGGTGTAGTAGGTGCATCATAACAACTTTTGATATATTAAGGTATACTAACATTCACTGTTGCTGTTGTTTATACCGCTGTCCTATATCTAGGCTACCTAAATCAAAGAATTTAGCAGTGCGAACAAATTATAGCCAAAATCTCCAACTGTGCGTATAACTCTCCAACTGACAGCGAATAAAATGAGGGACAGACTTGAAGAACAATTATGCCTATGAAGCGTGAGGGCTATTTTGGAGAACTATTCTTTTTACAACTTACTAAAGCTTGACGTATAGGGCTATACATGGCCATGGCCCGCAGAGTGGTATTCATTCAAACACTATTTCAGTTTTCTTTCTACAGAGATGGCATGGTTAAAACCAACGTTTGTCTGTTGGAGGTGATCACAGAAGGGGACACCACCTGGGTGAAGGCAACCCAATCTGGTTCTCTTTATTTTGTATAAATGGAATCTATTTCCTATAGCTGATGATAATAATACTAATACTAATAATAATACTAATACTACTACTACTACTACTACTACTACTAATAATAATAATAATACAAATAATACATTTTTGTAATGATCAATAATAATGACCAAATATTTTTTTAATAATAACATATTTGTTATTATTAGGCTATCGTTCAATATAATTGTGCATTATTTTTACTCCACTGCTAAATATAATAGTAATGTTCATAATAGGTCATTTCTCTTGTGGCTAAATGTAACTATAATTTTGGTTTAAACCATGCAATAGGCTACGTGGCCACGCATACATTTCATTTGATGACACCTGGGTATATATCCTACCCATCAGACACTTGGGTATATAGCCTACCCATCAGACACCTGGGTATATAGCCTACCCATCAGTACTGCAGCATATTCAAGCCACGGCTTGGATTCACACCTCTGACGGTTTCATGTATCTAGATACCCTCGGAGCCACAAAGCATTGTGGTGAACATTGATTTCCAAGAATGTAGGCTACAGAAAAACATAGGCTACACAATATTGTCGATTTATTAAAGACATAACAATTGCGATATTAGCTAGAGTCATTCAATGTGTAGTTTTAATTTCAGTATCTTATATTTCAATGTGTAGGCCTATTTTATATTTTCTGTTTGTGAACGGGTGTTTATTTTTTTAAATGTTTTTTTATTTCACCTTTATTTAACCAGGTAGGTCAGTTGAGAACAAGTTCTCATTTGCAACTGCGACCTGGCCAAGACAAAGCAAAGCAGTGCGACAAAAACAACAACACAGAGTTACACATTAAACAAACAGTCAAAAACACAATAGAAAATCTATATACAGAGTGTGTGAGAGAGCATGATTTTTATTGCCATGTTTATTTTCTGGTGACCTTTAATATGAACATTTGATTGTATTAGTGAAATATAATAATGTAACAAAAATGTGTATTATGTCGATGATGATGATTATTATTAGGCCTGGTATAGACCTAGTACAGATGCAGTAGCTTAATTTGATCATTCTATTGTTGCAGGAATTCCTGCACAGCAGGAAATGCAAAATTGTACTGTATTCGAGGTTTTGTACTGTATTTAGAAGTTTCAGACTTGATTTGCCCTAACGAAAAATGTATCAACCCCTACAAAATAAATGTCCATTAGCCTAATTATAATCCACATAATTCACATTTCCTCTTGCTGTAGGATTATTTTCTTGCTGTTGCAAACTGGCTCAAATTCAGATCCTACATCTGTAGTAGTAGTAGGTTAGTAGTAGTAGTAGTAGTAGTATAGTGTGGCTGTAAGCCTATGCTTGTGTTACTGGTATAGTTTTGCCGTAGCTTGATAGTAGCAGTTATTGCGGCTGAAGCGCTCTCTAGCACGTTGTCTGGTGTTAGTTCCCCATGGGCTGTAAAATGATATTTGGAAAATAATAGCAACTAAACCGGTTTAGGCCTACAATTTTTACGGTCATTTATGTCTATGCATTATTATAAATGCCAGAATTAGCTCAGTACAACCACACCTTTACACAACACAAAAGCGGTTTTTATCACGGTAGTTTTCGAATCATTAGGATATAGCGTACATACATAGTTGGTGTGTGAAGATTTTAGCCTACTGACTGCACATTTAATGGGGTAGTGGTGTTGGTCTCTTATGCTGAAGAACTAAAATCATGAATAATCTTGATCAGATAGCCTAGTCGCAGTGATGGGCCAGTGGCAATAGTTATAGTGGGTGTAATAACCTATAGGCATTTTATAGTGTCATATTGCCAATGAATGGCCCATCATTAAACCGAGTTGTTATTTTTGTTTGTAGGCCTATATCATGTCCATGGTCGTCAACTGTGGCTTACTGGTAGTGCTGGCATTATGTTATCTATAAAACATTTTTACTTTAAAGAGCAAATAATTGATACACTTTAAACCTTTGCCTATAGAGTGAGTGGTGCTTTGATGCATTCTCCATAATCTCTATAAACCAGTAGAATCTCACGTCATTTGGTCAACTGCTACACGCAGAACGACCCGATTACATTCCCAATGAAAATGAGAATTTTGATATCATAAAGGAAATATTAGATGTTTGCTCTCCATTATCTATATGCAAGCAAAATCAATAAATACTACTACTCCTTCACTTCTGTGTGCTCAAATAGATGTAATTTGTTAAACACTTCCATGATTTGTTGGACATTTAAACAACGTGTCATACGATTATATAGTATTACATTTTAGGCCCTTGCATTCGCACTGTTTTGGTTCAGATCGCTTGTGATAATTAGTTGGACATTAGATTGCATACAATTATTTATATACCCGTTCCACATGTGCAGCACTGCCTAATGTCTTCCATTGTTGCGTGTAGAGAGATAGTGGAATAGAAAAAAACAAAAACAAAAAAAAACAGTCTGCTAGTAGTGGATTAAAACCGCAAACAACAAACAAACATCATTAGATTGCTGATGTATTAATTTCTAAAATGTTTTTCAGATATTGGACTCAGTTCTCAGCTTCTCACCCACTTTTCTTTTCACCCCTGAAAACTAATGGAGACATATTTTTTATTCCGTGTTTTGGGGGCGAGGCAGGTTGTCTGTCAGTGAGGTGTGGCGACAGTCTGTCTACAAACCGTAAACTGATATGGAGATTGCTGGAGGAAAACGGGCAAGATTCCGGACTTGCAAGCCGAGATATTGATCTACCTCAACCACCTAAACAAAGACTCACCTGTTTGCCTTGTACATACTTTATTTTATGCAGTCGAATGCTTGTTTTGTTTGATTTTTCTTTTATTTCCATGGATCTGAGCTTTGGTACACTTTTGGGAGTACATAAACACCTTGTTGTACCTGGACATCCCCATATCCCGTGGAGCTCCGGTGGTTGAAAGTCAAGACCACCCCTCTTTTCTCTCCCCCCCCGCCTCACCCACTCATACATCGGAACAGAAAATTACTCTTCGTTGTATTTCGAATCAGGCCGGGCATAAAAGTAGGCCTATTCATTCAGCCGACCAGTGTCCAATAACATTACTCCATTATGGCCCCAGTTAATGCTTTATAAATTGGATCCACTAAAATATAGTTTATTATTTATTAAACTTCTTCTTGAGCTGCTTGTTAAACATATCAATGTTAGTTTCTGGGGTTTGTATAGGTCTACCTATTCGGACTTAATAGTGGAGCGCAGATCCTTGCAGCTCCCCCCATTCATAGCCACCACTCCGTTTGAACAATGATAATATTACAGTGTTTTCTGTTGTGTCATGTGTTGTGGTGTTATGATGTTATGGTTGTTCAGAATATCCTTTGTAAATAAATAATAATTTTAAGGAAAATAGTCAATGACGCTCCACATAGCAAGGATTCCGATTGCTGTTCTCCCTCTAGTCAGAACCCTCAAAGATCCCAACACGTGTTGAGTCTAACATCTAGATATAATTTTATTGTAACTTAAGCTTATAGCAATCAGTCACAAATCACAGGTAATAAATATATTTAGAAGCTGGTTTTTTTTTTTACATTTAGCAACACATCTTCACCATGAGACCGTTCCAGCATTTCTCATAGTATTTCAGCCTGCTTATGACAAACTTTGTAGGCCATATTTGCATGATAGGCTGAATTAAACCGTGTATTACGCAGACCTAGTATATCCCGTTGACATTTTGCACTCACACTCCGGAGTAATAGCTAGCCTAACTAACTTATTTAGCTACTGTTAACAGGTTGGAGCTTTGAGTGCTCTCATGACCTATAAGCCAACAGAATAGATCAGAAAAGTGGATATCCCATGTCGCCTATTAGTGCTAATGATGAGGGTAATACATCTAACCTTAGAATGAGGTAAAACCCTCTCCGCCAAACATACTAAATTATGATTTTGTAGCAGTATTTGAACTGTAATTAATCTTCTCATCAATATACACTTTGCAGTGTTGTGATGGCTGTATCTCATAAAGTAGTGTTCACTATTGGTAGAGTTTGAGTCTGTGTGTGTGTGTGTGTGTCTGTGTGTGTGTGTCTGTGTGTCTGTGTGTGTGTGTGTGTGTGTGTGTGTCTGTGTGTCTGTGTGTCTGTGTGTGTTTAAGGGGCTGATGTTCTGTGGGCCTGGGTTGTGCTATGTGGAAACAGTTGTGTTTGAGGTGCCCTCTTCCAGACCTGAGCCCCTGGCCCTCTAATAGTCTGAGTATGAGCCCGTGAATCTCTGAATAGTTTTCACTACTCATCCCTGCCTGCCTGCCTGCCAATGTGTGCGTATGTGCTTGTGTGTGTGCTTGCCTGTGTGTGTGTGCGTGCATGCGTGTTGCATACGTGTTTGTGTGCATGCTTGTGTGCGTGTGCGTGCGTACATTTATGATGTTTGATCAAAACAAGTCCATTCATACAGCATCTAGTTGTTCATTTCAATAGGAATTTTATTTGGATGAATGCACAAACATTAAGCAGCTTGTTCTTGTAACCCAGTTATGATGATAAGGCTGATCTAGAATGCCTTAGAGGGCTTATAGAACAAACACAGTTATATTATATATATATACATACACTGAAACCCCAATTGTACAGCTCCTGTCCTATTGATGGTCTGTAAGCCCGGTTTGTCGTCTGCCTTATCTGTTGTCTTGGGCATCATAAGAATATGTTGGCATCCACTGCATCTCTCCGACAGTCCAATCTGGTGAGACATGTTTAGCCAATAGTAGTGGTAAAAATGTTTCCTAGCCATAATGCATGTTTGTTAACAACCTTAATACATTCTTTGCAAATGACAAGTAGGTTTGCATAGCATCAGTATACTGTTAGAATGTTAGCCTACACGCCTTGTATGGATAGTATGTTTTTCTTCTATGCAAACAGAATAGTTGCCCTGTGCTCTAACAATGGTGTCCCCCTGAGCCTTGTTTAAATGTCACCTTCTCCCCCGTCAATCAGGCTAGTCGCTAACTAGATCTGCGCTGTTGGGAAAACTACACCAGTCCCACAGATGTGCAGGTTCTGTTACTTTTGTCAACTTTACACATGAGGTTCCTGAGGGTATCCTAGACATACACTAATGTTACCTTGACATCAATAACAGCAGAGGTAGATTATCAGTTAGGTTCAGATAGATTTACATTTAAATTGATTGAAGTTGACGTGAATGAGGTAAGGTAGAGAGCTGCATGCAGCCATTTAGAAGTATAATAGTAATAGTGTATTAGAATTAGAATACAATTATAATATGAGTTCAATGGGTCCGTCAAGCTTGCCTCGACCTCTAGCAAACTTGTGATGAGGTGGACAAAATAGGTGGTAAATGAGAAAATATATTGTGTCGCATTGTTTTCTTGTACTACAGGTATGCACCATTTCCACATGTCATGATTCCCAATTAATAAATATAAACCATCTCTTTTTGTTGTTGAAATAAAAAAAAACGTTCACCTGATTCATCAAGTCATTTCATGTCAATTTGAATTACGTTGTGCTGCTGGATGTGCTACGGTACTGCACCAAACCTCATCAACATCATCATCCTCTGATTCTATTTGGCGCTCCCCTTCCACAACAATCAAATTATGTTTTGTGGTTTTGACAATAGTCTTTAGAGCAGAGCCAATACAAGTCCTTAGATCTGTTATTGTCTTCCTCCCAGACCCAGCCTCTCTAGCAGTGGGAGCAGCAGTAGACTGCATCCGCCCCATGATGTGTTGCTCACCCATGCTGAGAATGTTTACTGTTGTAATCAAGGTCCATGTAACTTGTTTGTGAAATGTTTTGCCTTTATGTTTTAGAGGTGCTATATAATTTGCAAATAGTGGGGCATGAAGTCACAGTTTGATTAAATTGCTGTCTGCAAAAATGAAAACAAAATAAGCTATCTACAAAATGGAGAGGTTTTGTTTGAAAATAAAAGGATTTCTTGCTTCCGAAGACAAGCCGATCTGACATTCAGCAAATGGAAGTGTGCACTTGTACTTTCATAGGTGCCATTTATATTAATATTTAGAAGAACGTTATGGATACACAATGAAATGCATGATTGTTTAATGTCACTTAGATTTAACTTCTTTTCTGTTTTAGTTGTTTTTCAAGAAGCTAGTTATTCTTGACTTTTTCTAAACACTATACTTCAGCCTTATATAAATAATTACACATGAATACCAAAACACCAGCTGGTGACAAAAGTAACATGCCTAGATGTCAGCATGTTGACGTTTTCTAATAATACCATGTTGCAATACAGAGCTTCAAACATGTGACACCACTATATTGTTTTTAGATGATGATGTAACCACTCTGATACTTTGCATGGAGCTCCTGGGTTACTATCTGTGTTTCCCCAACATCAGTTTGCTGACAGAAAGGATACTGCGGCGCTAAACAGGCTCTTCTGTGTGCTAAACAGCTCCCAGCCCCTGGGATTCCTCAAAGAGTGGTCTGAACTGTCTGAGTCCTATCATGGCACTAAAGGGAATAAACATTGACAAACACTTGATTATGCATGTTGTTGCTTGCTATTGTAGTAAATTATTATTGTTATTATTTTCCTAAGGTCAAGGTGGGTCTGTTAAAGTTGAAGCTTGTACAGATGCAGGTTCAAGCTTTTTGTTCCAGATGGATCTGTCTAAGGGTTGTTTTAGGGTCAAAAACCCCCTTGACATTTTGGCATTCTAAAAATAAAACGTGTTCATGCATCTGGTTTGCTCTGTGCTTTTTGACACCACTGTCTCATTATGAATGGTGCAAATTAAACATTACATTTTTTTAACTTGCTGAAAATCAATTTATATTTATTTATTATTTATTTCAGTTTTTTTTATTTTTGGTTGAAGTAGGAGAAACAAAACACACTTTTTGATGTTATTCAATTATGTTTTGTTTGTTTTTTCAAACCTATTTTTAGCCTCCTATGTATACAGTAAATAAATATACGTGTCTGTTTGGTACAGTCTAAGGATTAGAACCCCAGCTGCAGCTCACTGCAACTAATAACTGATTGTGAAAGTGGTGAACATGGTGTGTAGAGGATGATCAAATTCACATGGGATGACATTTGCTGTTTCCCCAATACCCCAGTGCAACACATTAAAACTTGTCACTGTTGTCATGTCTGCCAGTCCTCCAGTACAGCTCTCAATGTAACTCCCTGTCAATAATGAGCTTTTATGGAGTCCCTTCCATCTCCCCCATCTCCCCTGCTCCCCATGCACCGCCACCTGAAAACGAAAGAACAGAAAGATGTTTTTTTAGGGTTAGTTGGTCTCGCTGTGAAGGTTTTTGAAATTTGTGAAAAAAAAGTGATGTAGACCCTCCTCTGCCACCAATTTTACAGACCAATTATCTAGTTGGAGTTGGGAGTTGAACAAACAAACAGCAGCCCTGCTGAGTGCTGGCAGGTCTCTGGCTGGTGGGAGACCTCCGAGCCTCTCACAGGGCTTTTACACCAGATCAATTCCTCATCACAAGAACCAGCGCCAGCCTCAGCCCCAGCCATGATTCACCCTGCTCATCCACCTGCCCTGGTCGCACAGGCTCCACACCAACCCACAACCACTTTTCATTAATTGATCACCTCTGTATTATCATCATGAAGGACGAAGGAACTGGGAAATCTATTTATTTGCAGATGTATCACCGTTTTTAATTACTTACCACAAACTGGGGTATGTATTGATGCTCAAATAAAGTAATGTTTTGTTTAGTCTTTTTTTTGGGGGGGGGGGGGATCGAGACTATGTGCATCAGCAGAGGCAGAGCATGGGTGTAGGCTGACAGTGACAATGGTCAATTTCAGCAGGAAGCAGCACAGACAACTAGCTATTAGTCAGCCCCAGCCACAGCAGCACTACTGCAGAGTAAAATCAATGGCATCCTGATTAGACTGATGACAGCAAATTCACAGTTCCAGGCGGGAGTGTCCAGACAGAGGCGAGGTGTACAGCAAATAAGCTCTACTTGTCTGCACACAAAGAAAATCCACCCCACTTTGTTTATCAGGTGTACAGATCTGGAAAGACTGCTGGGGAATAGGGACATTTCAGATGTTATTCTCCATTAGGGACATTTCAGATGTTATTCTCCAATAGGGACATTTCAGATGTTATTCTCCATTAGGGACATTTCAGATGTTATTCTCCATTAGGGACATTTCAGATTTTATTCTCCAATAGGGACATTTCAGATGTTATTCTAAATTAGGAACATTTAAAAAGTTATTCTCCAATAGGGGCATTTCAGATGTTATTCTCCAATAGGGAAATGTCATATGCTATTCTCCAATAAGGACATTTTAGATGTTATTTTCCAATAGGGATATTTCAGATGTTATTCTCCAATAGGGACATTTCATGTCTTGGCAGCAATTTTGATCTAATTGTGCACCATGGACTGGTGTCACAAAATGCTGCTGCTATCATTATTACCTGAATATTCTGACAAACAAATTTCCACCAAAAAAAGTGATTTTCATAAATAGCCTAAGGCACAAATGGTGATAGATCTCCCATCTGTCTTAGCAAAAGGCTGCGATGATGTGATGGATAGACAATGTGTTGATGTCTATTGATTATGGTGATATTGAATGAGCCATGACCAAGTGTGCATTGTTGTTAAGACATTTTCATGTTAATTCCTTTTTAATCATTCATTAAACTTGCATATTTATCTTCAATTAATTCACACTCTGGACATGCACTTTAGTGTTGTTGCTTTTTTGCTGAGAATGTAGGCCTATTGGCATTGACAATTCGACTTACAGCCATTTTGTACGCTGGCCATATTTTACAGTATAGATACTAGAGGACTTAAATACTTGTCATTCATTCTATCTACCTTGCCTCCAACATAAGCTTATGATGTTTACTTTGACGATGCTCCATTTGTTTTTCAAACTCAACACTGCAAAGTTTCTCCAGTTTACAGACCCTTCTCACCAACACTTTAAGTGCCTTTGATGCTGGTTCCCAGATGAGACTGCTTTTGTGCATAAATTGCAGCAGTTACGTTTGTTGTGAGAAGTTCGGAGAAAGAGAAAGGAGAATGTTTGTAGAATGTTGTTTTTTCTACGCCACATCTCCAGATCAATCTGTGAGCAGTAAATGGATATTATTAAACAGCATGGGGCGCCTTCAGACGACGAGGCTCAGGCTTCAGAGAGGAAGAGGGCTCTCTCTCTCTCTCTCTCTCTCTCTCTCTCTCTCTCTCTCTCTCTCTCTCTCTCTCTCTCCCTCTCTCTCTCTCTCTCTCTCTCTCTCTCTCTCTCTCCTCTCTCTCGCTCTCTCTCTCTCTCTCTCTCTCTCTCTCTCTCTCTCTCTCTCTCTCTCTCTCTCTCTCTCTCTCTCTCTCTCTCTCCTCCCTCTCCCTCTCCCTCTCTCTCTCTCTCTCTCTCTCTCTCTCTCTCTCTCTCTCTCTCCTCTCTCTCTCTCTCTCTCTCTCTCTCTCCCTCTCCCTCTCTCTCTCTCTCTCTCTCTCTCTCTCTCTAGCTCTCTCTCTCTCCCTCTCTCTCTCTCTCTCTCTCTCTCTCCCTCTCTCTCTCTCTCTCTCTCTAGCTCTCTCTCTCTCCCTCTCTCTCTCTCTCTCTCTCTCTCTCTCCCTCTCTCTCTCTCTCTCTCCTCTCTCTCTCTCTCTCTCTCTCTCTCTCCCTCTCCCTCTCTCTCTCTCTCTCTCTCTCTCTCTCTCTCTCTCTCTAGCTCTCTCTCTCTCTCTCTCTCTCTCTCTCTCTCTCTCTCTCTCTCTCTCTCTCTCTCTCTCTCTCTCTCTCTCTCTCTCTCTCTCGCTCTCTCTCTCTCTCTCTCTCTCTCTCTCTCTCTCTCTGCAACAGGGCAATTGTTGACACGCTTTTTCCTGCCAATCTACAGCGCTCCTCCAACTGTGGCTGCCATGGCAACCTGCTCTTACCCGTCGTGGCAGCTGGGAGCTCCACATGTACAGAGTTGTGCTGCTTTCATGATTGGAGACTCATAAAAAAAGAGGGAAAATAGAGGTGAAAACAGGCCTCTACAATACGCATGGCTACTCAGTCTTGGTTCGGCTGGAATACAAATTGCCCTGGCAAACACCATAGTGATTTGATTTCAGATCCCATACAGCAAGGAGGGGGAGAGCATGCATGTCATTGGTGTATTTGTGGACCTGTGTGTGTGTGTGCGTGTGTGTGTGCTTTCATGCGTGTGTGTGTGCATGCGTGCTGGCAAACGTATTTGCATGCGTGTGTGTGTGTTCATGCTGTGCTGTAACACAATGCAGTGATGAAAGTATGTCTCTCTTCAGCTCACTGCTACAGTGATAGGCCACCACAAGCAAGCACTGTCAAAACTTCATCCCTATATCAACACTAAGGCCTTTATTCCATTTGACAACTACGCAGCCTTGCCCTATCTGTCACGATCTAAGATAAAAACACAAAAGGTTTCATATTGTACTATTGTAATACATCAGGGTTTTTTTCGACACACCAAGTCACACCATCGTCATTTAAGTATCCTAATCTGTTCCTTTCACTTGCAGTGCAGCGCAACCTGGAATGTTCTCATATGTCAACCTGCAGGCTGCATTGAGCTATCACTTCAACACTCCACCCCAGTAACCAATACCTCAGGGTGCAGAAATCAGAGAGAGAGAGATATCTGACTGGGGGTAAAGCTTCCCAGTGGTTCACACAGCTAGGAGGCGAAAAGTAGAGGAGTGGGGAAGAGAACAGGAAGGATCTTTATCTGAGCCAGATGTGATTAGATATACAGCTCCAACCATGTGTGTGTGTGTTTTCAGACTAATCTGTGTTTAAAGGGAAACTCAACATCGTCCACCTTTGAGGTTATGGAAAAGTCTGTGTGTACAGTAGAGCAGACCACTACACATGTTCCCAACAGATAGACTATGTGTCCCAAAAGGCACCCTTTTCTTTATGGGCCCTGGTCAAATGTAACTATACAGGGAATAGGTTGCCATTTGGGACGCAACCAAGATTAAGAATGATACTCAACGTGCTCTGTCATTCTAAAACCTGTATACGGATGGAACATAACCTGTCTGAAACATAACCAGTCTGGAATATAACCAGTCTGGAACATAACCCGTCTGGAACATAACCTGTCTCCTGTCTGGAACATAACCAGTCTGGAACATAACCTATCTGGAACATAACCAGTCTGGAATATAACCAGTCTGGAACATAACCTGTCTGGAACATAACCTGTCTGAAACATAACCAGTCTGGAATATAACCAGTCTGGAACATAACCCGTCTGGAACATAACCTGTCTCCTGTCTGGAACATAACCAGTCTGGAATATAACCAGTCTGGAACATAACCTGTCTGGAATATAACCAGTCTGGAACATAACCTGTCTGGAACATAACCCATCTGGAACATAACCAGTCTGGAATATAACCAGTCTGGAACATAACCCGTCTGGAACATCACCAGTCTGGAACATAACCAGTCTGGAGCATAACCTGTCTGGAACATAACCTGTCTGGAACATAACCTGTCTGGAACATGCACAGGACAATATTGTCCTTCCTCATGACTATGATATGTGTTGTAGACTTTGTATGACCCCTATCAAAAGGTTGCGTGTAGTGTAGTACTTGCCTGTAGTGTTCTCGACAGCTGAGAAATAAGAAATATATAAAATAAAAAAATACTTTGTATGACCCCAATCAAAAGGTTGCTTGCACAGGTAGTGTTCTCGAGGGATGACAAATAAAGAATATGTCAAATAACCTTTTCGTCTTCATGGTTTATTCTTTAGTAGAGTAACGAACAGAAATACATCTCCACAAACTATATGACTGATCAGGTACAGAATGTGATTTTATCACAAGAATACATTCCATCTGAGGGGGGGGGGGGGTTTTACTGTACGTACAGTAAGTATTTCTTGAAAACTCACTTCACTCTGGTAGTGGGCAACCCATTAGGCTTTGACATCTATGGAGATTGAACAAAGCAGAATATCTCTGACAGAGAATATATTTTGTAAGACAAATATGTTGTGCAATTTCAGAACGCCATTACTGAAGCCATTTTGTATTGTTATGCTCCGTTTTATACATACCTGTGTGAGTGAAGAGGGCAGAGTAGAGCACACATTATCACCGTTTTAGGCTTTAAGCTGTCATGAAATTGCTGCAGAGAAATGTCTTATATGCCATTGTTGAAAAGCTGTAATTTTATCATGTTTCAGGAGTTATCTATCTTGTGAAATTGTTAACTGGGTGCAAAAATTGGCTTGTAAGTATTAGGACAATAGCAATTCCAGAACAACTGGGCACTTTGTCAAGGGATGTTAAGTAGTTCTTTCCCTCTGCTTCTTTAAAGTACTTTGGGATTGTTTATAAACAGTTGAAGGGTACATTTCCTCCCATGGTAGCCAATATTTTAGCACATAAGGAGCTGACATGTTTAAAATGCACATATAGTCGCTCGGTGGAACTATGGAATTAGAAAATATTCGGGTTCTAAATGGAATTTCATGTATGCAACGAGACAAATATTCTATATTTCAATCTTGTAGCATGTGTGTTCATTTTCTCGTGCTGCATTCACATGTTTGCCTACACTACCAGTGATCAGCTCACAGGTAAAGGGCTTTACTTTACTAAGAGGCTTTGGAGGCTGGGAGATTTACCTATGAATGACTCCATCTCCACTCCTCCTCTGACAAATCCATCTCTCTTCCAGAGTAGACACCAATCACGAGGGCGTTTTCCACAATAGAAATACCTGTAGGTGAAAGGGTATGAGCTAAGGAAACTTTGAACCTGACACAAACATCCCGAAAGGCATAAAATTGGTTTAAACATTGTAGTTTGGGGTTGATAACTGTTGATTTGCAGTCTGTAAATATGTGCTAAGATCCTTGAACCACTTGCGAAGTGTTGAAAAACAGTTAACCAGCTGGTGTTCGTTCGGATTTAACCAGCTGGTGTTCGTTCTGATTTTTCTAAGGCTTTTTTTCCTTTACACGTGGACAGATAACAACTAGGTTGTTGATTGGACAACCATCTACCACAAAGTGTTAGCAAACTAAATTATATATGGAAGAGGATGAAGAATGAAGCAGCTAGGGAGTTCTTTGATTGTGAAGTGCAGAGAGTGGATGTCAAGGGAACCAATAGAGGTAGAAGACAGAACCCAGCTAGTAGACATATCTCCTTTCAGACTGACTTAGCTAGCACAGGCAGACTGCATGTCTCATTCATTTCTGCCTACTTTGTCTCATTTCCTTTACCTCAAGTGAGAGATGTCCCTGCCTAGTTGATTTAAAGGTGTTTGTGTGAGCTACCGTGGTCTACTGAAGAGGATTGGGTCAGGGTGCATCCTGAGGCTTAGTCATAGTAGAGGTGAAGAGATCAGCTGGAGGTCTTAACTGAGAGATCAGAAGTCATGCCACACCAGCATCTTTATCAATGGGGCTTGAAATGGTGTCTTCCTGGCTTCAAACACTGGTGTGCATCAGTGTTGGGGTCAATTAAATTTCAGGATTGGGGTCAATTCCATCCCCAGCTCCAACAACTACAGACTCTTCAACATCAACCTAAGTCAAATCAAATCAAGCTTTATTTATACATTACATTTGAGACATGGAATGCAACGCAATGTGCAAAATTATGAAAATTAAAGCTGAAATATCTACTACACAACAAACACAAGATAAAAAACAAAAGAATGACACAAACTGAATGACTAAAAAGTATCTTAACGAAACCCAAAGATTAAAATATGTATTTTAAGATGTATTTTCAATATGTCCACAGTTTTGGCCCCCCTCAGGTTCTCCGGCAGGTTATTGCCAGAGACTAGGGGCATAATAACTAAAGGTTGCCTCTCCATGCCTCTTGGTCCTTGGCTTTGGAATAGTTAAAAGGCCAAGGCCAGTGCCAGAGGACCTGAGGGACCTACTGGGTACATAACTTAAAAGCATGTCTGACAGGTATTGGTGTGCACAATTATGGATTGATAAAAAAAACCAATCGAAGAATCTTAAAATAAATTCAAAAACTCACAGGCAACCAGTGCAGAGACCTTAAAACCGCTGTAATGTGTGCTCTCTGTCTATTCTTGGTCAGTCCCCGTGCTGCAGCATTCTGTATGTTTTGCAGCTGACCAATTGATTTTTTGGGTAGAACAAACAGGAGAGCATTACAGTAGTCAAGCCTGCTTGTAATAAAAGCATCAATGAGTCTCTCTATATCAGCCTGAGAGAGAAATGGTTGCACCTGGGCAATGTTCCTCAGGTGGTAAAAAGCTATTTTGGTCACATTCCTAATGTGTGATTGGAAATTTAGTTCAGAATCTAAAATAACACTTATGTTTTTTAAGTGTGTAGCACTTAAAAAATGGTCTGTCCTCGGTTACAACACTCACTACCGAGTTCCAAACTACCTCTGGAAGCAATGTCAGCACAATAACTGTTCGTCGGGAGCTTCATGAAATGGCTTTCCATGGCCGAGCAGCCACACACAAGCCTAAGATCACCATGTGCAATGCCAAGCGTTGGCTGGAATGGTGTAAAGTAGTTCCAGTGAAGGGAAATCTTAACGCTACAGCATACAATGACATTCTAGACTATTCTGTGCCATACAGAAATGTTTTGTCGAGATCAGTGTAGAACAAATTGATTGGCCTGCACAGAGCCCTGACCTCAACCCCATCGAACACCTTTAGGATAAATTTGAACACCGATTGCGAGCCAGGCCTAATCACCCAACATCAGTGCCTGACCTCACTAATGCTCTTGCGGCTGAATGGAAGCAAGTCCCTGCAGCAATGTTGCAACATCTACTGGAAAGCCTTCCCAGGAGAGTGGGAAGGCTTTCCAGTAATGGCCATGATTTTGGAGTGAGATGTTCAAATGTCTACATTATTTTGGTAATGTAGTGTACTATCTATTTTCTCTGAGTTATGTTCACCAAGGGTGACAAAAAAACTCTCAACTTAAATAGGTCCTAAAGCAATTTAGAACTGGACAGGAGAGGCCAACCCACCTCTCCAGTCTGTCCAGAGGGACATCATGGTCAACATTGTTGAATGCAGGACAGAGAGCTGTTTGGCATCTGTGTTTGCTATGAGATCACTTACCATTTTAACTAAGGCTGTCTCTGTGCTGTGGTGGGCACGAAAACCAGATAGGAATTTTTCAGAAAATAAAATATTAAAAAAGATATTTTAGCTGTTTGAAAACCAATTTCTACAGAATTTTGCTTAAGAATGGTTTGGAGATTGGCTGATAATTTCTAAGAGCTGAACAATCTAGATTACTTTTCTTCAGAAGGGGTTTCACCATAGCAGTTTTTAGTGCAGTGGGGAAAGTGCTTGTGAACAGGGAGGGATTAACAATAGCTTGCACTTCTTCAGATATGCAATTAAAAACTGCTTTGAAGAAGGTGGTGGAGATCGAGAAGCAAGGTAGAACGCTTAAGTTGTGATATCACTTTCCTAAGCATGTCTGTGTTAACCAGGGAAAATAAATCTATAGTGCCTTTGTGTGGTAGGCACATATCATCAAACTTCTCATCAGGTCTTTCTTGACTGACATCCAGCCTAATGTTGGTTATCTTAGCACTGAAATATTCTGCAAACTCATCACATTTAGATGTTGAGGAAAGTTCACATAGGTTTGCGGGGATACGATTTATCAGGCCATCAGTAGTCGTGAAGAGCACTCTCGAATTATTCAGATGAAATTTGAGTCAGTCTCTTTGTCAACATGAATATTAAAATCGCCCAACACAATGATGTTATCATAGTTCTCAAGGACAATAGGCAATAGTTCAGATAAATCAGTAAAGAAAGTGGGGCAGTGCTTTGGTGGCCTATACAGGGTTATGGCCAGCACTGGTAGCTGACATTTAAACAGTATAGCATGATGCTCAAAAGACCCAAAGTCGCCAAACAAAATGTCCTTACAGCTGAGAGCATTAGTAAAAATAGAGGCTGTCCCCTCACCCATTTTCCCTTTTCTGATAGAGTATTAAAAGCTTTAGTGCGGGGGGGAAGGCTTCCATAAGAGCGGCACTACAGCCTGATGACAGCCATGTTTCAGTGAAAAACATGCAATCCTTTTTGCGCTCAGTAATGAGGTCATTCACAGGAAAGGTTTTACTTGTGATTGCGTCATATTCAAGGAGTGTGGGCCACTCTGCCCCTGGGGCATCTGCCTCGAGGTAACCAACTGAATAACAATCAAATTATTAACGTTACAACCACGTTTTCTGACAGTCTCCAATATGTCAGAATGGTAGGAGATGACAGTTTGTATAAACTCACTAGAAGGCAGAGTTAAAGGAACATAAATTAGGTTATTCAAAATAACCATAGTGCCATTTCTACATGAGTTATTATGCTTTCCAAGTCCTCTGTTGCTTATTCTGACAGGGAGAACTGGAACACTACCAGACCCTGTTCGTCAGTCTCTAAAACAGTTTGCGATGTGGCTGGAAATAATCTTGGAACCCCTGTGGTTAGGGTGAAAACCGTCTCTTTTAAAAAGTGCTGGTCGCTCCTACAGCATATCAAAGTTGTCACAAAAAGAGACATTCCAGTCGTTGCTAAGTTTCTTCAGGTACTCGTTCAGGGCAAAGAGTCGGCTGAAACGTTCCGAACCCTTTCGTTAAAATGGGAGGGGGTCAGAGATAATTATTCTCTTCCCTGTGCTAGTGAGGGTGTTTAAAAAATGTTTGTAGTCCTCCTTAAGTTCCTCAGATCGCCTAAAACGGAGGTTGTTAAAACCTACGTGAGTCACGATGGTGTCAATATTTTAGTAGTTGTCAGGAACCGTGGGCAGGAGGGAGTTTATGTCATGGACACAGGCTCCTGGGTGACAGTGGACCTTGGTCAGTCCATTGGAGGCAAGCCAAAATCTCTCACCATAGAGCTGCCCACAATGATGGTGATTGTGATGGAATCCGATGGGGAAGCGGTGGCTGTGGGGAGGGTTCCATTGGGTGGCCGCCGGCTGTTGGTATACACCCAGGATTCAGGCTGACTCCCGGGGCTGGTAGGTCCGTCTCAAGCGGGGCAGAAGCACGTTTGATAGCTGGATCGGATCTTCTCGGATAGATAAAGGGTGGCCAGACTGCCTCCCAGATCTCCTACGCCTTGCAAGTGTCCAGTCTCCCATGAGCCACGGAGTTGAGCTTAACATCTGTCCGTTGGATTGGGACAGAACAACGCCGCCTGACTCATCGACAACTTTGCTATAGGAGGCATTTAAAACTGAGATTAATTTTGCCTGGGTTACAACAAGGTCGGTGTACTTAGAAAGCAGGTTATCCATTTCTCGCAGCTGAGCTAACAGCCAGAGGATCTCTTACCTAAGCTGCTTGATGGTGGTGCGTTTAGGGCAGACAAATCCCTGTCCATTTTCCAGTTCTACCTTCATCTTTTGATTGTGTGGAAATTATCTCACATCTGAAGCATTTGTGCCTAGCTGTGGATAAAAACACTGGTGGGCTAGCACTGCTAGTGTTAGCCTGATCCATTTTCATGATGGCTAGCTGCTAACTGCTACTTAACAGGAATCCGGGAACATGCAAACATGTGGTCCCAGCATCTGTAGCAATACAAACTTTTTTTAATCATAAACTTTTTTTATGATTAAAAACGATTTAATGAAAACGATTTGATAAAAACAACCAACCGAGTGTAAACGGTACACAGTTATTTTGCGGGCTTTGTTTTGCGGGCATCTGTTGTGTGATCTAAGCCCCAGCTCCAACAACTACAGACTCCTCAACATCAACCTAACCCCAAGCTCCCTTACCCCCAGCTCCAACAACTACAGACTCTTCAACATCAACCTAACCCCGAGCTCCAACAGCTTAAGACTCCTCAAAATCAACCTATCACCCAACTCTAACATCTACAGACACCTCAACATGAACTTTTCATGTAAACACAGTTGGATACCAGCTACAGGACACATCTGGTGCCTGTGTGTGTGTGTGTGTGTGTGTGTGTGTGTGTGTGTGTGTGTGTGTGTGTGTGTGCAAGCGTGTTTGTGTGCAACCAGATTTAACGGTACAGGGGTTGAGAGAGATGTGGGAGGCTAGGGTGCAATGCGCAGTCAGTGACATATTGCTTTTCAATTAGTTGAACAAGTGGCTGTTGAAAGAAGGGAACAGAATGCTGGTAAGATATGTGTGTTCAGAAAGAGACCAACGGGAGAGATCCCAGTAGGAGGAAACATCAGGGACATGGTGAGGGAATCTTGCACTGGGTGAAGGGTGACACAAAACCTTGGTACGTTAGAGATTAGATAATGATAGGAGGAACGTTCACCACAGCAGGAGAGGAGTCAATGTCATGACCTGTTCTTCAGGAAGATAAACATTTAAAGTAACAAGGTGGTCATTCATAAGACAATTTGTATGCAGCCAGCCATCAATTGATATGAAAATGCTATGAGCAGTCAAACGTACCATATATTTAATTGATTCCAAACATTCCATATAATTGGAATGTGCAAAATGGAGATCATCAAAGAAATTTCATCAGGACATGAAGTTCCTGCAAAACAGTAACACTTCCATAGAACGTTAGGATGAAACTTGTATGAAGACGTAAAACATACTGTATATATTTAGCACCTGTTCTCATCAACCTTTGTGTTATCTTCCCGCAGGCCTCTTTCTAACTGTGTCCCCAGAGAACAATTTACATTTATACACATTTCACATCACATATAACCCAGAATCTATCAACAGAATCATAGTGTTTTCAATCAGTCTCATTAACCAAATTGAAATTAGAGCTATGAATGACAAAACTCTCTATTGACCCCCATCTGCACTACGATTGACACCACTTCCCAAACAGACTTTTTTTGATTTATCAACCCCTACAAAACATCCATTAATTATAATCCACATAATAATTCATATTATTCATAGTATTTATATTATTTTCATGATGCTCCCTTCAAATTAAGAACCTACACTACCGTTCAAAAGTTTAGAGACAGTTTGCGCTGTTATGTGAAGGGAGTAGTACACAGCGTTGTACAAGATTGTTAGTTTCTTGGCAATTTCTTGCATAGAATAGCCTTAATTTCTCAGAATAAGAATAGACTGACGAGTTTCAGAAGAAAGTTATTTGTTTCTGGCCATTTTGAGCCTGTAATAGAACCCACAAATGCTGATGCTCCAGATACTCAACTAGTCTAAGGAAGGCCAGTTTTATTGCTTCTTTAATCAGCACAACAGTTTTCAGCTGTGCTAACATAATTGTGAAAGGGTTTTCTAATGATCAATTAGCCTTTTAAAATTATAAACTTGGATTAGCTAACACAATGTGCCATTGTGCCACCACCTTCTTCAAAGCAGGATAATGGGCCTCTGTACGCCTATGTAGATATTCCATAAAAAATCAGCCGTTTCCAGCTACAATAGTCATTTACAACATTAACAATGTCTACACTGTATTTCTGATCAATTTGATGTTATTTTAAATTGCTTTTCTTTCGAAAACAAGGACATTTCTAAGTGACCCCAAACTTTTGAACGGTAGTGTACATTTGTACTGTATGATCACTACTTCCACATCTACTTTCAGTGATTGATAATATTCAGGATTCCTTGTTCTCTTCACAGCTAGTTCCCAAATGAACCCCAACCAGTAAACTTAACTTCAATGATTACATCATGACTATACACATTGAAATAAAGACGACCTGGATGTGCCCAGGTGTTGTGTTGACCCTGACATCATGTGACAGTGAGTCCTGAAGAATCATGATGGACGTGGCTATGAGAAGTGTGCAATGGCCAGACAGAAGATATTGCAAGAAATAAACGTTGTTACCAATAGAAAGATCTTGTCAGAGGAGAGAGGGTAAATTCTCTATGCAATTTGTTTAACTTTGAATGCAGAAGTTGTGCTGGATGATTTAGCACGCTGCTCAGCTAGCTAAGGAGCTAGCTAGCTAGCTAATGTTTGCTAGCACCTCTGTCCTACCTAGCTAGCTAGGAAACATTAGCTAGCCAGCTAGCTAGCATGAGGTATAAATGGTAGAAATCATGTTAATGATGATAGAGAGTAATGTAGCTAGTGTGTATGCTAAATTATCATACATTCCTCTTCTTTCCCACACATTCCCATAAGGTCTCAGGGTGTTTTCACATATAGTCCTCTTTAAAATAACTGATCTCAGTCCTCTTTAAAGTGAACTCTGGGGTAAAAGAAAAAGCTAAATATCTCAGTTCTCTTTGTATTTGCACTGCCCTTGTCTTTGAATGAGGACTCAACACTTTTGCAAGTTCACTTCAACAATTTTTTGGACTGAGTCCTCTTTGAATTCACATTGCTATGTTTAGAAAGGAACCAAGATCTTGTTCCATCATGTACTCTGGGTTTTTACAAAATATAGTACAAGCCGTTCAATCAGAAAGCGTTATCGGACAGCTAGATATACAGTACCTACTTATACTGAACAAAAATATAAACGTAATATGCAACAATTGTTATGATTTTACCAAGTTACAGATCATATAAGGAAATTAGTCAATTGAAATGAATTCATTAGGCCCTAATCTATGGATTTCACATGACTCGGCAGGGGCGCAGCCATAAACCCACCCACTTGGGAGTCAGGCCCACCCACTGAGGAGGCAGGCCCAGCCAATCAGAATGAGTTTTTCCCCACAAAAAGGCTTTATTAAAGACAGAAATACTCCTCAGTTTCATCAGCTGTCCGGGTGGCTGGTCTCAGACGATCCCGCGGGTGAAGAAGCTGGATGTGGAGGTCCTGGGCTGTTAGGGTTACACGTGGTCTGGGGTTGTGAGGCTGGTTGGACGTACTGCCAAATTCTCTAAAATTATGTTGGAGGCGGCTTATGGTAGATAAATGAACATTAGATTATCTGGCAACAGCTCTGGTGGACATTCCTGCAGTCAGCATGCCAATTGCACGCACACTCATAACTTGAGGCATCTGTGGCATTTTGTTGTGTGACAAAACTGCACGTTTTAGAGTGGCCTTTTATTGTCCCCATCATAAGGTGCATCTGTGTAATGGTCATGCTGTTTAATCATCTTCTTGATATGCCACACCAGTCAGGTGGATGAATTATCTTGGCAAACGAGAAATGGTCACTAACAGGGATGTAAACAAATTTGTGCACAACATTTGAGAGAAATAAGCTTTTTGTGTGTATGGACCATTTCTGGGATCTTTTATTTCAGCTCATGAGACATGGGAACAACACTTTACATGTTTATATTTTTGTTCAGTATATATTTCGGAAGCTAATTGTCAGGGCCTGACAGTGGTTTTCTATGTGTGTCTATGTTGGTTTTGTGTTGGTCCCCAATTAGAGGCAGCTGCTTGGTATTGTCTCTAATTGGGGGCCATAATTAAGTTCATGTTTTCCACCTGTTCCTTGTGGATCATTGTTTTGAGTTTAGTGCCTGTGTGCCAAACCGGCAGTTACAGTCGTGTCTCTCTCTTTATTGTTTTTGTTGAAAGTTCACATTAATAAACTCATGTCGAACTACAACTGCGCTGCGTTTTGGTCTGCTTCTCACCACGATCGTGACACTAATAGATTGCATTTAGTTAAAATATGAGACCTAACACTTGTAATCAGAAGATACTATTAATATGTATGTTTCTTGGCAACAGAATAAATAGCAATAGAATAATGGCAGAATAAATAATGCTGCAATTGAAAATTGTACACCCAAGGTAGGCTACTGCCCCTTTAAGAGCTAGAATATAGATTACCAGTCAAAAGTTTGGACACACCTACTCATTCAAGGTTTATTTTTTATTTTTACTATTTTCTACATTGTAGAATAATAGTGAAGACATCAAAACCTTATGAAATAACACATATGGAATCATGTAGTAACCAAAAAAGTGTTTAACAAATCAAAATATATTTTATTTTTGAGATTCTTCAAAGTAGCCACCCTTTGCCTTGATGACAGCTTTGCACACTCTTGGCATTCTCTCAACCAGATTCATGAGGTAGTCACCTGGAATGCATTTAATTTAACAGGTGTGCCTTGTTAAAAGTTAATTTGTGGAATTTCTTTCACTCTTAATGTGTTGGAGCCAATCAGTTGTATTGTGACAAGGTTGCGGTGGTATACAGAAGATAGCCCTATTTGGTAACAGAAGAAGAACGGCTCAAATAAGCAAAGAGAAATGACAGTCCATTATTACTGTAAGACAAGGCCACTCAATACGGAAAAAACATAAAACGCTATAATGAAACTAGCTCTCATGAGGACCGGCACAGGAATGGAAGACCCAGAGTTACCTCTGCTGCAGAGGATAAGTTCATTAGAGTTAACTGCACCTCAGATTGCAGACAAATAAATGCTTCACTGAGTTCAAGTAACATACACATCTCAACATCAACTGTTCAGAGGAGACTGCGTGAATCAGGACTTCATGGTCGAATTGCTGCAAAGAAACCACTACTAAAAGACACCAATAAGAAGAAGAGACTTGCTTGAGCCAAGAAACACAAACAATGTACATTAGACCAGTGGAAATCTGTCCTTTGGTCTGATGAGTCCAAATTTGAGATTTTTGGTTCCAACCGCTGTGTCTTTGTGAGACGCAGAGTAGGTGAACGGATGATCTTTGCATGTGTGGTTCCCACCGTGAAGAATGGAGGAGGAGGTGTGATGGTGTGGGGATGCTTTGCTGGTGGCACTGTGATTTATTTACAATTCAAGGCACACTTAACCAGCATGGCTACATAATCCGTCTGCAGCGATACGCCATCCCATCTGGTTTGGGCTTAGTGGGACTATAATTTGTTTTTCAACAATGATCCAAAACACACCTCCTCTATTTGACCAAGAAGGAGAGTGATGGAGTGCTGCATCAGATGACCTGGCCTCCACAATCACCTGAACTCAACCCAATTGAGATGGTTTGAGATGGTTTGGGATGAGTTGGATCGAAAAAGTGAAAGAAAAGCAGCCAACAAGTGCTCAGCATATGTGGGAACTACTTCCAGACTGTTTTAAAAGCATTCCTCATGAAGCTGGTTGAGAGAATGCCAAGATTGTGAAAAGCTGTCATCAAGGCAAAGGGTGGCTACTTTGAATAATATCATATATAACCTTTTTGCTTACTACATGATTCCATATGTGTTATTTCATAGTTTTAATGTCTTCATTATTATTCTACAATGTAGAAAATAGTAAAAATAAAGAAAAACCCTTGAATGAGTAGGTGTGTCCAAACTTTTGACTGGTACTGTACGCCATGTTATCTTCTCACACTATTCAAATAAACAGCTTAATAAGCTGTCTGACAGTAGATTACATATAGCAAAAAATAATTTGAACTAAAAACAGAACACATTTCTTTCCTCAAACATGCACATCATCGTCATCTTCTCTGTTTTGTGCCACCGATGTGTGGGTATATGGCAGGGGAAATGGTGTGGCAGTGCTCTAGTGTGTGGTGCGGGAATAATGACAAGCGAACCTGGGGAACATTGCGTTCACATTGTCCTAAAAAAGGGTACCGGACAGCGAAATTCAAGCAAACCGAACTCAGACCACCTCTCGAGATGGTCTATGTTCGGTTCGCTTCAGGGGCTCTTTTGAGGAGTCTGAGTTTCTTTGGAGTGTTCACACTGCACAAAAAATGTAAGCACACCGCACTGAGATCACAAAAATTGTCAGAAAGGGACCAAGTGTGAAAACACCTTCAGAATCCAGATTGGGAAAATGCTTAACAAGTAAGAAATGAATGAAGACACAGAAAGGGACCATGAGACCCTATGGTGTATTTTAAATAGTGAACCTGTTGTCAATTTCTATTCTGACTTGTAATGTTAAAAAGGGGAGAAAAATACACCCCTGTTAATCTGAATTAGCTTGGCTTCTCACTAAACCAATGATAGGCTACTGATCTGAGTCACTGCAATTAAAATAGTTTTCGCAATGTATCTTTCTATGTAATAGAATGTTGTTCTTACTATGTATTGCATGTTTGAGGAGATTATCTACCACTATAAATGTTTGTAACTTAACATTAATGAACGATCTGTAGGTTTCCACTTTCTTTAAAGCTTATAGAACTGTAATTCTCATTGAAAGCAAGTCTAAGAAGCGGTAGGTCTGTTCTATGTGCTCTACTTCTATGCTTTCTATTCTCAAGTCTATTATGTTAGGTTTTGTACACCAGCTTCAAACAGCTGAAAACACAATATTTTTGGTTATGGAAAATATATTCCACAGCGGTTTAGATGGTACAATGATTATCTACACAATGACTGCTTGTTTTGTCACAAACTGAAATTAGGCAAACTATTCACATTTGAGCAACCAGGAAATGGAGGAGCTATTTCTGCATATTGCACCTTTAAAGGTACATTTTCAGCAGTTATAAATGTTGGTTAACTCAGCTATAAATGTTGATAACTCAGTTATAAATGTTGATAACTCAGTTATAAATATTTATAGGTCTGTCACTTTAAAATAAGGTACACTTTTAGCAGATATAAAGTCAGATATAAATGTTTATAGGTCCGTCACTTTAAAATAAGGTATACTTTTAGCAATTATACATGTGGGTAAATCATTTATAGATGATTTGAGAGTTCACTCAGAGCTTAAACATACTAGGCAGTATACATAGGCAGTATTGGGTACTCATCACTACATACATGAGAGAAGATTCAACACTTGTTCAACACATGTTCAGTCAATGAATGGTGGGTATGAAGCAGTGGCTGACTGGCCGTTGGGAGCACAAGGACATTTCCCAGTGGCCTGAGGGTCGCTTTGGCCTGCCGTGAATAGTCAACTTGACCAGCAATAATATAGCAAGCAGGAATGAGATGATGGAGAATCCAGGCATCAGGCACAACTCTCAATCTCTCACTGCAGTGTCCCTGCGCGAGGGGGTGCGCGCCAAAAATGACATCAGGTCTCTCCGCTACGCACATAGCAACCGTCTACCTGCTTCTCTACCGATAACATTTTAGACAAGTAAAAAAGAGAAAGGCCCTTGCCACAGACACAGCTAAATGCTGTTCGCCAATAAAGGACCAGGTCAGTCAAAAACACTAGCTAAAACACACACACTGACACTCACAAACGACACCCAGCATGGCTAGCTAAGTAGCTTAGCTAATAATAGTGACAAAACGGCCGGTAGGTTAAACAGTTTGCACATCTTCGTGGAGGAATTATATCATAGCAATGAGTGCAACATAACGATCATAATATGACATTGAAGGCAATATGTTTCAACTAGTAAAAAATATTTAACCTAGACTATGGATTTGCCAGCATTCGGTCATGACTCATGCCACATAAGCTAGGGAAAGTGCACATACATACACTGTACAGCAAAACAGGCTACAGTAACGTAACCATAATACATCCATGAACGTAACACAGTAGCCTGTGTGACACAGCACAGGCAATGACAAAGATCATTAGCGCCATTACAAGTTACTACAGTAATATACAGCTCTGGGAAAAATTAAGAGACCCTCCACTGTATTAATGTTGCCTACTGATACACTACTGATAGTGAGTATGATAATAGAGTATTTTCTTTGTAAAGGTGGAGAAAAAGCAGCAGCAGCTCTAGAGCTTCAGGTGCTCCTGCAGAACTGGAGATGGTGGTCAGTTCAGAGTCAGACTCAGAGCAGGAACCTTTAGGTACAACTTAAGAGCACAAACCTAAACATGTAGGCTATGATTTTAGATTAATATGTGCTTTATTTATCAGTAGGACTGTAATCGGGGGGGCATACAATCGATGACTGCACAAATAATACAAGTTTAAATTTAGGTTATTTACAATTTTAATCTCATTCTGCAGAGCAACCAGATGTGCAGAGAGAGAGAGAGAGAGAGAGAGGTTCAGAGCCCAGTACAGGGACAATAGAAAGGGACAGCGAAAGCCCGTCCTCAGTCTAAGGATTTTGACTTATTTTTTCAGCACCACCCAAAACAAACCTGTCAAAGAGTCATTCCCAATGTATTCCACTCCAAAGATGGCACAAACAGAAAATGGCTGACATACAATGAAGTAACTCCCTCCTTGTTCTGCTCAATATGTCTTGCTTCGCAAAACCTTCAGCCAGTGATAGTGCATTTGTAAAGGAGGCATGCAGGCCTGGAAACATGCCCATCGGAGAGTACAGAAACATGAGAGAAGCAAGACCCATAGAGAAAGTGCAGAAGCCTTTTTCCTCAGAGCAGACATCCGTAACCTTCTGAGTGATAAGCAAATGTCAGTTCAACGAGACCAGGTCAGAAAGAGGAGGCAGATCATGGAACGTGTGATTGATGTAGTTAAAGTTATTGGTAAATGTGGGCTTAGCTACAGAGGACACAGACACAAAGCTGCATATAACTTAGAAAACATGGCCGTCAATCATGGCAAGTTTCTTCAGCTTATATTGTTGCTAAGCAAATATGATGTCTGCCTAAAAGAGCATGTTAGTGATTGCATTGAGAAGAGCAAGAAGCAGATGGGAAGTAAAGGAAGAGGGTCCTTGGTAACTATGATGTCCAAAACAACAGCAAATAAAGAAATTGAAGTCATCAGAATGTTGATTCAGCAGACAATTGCTGTTGAAGTGAGAAAGGCAGGGATGTTCTCAATACAAATGGACACAACACAGGATTTAACATCCAAAGACCAGTGTGCAGTAGTTCTGCGATATGTTACTGATGTTGTCCATGAGAGACTCATTGCGGTCATTGACTGTGAGTCATTGACTGGACAGTACTTTGTGGACCTTTTGAAACAGACCCTTGAGAAGATGGACATAGATATCAAACAGTGTGTTGGTAATGCAACAGACGGAGCAGCTAATATGCAGGGACAATACAGGGGCTTCTCTACATTGCTCACAGGAGAGTCTCCTAACCAAGTACTGTACACATATGGTGTTACTCACATGTCCTCAACCTTGTGCTAACTGACACCACTGGGGTTGTTGTGGCAAATGAATCCCTTTTCTCACTACTGAATGACATTGCAGTGTTCGTTCGAGATTCCTACAACTCATGAAGCTATGGGAGGAAACCAGTGAGGACAGGAGACACAGACGGCTTGATGTAACTGGTGAAACACGCTGGTGGGCCAAAGACGAGGCCTTGAGGAAAGTATTTGGAAGCTTTGCAAAGCCTGACAGTGTACTTTACACAGATGTGGTAATCACTATGAAAATAATTTAAAAGGATGTGACCATAAAACCTGCAATCCGAAGCAAGGCCCAAGGGTACAAGGATGCTCTCCTAAAGTATGAAACCATACTTACAGCTGAGGTTTTTCTCAGGGTTTTTGAGCAGACGTCCCCGGTCTCTAAATACTTGCAAACAATTGGCTTGGATATCGTAACAGCACAGCACTTGGTGACGGGAACAGAGGATAACCTGAGAAAGTGTGCCCGAGACTTTGAGGGTGTGAAGAGGGCAGCAGACGACTTTGTTGAGTGGGCCAATGGCATTCTGGAGGAGCAGCAGGACTGTGATGCCGAAGATCAGACTGCTCTACCAGAGAAGAGAACAAAAAAAAAGATGAGAAAGCCAGGTGAGTTGGCAGAAGACGAGCCCATTGCTAATGCAGACATGGATTACAAAATCAAGATCCGCAATGTGGTACTGGACACTGTTGTTGAAAGTATTCACCGCCGTCATGCAGCAAATGCAGTGCTGTGTGCAGATGTCTCCTGCATGAATCCGAAGCATTTTCGTGAGATCAGAGAAAAGGGCCTTCCAAAGACAGCCATGAAGGAGCTCAGCAAATGCTTACTGGAATTTGATGAACATGCCACTGTCGAGGCATTGCAGGCTGAACAGTGGGAAAGACCGTTAGCATTGGAGGAGTATCACACCAGGGCCACCGCCGCCAGTGATGAATCAGGGGAAGGCTTTGAGGATCCTGATGAAAGTGTGGAGTTGGTGAGCAGAAGTTGTTCCACATGTAAAAACGGCCCGATATGCTGCTATCTTCTCCTGTCTCAGTACAATCTGCTCACGGATGCGTATCACATCATTGTGAGAGGACCTTCTTCACCCTGAAATTCGTGAAGAACCGCCTAAGAACCTCCCTCACTCAAGATAACCTTGAAGCGTTCCTTTTGATGGCAACAGAGAAGGAGATTCTTATGGGACTTGACAAAGATGACATCATTGACAAGATGGCAGAGAGCAGTGAGTTACTGCGCCGCCTACTGGTTTACTAGTGGTAATTACTTATTGGTTACTCTGAAGTAGACTCTCCAAAGAAAATTTGCTGTGAGTTAAAGCTTTTGTACAGAGGCATATTATTTGTACTTTCGTATTATACTTGCAGTTATGTAGCCAATGTTCAATTTCATTGACTCAGTGTATAGATGTGTTTATTTTTGTGCTGTTTGCTTTATGGACACCAGTGAATGAACATTGTAATCTACATTTTTTTGTAGAGGAGTGCTTTTTTGACTTTTGTATTATACTTACTTACATTGTTGTAGCTTATGTTCAAGTTCAGTGAATGTGTGTGTGTGAGTTTTTTGATACTTTTGATATGCTTGATGCTTGAATATAAAGATAATCATTTGAACGTTTGAGCTAACTCTGTATCTCATTTTTTAATGAGACATTTTTTAAAAAGTGTAGGTTAATTGTTTTGTGTGTCTTCTCTTGTACATTTGTATGTGCTATCATTGGTGTATTCCTAGTGAGTTTTTGATGGTGCACACATAGCCATAGCATACCTTGAAAACTGTTCAGATAGGCTACTTGTTGGTCAGTCCCAAATGTTTGTATTTTGTAATGTGGATAACTTTCTTCCCAGATGAGTGGCCAAATGTATAACTAGTTTGGTACCCGTTACATCAACAAATAGGGTTAGCCTACAAAATTAGCGGTCGGGTGGTTTGCGTGAACAGGGTGGCCTGGGATGGAGTCAAATTCCCGGCCTGAATTATTGTTTCAGTCCGCCCCTGGTATGAAGACTAAAACATTCAACGTTTTGAGAGGATACCTCCTCCACTGTTTCACCAACCAAAGATATTACGGTTCCCAATACTTGGACTGGGTGTTGATATATTCTGGTAAAGGGTAATAATGATTGACTAATGTCCTGGATGTAAATTTGGCCAAGGCATCAGGGTTTCAAAGGTTAGTCAAGACACATCATGAAAACCAAACTCTTCTGTTCCTGAGACAGAGCAACAATGCATCACACACAAAAATGAGAAAAGAAAACAACTATTGTTTAACTGTAACCCTTGAAAATAAGGTTGCATGATGATACATAAGGGTTCAATATTATAGGCATTTGTAAGTGCATTTATAAATGGTTAATAACTGGAGGTAAATATTGTCTCACTATTTCTGACCAGTTATTGCACTATTTTGACCAATGCAATATAACAGTTTATTAATGTTTTTTAATGCATTTACAAATATTAAATAACCGTTAATAGCGTAATTATAACCCCTTTATAAACCCTTTAAAAGTGGAACCTTTTTGTAAAGTGTTATCCAGTTCTTTCAACTGAAAAACTGTTTGCTGTTTGACCACAATTGTATACTGCCTGTGGTATTCAATTGTAGTTGCAACAAAGGAGCGTTCACCACATTCTAGGATTCTTTCCTGTTGACGGGTTTATGTTTGGGTTAAAGTGGATGACAAGTTTTCTCAATGCATTCCTGTTATTTTCTCACTATATTTTTGCAGCACCAATCTCCTTAATGAATTGAGGCAACAGAAGCAATGTCTGAATAAATTGACACTGTGGTGAACAGAGCCCGATGTCACCCTTCCCCAGTGTGAGCTGAGGATATGAGTGTGTGCTACTTTCCATTTTTTATATTTGCACACATTTTACTCAGAAAATGACAATCCCCTGTACTTTACCCCCTTCTCTCTCTCTCTCTCTCTCTCTCTCTCTCTCTCTCTCTCTCTCTCTCTCTCTCTCTCTCTCTCTCTCTCTCTCTCTCTCTCTCTCTCTCTCTCTCTCTCTCTCTCCCTCTCTCTGACACTCTCTGACACTCTCTGACACTCTCTGACACTCTGACACACTCTCGCTCTCTGAGACTCTCTCTCTCTCTCTCTCCCTGACACTCTCGGATCAGCCAGGCTGCATATTATCAGAATGTCATTTCACCACTGAGCCCCTAATTTTCCTACAAAATGACTGCGTACCAACAAGGTATATAATATTCTGTTGGAGATGTTTTGTTGATACTATCATTAGCCGCACTATATAGACAGACACGTTGTACTGTACTGACAGTGCTTACCTTGGCTCGCAGTGACTCAAACACATGCTATCTTTCAGGTCACTTACCCACATAACATCAATAAGTCACTTGACTAAGTTGTTCGACCTGCTCTCTAGCTAGGTGTTTTGGCAACATCTCACACCAGTAGATATTGCAAGCAGGAGTTTGAAACTCAATTTGATTTGTGTGCGGGGCATGAAAAATATATAGTGTTTATTTTTACAAGGTGGTGCATGTTGCCACTGTTAAATTGCAAGCAATTAAAACTTCAGAGCTTGGATCAATGTCATAAGCTTGTCACAGTAGATGTGTGCCTTTGTCTGACTGTGCTATTCTTGTCCTGATTGTCATATTGGCCCTATCAGTAAACATTTAGGAACATGTTAGCAGTACAAGTATAGTTAGTCTAGTGTTATCAAAATCAATATCTGCATCATGAAAGAGGATTGACAGCATGTCGACAGTGATCCAAACAGTTCATGTTAGCTACGGTCCTACACTGTTGTTCAACATGGTTTGTTTGAAATGTATCAATCATTTTGATTATATAGAGACACTCTTTGGTTATAGTTGTATAGTATGAGGATTGTAACCAATGCCGAAACAGCACTCATGTAGTGGGAAAATTAAAAAGCGTTTGTTGTTAATATGAAGGCTTTTACATTTTACCACATGAGAGTGCCTTGATAACTTCTGGAAGTTTTTTGCACAAATGCTTTTTCGGCTTTGTTTACTATCCAGCGTCAACATTTTGAGTACATGTTTACGACTATTTCCTTCTTGTCATAATTGTATTTCTCTATTCATGCGAACTGTTGACATGTTTTCTTTTAACTCGAAAATAGAAAAGCTAATTGTTCAATATTTTCTATTGTTTGAGGGAACTCATATCTTTAAAACCCCCAATTATTTTACATTTAAAGATGATGCTGTTTTTACGAGTAACGCAGCATTTAAAAACAAGCCTGTTTATTCCACAGTTGAGAGCCTTGTACAAACTAGCTCATTATCTATAGTGTGTACGAGAAAGGTGTTTTATTTGCTTTTTGAGAAAAGCAGGAGAAAGAAGAAGAGGTAATTTACACTCTTCCACGGCTCGAGTATTCCTTTCTCTGTCGGAGTGCAAAGCCAGCGATGGCTGTTGATTGAGTGAGCTAAACTGCTGGCCTTTCATGCTCTGTTAGGGCATTTCCTATACGATTAATTGGTTTTGTTGGTAAATCTGTTCATTACTAGGTAATTGCTGTTAACTTTAGGGGAATTAATGGTTTAGGAGAGCTTGACCTGAAAGTGGTAAAGGTTGGGACTGTGAATGTGTGACGTTTCTTCTACCTGCATTGTCTGGGTCAGAGAGGGGTGGGAAGTGCAGCCGGTAGCTTTGTCTGCTTTGTTTGGGAGGGGGGAGGTGGGAGAGAGAGGGGAGAGGGGACTCTATCCGTTTGGGGCACAGAGCATCCATAGCCTGAACCTTTCCACCCTCCGCACCCCAGTAAGGATGAAAGGATGACCTGAGGATGGATGCATTCAAATGAAAGCGCGCTTCCTCCAGGGGAGTGTGGTGAAGCGGCCTGAGGGCAACGGCCCTATCTGGGATGCCTTTCTTTCATTTCCCTACTCTTGCTCATTAGCAGAAACATGCCCGTAAGTCCCCACTCACTTCCCCCTCTCTCTTCCTGGATAGAGAGAGGGAGCTGGTCTCAATGGAAGACAGCAACCTGAGAGATAAAGAAAGAGGGGGATTATAAAGAGGAAAAAAGAGAGTGAGAGAAAGAGAAAATAGATAAGAGAAATTGAGCGATACGGAGGTGCCTACCTTGTTTGACAGTTTATTAAGAGACATTTTTTAATGTTTTGGTCATTAGATACTGTAGGTACGTAGGTGTTTTGAAGCGGAGAACTGTTGTGGCTGACCGGTGAAATTACACATTTCTATTAAAGCTAATTACATCCATAACTGAACCGCAAACCCACAATTTACATTAAAAACATGTCTGTCTTTCCAACTTTGAAAATTGTGTATAGTACATGTCATGTGAAGTGCTGTTTGATAAGTTAATGTGTAGGTAGTGCACAGTTGGATCCTTGCTAATAGAATCTGTGGTACATTTGGCATCTAGATGTATTACCATACACAACACACCTATGCCTTTTTCATATTATGTGTTCAGTATTGGTGTGTTGGATATAGGTGCCTACTGCCTTCAGTAAATCCACTACTCTGTTTTTGGAAGTGTAATTGCTTATAATCCTTAACTATCAGTGCTCTAAAGCATAGTATTCCCAGAATGTCCATTATTGTATGCCTCCCATCTGTATTGTCTAAATATTGAGAATGGGTTCAGTTTCCAAGAATCCGTCATAGGATTTATTGAAAGGTGAGTTGACACATCCTCTTTCATGTTATGTACATTGTCTTCCTCGGGTACAGTGTGGGGTTGAAGAAGACACTTTATTAGCCTTAGCCACAACCTTGATCATGTACAACACTGAGCCCATATCACAATCTGTGAAACTAAATGTTTCATCGAATCTGGGTTCCACCAGGCCAAATCACAGCTCATCACAGCTTTAGGTTCTGTAAGGACACACGATGCAGCCTTGGGTATCAACTGATACGTAACCTGCTGCTTTATGCTGGTTTTGTGTTAGCCTGTCTGTAACACACACACGCACACACACACACGCGCACACACACACACACACACACACACACACACACACACACACACACACACACACACACACACACACACACACACACACACACACACACACACACACACACACACACACACACACACACACACACACACACAGTCTGTGTACACTGGCAGGTGTAAGAGATAATTATATATAGATGGGTTATGAGTGGTACAGGTAGTGGGTTAGGTGGGTGGGGGTGTCGCATGTTTGATCTTTGACAGAGGTGGCTGGCAGGCAGCTAGCTACATATTCCTGACAACTACTAACTACCATCAATTACCCATCACTATGCTAGAAGAGGTGTCTATTAGGATGATTCAGCCAATGGCTGTTAGTTATACTCTATATTAGATACCCTCTAAAAGGACGCCAGTATCTCGTATCCTAAGACATAATATATCTTTGCTGCACCTCTGGCTAGATTGTGCACTGTCTTTTCCTATGGCCACAACATCTGTCCATCATCATCTGTGTGGGCGACGGACTACAGAAACCTTAGCGGTGGTGCCATCAGATTATTTGACTGTTTTCAAGTGTTTGTGTTTTCTGAGTCTTAGTTCTGTTCCGTTTGCCAGTAAAGCGTATGCTCTTCAAGGTACAGGGACTTTGGCGACACTAATCTTCAGCACCTGTGTTGTCAGCATTCTCCATAACACCCGTTTGACCTCAGGGATTTCCCTACCTGCACATGGTTATTTCTATTGACAAATGTTGTGAGACAGTCAATCCACAGTGTATATTTATTTTGTAGAAGCAACATTTAAGATAGCACAGTGCATTCTGTTTTTTAGAAATGTTTGCAAATTTTTTTTTTTTAAATCGACTGAAATATCACATTTACATAAGTATTCAGACCCTTTACTCAGTACTTTGTTGAAGCACCTTTCCAGCGATTACAGCCTCGAGTCTTCTTGGGTATGACGTTACAAACTTGGCACACCTGTATTTGGGGAGTTTCTCCCATTCTTCTCTGCAGATCCTCTCATGCTCTGTCAGGTTGGATGGGGAGAGTCAGAGCACACATTTTTGCACTCCAGGGATGGGAAATAATAGACGTGTCTGTCTATTCACATGATTTCTCTTGTCAGGCTCTGGCCATAGAGAAGCCTATTGCTTCTCTATGTATCCATGGTCAGAGTCTGACAGGTCTATAATTTCTGTTTCTGTGTGGTGTTTTGTGTTGGATCCCTAATTAGAGGCAGCTGCACTGCATTGTCTCTAATTAGGGATCCTACATATGTGTGTATGTCCCACACCTAGGTGTGGGACATACAGACCTTGGTCTGTCTATGCACCCGTTCGTGATATCTCTCAAACATTCAAATAGCCCATTACTAACTCCTAAAGTGAGTTGCTTCTCAGTAAAACCGTTAGGCTACAGCTTACTGATAACGGATGATCTTCAACTTTGTCCCTCTCGCGAGAAGCTCTACCCTTTAAAATAAACAATGTTTTCCTGCGAAACCCTTTAGATCCATTCTCCTATTGAGGGGAAACTTTGAGAGGTCATTACTTAGGCTAGCTAGTTGATTAAGATAATCTAATACCACCCATGAGTGTGTGAGGCCCAGCCTGGCCCAGGCCTCTGACTAACCCCAGTATTTAAGGAAAATAAACACTGGAGATGGTGTGGAATGTCATCACATTGAGGACGTTTATTAATTTGTTTAGAGACTGCAAAGTGGCCAGTCAGTAAGTGAGTACGAGGTCTTGGAAAAGTAGCGGAGAGGAAAGTAACCCAAGATGCTAATGATGTTTGGCATTAGAAATGGCTGTGTGGGAGAGAGGGAGAGAGGGAGATCTGGGCGTAACAAGATCTAGCCAGAATCACCCCTGAAAGGTACAACAGCCATTATCCCAGGGGATAAAGAAGACATGATGGTAATCCTTATGAATCATTCCTTTCCCCTGCCCCCAAGGGCACCGGAGCTGTAGACAGATAGTCATGCTTTGTATGAATTTATCTTGTTTTGTTGTACTGAAAGCGAAAACATACATACGTATATATTGAGTTTACTGTATGAGACCTGTAAAGTCTAATTGAATGATTTTATGTTTTTTTTATTTTCTTTACTGCAGCACTCACTGTGCATTGCATCATGGTACCTCTCCAAGGTTTTCAGGAGATCTGGACCCATATTCACAAAACACTTCTTACGCAAAAATGTAAGAAGCTTCTTAAGAAAAAAAATAAGAAGTTCATAAGTGCAATTCCTCAACAATATCTTAACATTTTATGATTTTCTTGCTAACTTCTCAATATCTTCTTACAACTCTTCTTAAGATGTATGTTGCTAGGCAACCATTTTAGTTAGCTATCTAGCTAGCAAGGGCAATCATGTTAGCATATTTCTTACTGAGATTACTGTTCTAAAACATATTCTTGTGTTTAAAATAATCAATATTGAAACTTTCAGATGAAGTTTGTGAGTGAATGTTCAATGTTCAATTGCTATAATATACTAATATTTCCAAGAACCTTTTTGAGGAATAGCAACTTTCCTATAGTTAAGGAAAAAATGGCAGTTAAGAAGAAATGTATTCTTTAGAAGGTTTTGTGAATCTGGGCCCAGCTTGCTATCTTATGACAAATCAACATAAACAATGATTGGACCGATTTTGCTGCCCAAAATGGGTACACACACAAATAAATAAAACATCTTCAAAGTCTGTAAAGATATTTGATGAATGTATCATGACTAATCTTAATGTATCTTGACTAAGGTCAGAGGTGAAGGTACAGTGTGAATAAAGAAGTCTACTGCATGTCGTTAGGACTAGAATATATAGAGTCTGCTATGTAGCCTAACACGACCATTAGGATTGTGTTGCTAGGCTTTTGTCAGGGATTCTGAAAACATACTGTATATAATCTCAGCAGCACCTCCATTGGAATCTGTGTTCTTTTGTGATCACAAGCTATACAGAGCAGTACCTGTTTGCTGCAGTATTTTGAAAACCATCTCAAAGAGAAATTGAAACATTTTGTACATTTTCAGTCAGAAAAATAATTTGTGGTGAGGTTCTTAGGGGTTATATAAGGTATATTTTCCCAACCTGTCTGTGGAACAAGACTGTGTCAAAGGTGTTTAGTCCATGAGAGTTGCTCTAGCTAGATTTCCTATACCTTTCCCAAGTCTGAGAAACACATTTTCATGCCTGGACAAGTCCAACCCGTCAAATGCCTGTATTATGTGTGCTTCTTCCTGTTGAGGCCTACCTAGCTCAGTATCCAATTTACTACTCTCTATCTGACTAAGGTGCAAAATCCAACCTGATACACTTTTCCTCCTCTCTCAACCACAAGTTACATCCCTGTCATACAGAGCCGGTCCTGACCTCCCTGGGGCCCTAAGAAAAATTCTGCTAAGGGGCCCTCCTACCTGACCCGTAAGCCATGTAAACCATTTGCCATTGCCACACAGTCACACCTGACACCCCTGTGCTCCCACTACAATCCTCCCTCCTTTAAAACAGTTTGCTCCATCCGTCGGTCTAAGAGTAAGTAGACCAATACAGAACAGAATGAGGTATAAACAATTTTTATTGAATAGAATATTTTCTATATAATCTTAAGATAAGTGAATATTAACCTTAACATAAATAAGACATTGTAGAAAATATAAAATGTAGAAAATAATAAAATATGACACTGGGCTTTGGCTCTGCTGCCTGGTAATTAGTCCATGTAAACATAAGCCTATAAGCTATGGCTGCAGCTATTTGTCTCAAAATAGTCAAATAAATCCTATACAGCTATTTGATTAACTTTGGTTCCCTCTACAGCCTGGGCATTTTAAGCATCATTATGGGCACCAGTCTATCTGGATTGTCTGGAAGAAAGTATGTCACATAGTTAGTTAAGCAGTCATTTACACAAATCCACCTCTGCCATACAATCATAAATGTTACTAAGTGTGTAAACATTTGAATGTTTAAATTAAAATCTTACCATCAAAATATTCATTTTCTGCACTTTCTTGAGGCATGATTGCCAGACCACTCAAACGTTCCTGTGACATGGAAGACCTAACTGCCAATGTTACTGTTACTGGTAGGGTGACTGCAATTCTTAGGGCTATCCAAAGGTTAGGATATAATTCCTCCAGGTTTTTCTCACAGAGAAAGGAAAGCAGCTCAAAGGCAGTCATCTTATCTGATGGCAGAACAGGTCATTTCTGAATCTTGTGTCCAAATCCATTCCACTGATGTCACAGTCATCTCTGAAGGTTAGTGTTTTCAACTTCCGTGCAGTGAGCCTTTAAAGATTCACTGGACATCTGAGAGGCAGTGTGTCACTCTTGTGTCACTCCATGACTTCACGGTTATGTTCACGTGTTTCTTCAAAACACTCCATCTTTGTGTGCCAGCTGAAAAGCAGGTGAAAACCCAACTGTATCTTTTGAAGATTTGGCAGCATCTGCAATGACAAGGTTTAGAGTATGTGCTCCACATGGGACGAACACGGCTCTGGGATGTTTTTTTAGCAGTCTGGCTTGTACTCCTTGGTGCTTGCCCCTCATGTTGGCTCCATTATCATAAGCTTGCCCTTTGCAATCTTTAAATGGAATCTTCAGCTCGTTCAGCTTATCCAAGATGGCAGTGGACAGAATCAAGCCTGTTGTAACCTCCACATTCACAAAGCCGAGGATGTGCTCCTTGATCTCTAGCTTTCCCTGTAAAGCCATGCTTCTCAGAATAACGGACATTTGCTCCTGGTGACTAATGTCAGGTGTACAGTCCAAGATAATGGAGAAGTACTTTGAGTCTCTTACTTGAGTCACTATTGCTTCCAGAATCTTGTCACTCACAATCTGTATCAGCTCATTCTGTGTGCGCTTCCCAAGGTAATGAGCATGTGTCTCTCCATCTTTAATTTTGCTGAGATTATTTTCCATAACGGGGTCAAATTTTGCCAGTAATTCAACCTCTTTTAGGAAGTTTCCATTATCTGGTTGGAAGAGTTTGTCTAATGAACCCCTGAATGCTAGGTTTCTTTCAACCAGAGACTAGTTGATACTTATTAAACATGTAAGGACATCCAGCCATCTCTTTCTTTCAGCCTCCAAAATTGACATTTGTATCTGGTCAAGAGTCTGTCCCCGACTTAGGCGCAGATCAAGTTTTCTCCACTTAATCATATTGTTTGTGCATTCAGGACTATCCTCATGGTGTTTCAGAATGGCGTTATTATTTGACCAGTTTATTATTTTGTTGTCTTTTGTAGAAAAGAGCAAAAACAATTGGTGGAGCAGCAACTGTTCTATTAGGGTCTTAGCTGTTTGTATCTGATGCTGGCTGTACACCTCTGGTTGTGCTAGTACTGGCTGAGGCTGCCTGTACACCTGGGACTGTGTTAGTACTTGCTGAAGACGGCTGTATTGGGTCTGTGCAAGTATTTGCTGAAAGCAGCTGTACTGGGTCTGTGTTAGTACTGGCTGAGGCTGGATGTGGATCTACTGAGTCTGTGCTTGTACTGGCTGATGATCCAGCATCTTCTCTACTGACAAACTTAAGCATAGCACATGTAAATTAAAATTATAGATAACAATACTATTATTTATTTTTTAGCTGCATCAGGGCCATTCAAACTGGCTCCCCCAGATTTCCTTTTATACATTTTAAAATATAAAATACTATTTATACTATGGCTTGACTGAATACTTGATGGTTATTATTTACTGAGAGATGTGCATCCATATTGCCCAGTATGCCCAGCTAATCAACATTTTAAATTCAATATATAAATGAATAGTCAATGTTAATTCATTGCTTGCATTAGTCCAGAGTTGTAACTAAACCTTGACTGAGAGATTAGATAATCATTGTCTTGTTTTAAAATTATGTGCGCCTATGAGGAGTGCCATCATGCCCATATATTGTCTGGACTGGTCCACACAGAGGTTGCTTCTGGAAAGCGCAAGTTTCATTTCGTGCACGCGCATATGAACGCATGATATCTTTTCCTAGCTGCAGTTTATAAACACTGTTGCCCGTTGGCGTTTATCAAAGGTAACAAACAGTTGTATTTCATGCTCACTTTTGTCAGGCACAAAGTCACAGAACACAGCCCTGGAAGTGGCTGGCAAGCAAGCAAGACACTGACAGACCAAGAGATGCACTGCCCAGCTAGGTTAGCAAGACAGACAGACTAGAGAGAGATGCACTGCAAGCTAGCACATCAACTTAACGTTACTGTTATTTGCTGACATCAAACGTGGAGAGGAGAGAACACAAGTTTACCTGATTGCTGTTCCCACAATTCACTCTCATGTTTTTTTTAAATCTTTTCGTGACCAGAAGGATAGTTCTGCTTCATCCTCTCATCGAAGTTGTAAACATTGACACCTGCTTTGACACGAGGGGGAGGCGGGGCCCTTGCGTAATTTGCAGGGCCCTACGCAACTTGCGCAGTGAGCGTATAGGGCCGCCCGGCTCTGCTGTCATATGACCTTTTGCATGGTTTGCTCACAGAATAATATGCTCTACCTAACTGTATGGCCTCTCATCAATTGTTCCTCGCTTTGCAGACAACCTCACAGGTTGCCATGGTAAGCAGTGACCCAATTAATGATCCTTATGATAGGTTACCAAGGTTACTGGTGGACCTACACTGCCAACAGCTACAGGTGTGAGGTGAACTCTGTCGAACCTCTTTGACAACTATGGGTCCTTCCTCCTCTGGTCTTTGTGTTTAAAGGGCAAGTCTGACACGTTTCAACCAAATATTCTTTATCTCCAGCACCGTACCAGTGTCTACATATATTATGAAAGCGGTTAGTTTCTGTGGTTAAAAATATAAGAAATGTTTCTCTGTGCCAGGGCAGGATTAAAAGTAAGTTTCTAGTTTTTTTGCTTCCCCGGTCACCATGAATCTCATAGTGTTTGAAATTCACTTTTGACGATGTCGTCAGGTTGAAAAATCACTTTGAAAATCACTTTTGATGATGTCATCGGGTTGAACATTTTGAATTTTATATTTGTTTCTACAAAACGCAGAAATGCGGAATTTTCACAAATGTAGACACTGGTATTGTGCTGGAGATAAAGAATATTTGGTTGAAACGTGTCAGACTTGCCCTTTAAACACAAAGACCAGAGGAGGAAGGACCCATAGTTGTCAAAGAGGTTCGACAGAGTTCACCTCACACCTGTAGCTGTTGGCAGTGTAGGTCCACCAGTAACCTTGGTAACCTATCATAAGGATCATTAATTGGGTCACTGCTTACCATGGCAACCTGTGAGGTTGTCTGCAAAGCGAGGAACAATTGATGAGAGGCCATACAGTTAGGTAGAGCATATTATTCTGTGAGCAAACCATGCAAAAGGTCATATGACAGCAGAGCCGGGCGGCCCTATACGCTCACTATGAAAATGAGGTTGAAAAGTGGTGGAATTACTCTTTAAAGTGGACTGAGAAGCGATACCACAGGTCTTGCAGCTTTGATTACAATCCAAATGATGATTCACCATTGATGAAAAAAAAAGAAAGTAAGAGGCAAATTAATCAACCAATTATCTTCTTTAGGATTCCACCCATGTAATTGGCTTCAGGTGTCATGATAAGCTAAGGACCTAGGTGTCTAAAGTCATGTTCCAAGCGCTATTTCAAGCAGTCTGAAATGTCTGCCCACCAGCGGATATATCATGGGTGGGTGTCTGGTGAATGAGCTCTGTGCAAACTCTGAGGCTACCTGTGGGCTTTATTGTGACTTTTTCTTTGATGTTTATGAAGAAAGGTGAGACTAGCATTAGGTAGCTACCCTGGGGCCTGACACTAAATCTTTACATGAGGCAAGGACTCCACACAGAACAATGGCTCTTTACATTCATTATTAGAAGCCATCAATCACTTGTTTACATTTTCTCGATTCAGGTGGAACACAGCTCTTTGTCATAGCGGGAGTAACAAAGACTACAACAAGGCTTGGGATCAGGTTCTCTTCTATCTCCCTCCGTGTGCACTCTCCATGCCAGCCAGAGAGGCAGATAAAAATGCAACCTTGGACCCCCAGTAGAAAACATGTCAGCTTTTTTGCCTCCAAGTTTACTGATTCAACACTTTTTTTTTATTTTTATCCAGTTCAGTCCATAAAAACATGACAGAAAGACTTGAAAACACGTCGACTTGTGGTATTATATGTCACCTGAAGGGATATAATTACACCCAAGGTGCTAATAGTATTATTCTAGCCTTAGAGAAGGAACACCATTCAGGGACATAATAATGGGCGGTGTTGTCTTCCTTTGAGACGGTTTTGTTGCTGCAGTTGAACTAAAATATTCTGGTGAGTAACAGGTGCGTCGACTGTGCCTCATTGTGTATGTGATCACGTCCCTGGATCAACCCAAACACTGATTTCCCCACAAAAGACAAAGGCTTCTCTCTCTTTTTTCATTTGCTTGTTTTTCCTCTATAATTTGCACTGTTGGGCCTAAGTCAAAAAGTGTTTCATCAGAGAGCAAGGAGGCAAATCGCCCTTTTAGCGTGATGAAAACAGAGCACGCCCCGTCGTCCCTGGACCCTGGGCATGGTAAGGGGATCAGATGTTTATTTGTTGTGCCACAACCACGGCTTTTCCCAGGATACACTGAGAAAGGCGTCACATAAATAGTATGTGTTTGTGTGTTTTTTGAAGAGGTTGGGATCAAAGCAAAATATGAATTTCCACGGACTGCAAGGAAAATATATTCACAGATGCATTATTTTCAGAGAACAAAACATTTAATAATAAGTGTTTTGACTTTCTGAGCCACATTCATTTCCCTTGGTCATTCAGATATTCAACTTTGGCCTTAACAAAGCTTTCCATTCATAAGGAGACCTTCCTCCTTAATGTAACACACCAGCCCTCACCTGCAGAAGAAGCAGTCCCATCATCCGTAGACATGCACTGTATTTTCTGGCGGTGTTGCTCTGTACATTTTTTGGCAGACGATTACATCTAGACCTGAAGGAAACATCATGTTACTGTCGTTTTTTTTCCCTCTTCCTTTTGCTAAAGAAAAGTATCCATGTGTCGCAGTGCAGAGATTTGCTGTTCAGATCTGAATATGTTGTTGGACCTGCGGAACCTTCTTAAGTTTCACCTTGTAGACAATTCCTTTCACACGTACAAAGCCTTTGTTTGTGTTTACTGAATAGGACCTGGTATTCTAAGTGTCAACTTAGCCTTCAACTTTTTACTTTGGTAATTCAATATCCGTCAGTTGCTTTTTGAACTTGGGTTTTACACGTTGCACTGTTCAACAAGTTGGCAAAGGAGCCAAACCGATGTTATCATTGACAACAGATTTTGAATAATAACACAGACCTCATGTATTATTAACTGTTTGCTGCAATGTCTATTTCATTGACTTCTATTGCAAATGACAACGGTGATTATTCACTAGGCCTAGCTACCACTTTCCTCTTTTGAAGAGAGGAGCCCATGTTTTCCATAATTATTTATTTTTATTTTATTTAAACTTTATTTAACTAGGCAAGTCAGTTAAGAAAAAATTCTTGTTTACAATGACAGCCTACCTACAGGGTCAGCCCCTGGAGTAAAGTAGGGTTAAGTGCCATGCTCAAGGACACATCGACAGATTTTTCACCTTGTCGGCTCGGGTATTTGAACCAGAGACCTTTCGGTTTACTGGCCCAATGCTCTAACCGCTAGGCTACCTGCCGCCCCCAAAATACTGAGGTACCTCATTTATCCTGTCAATAAAAGCGACACTTCTACCCAAGGTGTCAGTGAGGAATTTGGTAGTGAGTACTCTCTTGCCCTTTCCCTATGAGTAAAGTTCCTCTTCAGCTCTGTTGAGTGCTATAATAACCCAAACTCGACCAAAGTTTGCACACATTCCAGAGAAGCTTTTAAAAACGATGACATCTCCATTGTACACAATCAGCAAAAGAGCTGGTCAAATGTCAAGCTCTTCTTATGGGATGTTTTGTAAATAATGTGTGATAATGACTTTAAATACTTGCAGACAACCGTTTTACTACAAGGGTACTTTTTCCAGGACACAAGAGGCTGTCTGGAGTTGCCCGAGGGCTCCACTTGTCAGACAGGAGTAATGGTTCTCTCAGGTCAGACTCTGCCACTTGAATATGTTGCTGCTGCATTGAATTACAGCCCATGGACAAGTCCCTCTCTTTCTGTTGGATATTCAATCTTCTGATAAATTGTTTTGGAATTTGAGGCCTCAGTGAACAGGACGTGTTTTGAAGCAGGTTTCTGTTGCCCTGGTGGAGTGGAGCCACTGGGATATGAGGTTCAGGAGTCTGACAGCCAGGTTATCTGTCAGGACTCAGGTTAAACCCCACTTAACAGATTGGGCTGAGCAACGAGGACTAAAGTTGACTTAATCCAGCTCACTCAGTGCTCGAGTAGCTAGCGCCAGAGGCTATGGTATAATGAATAACACACTAATGCTGTGTCAAGACCACTACAAACTACCACAGGAGAGTAAACATGTAAATATTATTTCTGTTGGACTTCAGTCAGATGGGTTTGGCCTCAGGATGTGTGTACACTCTCATACAAAACCCACACTCACACACACACACACACACACACACACACACACACACACACACACACACACACACACACACACACACACACACACACACACACACACACACACACACACACACACACACACACACACACACACACACACACACACACACACACACACACACACACACACACACACACACACTCAAACAAAATACACACACATTCACACACACTACATATGCACACATTCACACACACATACACACTGACACTCTCACACAAAACCCACACTCACTCACACACACACACTGACACTCTCATACAAAACCCACACACATTCACACACACTACATACACACACACACATACACACACACACACACTGACACTCTCACACAAAACCCACACACATTCACACAAACTACATACGAACACACACACACACACACTTACACTCTCACACAAAGCCCACACACATTCACACACTACATACGCACACACACTGTCACTCTCACACAAAACCCACACACTCACTCTCACACACACTGACACTCTCATACAAAACTAAGCTAAGTATAGGATGTACAATAGGAATAGATTGGTTAAAGTATGAATCATACTTTAACAAAGAGGCTGAAGAGCGTCAGAGTAGTAACAACGTGAAGTCCAGGAAGAGGTGAACTATTGCAGCCTACAACAAGAGAGAGGATGAGAACCACCAGGAAACCAGGGTCCTATTCATTAGGCACCAAATGGATGAAAGTGGAGAGGGACTACCTGGATTTGTTCAACAAGAACACCTTGTTTTTTCATTTTGCTCCGTGGTGCCCTAATGGATACAACCCAGGGGAGAGCTGGAACACCTGCTGTGAATGGGCTTCCTACTTTGCCCCTTAGGGGCACCGTAGTTACCCAATTAGCATTGAGAACGTTTATCCTCTCACTAATAGATACCTTATAGTATAACATAGGGGAAATTGCCATGGGGGATGTGGGGAAATGTCCCCCCTAATATTCAGAACAGGTTGATTCATCTCCCCCAATAATTTATTTATATCTCCCCCAATATCTATATACAGTATACTGTATATATACACACAGTGTACAAAACATTAGGAACTCTTTCCATGACTGACCAGGTGAATCCAAGTGAAAGCTATGATCTCTTATTGATGTCACCTGTAGCTAGCCAGTAACTCCTCCAGTATGCGCTGTCATCATTTCACAGGATTTGTTTTTGGATGGAAGCTGTAGAGATCTGAAAGAAATGGCACTTCAGTAGACAAATATCTTATTAAACGACCTGGTATGATGGTGTATTTATCAGTTATACAGTTTAAAGCTGTTATATTTGTGTTTTTGCCCAAAGTTTACCATTAATTTTACTCCAATGGACTGAATCAGGGTCACACAGAGTATTTCTAGGTAGTCTTAAACAAATCCACTTTGAAACACATGGTTATGGGCATAATAATATACTGTATATAGTTGAAATGTATTACGTATTGAGTTTGCATCCCAATATTATGTTTTATATACATAACAGAAGACTGAAATATGACAAAACCATTTAACATTCAAACACCAGATTTTTCGGCTGTTTACATATATATTTTTTTATTAATTATGAAATTATGAAAAATATTAATAACATCCCACCCATGAGGCCTCTAGGTAATTTGACTGCAGGAAAGGGCTACAGTAATTGTACAGTGTTTCAATATTTCTATGAAATATGAACTATAATTAATTGAAACTGTAATTAAAATGGTAATTTTATGTCAAAAAAGCAGTTTTTCTGTGTTGGAATGGTGTGGGTGTACCCCAAAAACAGAATGGTGTGGGCGTATGCCAGTCATTAAAAATATTATTGCGAGTAGATTGGCTGGCTCTCTGAGGAAATAAATATATTTATATTTTTGGGGGGGGGTTTACGCCCTTTTAACTTGCAGGGATGGGCACTCTCGAATGTCTTAATATAGGCTACCCCGACTTTCTTTTTTTCCTATTTCTATCATGTTAAATATTAGCCACTATCAGTATCAACTATCAGTAGGCCTAATAACAACACATACTCAACTGTCAATTTACTGTTAGTTCCCTTGAGTTAGTATATCTTACATTTTGTAATTTTTTTTTGCTTCCTCTGTAAATGCTGTCACAGCCGTGTGGTTGTTGCTGAGGATCATTAGTAACAGTTGATCATATAAAAAAGACATAGACTAATTAAATCATTATGGATTGGAGCGCAGACCAAGCTACATCAGTTTGAACCCGACGGCTATGTCATCAAACAGTTCCATGGTTAGCGCATGCAATAGATTAGGGTATAGCCTACTATTGTGCATTTAATGTACATATACTAATCTTCCAACATTACCATGGGTAAAATCATTTTCAAAATGAATCAAAACTCTGTTTCTTTCGTGCGTAAAGGCTCTCCAAACCTGTTTTTTATGATTCATTTATACTTTCCTAACCCTAAATAATCGACAAGATCAGAGTATTTTTTAATCTACCAATTGTTGCTGAAACAGAGACGAACATGCATATATTTACATGGCTTTCTTTCATTGATCCCTATATTCTGAACCCGTTCTCTCAATATATTCTAGTGTCTGTTGCCAAAATTCAAAGTAAAAGGTACACCAAAATAAAGGGATGGTTTAAAATAAATGGACAAAAAAAACAACTATTGAATGAAAACTCTTAGAGAAAATCTGTTGGCCAGCAAGTGGGAGGGTTTTCAGGGGCTGAAGTACATTTATTCAGCGTGCACAAGGAAACCAAGCCTGCAAAGACCGTTATGCGCCTTCATAAGGTCAATCTGAATACCAACTACTGAGAAGTGCTTAGGAAAGCGGTGTGTAGGAAAGGTATACATTCTTAAGTTGGAATCGGGCCCTTGTTGATTTATAAAACTCAAATGAATGGCACCAATGTCTTCCGGTATGTGTCAATATTGGACTTTCTATGAGTCTGGATGGCTGAATATTTCACCACATTAAACAAAACAGAAGAAGAAACAGAAACAAAGGGATGCCACAGTTTGCTACCCTTTTAAGCCAAGTAGACTACCTGCACTCAAAGCATTTGGAAACATTACGCAGAGCAGTCATAGCGAAGGCGGCCGCACCACACAATGCATTTACAAGTCAACTTTCGCTGCTTTAGAAAAACGCTTGGCATTTTCAGTACACTGGCATTTAGACTTATTTATTTATTTCCCCAACGTGCAAAAACATTCAGCGGTAGATGCAAATTTGGTTAGTTCTTATAAAGGCATGACATTTCAAAAATGTGAAATAAATTGATATGGTCCAATTAAATTGTAACTGTTGCTTGAGAAATCCACAGCTTTCAGCCTGTCCCAAATTGCTTTGTGTCTTGCATTCTGTATTTAATTACGTCAGGAAGCGAAGCATGTTCTGTGATAACAGCAGGCTTCTCTCTATATATGGCTTTGAACAGGGAAATTATGTGAAATTGTGCATGAGTACCCTAGACGTTGGTAGAAAGCCTTGGTATTACTGATCGAAACACCCACAGAGCTACCTTTAGGATGCAGACCCTAGTTCTTATTCCACATAGTGCTATCCACATCATTATATCAATTCCACACCTAACTAATACACACTTACTGGAATAAAGGCCCAAAAACCCAATAAAATTTAGCTATGACCTAGCTAACTATTGTCGGAGAGAGGACATGTCAGCTATTGTATCCATTACGCCAACCTTCTACCCTTTTGTCACATGTTTCACAATAGAAAATAATCTCAGATAAACTGGTTTAGGAAAATTTACACCTGAATTGATTACAGCTCATCCGGTGTCCCGAAAGACATGGCACCTATGATTCAGCAACTTTTACAATGCCTTATGTGTGTGTCAAATCTTCCTACATACTATAACTTCCTGAATGGTTGATGACTGAAAAGGTCCATTGTCCCGGTCAGAGCCTCCAATATCCTGCAGTACTGTAGCTGCATTTGATGAAAGAAACAAGAGTTTAGTGTGAAAGAAAAGAATAGAGGATATTCTACAAGTAGAGCCTATGGGGGTAAATGCAGAGTAGTCAGTCTGTCTGCTACTGTGATACGTTAGTGTTGCTCTGGAGGGATACTTGGTGTCTATCATCAGTCTGTCTGCTACTGTGATACGTTAGTGTTGCTCTGGAGGGATACTTGGTGTCTATCATCAGTCTGTCTGCTACTGTGATAGGTTAGCATTGCTCTGGCGGGATACTTGGTGTCTATCATCAGTCTGTCTGCTACTGTGATAGGTTAGCATTGCTCTGGCGGGATACTTGGTGTCTATCATCAGTCTGTCTGCTACTGTGATAGGTTAGCATTGCTCTGGCGGGATACTTGGTGTCTATCATCAGTCTGTCTGCTACTGTGATAGGTTAGCATTGCTCTGGCGGGATACTTGGTGTCTATCATCAGTCTGTCTGCTACTGTGATAGGTAAGCATTGCTCTGGCGGGATACTTGGTGTCTATCATCAGTCTGTCTGCTACTGTGATAGGTTAGCATTGCTCTGGAGGGATACTTGGTGTCTATCATCAGTCTGTCTGCTACTGTGATAGGTTAGCATTGCTCTGGCGGGATACTTGGTGTCTATCATCAGTCTGTCTGCTACTGTGATAGGTTAGCATTGCTCTGGAGGGATACTTGGTGTCTATCATCAGTCTGTCTGCTACTGTGATAGGTAAGTATTGCTCTGGCGGGATATTTGGTGTCTATCATCAGTCTGTCTGCTACTGTGATAGGTTAGTATAGCTCTGGTGGGATACTTGGTGTCTAAAATCAGTCTGTCTGCTACTGTGATAGGTTAGTATAGCTCTGGTGGGATACTTGGTGTCTAAAATCAGTCTGTCTGCTACTGTGATGGGTTAGTATTGCTCTGGTGGGATACTTGGCGTCTATCATCCTGAATGACTGGAGGAAAAGTAGAAAGGAGACATGAGCATTACATTTTAGTCATTTTTACAGTTTTTTAACACTAACTAATGGTTCTAAATAATCATATGCTGCATGGAGATACCGCCATTTTGATGACTTTACATTGAAATACTACAATTGGATTCAGCCTGATTTGTCAACAGTTATAACAGTTATTATTATAACAGTTATTAAACAATGCATAAACACCTCCAGCACCAACCACATATTTCATAAGTACACTATCTTATTGTTGACTATAATATCAGAACTATAGACCGAAGTGGTATAGCAGCAGCTCAATATAAAGAATTATAGTTCATTAAACAGCATACGTAAATCATTATTTTGATTTGCTGCAGGATCAGAATTAATCCCTTTCATATGCTTGTGTTTGCTTTTTTTTCTCTTGTTATTGTGATAGTCGTAGACAGCTGGCCTGGAGACATCAAGGGATTGATAGTTAATTTGTAAAAGGCTTCACCCAGAGGTGTGTCTCTCTGGTGGAGGAGGGTGGGATGGAGGCAGGAGAGGTGTAATGCCGTGGCATGGTGCGTCCTATCCTCGCCATCATCAGGACATGATAGCTCTGTTGAAGAATTAGGAATTACACCTTTAACAAATGTCACAGAACCTGTAATGAGGAGGAAGGCTTTTTATTTTGCTTGTGGCTGACAGCAATTTTGCTACAAGACACTTGCGTATTTGTGCTCTGGCTTGCTTTGTTCCTATCAAAACAACACGAGAACTCCTGTGTTCCTGGGAGACTTGTATAGAATCAGGAGCATGCATCAGCTCAGGGAGAAAGGGAGAAAGAAATGACAGTCTGGGGGTGAATCTTCCCCAAGCTCCAACGAGCACGCTGACAGCTGATGCCAGGATGAAACAAAAAGATCAGGAACTTATGACTAAGAGCTCAAAGCAATGATCTCTCGTTATTTCAGTTACATGGGTAAATGCATGCAATCACGGATCAAATTGCTCCACTGAAGAGCGTCTTTTCAAGCAGAGCATTTCTGTCAGTGAAATAAATAAGACAAAAAGAAAAAATACATTTTCTTTGATTTCTTTATGAAAATACACATTTGTTTGATAAAAAATAATCTACTTGCACCTGCAGTTGTAGTGTGATAGGATAACAAGTAAAGAATAATAAGAGTTCACACTGGCCAGTAAGTCAATAAGCAAAGCGGAGTTAGCTACTGTCTAACAGCTTGTCTATGCAACTGGAAGTTTAACAGTCCTGCAGTGCAACATGAACTAAAAGATCAGCAAGTGCCAACCATTTTGTCCAATAATAGTACCTGGCTGGCTTTGACAGGAGAGCAGCTCCACTGGCCAATTGAGGGGTCTTCATCCTCCTGGGGTCCATCCAAAATGGCACCCTATTCCCTATATAGTGCACACAGGGTTCTGGCTAAAAGTAGTGCACTAAATAAGGAATATGGTGCCGTTTGGGTCACTGTATTTCTGTAATGTGATTGATGACTCAGTGACTGGGGGAAAATTGCCTCTTATGAATTATTCATCCAGCAGCTATCTATTTGCTGTTGAAGTATATGACAGGAAAGTTCTGACTGTCTGGGCACAATCTCTCTCAAATCACTTAGCTTACGAGTAAGAGAATATTTAAAGAAGCCAGGTGATGTAGGACGCCTAGTGGTATCAGGTTACGTCTTTTATTTTGTCTTATCTATTATGAGGAGGAACAGGGTCAGTCTATTATGTATTGTGAGGAGGAACAGGGTCAGTCCATTATTTATTGTGAGGAGGAACAGGGTCAGTCTATTATCTATTGTGAGGAGGAACAGGGTCAGTCTATTATCTATTGTGGCAATAGACCACAATTCATACAGAATATTGCAGTATGTTAATATGATAAATGCTTTTCAGGACTGTACCACAGCTTGTATGTTTCAAAATGTTTAGAATCTGGTGAGAGAACTGGCTGTTTCAAATACATGGCAAAGACAATGGCTGAAGAATATACTCTCCAAGTGGTTGAGCCAAGTGGCTATATGGCCATAGACAAGAGACAGAGATCTGAGATGTCCCAAAAACTTTTTGGGATTGTATTTTTTATTGACTTGGTCAAAATAGTTGTGGGCTGGCTGTAACTGAGCCTTACCTTTGTTCCTGTGTCCCTCAGACAGAACCATCAGTAGCCAGCCTGAGCAGCAAATTCAAGTCCAGGGCTGGGGCTGCATGGGGCTGGGTGGGTGAGGCGGAGGCACCAGAGATAGTGTTGGGGGTAGGGGAGGAGGAGGTGGAGGAGGGGAGAGAAGGATGGTGAGGGTTAGATCCAGCAACCCAATTGCGCTTCCCTTTGCATTAGCCTTTCCTGCTCAGGCTCCATCGACCTGTCACAGACATCACAGTGATTGACTGGCTTGGCAGATGCGCTGCTATAACAGGTAACCTGATCCACCGGTCCCATCTGGCTCCCAGCCTTCCTCAATTCACACCCAGCCGAAGAATAGACATCACCAGAAGCACAGTCTTCTTTGTGCGCGACGGAAACATTTGTCATATATGAGATATATACGTGTATAGCTTACATGTAGGTGTGTGTGTCTGCCTGCATATGTGAGGTTCAACACATTGATGGAGAGCTGAATTTGCATAGACAGTTGCGGCGCAACACACCCACACACACCCACACACACACATATACACACACACACACACACACACACACACACACACACACACACACACACACACACACAAAGACACAGAGACACAAAGACAGAGACACACACACACAAACACACACACACACACACACACACACACACACACACACACACACACACACATATACACACACACACACACACACACACACACACACACACACACACACACACACACACACACACACACACACACACACACACACACACACACACACACACACACAAAGACACAGAGACACAAAGACAGAGACACACACACACAAACACACACACACACACACACACACACACACACACACACACACACACACACACACACACACACACACACACACACACACACACACACACACACACACACACACACACACACACACACACACACACAAACACACAAACACACAAACAGATTGATCATCCCGGCAGTCTGCTTTACAACGTTATCTATTTCACTCTCTCAAAGGGACAGACAAAGAGATTAGAGACTTGGGGGTAATAATCAAATTAACATGTTTGAGAAATTATGATAGATTTTTTTCTTGTGTAGCAATTGACATGCATTGAGCCCTCGGTGCATTGCTTAATTTTTCCATGTGAAAGATTGCAATTAGAAAAAGTCTGTGAGTGAATGCATAAAGGAGTAGCTATGATGCGGTTCTTATCTCAGACAGATGGAGTGTCTAATTGCACAAAGCTTGAGAAGGTTGTCTCTTCTGGACTGGTGATGGGGGCTGGTGATGGGGGGTAGTGATGGGAGCTGCAGATGGGGGCTGGTGATGGGGAGTGGTGATGGGGGTGGTGATGGTGGCTGGTGATGGGGGGTGGTGATGGTGGCTGGTGATGGGGGCTGGTGATGGGGGCTGGTGATGGGGGGTATTGATGGGGTAGTGGTGATGGGGGCTGATGATGGGGTAGTGGTGATGGGGGTAGTGATGGGGTAGTGGTGATGGGGGTGGTGATGGGGGGTGGTGATGGGGGCTGCTGATGGGGGGTAGTGATGGGGTAGTGGTGATGGGAGTGGTGATGTGGGCTGGTCATGGGGTAGTGCTGATGGGGGCTGGTGATGGGGTAGTGGTGATGGGGGGTAGTGATGGGCTGGTGGTGATGGGGTAGTGGTGATGGGGGTAGTGATCGGGTAGTGCTGATGGGGGCTGGTGATGGGGTAGTGTTGATGGGGGATGGTGATGGGGTAGTGGTGATGGAGGTAGTGATGGGGTAGTGGTGAAGGGGGTAGTGATGAGGTAGTGGTGAAGGGGGTAGTGATGAGGTAGTGGTGAAGGGGGTAGTGATGAGGTAGTGGTGATGGGGGATGGTGATGGGGTAGTGGTGATGGGGGCTGGTGATGGGGTAGTGGTGATGGGGGATGGTGATGGGGTAGTGGTGATGGGGGCTGGTGATGGGGTAGTGGTGAAGGGGGTAGTGATGAAGTAGTGGTGATGGGGGATGGTGATGGGGTAGTGGTGATGTGGGATGGTGATGGGGTAGTGGTGATGGGGGATGGTGATGGGGTAGTGGTGAAGGGGGTAGTGATGAGGTAGTGGTGATGGGGGGTGGTGATGGGGGCTGGTGATGGGGGCTGGTGATGGGAGGCTTTTTGTTGGGAGGCTTTTTGTTGCTTCTCCTGCTAGGTGGCCACATCCTGGCACAGCGATAGATTGAGCTAAGAGGAGAGGAGGCAGGGAGCAGGGCTGGTACTGGTACCTTCTTACCCACTCGGCCCAGTAGGCAAACAAACCAGGGGGCTCTGCTCTGGCAAGTGCAGGCAGATCACGTCTCCCCCGCTGCTCTGCGGAAAAACACTGTTCACTAGTCGCTTGCTTCAATAATGACTTCTTCTTCTTCCCACCAAAATATTTTGTCAAGCTTGTGTACAAGGAGTTCAAGCCTTTGAATCAACACCTCTGAAATCTATCAACAGCCCACAATCGTCCAGGCTTTCTCATGGTGGTGAAGTAGCTAACACTTCCCCCAATCCCCTCGCACCCAGCGCCCTGCACTCAAACGCAGTCACAGAGTGTGACCAAGATGCTGGGCTCGTCAGCCAATGAGTGTAGGGTTCCCAGTTACAAGAGCAAGCAGAGGAAATATAATGTGAGAACGCTGCACAACAAATGTGTATCATATTGACAATAAAAACCGATAGGCTTCTTGTTGAGAAAGACTGCACTTCAATCATACCAACCACATCAGAGATTTGTTTATTTATTTGTTTATTATTTGTTTATTTTGACAAATTATTTGCCGCTGGTCTTACACAAAGGTAGAATGACTATGTATGCGGATGTTTTCATACTCTACATTCAGCACCCAAAGCCAATGAGTTCACTGAAATTCTAAATAAGGAGTTCCAGTGAGTATCAGAATAGGTGATTAATATAAAAGGGTCTTAAATACATCTCAAACTAAAAGCATTGTATTTGGTACAAAACATTCTCCTAACACCTTAACACCTTAAGTGGAGTTGTACATAAAGGGTGTGACCATTGAGCAAGTTAAGTAAGCTAAAGTCCTAAGTATAACATTGGATGGTCAATTATCATGGTCAAGTCATATTGACAACGTTTTTGTCAAGATTGAGAGTGGTATGTTTGTTGTAAAAAGATGTTCTGCATTTTTTATACAAAAATCGACTGTACTATTTGTTCAGGCTCTAGTCTTGTCCCATCTTGATTACTGTCCTGTAATATGGTCAACTGCAGCAAAGAAAAACCTAGAAAAGCTGCAGCTGGCTCAAAACAGCCTTTAACTGCACATACAGAACTAACATCAACAACATGCATGCCAGTCTTCCCTGATTGAGCTGCTTCTCTTCTAGTTTTTATGAGAAATATTACTGTGACGAAAAATCCAGATTGTCTGCATAATCAAATAACATTCAGCTCAGACACCCATACATACCCCACAAGACATGCCACCAGGGGTCTCTTCAGAGATCCCAAGCCAAAAACAGATTCACGGCAACGCACAGTTTTATATAGAGCCATGATCGCATGGAACTCCCTTCCATCTCCAATTACTCAAGCAAACAGCAAAATTACCTTTATAAAAATGATAAAAAAAACAACTAATGGAACGGCAGGGACCGTGAGGGGAAACACACACAAACACACGCACACACAGACACACTCCATCAAATTGTATAGGTCACAAACACATATTTAGCAGATTTTATTGCGGGTGTAGTTAAATGCTTGTAAAACAGACACACTCTAACACACACATATTTTTGTTGTTGTATTGTTTGTACATCGTTGTATTTTAAATTAGTGTGACTGTCCTTGTTTATCAGTGTATCAGTGTTCTGTTACTTGTCATGTTTTTATTTTTTTGTGGACCCCAAAAAGATTAGCTGCTGCAAAAGCCAATGGGGATCCTAATAAAGAAATTAACACCAACCACATAAGTGATTGCAAGCACTCCATCTAAATAATGCATATCAAAACACAAGCTTGGAACCCCCAAAGACACCCTTCACCCTGCTCCCCCACTAACACTAATAAATGACTGGTAAAGAAATGTCTCCTTTGGCCAGCCTCTTCTCGCCTCCCCAGCTTCCTCCTGCTTCTCCTCACCTCCCCTGGTCTCCACCTGTCTCCCCCTGCTTCCTCCTGCCTCCCCTGCCTCCCTGATATGCCCCTGCCTTCACTGCATCCCCTGCTTCCCCCTGCCTGCCCTGTTTCCCCTTGCTTCCCCTGGCTTCCACCTACCTCTCTTGCTTCCCCCTGCCTCCTCTGCTCCCCCCTGCCTCCCATGGTTTATGTGGGCAGTGTGTGTTTATGTGCTCCATTATGTACTGTAACCTTGTGGAATTGTGGCCCTTAATGCGGGCGTCCCCGACGTCACTTAGTCATATCACTGGTGTTGAGGACGTTAGCAGCATATGCTGTTGGATGGATGGATGGAAGCTGCAGTAGTGTGATGGATGGGTGGATGGATGGAAGCTGCAGTAGTGTGATGGATGGGTGGATGGATGGAAGCTGCAGTAGTGTGAAGCTCTGGCATTTAAAAAGGAGGTCTAATTATAAAAACAACATGGCTCTCTGGGTGTAAGAGAAGTGGATCTCTCGCTGGTTATGGAGATGAGGGGCACCACTTAGCTTATTGTTTGAGGTCAGGAATAAGGAAATGATGGGAGAGGAAATGTGGGGCTGGATGCATGGGCTGCTTTGGTGTAGACTTTAATAATACTACGACATTTCTCTCCTTTCACTCTGATATGTATGGTACCAAACACAAACCAAACACAAACCAAACACAAACCAAACACAAACCAAACACAAACCAAACACAACAACAAACACAAACCAAACACAACAACAAACACAAACCAAACACAACAACAAACACTACAACAAACACAAACCAAACACAACAACAAACACAAACCAAACACAAACCAAACACAACAACAAACACAAAAACAAACACAAACCAACTTCTATTATAGCTAGAAAACCTTCTTGCACTAAACATAATGGAAAGGCTGGGGTTAGTATGACTGCTCATACATGCACCGTATATATATATTTAAATTATACTATAGAGTTTAAATATACATTTAAATTACAAATTATTATTATAATTTTTTTACCTTTATTTAACTAGGCAAGTCATTTAAGAACAAATTCTTATTTACAATACTGGGCCATTTGTGCGCCGCCCTATGGGACTCCCAATCACGGCCCGATGTGATACAGCCTGGATTCGAACCAGGGACTGTAGTGACGCCTTCTGCACTGAGATGCAGTGCCTTAGACAGCTGAGCAGCTTGGGAGCCCTCAGGTATCTCTATTCTACTTCTGTAATTACACCAATATTCCAATATACTGTATATTCAACCAATAATATGTTTACAAAGGCACCCTCCTAACCTAAAGGGCCTCTGTATTCTGATATGTTTTCACACATCCAACTTCCTCACCCAACCAATCGACTGGAGCTATCCACACAATCTCACCTTGGAGACCTGAAATTCCACCAGTCCACTTACCAGGACTGGCAGATTGATACAAAGCCTGTTCGGTGCTGCCTGTCTCAGAGAGCCCAGACCAAGCCCAGCTGTTGAGTGACAGGCCGCTCCAAGTGCCAAAGGGAACTAAAAGCAAGGCAAGGTTTTCTTCATTCCTCTGTCAAAACCCAGAAACTCAAGTGACAGGGAACCACTATGTGTGTGAAAACAGTGGACATGTTGACATTGAACAGTGCACTACCAACATACTGTAGTACTGCATCTTCACAGAGGGAAATCTGACTTCTGCTTGATGCATGTTAAAGCATGTTGTAATCCATTACATTTCTGTTATACCTGTGTAACTACACAGTGATTACAACATTGTTAACACTGTAATGAATCCTTAGTTACCTGATAACATCTCCAGACATATTCCACTGTCATATCATGGAAAAGGACTCTCAGACAAAATAGTCTGAGTGCCAGTAGAGTATAAAATACGCTCTGTAAAACCATAATCTATTCACTTCCATTATGTTCATCGCTCATGATGACAGTTCTTTAGATAGCAAAGAATGTATATGTATATAGGCTAAAGAATCAAACTTCAATAGTAGAATTAGGTGGGAATTTGAATATAAACTAGACTAGAGGATATTGACAGTTGGGCTCAGGCTTTCTCTGCAAAATGAAACACTGATTTTGAAACTAAACTGAATGCAAATATCATAAAACCGCAACCTCCAATAGGAGCTAGCCTAGCATGCTAGTGTTTTCATTTAGTTTCCCAGTTGCAAGCAGACTAGTCTAGTCGCATGTACAATATGGCAACAGGAAGTCATCCAAGACCGAATGTCTGCTACGGTGTGAAAAGGTAGACACTTAGGCCTTATTGTAAACAGTCATAATTTATTTACAAAGACATCTCTTAAACATGAATGAGGCCAATGTTTTGAATACCAGTCCTTAGTCCTCCTTGGCCCAGGCCACATTTTTCTCCTGAACCTTGCAAGAGTCAGGCAGCCGCACACTAACACAGAGGTGTCACTCATCACTTTTATTTAATATCGGATGAGAAATGGTAGCGCTGACACGGTCGCCTGTAAAGACCAATCACTCTCCATGAACACATATACATTTTAGATGAACTCATAGAAGCCCAAGCTACTGAAGGCTGCCAAAGAAACACAGGCCGGAAGAGAGAGTGAGAGAAAGAGAGAGAGAGAGAGAGTGAGAGAGAGAGAGAGAGAGAGAGAGAGAGAGAGAGAGAGAGAGAGAGAGAGAGAGAGAGAGAGAGAGAGAGAGAGAGAGAAGCCTGCAAAGACTGGTTCAAGAGACAGATGTCACTTACCAAGAGGTTTTCATCCATCCCTTGAGGGGCCAGGAGAAATCTTTCAGTTGAAGGAATTGAAATATTTCTGTCACTGAAGACTGTGGCTGGTGCAGGCTTGGGGCTGGTGTTTGTCTATGTATGTTTACAACAACTGTCATTAAAGGCACAAGAAACAAGAGGGGGTAATGTAACAGGATCCCTCCCCTTTGTTGAATATTTAATGTGAGACTGAAGGGAAGAAAGGCACACATACTCTTCCTTCCCCATCGCTTGGCTCTCTTGCCCTCCTCTAAGTGTCTCCAGGGATGGATGGGTTTCCTTTCTGGTCACCATGAGTATCCATTTACTGTCTGATCACTGCCCACTGCCTTCCTGTCTCCTGAAACCAAATTTGCTTAGTTTTAGTCACCTCAAAGCAGACTTGTGTGCATATATTTTCAGGGGAAATTTGATTGTCTATATGGATTTTTAAATCAGTTTTCAGATCAGCTTTTTGAAATATGTAAACTGTTGTGTTATTTTATCAGGCCCAGCAGTGGAACACATTCCTCAGATGGTGAGCATCCAATATGGAGGAGCGATCTTTAAGCAAGACAACTCAGACATAAATGGATTAAAGAAACCATAATGGGAAAACAAGTGCCCATTTCAAGTGCAGTTGGATGAAATTCAAGACTAGGAAAGTTGCATTATACATTTTGGATCAAATTGAGGATATTTTCACACTCAATGATGTCTGAAACATGAACCTATATTTTCTGTCTTTGGTTTCCTTTCTTGAAGCACCCTTAATGTGCCAAAAATGTAACACTTAAGCTCAGGTTACTGTTGTTGGTTTGTAAGTTAATGTCTAAAAAGTTCTGATTTGATTTGAATCGACCAACGTGCATTAAAACCACCGTTCTTTAATCAAAATCTTATATGATCTAAAAGTGAAGGTAACAAAACCTTCCCATTCTTTCAACATCCTGCTCGTTTTGGCCAGTCTAATTCAGTTGTGGACTGAAGGCATACAGTCTTCTATTACAGCAGTAGCGAGTTACAGTACTTTGCAAGATGGACACAATAGCTTATACACCTCTCTAGTCAATGTGTATTGAACGTTGCTGCACAGACAGAGAGGCCTATTAGATGGAATTGCACAAAAAGGTGATTAACCTACAATATTGAACAGTTGATGGTAACTTGTGGACACAATGACACATAATTATTTGTATTTATACAAGGTCATGTAAATGTTTATTAGAAATATCCTCTGCTAAGTATACTGTATCTACAAATATGAGCAGAGTGGTTTAAACATTCTTAGTAATTAGATGTATATTATATTATATATTAAATAACCTATTGCATAGCTACTGTTAGACATGTACCTCTAACACATAACAGGAGAATGGAGTTCCTTCCTTCTTTCAAATGTGTTGATGCTTTATTGTACATGTATGAAAGTGGGAGATAGATGTGAAGGAAAGAGAGCTACGTTAATTAAAAGTCAGAGCCATTTGTTTGTGCATCACCCTAGTTCTAATGTTATTATTTTTGTCATCAGAAATAGACAGTATCTGTTAAGTGACGAAACATCTTGAACAGATGCTGGCTTTTTCCGTGACAGAATACTGAGAAAAACACTAATTGATAAAAAGACAAACAAATAAGTTAATAGACAAAGTAGCACCGTTTATAATGACAAACACCATCATTACTTTTAAATAATAAAATAACTGATAAAGTACAAAATAACACCTTTATTTCAGAATATAATCCATAATATTGAGATAAAATCAACTGTGATTTATCTGTGCACACAACTGAGGACCAATATAGTGCCGGCTGGTTAAAGGAAGAATCGATACTTAGAAATAGACTTTCCCCTGTGATGGCTTGGTTGTGGTAAGGCCTCTTACTCCCACCTAGGGGAGGAGAGAGGCACACAACCAAGTCATCACACCCTAACTAGGGTGATTATCATCCCCAATCAGAGACAGCTGTATAGCGTTGTCTCTGATTGGGGATAGTATTTATACTCCACACACAGCCACCTGTGTGTGGATCATTGTCTGTTGTGTTTGTCTGCACTGCCTGCAACTCACAGTAAGTCACCGTGTTTCTGTTAATACTCTCTTTTTATTTTAAATGCTTCGGGAGAACATCTCATTGAATAAAAAGAATGACACTTCACCAGCGCTCCGTATATCGTCCCTTATATCCTACGCACCGTGACAGAATGATCCACCACCCTGGGACGCAACGGGGAATAACATTAGGAGATATCCTCCTCGGTATGGGAAAAATTACCGAGGAGGAACACTCTTATTATCGCTCGGTGGAGGAAGGCTGGGGTCCGGAGCAGCCTAGGCGCCGGAGACGGAGGACACGTCACCGGGCTAGAGTTGAGGACCAGCCTGGAGCCCAGAAAACCCCTCAAACTGATTTTGGGAGGGGGCTATGGGGGTGGTCGGGGATCGAGGGAGAAGAGCCCCGACCACTGCACTCGTGGGGGTTCCAGGAGGAGCCCCTACAGCCATGGGAGCGGGAGTACATAGAGGAGTCGGAGGAAGACGACGACGATGTGCTTCTGTTCCCTCACTCGTGGGGGTTCCCGGAAGAACCCTCACAGGATGGGGATTGGCGGTGGAGTAGGCACGACAGGGACAGTCGTGCTCCAGCGCCAGTTCCCAGTCCGGTGCCTCCAGCGCCGGTCCAGAGTCGGAGGAGGAGGAAACCGACTCAGCGCACCAAACCATCGGTGCGCAACACTAGCCCGGTGCGACCCGTACCAGCTAAACGCACCCAGCCAACGGTGCGTTTCCCCAGCCCGGTACGGCCCGCGCCTGCTCCGCGCACCAGCCAAACGGTGCGTATTCCCAGCCCGGCGCGACCCGTGCCAGCTAAACGCAACAACCCAACAGTGCGTTTCCCCAGCCCGGCGCGACCCGTGCCAGCTAAACGCAACAACCCAACAGTGCGTTTCCCCAGCCCGGCGCGACCCGTGCCAGCGCCTCGCATCAGATCACTGGTGCATTTCCCCAGTCCTGTACGCCCCGTGCCTACTCCTCGCACGGAGGCTACAACGACGGTCGCCAGCACAGCTCTGTGGTTGGAGACCATCTCTGCGTCGGTGCCCAGAGTGGGCACGACGTTCAGCCCCGCTGTGGAGCAGGAGCTCCATAGCGCGTCGGTGCCCAGTCTGGGGCCGACAGCCAGCCCAACCACAGGGCTGGAAACCCTCTCTGCGTCGGTGCCCAGGGTGGGCACGACGTTCAGCCCCGCTGTGGAGCAGGAGCTCCATAGCGTGTCGGTGCCCAGTGTGGGGCCGACAGCCAGCCCAACCAGAGGGCTGGAAACCATCTCTGCGTCGGTGCCCAGGGTGGGCACGACGTTCAGCCCCGCTGTGGAGCAGGAGCTCCATAGCGCGTCGGTGCCCAGTGTGGGGCCGACAGCCAGCCCAACCAGAGGGCTGGAAACCATCTCTGCGTCGGTGCCCAGGGTGGGCACGACGTTCAGCCCCGCTGTGGAGCAGGAGCTCCATAGCGTGTCGGTGCCCAGTCTGGGGCCGACAGCCAGCCCAACCACAGGGCTGGAAACCCTCTCCGCGTCGGTGCCCAGGGTGGGCACGACGTTCAGCCCCACCAGAGGGTTGGGAACCATCTCTGCGTTGGTGCCCAGGGTGGGCACGACGTTCAGTCCCGCTGTGGAGCAGGAGCTCCATAGCGTGTCGGTGCCCAGTCTGGGGCCGACAGCCAGACCAGCTGCAAGGCTGAAGACCATCTCTGCGTCGGTGCCCAGGGTGGGCACGACGTTCAGTCCCGCTGTGGAGCAGGAGCTCCATAGTGTGTCGGTGCCCAGTCTGGGGCCGACAGCCAGACCAGCTGCAGGGCTGAAGACCACCTCTGCGTCGGTGCCCAGGGTGGGCACGGCATCCAGCCTGAGGTCTCCGGAGAAGGTCAGCAGCCCGAGGCCTCCTGTGACGGTCAGTAGCCCGAGGCCTCCTGTAAAGGTCAGCAGCCTGAGGCCTCCTGTGAAGGTCAGCAGCCCGAGACCTCCGGAGAAGGTCAGCAGCCCGAGACCTCCGGAGAAGGTCAGCAGCCCGAGGCCTCCAGTGAAGGTCAGCAGCCCGAGGCCTCCAGTGAAGGTCAGCAGCCCGAGGCCTCCAGTGAAGGTCAGCAGCCCGAGGCCTCCAGTGAAGGTCAGCAGCCCGAGGCCTCCAGTGAAGGTCAGCAGCCCGAGGCCTCCAGTGAAGGTCAGCAGCCCGAGGCCTCCAGTGAAGGTCAGCAGCCCGAGGCCTCCAGTGAAGGTCAGCAGCACGCCACCTCCAGCGAAGGTCAGCGCCACTCCACCTCCAGCGAAGGTCAGCGCCACGCCACCTCCAGCGAAGGTCAGCGCCACGCCACCTCCAGCGAAGGTCAGCGCCACGCCACCTCCAGCGAAGGTCAGCGCCACGCCACCTCCAGCGAAGGTCAGCGCCACGCCACCTCCAGCGAAGGTCAGCGCCACGTCACCTCCAGCGAAGGTCAGCGCCACGCCACCTCCAGCGAAGGTCAGCGTTCCGCCACCTCCAGCGAAGGTCAGCGTTCCGGAGCCTCCAGCCACAGCTCAAGGCCTGGAGCCTCCTCCACCGGTGCCCAGTCCGGGGCCGGTTATCGACGTCGCTCCAGTGAAGGAGCAGTCCGCTTCACCGGTTCCCAGTCCGGGGCCGGTCGTCTACGTCGCTCCAGTAACGGAGCAGTCCATTCCACCGGTGCCCAGTCCGGGGCCGGCCGTCTGTGTCGCTCCAGTGCCGGAGCAGTCCGCTCCACCGGTGCCCAGTCCGGGGCCGGTCGTCTACGTCGATCCAGTGACGGAGCAGTCCGCTCCACCGGTGCCCAGTCCGGGGCCGGTCGTCGGCGTCGCTCCAGTGCCGGAGCAGTCCGCTCCACCGGTGCCCAGTCCGGGGCCGGTCGTCTACGTCGCTCCAGGGAAGGAGCAGTCCGCTCCTCCGGTGCCCAGTCCGGGGCCGGTTGTCAGCCCCTCTCCAGGGTCGAGGGCTCCCACACCAGGGTCCAGACAGGACTTGGTGGAAGGCGGGAGTACTGAGGGGGGAACCATCGCGCCGGGGTCCGGACCGGACCGGGCGTGCAACGGAGAGGTAGGAGAGAGGCTACTCTCACAGCCTGTGCCACGCCCGGAACCGGAACCGGAGCCCCCACCAGCAACCACCTCAGTACCCCGCCATGTCCCCCCTAGAGTTTTGGACAAATTTTTTTTCAGGAGAGGGGGGATGTTTGTTGTGTGTGCGATCGGGAGTCCGCACCTTAGGGGGGGGGGTACTGTGATGGCTTGGTTGTGGTAAGGCCTCTTACTCCCACCTAGGGGAGGAGAGAGGCACACAACCAAGTCATCACACCCTAACTAGGGTGATTATCATCCCCAATCAGAGACAGCTGTATAGCGTTGTCTCTGATTGGGGATAGTATTTATACTCCACACACAGCCACCTGTGTGTGGATCATTGTCTGTTGTGTTTGTCTGCACTGCCTGCAACTCACAGTAAGTCACCGTGTTTCTGTTAATACTCTCTTTTTATTTTAAATGCTTCGGGAGAACATCTCATTGAATAAAAAGAATGACACTTCACCAGCGCTCCGTATATCGTCCCTTATATCCTACGCACCGTGACATCCCCAAACAATCAATCACGATGCATCCCTACAGCACTTCATTTTAATAATTTGACTGCCCTTGTCTTGCTCTGAAGTCAATGTTTTGGTCTTGGGGCTTGGATGGCAATATAAGTGTGTTTTCCCTCTGACAGATGTGATGGGGAGTGTATCATATTTGGAACACTTTGTACATTAAGCACAAAGTCCCCATGCAGAATTCTAAATGAACACAGGGCCTACAACAGCCACAGCAAGACACTTAAACTGACACCCAGGAACCCAGAGAAATTACTTAACGGATCGGTTACATCTAAAATGATAGAATCAATAACAATATTTTCCCTTGGACCCTATCTCACTGATAAGCTAAATCTGTGTCCTTAAAAGCCTTACATTAAAAGTTAATAGCGAGCAGTTCGCTTGTCGAGATGTGTAATATCTGGACAGCTGTCTTCTAGCGTGTTTCAAACTTGTTTTCTTAGCCGTTTCAGTGTCATCTACTAATTGCCCTTTCTTGAGGACACATGATCCCATTGAATTGAATCATAGGAGTATAAAACAGGAAAAGGCTTTCTGGAGGTCAGATGAAAACAACACGTCAGTTCTAAAGCACTTTCTTCTACCTCTCTACACTTGTCTGTGTCATCCCCAAGTGGCTTGGTTAAGCATCTGATTTCAGCCCATCAAGGGCTGCTTGGTCGTTGGTGGGCTAAATTAGCTAGTGTGAATCCATGCTGAGTGCATGGTTGCACTACTTAGTTTCTTCTTCTTCATATGCTCAGTTGCTTCTTTGTCTTGTTCACTTGAGAACATTTCTGCAGTTTTACGTTCTAATTTATCACAATGGGGCAATAATTCATCATTCACCTTATACATGTACAGCGCCAAATAGATGAACACAATGAATGCATCTCAAGACTACAGTCGGTCCCATGTTAAATGAGGTAAAAGTTATAAAGGCTTTATATGGCATACATAAAGGTTTTATAAGCACTACATAATGGTTCACAAATCATCTATAAGCGTATGTCATACTCTATATATGGTGTATAAAGGGTGACATAACAATTCCCACTGTAGGGTGCCAAATGTGACATAAAGCACTTATGTTTATACACCATTTATAGAGCTTGACATACGCTTATAGATGATTTGTAAAGCATTTATGTAGTGCTTGTGAAACCTTTCTATATGCTATATAAAGCCTTTGTAAATTGTACTTTGTTTAAAGTGGGACCCAACCGTCTAACAACAGGGACAATAATGACATTTCAGGCTTTCATTTGTATTTTGAATTATAAAATTAATAAATAAAAGTCTTTATTGTGTTTTTTGTGTTTTTTTACAACTGGAGAAAACATTGACTGCAGTCCTTCCAATCACTGTTTTCATGAAATACAATGAGAGTCTGTCAAACTCATAGCACCAGCTCTGGATAGAAAACCCCATAGACATCCATTGGTTCACACAGTCAGCCCAATCAGTAAGTGTATTTGCTTGAAAAGCAAAACCTAAAGAGAGGCTGGCTTTACCATCTCCTTCAGGCCCAGGCCAATGAGGCCATGCAAGCCCCTGATTTCACAAGTGCAACCCGAGCAATCACTGTAGATCTCCTGATCCTGATTGCCTAGCCTAGCTGCCTGCATCTCCATCTCTGAGCGAGGATACAAAGAGCCAAAGATTATCTTTCACTGAGAACTTGCTCTGATTACCGATTAGGAGAGGCATACAGCAAGCCCTCATCAGCTAGCTAACATTTCTGTAGTCAGGATCAGAACCCTGCACTCATAATATAGGCTAGTATTTATTAAAGATGGCTGTTCAGACAGATCAATACATCCAATCTCTGCCTGCACTGCCAGTACGATGTGTCTGGGTCATTGAGGGTAAGAATAGCTGATGCAGTAGACATACTATAGTAGCTTGTGGTTAAACATCCTTTGCTGGGCATTTTAATGTGTGTATTTGAGCCAATACGGATTGTTACATCTGCAAGAAAAGCCTGTAGAAAATATTTTTTGCCGAGTGGCGCAGCGTCTATAAGAAAGTTCACAATATGAATTATTTAACATGCTATTTGATCAGTGTTTATGACATCTCACAGTAAACCACTGTAATTTCAGCTTGATACATGATCAATAACGAATAAAGCATTCCTGTTGATGTTATTATTAATACTGTAAGTTGAAAAAAAAAAATATCTGAATCTGTTGGCTATAAGAAGGGACAAATAAAAGAAATCCTATGGAAAATACTTATTTGCTCTTTTGACACACTCTGTTTGTTGGTGACATACACATTTACCAAACAGTTCAGTTTAGGTAAACATGTAGACAAAGGTATATTATCCAAGCATCCTCTCCTGCTCATATTTGGAGCACTGTGCTTCCTGTTGTCATTCTCCTTTCCTCCTGCCCTGAAGCATATTGTCCCTATCAGCTTCCTGACACCACATCCTAATCATATTATCTCCTCTACAGCTACTGTGATTTCCCCTTTTAGTGGGCCGTATCCATACTCCTTAGTGGGCCGTATCCATACTCCTTAGTGGGCCGTATCCATACTCCTTAGTGGGCCGTATCCATACTCCTTAGTGGGCCGTATCCACTAATTGAATTCCTCTCAGTACAAACCTCAACATAGTGAGGTACAAATAGGTCTAATTGAATTCCTCTCAGTACAAACCTCAACATAGTGAGGTACAAATAGGCCTAATTGGTCCTAATGTTTAGACTCCCCCTCTCTCTCCAGTCAGAGTGGGGCTGGAGTGGGAATGATGGATTGCTCTCTCTACCTGTCTACTCTTGACTGCCCCTCCAGCTCCAGCCAGGTATGAAGATCTTATCAGGCCTCAGTCCCATCATCCGAGGGCCCCCTGAGAGGATATGTGTCAGTGTATCAGTATGCAGCAGAGAGAAAAAAGACTGTTCTCAAAGATTTTCAGAATTACATTTCTTAAAATGCTATCGGTTCAGAAGGAGACAATTATTTTATTACAAGATTGACAATGCACTATTGTTGATTACTTAAACAATATGCTGTATATACAGTATGTTGTAGATATCTTTGAAGATTAATCATAAATATATGGCATGTCTATAACTACTTCAATGTTGCCGAAAATCTTTTATTTGTAATGGGTATACTTTGCAATTAATTGGACATTCCAATATTGCTTGTGTAAGCATTTCTATGGATGAGTGATTCTGCTCGTCCATAGCTATAGGTCAAACTCTCATCACAGTGGTCCTCCCAAAACCCCTGCTGCATAGCTGAGCCCACCTGCTATAACCCCAACAGGAACTTATCAATTAATCTCTCTCAGCCCCGCTCAAGTAGGGGTAATCCTCCCATTGAACTGTCTGAACTCTCCAGCAGCTACACAAAGGAATGGGATAAAGGCTTGTTGGAATTGTCATGGTTTTGGTGGAGGATATTCAAGAGGCTTAGGGCCAAGCACTTTGTAGCTGCTATTTGTCTCTCCACATAGCCAATAATCCTGACATTTGTCAGGCCATTGGTGCCTGACAACCATAATCAGATGCTTCAAGTGCTGGCCTTTTTCCCTCCCATCAACTGCACTTGAGATGGGACTTCCACAAAGTGTCTGATGATTAAGTTGTGGAGGGGTTCTCCTCTCATCTGGTCCTGCCTCCTGTCATCAAGGTGTAACCTAAGCTACAGTATAGTTCAGTACAACCCAGCTGGCTACAAGAAGCAAGGTGTCCCAATGTTACCCATCTTAACCTCATAATGATCACAAACAGAAATTACCATATTTCCTGCAGGAGCTCTCAGGAGGGTTTTGTTTTCAAAGGGTTTTGTTTTCAACACGCAACAATAATGTGGAATCCACCTCCTCCTCCTCCTCCTCCTCCTCCTCCTCCTCCTCCTCCTCAGTCATGTCACTAGCTGCGTGCTATGGTAACCTGTTGGCTGTCAGCAATTAACTGAGAGTTTAACACTCTTTTGTCTGGTGGCAAATTAGTATGCACATCAATTGACAAATGTCTCTGTCTTGGTGTGTGTGAGTGTGATTCTAATAGTAAATTGATTATATAAATGAATGAAGAATCCCCTTGGTTCTCCAGCTGTGTTTTTTAGGATATATTCTATTGCATGAACCTTTTTACTGTTAAAGCTGAGAGGCAATAAAGTAATTAAAACTCCAGGGGTTCAAATATTCAATATAAGTTTCCAAAATGTGTTTAATTAAAATTAATCATCAGCTGCATTATATTGCTACCTGCGGTGAAAAGTGCTACACTGGTTCTCTCTCTAGTCGAGCTGTTTCTTGCAACCCAATGTATAGACCTTTCCAAAGAAGACAGATTGCTGCAATCTCTCACTTCAACCCCAGAACGGGAATTTAATTCATTCAAATGCTGTACATCATAATAGATTTCATAATATCTCCATAGCAAAACCACTTTACTTGAACCAGCACCCTCATCAAGTATGTAAGCTTTCTATGGTAAATTACATTAATCATCAAAGTCTCCAAATGAGGGATTTTAAGTCTGCTTGTGTAATGTAAGCATTCTTGATAGGGTCTGAAACACATACAATTTTTACGTCCTATTTCAAAGTTTGTCTCTCTCTCTCTCTCTCTCTTTGACACCAGACTAACAACACTTCATTAAAAGAGATTCCTCTGCTTTCTCCACCTCTGTGCTGACCTCATGGGATCATCCTTTTAAAGTAGCTTCCTGTCTGGAGAGTCGATCCATTGTTGAGGCCTGTAGAGTCCTGTGGTGTCCCAGACCCTGTCCTGTCCCCTGACCCCCTGCCCTGGTACCTTACCCCCTGGCCCTGTCCCCTGACCTGTCCACAACTAATTACACCCATTGTTTCTATCCCTAAATAACCCTTCTGCTCCTCTGCTTACCAATCAACAACAACAACAACAATAACCGCAACAACAACAACAACAACAACAAGAGCAACAATTAACACATTCAAATATTATATTAATTTATAATTTATTATATTAATTTATAATTTATTTGCAAAGCTGTTTGGACACTTGACATAATAGTATATTTGTGGCCATACAGTAAATTGACCAGGTGAGGATTGCAAAATTACCTTTATGTATTCAATTGAGCAGGTTAATTAGCCTACGCCAATTTTTTAGCCTGCGCCAATGGCGACAGCTAGTCTTCCTGTGGTCCGACACACAATGAAAAGACATTACAGACAAAAAAACTTTACAATTGATATACATTTAAAACATGAACATAGACATTACAGACTACCGCGCAGGTGAAGCAGTATGAGGTCAACTGGCCGGATAAGATACCGGCCTAGCAGCTCATAACAGGATCAGAGCATGGCTCAGTTCATCCTGTTACTATGTCATCCCTGCAGGCATGTTATTCATCTGGTGCTCTCACTGCGATGCATGCGCTCTGCAGTGTGCTGGCTTGAGTCTGTACAGATTGTGTCTATGTTGGATATGTCTGTGTTTAAGTACTAGCCTGAAGTGAACTGGGCTGTCTCCCTAGGTACCTCAGAGAGACACGCAGTGAATGAAAGCCTCTTAGAGGAGCTGGGAAACCTTCCCCATGTCCACTATGTCTCACGAGTCTCCTGTTTTCTGTGATCATTGCTCCCCGTTTTGATTCTAAGACAAAGCAGCCCATACACCATAGGACATGTACGTAGACAAGACACCAACGTCTGCCTGGACTTGCATGGATTAGCTAATTAATAGCGATGGTTAGATTCTGGTGCAGTGCCTTCTAATACTGCATTACCACTTACAGTACATGATCAAAGCTGCTATACTGCACGCTGCTCCATACATCTACATGATCAAAGCTGCTATACTGCACGCTGCTCCATACATCTACATGATCAAAGCTGCTATACGGCACGCTGCTCCATACATCTACATGATCAAAGCTGCTATACGGCACGCTGCTCCATACATCTACATGATCAAAGCTGCTATACGGCACGCTGCTCCATACATCTACATGATCAAAGCTGCTATACGGCACGCTGCTCCATACATCTACATGATCAAAGCTGCTATACGGCACGCTGCTCCATATATCTACATGATCAAAGCTGCTATACGGCACCCTGCTCCATACATCTACATGATCAAAGCTGCTATACGGCACGCTGCTCCATACATCTACATGATCAAAGCTGCTATACGGCACGCTGCTCCATACATCTACATGATCAAAGCTGCTATACGGCACGCTGCTCCATACATCTACATGGTTCAGTGTACTGCCCTCTAGTTTCTCTTGTTGTCTCTCTATGCACTCTCCCCTCCATTTCACCTATTGTGCTTTACTACGGTTTATAGGTAGCCACTGGCACACTTTTACTGTTAGATAGCATTGCATATACAGTATCTCTATGATGTCCTTAGGCTTTGCCGCTGAAGGGTACAGATGGGTCTTAATTTGAGCCAGTTTGCTACAGAAGGAAAATTATTCTGCAGCAACATCAAATGTTAATTGTTATGTGGATTATAATTAATTTACATTTTAATAGGGGTTGATACATTTGACATAAGGGAAAATCAAGTTTTACATTTCAAAGTGGAAATTACAAACTTTAGAAGCCTTTTCAAACCATAAATACACTACAAGTTTTACATTTCCTGCAATGCAGGAAAGTTCTCCTGCAACATGGTGATCAAATTAAGATCCTACATCTGTAGAAAGCACTGAGCAGAGACGACATTGTGACTAATCTCCACAACATCATCTCTGTATACATTGATGGCCCTGTATTCCTGATTACAAGAGGATTTGTAGGAGAGAGGCCAGGGCGAAACAATCAACTCAAACCAACACACAACCATGAGTCAGTCAGTCAGTAGTACTAACCTCGTATCTCACTGTGTGAACTCCTTTAAAGCAATGAGCTTTGTCTTCCTAGCCATACTGAGCTAAACACAAAAAGATGATGTGATAGAGGTAGAAGAAAAGGTAAATCATGGATTTTTCCCCACTTCCTCGCCCGCGCAGAGTCAATGACAGAGTAGAGAAAGAAAAGAGCGGCTGGCCGTTTGACCTTGTGTGTGTGTGTTAAACAAACAGCAGATGGTAGAGATTCAGAAGCTCCATTATCTGGTGACCAGGAGTGTTGTTCCTCACAGAGCTTCCCACAGAGTCCCTCTCTCTGAGGCTGTGAGGGAACGTCATGCACGGCAGCACACCTACTAGCCTTTCCTTTCCCATTGCATGGCAGCACACCTACTAGCCTTTCATATTGCATGGCAGCATACCTACTAGCCTTTCCTTTCCCATTGCATGGCAGCATGGCAGCATACCTACTATCCTTTCCCATTGCATGGCAGCATACCTACTAGCCTTTCCCATTGCATGGCAGCATGCCTACTAGCCTTTCCCATTGCATGGCAGCATACCTACTAGCCTTTCCTTTCCCATTGCATGACAGCATAACTACTAGCCTTACCTTTCCCATTGCATGGCAGCATACCTACTAGCCTTACCTTTCCCATTGCATGGCAGCATACCTACTAGCCTTTCCCATTGCATGGCAGCATACCTACTAGCCTTTCCCATTGCATGGCAGCATACCTACTAGCCTTTCCTTTCCCATTGCATGGCGGCATACCTAGTTCCTTTCTTTCCTTCCTTCATTCCCTTTCCTTTCCCACTGCACCCTTTCACTCCCATTCATACCTGTAGCGTAACCTGGCTACCTCACCACTCCATTACAAACAATTATAATTATTTTTGCTTAATACCACTGGAGGGCTCAAAGAATCATCTAAATCAAAATGGACCAATCAGTATTGCGTTTGATGATATGGGTGACATCGCAGTGATAACTTTACGGTCCTCCTCATAATAAAAAAAAGACAATTACATTAATTTCATGACAGCCCATGTCAAGCAGATGAAGGAATGTTTATTTAACTTTTATTTAGACAGGTAAGTCATTGAGAACAAATTCTAATGTTGTTGAGGCCCTGGACATTCAGGTGGCAAGGAGAGGACTACTTCCATGCTGGGTCTCCATTGTAAGGGTTCCAAATGGAAGGGAAGGCCCGGGGTAGGGATGCGAATACTGGGGAATAATAGGACGGCAGGGTGCTACTGGCTAGGGGTCAACCAGCCAAGGCCCTGGAGAGGAAGTATTTTGCCAGCTGCCCTCGGGAAGTTACCTAGCTAAAATACAACTTTCATCTACGACAGCTAGTTTGTGTAAGAGCCATTTCTGTAAGAGACAATTCTGTAAGAGCCATATCTGTAAGAGCCATTTCAAAATGTAACAAACATACCAAAGCAAAATATTGAAATAGGTGTCAATGAGCAGTCAGGAAAAAACACACACAGAAATGATGGTGTATGTATGTTATCCAAACACAGTCACATTGCTTACGAGTAACTAACAAGTCGAACGGGTAACTAATTAATTTCCCATGACTGCATGTTCTGTCCCCTCCCCTATGAATAGTCTAACTCTCATGACTGTATAGGCTACCTACCATTTTCGCTGATAAAAAGTCTGAATAGCAGCAAAAAACAGCAGCAAAGTTTTTATGGCCCTTACGTAATTAATAGCACTTTGATTTAGACAACCTTGTCCTCACCCTCTCTGTTAATTGCACAGTGACCTCTGCAACTGGCTCTCTGTGTTTGTTACTTTTGATAATAATGCAGGGACACACTGGACATTTGAAATGACATACTGGTAATTACATAGCTCTAATTACACTGTGCCAGATGCCTGCCTTTCAGAGGCTACTGCAGAAAGCCTACTGACCCGGCTACATACCCTTTAAACATGAACAGAGAGGAAAGTGCCACATAATTCAACTGGCAAAGTAAATAATTTAGATAACACATTATTTAGATGTATTTATACCCTGATAGTTGAGTTGCATTTGATATTTTGAGCATCTATCATCTGTTGGGGACTATCCAAATAATGTATGACAATAAATTCAAAGTATATATTGGTCCTCAGGTATATTCTTCAAATATTTTGGGGATTAATAACTTTAAATTGTTACCAAGAAAAAGTGCAACACAGTTCTTAGAAATGTTGTGTGAAATGTTGTGAGGAGTGATCAATGGTGATCCAGTTTAGGGGTTTGATCTTTATGTATTGCAGAAATCTTCCATCAACCCATTAACCCTTTTCATGTTTAGAACAGTTCCCAGTTAGTCGTGATCAAAACATTACCACAATTAAATGTTTTGTCGCTCACTTCCCAGGATAAGACGCCGTGGCTGTCAATATCATTTTTGGCCTCTTTTATTTAAGGCAAACAGTAGGAGGTTCACTAATTACTTCAGCTAGAGTTGAAATCGTTCGCTGTCTGTTATGCTTGCTGATTTTGAAAATGATAATATGTTGCCAGTAACCCCATTAAACTAATTTCAAGAATAAGTCACTATGGCTGCATTTACACAGCCCAATTCTGGTATTTTTCCTAATTATTGGCAAAATATCTGATCTGATTGATCAAAAGAACAATTATTGGCAGATGATCAGAATTGGGCTGCCTGTGTAAACACAGCCTAGCGTATGTAATCACTATACGTTTATATGTTTGCTTTTTTAAGGTAAAAAAAAATACACTTATATTTTTTCATACAAGGTGGTGCCACTCTCTCAGAATAAAATACTGTTATTATACTCATGTGATGATATTGTAATGTGTTTCTATAAAGTTCAAATCACATTATAAGAGAGTAAAACAGATTTTATCTGACACCCAAAATCACTCTCTAACACCACATTACCATCTTCGAAACAAAAAATTACAGAAACAAAGTAAACATGATATATGGCTTCTCAAAGTGACCTCAGGAAATAATCTACTTCTAAGCATTTCCATTTATTAGTATAATATATCATTGTGAGCAGCAAATGAACCTAGTCCCAGAGATCTAACCCCCAACAATTAGAGCAACACGAGTGTCTGAAAGAGAGAGGAAAGCAAAGCCTCCTGAATTCTCTCAGGTTTCTCCCGTTCTGAGCTTGTCCATCAGCAGAGTCCAATTATCCCCTAGCCCGGCCACTCTCTGTTAAAACACTACGATGTTTACATGACTTCGGGTGCTGTTTACACTTGAAGGCCCAAACATAAAAGAAACATAGATACATTTTTGGTATATCCTGTGCTTTAAGAAAACTAATTAAAGGAGCTATTGTTTGACTGTTGTTTCTAGCTTTTATGGGTTGTGGTGCTGGTGTGCTAACCACTTCTCAACGTAAACTGTGTCTAAATCTCATTTTCTCTATTGCTCCAGATTTGTCCCCTGGGAAGTGGATTAGTGTGGAGGTAGGTAGCACTGACTGATGGAACTGGATTAGATTCTCACTGAGAGAATGAACGGCACCTAAAACAGACAGAATACCAGCAGCCATTTTATTTCAATACCTAAAATGGAGTTTGACATTAATAGGCCTAAAAAAAATGTTTAACAACATGATCTTGAATAGGATTGTAACTGGTGCGAATGTCTATGGTGCTAGACGGACTTTCCATCTAGAAAACATATATTTTCAGAAAGGTTCAAGCTAGAGTCAACAAATTAAGCTGAGGGATGGGCCTGCAGAAATGTAACCACTCTCAAATTCATATACAGAGCTATGGATATCAAAATTATAGTTTTTTTTGTGGTTATGCAATGTTTGTTTACATTTATGGTGTTTACAAACATTGGAGTAAAACAAGCTTATATTTTGTGTTCTGATGAGGTACGACATTTGAACTAAGCTCATTAGGCATTTATGAGTTATATTCTTCAAGAAGAAATGGATATACACATCATTAATTTATAAGTACAACAAAATTGATGTAGCAACTGTGGATTCTAGCTTTAAGAGAGAAAATCTAATGGCACTCAAAATATTGACACGTTCTTCTAAATTGCTCTTAACATGTAAACACATTGGAATGATTGAGGTCACCCAGCTTGGACTGTGGCCAGTTATGATTGTGATTCTCAGATTCCCTATATTCCTTTTCAATCGGTATGTGTGTGTGTGTGTGTGTGGCGCACTGATAATTGTGACCATTGATGTACATCGTAGGTCCATCTGCTTGGCAGAGAAGTAGATCCTAAACCATCTGTGCTCCCAACACATTGATATGGATAGGTATTGTCTGGGAAAGATCACCTCGGGTGGTGCATTACTACTACTCTACCTCTGGGCTCAAACACACACACACACACACACACACACACACACACACACACACACACACACACACACGCACATACACATCTTCATTAATATAGTTTTGTGCTCTCACACCATTATAAATATACACTGGATGTGAAATATTGTAGACAGAGTCTGTCAGAGTTTTCTCACTTGCCCTGATCAGATCAGTCACACTTGGATTACAGATAACCAGGGACTGAAGTGATGCGTTACTCAATGTATTCGGTCTGTTAGTATGAAATGTGTTTAATAAACAAAAAGAGACAACATCAGCAACAACAATTCAACAATAAAAACAAACAATCATTAAAAAATACCTAATAACCCACGCATAACTATTTCTATATCATTTCAGGAAATGTATTCTACTAATTGACATTAGGGTGTTTAGGGATGATGTCAATATAAATGACTGTATATCAATGTAAATATAATCTAAAGTGACTTTCCTGTGATTGTCTGTGTCCCTATAAGCTATATGACAATGTAGTTTGAACCCTCGCTGTATGGTCCATTTAAAAGCATCAACAAGGTTCAGAGTTCTCTCTCTATATTTTATTATTTTAAAACTTGCAGTAAATAGTAAATAACATAAAGTATTCACACCCCTTGACTTTTTACACATTGTTTTGTTAAAGCCTGAATTTAAAATGGATTAAATTGAGATTTTGTGTCACTGGCCTAAACACAATACCCCATAATGTAAACATTATTTACAAGTTAATAAAAAATGTCGATAAGTATTCAACCCCATTGTTATGGAAAGCCTAAATAAGTTCAGGAGTAAAAAAATGTGCTTAACAAGTCACATAATAAATTGTATGGACTCACTCTGTGTGCAATAACAGTGTTTAACATGATATTTTAATGACTACCCAACACATACAATTATATGTAAGGTCGCTCAGTCGAGCAGGGAATTTCAAACACAGATTCAACCACAATGACCAGGGAGGTTTTCCAATGCCTCGGTTAGAAGGGCACGTATTGGTAGATGGGTCAAAATAAAAATAAGCAGACATTGAATATCCCTGTGAGCATGGTGAAGTCATCAATTACACTTTTGATGGTGTATCAATACACCCAGAGGAAGGAAACCGCTCAGGAATTTCACCATGAGGCCAAAGGTGAGTTTAAAACAGTTACAGAGTTGAATGTCTGTGATAGGAGAAAACTGAGGATGAATCAACAACATCGCTACTCCACAATACTAACCTAATTGACAGAGGGAAAAGACGAAAGCCTGTACAGTATAAAAAATATCCCAAAACATGCATCCTGGTGCAACAAGGTACTAAAGTAACACTGCTAAAAATGTGGCAAGCAATTCACTTTTTTTGTGAATAAAAAGTATTATGTTTGGGTCAAATCCAATACAACACATTACGGAGTACCAGTCTCCATATTTTCAAGCATAGTGGTGGCTGCATCATATTATGCTTATGCTTGTAATTGCAAAATCCTAGAGGTAAACCTGTTTCAGTCTGCTTTCCACCAGACACTGGGAGATGAATTCACCTTTCAGTGAATGTTCCTGAGTGGCTGAGTTACAGTTTTGCATTAAATCCACTTGAAAATCTATGGTAAGACTTAGTCTAGCAATGATTAACAACCAATTTGACTTTTGAAAAGAATAATGGGCAAATGTTGCACAATCCAGGTGTGGAAAGCTCTTAGAGACTTACCCAGAAAGACTCAAAGTTGTAATCACTGCCAAAGGTGCTTATACAAAGTATTGACGCAGGAGTGTGAATACTTATTTAAATTAGATATTCTGTATTTTCATTAGAAAATAAATACATTTGAAAAAAATCTAAAACCTTCCTCATTATAGGGTATTGTGTGTAGATTGTGAGAAAAAAAAACATATTTATCCATTTTGAATTCAGAATACACAGAATAATTAGGTATAGTACAGTAGAAGTCGGAAGTTTACATACATCTTATCCAAATACATTTAAACTTAGTTTTTCACAATTCCTGACATTTAATCCTAGTAAGAATTCTCTGTTTTAGGTCAGTTAGGATCACCACTTTATTTTAAGAATGTGAAATGTCAGAATAATAGTAGAGAGAATGATTTATTTCAGATTTGATTTCTTTCATCACATTCCCAGTGGGTCAGAAGTTTACATACACTCAATTAGTATTTAGTAGCATTGCCTTTAAATTGTTTAACTTGGGTAGCCTTCCACAAGCTTCCCACAATAAGTTGGGTGAATTTTGGCCCATTCCTCCTGATTGAACTGCTGTAACTGAGTGTCATGGCATGGGATGTGGAGAGACCAAGACGCAGCGCAGGGATAGTAGTTCGACATTTCTTTAATCATATATATATACTATGTAATTTAAAATAGAATTACTATGTATAAGAGACCAAAAATGACGAACAAAAAATAACACAAACCCTCAACAGACTACCGAACGTCACGTTCACAAAAACACACTAAAATGAACGGACGTAACGAACACACTTACTTCACCGTGACTGCGACATACATCGATATCGATAACAACCCACACCCGAGTGAGGGACAGACTCAACATATATGGAATCCCTAATTAGAGACAATGCGGTGCAGCTGCCTCTAATTAGGGATCCACCCCAACCCGACACAGAAACAGAAACAGAAAAGAAAGACACTGTCAGACTCTGACCATAGCTACATAGAGAAGCAAATAGGCTTTTCTATGGCCAGAGCCTGACACTGACTCAGGTTTGTAGGCCTCCTTGTTCGCACAAGCCTTTTCAGTTCTGCCCACACATTTTCTATAGGATTGAGATGGCCACTGAAATACCTTGACTTTGTTGTCCTTAAGCCATTTTTCCACAACTTTGGAAGTATGCTTGTGGTCATTGTCCATTTGGAAGACCCATTTGCGACCAAGCTTTAACTTCCTGACTGATGTCTTGAGATGTTGCTTCAATATATTCACATAATTTTCCTTCCTCATGATGCCATCTATTTTCCCTCCAGCAGCAAAGCACCCCCACAACATGATGCTGCCACCCACGTGCTTTACGGTTGGGATGGTGTTCTTCGGCTTGCAAGCCTCCCCTTTTTCCTCCAAACATAACGATGGTCATTATGGCCAAAGAGTTCTATTTTTGTTTCATCAGACCAGAGGTCGTTTCTCCAAAAAGTACGATCTTTGTCCCCATGTGCAGTTGCGAACCGTAGTCTGGCTATTATATGACGGTTTTGGAGCAGTGGCTCCTTCCTTGCTGGGTGGCCTTTCAGGTTATGTCTATATAGGACTTGTTTTACTGTGGATATAGAAACTTTTGTACCTGTTTCCTCCAGCATCATCACAAGGTCCTTTGCTGTTGTTCTGGGATTGATTTGCACTTTTCACACCAAAGTTGTTCATCTCGAGGAGACAGAACACGTCTCCTTCCTGAGCGGTATGGCGGCTGCGTGGTCCCATGGTGTTTATACTTGCGTACTATTGTTTGTACAGATGAACGTGGTACCTTCAGGCATTTGGAAATTGCTCCCAAGGATGAAACAGACTTGTGGAGGTCTACAATTATTTATCTGAGGTCTTGGCTTATTTCTTTTGATTTTCCCATGATGTTGAGCAAAGAGGCACTGAGTTTGAAGGTAGTCCTTTAAATACATCCACAGGTACACCTCCAATTGACTCAAATGATGTCAATTAGCCTAACAGAATCTTCTAAAGCCATGAATCTTCTAAAGCCATGAATTTTCCAAGCTGTTTTAAGGCACAGTCAACTTAGTGTATGTCACCTACTGACCCACTGGAATTGTGGTATAGTGAATTATAAGTGAAATAGTCTGTCTGTAAACAATTGTTGGAAGAATTTATTGTGTCATGCACAAAGTAGATGTCCTAACCGACTTGCCAAAACTATAGTTTGTTAACATGAAATCTGTGGAGTGGTTGAAAAATGTGTTTTAATGACTTCAACCTAAGCGTATGTAAACTTCCTACTTCAACTGTAGTTAACTATCTTTATCTAATGGATTTGTCTGGCTGTATTTGCTCTGCTGGTGGTACCATGAGGATTTGAGTTGTTTTCACCCTAACAGATAAGTCTTTATGTACTGCAGCTACATTCATGAAGTAACGGCACAGTAATGTAGCGATGTTGGTTCAACGGCTGCATCACAGCTTGTCTAGACAACATCATTTCATATAGACATTACTTTGCCATAGTGACATTTTCAGATTATAGAAATTGATATCTAAAATAACATGAATTAAGACTATAACAAAGTTGTGCTTATTCAAATTTGATTCAAATATTATATGAGAATGAGCATAAATTAAATAGACAGTATTAAAATGGTAATAGCAGAAACTAGTTCCAGAATGGTTTCTATAGAAACAAGGGAAACATCTTAGTTGTACTAGAAGCAACAACAGTAATAATGGTCTAATGATAATTGTGGCATTTTTCTAAAACTCTAAATAATAGAGTGTCTGTGATCTAAACCCCATCCAGAGAAGCAGTGTGAGAACAGCTAACTCAACTACCTCTTAAAAGTCACTTGCTAAGGCTTAATCTTGTTCCACCTGTAATCTGCTACATGCCCCACAAATGTTTCACAGCGATTTCATCTTGAAGAATAATGCCACTTGTGTTCAGGTTAGTAGTGAATGAGATTGGAATTACATGGGGGTGAAACAATCCTTGTTCTGTGGTGCTATCACTCCTCTGACCGTAACATGCCAGCAGAGCAATTTACTGAAGCTACTTAACGACTTAAAGAGGCTTAATGAATTCATCAAAAAGATACGTTAATTGAGGAGGAGAACTGATATTTTACAGAAATACAAAGAGGGGGCTGTCCTAAAACCATAAGCCAAGGTGCTATTTCCTGTTGTTTTGTGTATTTTGGGGATAGGGCAAAAGTACTTCAACTACGTCAAGGTGTAGAAGTATTGAAGATGCATATTGTTAAAGAATTCCTATACCTACATTTTTGGCAGAAATATACTGTGATCAGAACTGCTTCATGCTCAGTTTTATTCCAACATCTAAGAACATATTAATCAATTTCCTCCCTCATGTGAGAACCAATCTACAGCCAAAGTAACTACATGCTACAGTAAGTGTTGCTCAATCCAAAACCATGCATCATCTGGCATATGACAAGAACATGATTTACATCTATCAATAAATGTGTTATTCCTCACAGACAAAAATAAAGACTCCTAAGGTCCTATGGTTCAAGTTTGATAAGCGAAATAGACACATTACCACAATCTGTCATATCCTTAAATAGTCAATGCTAGTGACTTGCCAACAAAGTCCGGGAGACCAGTGTTTTGTTCTGAGACTAGAGCATCATGATGCCTCCTTCTTTAGGAAGTGTTCAAACATGGCACCTTCTCGATCTCCATTCTCACTCTCTCCTCCTCATCACCTGAACTGTCTGAGGCCTGTCTGTCAATCTGGAGAGGAGAGGAGTGGTGGGAGGAGGAGGATGATATGATAGACAGCGTTCCATTTCTATTTCTATTTCAGTGGGGGGTTGGAGATATAGCACCCCAGTGGTGCTGCCAGAAGAAGAAGAAGAAGAAGAAGAAGAAGAAGAAGAAGAAGAAGAAGAAGAAGAAGACAGTGTGCTGTGTTCTGTACATTTCACATCCCCACCCCCAACCTGAAAGGCAACCTTCTCTCAAAGAGTAGATTGACTCCCTGTGCCCCCCTCGTGAATGAAACCTCAACCCCGAGCAGATGTCAGAGGAGAGGGAGATGCCAGCCAGATATTGGCCAGGCAGGCCAGAGCCACTGTGAGCCGCTGAGCCATAGAGCACAGCAGAGCAGACCGGGAGGTGTGAGGCTTTGTGTCAGGTCCACACAGCTAAAGGACCAGGCACAGCGGGGATCTTAGCACATCCATTGGGATGACTTTAGTCCTCAGGAAAATGGCTGGAAGGAGTTGGAGTGGTGGGGGGGGGGGGGGGTCGTTTTAGAGTTCCCCACTACTGCTATATACCAGTTCTATTTACCCTGTATTTACAGATGTATCCCGGGATGCTGGAGAGCAGTTCAACCGTCATGTCAAAACTATGTTCCTTTTTCAGACAGAGTCAGGAGTTTCCCAAATATCACTGTATGGGAGGGAAGGAGTGAGGACCGGAGAAGCAGAGAGGGCCGATGCTTAATGGTTATAGCCTTGTGAATAAACAACCCTGGGTATGAATCCCTGTAGAGCAGCTGGCTTGTGCTTCTCCAAACATTCTTCCTCTGGCAAAACTTACATCTCAGATATCCTTAAGAAAATAAATCCTAAAAGCATTTATTAAAATAGCCACAATGTTAATCCCTAATGACGCTCTTTATTTAAGCATGTGCTACTATCATAACTTCATTGAAGGCTCCGGCCCACTCAAGCTGCTAGGTTTCCTGCAGGGTCGGAGTAAAACAGACTCTTTCTCTCTCAGCGGTTAGAAGACACCCGCACAAGCTGTGATTGAAAATATTCTAAATTTTTTCTGCAACATGATCAAAGTATCAATACATGATGAGGAGGAATTGAAATACCAACCATAGTTGAAGGGTCAGATGAGTTCATTTAACATTGTGAAACTCTTTAAAATTAAGCTAGATTCCCTCTTTGTTGAAGTGATTCACTATAGGGGGAGAGATATATTTACATTCAGCATCACTCCGTCAAGGGTAATATCGTATTCTTTCTAACAAAGATATCTACATATACTGTATTCCAGGATGTTGTGTATCCATGGAAATAATCAGAATTCATGTAAACATTAGAGTTTAGAAAACATTGTGGTAAGTTGAGCCGCAGGACAAGGTAAGCTGCCAAACACAATTGAACACAATCGCTTTTTTGTCTTTTAATAATTTTAAGCATCTTTTAACACAGGCTTAACAACTAACAAACACTTTGCAGTTTTTTAAACACATTTAACATAGGCCAGGCCTTGTTGTTACATAATATTCTAGGGATAATGTCTGGGAAGAAAACACTTCAATTTTCTTAGAGACTTACCCAGAAAGACTCACAGCTGTAATCGTTGCCAAAGGTGATTGTAATGTGTAATGACTCAGGGGTGTGAATACTTATGTAAATAATCTGTATTTCATTTGAAATAAATGTGCAAAAAATTCTAAAAACACATTTTCGCTTTGTCATTATGGAGTATTGTATGTAGATGGATGAGAAAAAAATATATTTAATCAATTTTGAATTCCGGCTGTAACACATCAAAATGGGGTACTAATACTTTCTGAAGGCACTGTATGTCTTCAACAGGCATAGCTAAGTTGTGTTTCTCTAACAATTGCATTGACAAAGGTGTCACCTCCAGAAGACGTCAAAGACACTATAAATATTCCTCATCAACCCTGTCAAGGAACTGAAAGGTACAAATGTAAACAGAGTTGCTAGGACTACTTTCTCTCTCTCTCCGCAGTTCTCAGTCCTTAAACAATGTACTTATACTGGTAAATATCCAGCTGAATCTAAGAAAAAGAAGTCATATTAAACAGAATCAATGCAAGTTGCTCAGGGCTCAGGTATTTTGAAAGGAAGTTATTGTGTTGCTCTGAGTTACCAGTTTGATATAAATAATTCCATTGAAACTCAACAGAAAGATACAAATGAACTGTTTTCAAGATCTAAGAATTGTATCTGTAACCCAGAGTTCATCCCTGTTGCTTCCTTAGCCAATCAGAGGGATAGTAGGGGAAGGGAAAGGAACAAATGACAATAGGGGGCGGGAGTTTTTTTTAATGTGATTTCTGGTTAATAGCGGATAGCTGTGGCCATTTTCTGTAATGTTACTGAACAAAAATATAAACGCAACATACTACAATTTCAAAGATTTTACTGTTACAGTTCATCAAAGGAAATCAGTAAATTGAAATAAATTCATTAGGCCCTAATCTATGGATTTTACATGACAGGGAATTCAGATATGCATCTGTTGGTCACAGACACCTTAAAAAGAAGGTAGGGGTGTGGATCAGAAAACCAGTCAGTATCTGGTGTGGCCACCATTAGCCTCATGCAGCACGACACATCTCCTTCACATGGAGTTGATCAGGCTGTTGATTGTGGCCTGTGGAATGTTTCACTCCTCTTCAATGGCTGTGCAAAGTTGCTGGATATTGACGGGAGCCGGAACACGCTATCGTACACGTCAATCCAGAGCATCCCAAACTTGCTCAATGGGTGACATGTCTAGTGAGCATGCAGGCCATGGAAGAACTGGGACATTTTCAGCTTCCAGGAATTGTGTACAGATCCTTGCGACATGGGGCTGTGCATTATCATGCTGAAACATGAGGTGATGGCGGCGGATGAAGGGCACGACAATGGGCCTCAGGATCTCGTCACCGTATCTCTGTGCATTCAAATTGCCGTTGATAAAATGCAATTGTGTTCATTGTCTGTAGCTTATGCCTGCCCATACCATAACCCCACCACCACCATGGGGCACACAAATTGCTCGCCCACACAACGCCATGCATGTGGTCTGCGGTTGTGAGGCCGTTTGGACATACTGCCAAATTCTTTAAAACGACGTTGGAGGCGGTTTATGGTAAATAAATTAACATTCAATTCTCTGGCAACAGCTCTGGTGGACATTCCTGCAGCCAGCATGCCACTCCCTCAAAACTTGAGACTTCTGTGGCATTGTGTTGTGTGACAAAACTGCACATTTTTGTGTCCTTTTATTGTAACCAGCACAAGGTGCACCTGTGTAATGATCATGCTGTTTAATCAGCTTCTTGATATTCCACACTTGTCAGGTGGATGGATTATCATGGCAAAGGAGAAATGCTCACTAACAGTGTTATAATCAAATTTGTGCAGTCAATTTGAGAGAAATAAGCTTTTTGTGCATATGGAAAATGTTGGGGATCTTTTATTTGTTCATGAGACCAACACTTTACATGTTGCGCTTTTGTTCAGTGTAAATATCTGTTGTGTACAGCGTATTAATTGTATAAATTGCTAAGAAGAGTTGATGATCGAGTGACGAGACCAGATAGTGAGTCTAGATACCAGGGAATTCTAGGGTTTCCTCTGAGTCTGGTGAAGAAATGTAATCTGGCTAACTAGCAAAGCTAGCTGTCCGCTTCCCAACACTGAATATGGATTGCGCTCGCCTTGTTGTGGAAAATCTTCCCTCTGTTTCTTAAAAATAAAGCACTCTCAAAGTTTGGAAAAGTAACATAGACTTTATTACGCAAGTAACATAGCCGAGTGAGCCCCGGAGACTACTAATCTTCCCAGAATCTTTTTATACAATTTTGTGGTTACATAGCATACATAGTACTTCCCTCACGGGTAGAATGATTAACACCTCTTAACCGTCTTCCACTATCGTTTCAAAACCATTCAATTCTGGTTTGTCTACGCCCTCTTCTGTCCTCCGTTGGCAGTTAAACCTTCAAGATATGAAACAATAGTGGCGAACCCATAGCGATGGTGCAAAGATAAACAGGCATGCACCCATAAAGATAAACAGGCATGCACCCATAAAGATAAACAGGCATGCACCCATAAAGATAAACAGGCATGCACCCATAAAGATAAACAGGCATGCACCCATAATGCTTAGTGCATGTTGAAACCTGTTGAAACCATAGCACAGTACAGACACAATTTATCCAACTATTCGAGTCATTCTTATATTATAGCTAGTGTGTGTCTAAGTGCACCCTATAAAGCCCTATGATTATCTTCTCTTGGGCTTCACTGACTGCGCTGATTGTTGGGCTTTGCTGACTGCTCTGACCTCTATCCTGTTGCTATCCTATAGGATATTTAATAACCTTTTATCATTCTGCTGCCCCCTATTGCTACTCTATATGTTTACTGAATAACTTTTTGTGGTTTCTAATTTAAACAGTGGAACATCTCCAAACTTCTGTTGTAACCTTCCAATTCTGTTCTTTGGATCATAGGCCTAAAAATATTGAACAAAGGCCTAAAAATATTGAACAGCTTGCATTGAAACTCCCGCTCCAGAAGTCACACACACTAACTAGCTAGCAAAATGTAGTTGAAAAGACACTGAAGATGACTATACCCGACGTCCAATCTAAGTTTTGATTGAAAACGACTTGAAAACAATGTAATTTCAACGTACTTGCATACACATGGACACAGCATCAAACATTTGTCTTGAACAATTTTATTGAGAATCATACATAACTCCAATATTTATACACAGTATTTATTTATAACATTCAAGTTCTTATTGTCTTTATTCCACTACTGAAGAAGCATGACTCAAATCACCTATACTCATATTTCAAACATCCAGGGTGATAATTTTTATTGTTATTTCTATGCCTCACCATTAAGTTAATTATTGCCAATATATATTAAAGAAGGGGTTTCCATTCAGTTTTTGATATATCATGTAACATTTAATAATCATCATTGTTTATGCACTCAACTGAGAATGTATTTGAACTGACCGACGCTGAAGCAGGTACGGGGAGTAACATTTAATAACCACAGACATGGAACAGGACAGGACTGGAACAGCGTCAGAACCAGGTAATCATCACAAACGACAATTAATGCAGCAGCGGGGAACAGAGCTGGGGAACAGACAGATACTGTATAGGGAAGGTAATAACAGGTGATTGAGTCCAGGTGAGTCCAATATCGCTGATGCGCGTGACGAGGGTAGAAGGTGTGCATAATGATGGTGGCAGGAGTGCGTAGTGCTGGGCAGCCTGGCGCCCTCGAGTGCCAGGGAGGGAAAGCGGTAGCAGGCGTGACAGTATTTGTACAATTAAATTGTTTACAAACAATGGAGTAAAACAAGCTTATATTTTGGGTTGGGTATTGCATCCTATTCTTACTATTTTAATCAACAGCATCAACATATTGGAAAACCAATGAACCGACCAATCAACCAACTCTTGCAAAATTGAGACTTGGATTGTGTATGTGTGCCATTCAGAGGGTGGATGGGCAAGACAAAATATTCAAGTGCCTCTGAACCGGGCATGGCAGTAGGTGCCAGGAGCACCGGTTTGTGTGTTAAGAACTGCAATGCTGCTGGGTTTTTCACGCTCAACAGTTTCCTGTGTGTATCAAACATGGTGCACCACCCAAAGGACATCCAGCCAACTTGACAAAACTGTGGGAAACAATGGAGTCAACATCGGGCCAGCATCCCTGTGGAACGCTTTCAACACCTTGTAGAGTCCATGGCCCAACGAATTGAGGCTGTTCTGAGGTTAAAAGGAGGGGGGGGGGGGGGGGGGTGCAACTTGATATTGGGAAGGTGTTATTAATCCTTTGTACACTCAGTGTAAATTGAGTATTTCCAACCAATCCAAATTAAAAGGAAAAACTTTGAAATCAACAATACGTCCAAGAATTTAACAGGTGAAAACTGAAACAAAAAAATGTATCAAACATAGACAAACAGATCAACCCCACTTTATGACGTGGTAAATGTGGTGAATGAGTGGGGAAAAGTACATTCCACACAAATTACTTTCGTAATAACAAAGAACAAATGTGTGTGCCTGAGAGGAAATAAACGTTCATACAGGAAATGACAAGAATATTGGTGGACAATTTGCATTAATGTAAATAAACATAGATGATGGAACATATTCCCTTTTGCTTTCGAGATAAACAGCTATGGTGACAAATATTTACCATCTTAACCATGTGTGACCTCTCACCTCAGTGTTCCTGCTAACCAGTCCCTCAACAGCTCTCTGACTGAGCTCCACCCTCACTGGGTCATCAGAGGAGAGGAAGGCTGGTGGAGGGATGGAAGGATGAATGGATCAATCATTCAATAAGTCAGTAAAATAAAAAGAGCATTGATAAGCGTAAATGTCCATCTCCCACCCATGGAGAGACCTATATACTGTATCTTACCCGCCAAACAGTCTTGTAGGTAGCGAGGCGGGGCGGCTTGGCTCATCTCCTGGTCAGTGGGGGGTGAGCGAATCATCCCTGGTTCATACACACACAGGACAGGGATATAGAGCATAGTTAATACAACGCTACTATGGAGAGAAATAGAAATGTCGTCTTTTTGTTAGCACTCTCCACCTTCCTACGGGGAAATGATTACTGTTTTTGTAGGATTTTTGGATAAACGCCCAGAATAAGGTCTGTGGTAAACACAGACTTAAGAGATCATATATGTTTTCTTCTATGAGATAATCTTCACCAGTTAATGTAATTCTTTGAGAATTTTGAAGAATTTACGTAATCATAAAAAGCACATGAATGCTTCATAATTCATAAAGGTCATGTTAACTGACTGATTTTAAAAAATTACATTAACTGGTGAAGATTATCTCATAGAACAAAACGAATAAGATCTCCTAACTCTGTGTTAAACTCAGACCTTATTTTCAGCATTTATCCCAAAACCATATTATTTCCCCGTATGAATGACTTAACGAACCAAAGGTAACTTGTTTATTGTTTTTAGGACTACAAGCTGGCGAGCTCTATACCATGCCTTCTTAACTGAATGTGGGAAGAATAATTAAGATGTAATGATTTGAATTAAATATAAAACTTGTTATGGGTTTGATTATGATAAAGCTATCTCTTACCTATCAAGCCCTGAGTTTGGGTCAGCTCCTGATTTCTGGGTCACTGAAGCAGCCTGGGATGGTACTGCCTGAGAGGGTACAGTCTGCCCTCTTGAGGAAGATCCAATCTGTCATCAAGTTGCTCCATTCCTTCATCAGACAGTGGAGTCATAAGTGAGAGCAGCTCCTTGGTCTCCCCATCTTTAGAGAAAGAAACACTGAACACACACCCTTCCCTGCGTCCTACACAGGACTCATAACAAGGCAGTCATAGCCTGATCTCAACAGCAGATAGGTGAAAGCATTATTTGTTTTCACCCGTCCAGTTCATTCAGATCAGTATGAGCAGAGGACAGAATATAGTGACAGTGAGCCACTTAAGACTATTGAGATACACCTTGGGTAAGGTGCTATACTATACTGTGCCTCCACTTTGAGTTAGGTTCAGTTGATGTCCATGCAGGAGCGGAGACACTCCCCCACCACCATGCCCCTCACATTCACTACGCTGCTGTCCAGGCGGCTCTGCATCCCTCCCAGCATTAACTGCAGCAGCTCTGACTGAGGAAAGGACATGAGGGTTGTGATTGTTAGGCACCAAACAGAAGAAAACGGACTCGTACCTCAAATGAATACCGGAGGTGGCCAGGTCAGAAAGAAGTGTGCACAGCTCTGAAGGTGTGACAGTACTGTGCCGCAGTGTTATGGATGTTACCTAAGTGTAGCTCCTGTAGCTCTGCATCAGTCAGTAGTCCCACAGACAGCAGCAGAGCCCTGCTCACATAGAGCTGCTGCTCCAGAGGGCATTGGCCCTGGCCTGGCACAGCGACCGCAGCACCTGGTCACACACACAATCAACAACACTGTCATAAATACACATACAGTGGGGAGAACAAGTATTTGATACACTGACGAGTTTGCAGATTTTCCCACTTACAAAGCATGTAGAAGTCTGTAATTTTTATCACAGGTACTCGTCAACTGTGAGTGACGGAATCTAAAACAAAAATCCAGAAAATCATATTGTATGATTTTTAAGTAATTAATTTGCATTTTATTGCATGACATAAGTATTTGATACATCAGAAAAGCAGAACTTAATATTTGGTACAGAAACCTTTGTTTGCAATTACAGAGATCATACGTTTCCTGTAGTTCTTGACCAGGTTTGCACACACTGCAGAAGGGATTTTGGCCCACTCCTCCATACAGATCCTTCAGGATTCGGCGCTGTCGCTGGGCAATACGGACTTTCAGCTCCCTCCAAAGATTTTCTATTGGGTTCAGGTCTGGAGACTGTTGCCCTGGCTGTTTCGGGTCGTTGTCATGCTGGAAGACCCAGCCACGACCCATCTTCAATATTCTTACTGAGGGAAGGACATTGTTGGCCAAGGTCTCGCGATACATGGCCCCATCCATCCTCAACTCAATATGGTTCAGTCGTCCTGTCCCCTATCCAGAAAAGCATCCCCAAAGAATGATGTTTCCACCTCCATGCTTCACGGTTGGGATGGTGTTCTTGGGGTTGTACTCATCCTTCTTCTTCCTCCAAACACGGCGAGTGGAGTTTAGACCAAAAAGCTCAATTTTTATCTCATCAGACCACATGACCTTCTCCCATTCCTCCTCTGGATCATCCAGATGGTCATTGGCAAACTTCAGACGGGCCTGGACATGCGCTGGCTTGAGCAGGGGGACCTTGCGTGCGCTGCAGGATTTTAATCCATGACGGCGTAGTGTGTTACTAATGGTTTTCTTTGAGACTGTGGTCCCAGCTCTCTTCAGGTCATTTACCAGGTCCTGCCGTGTAGTTCTGGGAGGATCCCTCACCTTCCTCATGATCATTGATGCCCCACGAGGTGAGATCTTGCATGGTGCCCCAGACCGAGGGAGATTGACCGTCATCTTGAACTTCTTCCATTTTCTAATAATTGCGCCAACAGTTGTTGCCTTCTCACCAAGCTGCTTGCCTATTGTCCTGTAGCCCATCCCAGCCTTGTGCAGGTCTACAATTTTATCCCTGATGTCCTTACACAGCTCTCTGGTCTTGGCCATTGTGGAGAGGTTGGAGTCTGTTTGATTGAGTGTGTGGACAGGTGTCTTTTATACAGGTAACGAGTTCAAACAGGTGCAGTTAATACGGTCTATGGTCTATTTATTGTCCTACCTCCTAACCTTACTGCATTTTGCACTACATTTTGCACTCTGTATTTAGATTTTCTACTGTGTTTTTACCATGTTTGTTTACTGTGTAACTCTGTGTTGTTTTTGTCGCACTGCTTTGCTTTGTCTTGGCCAGGTCGCAGTTGCAAATGAGAACTTGTTCTCAACTGACCTACCTGGTTAAATAAAGGTGAAATAAAAAAAAAAATAAAAAAAAAATACAGGTAATGAGTGGAGAACAGGAGGGCTTCTAAAAGAACTAACAGGTCTGTGAGAGCCGGAATTCTTACTGGTTGGTAGGTGATCAAATACTTATGTCATGCAATAAAATGCAAATTAATTATTTAAAAATCATACAAAGTGATTTTCTGGATTTTTGTTTTAGATTCCGTCTCTCACAGTTGAAGTGTACCTATAATAAAAATTACAGACCTCTACATGCTTTGTAAGTAGGAAAACCTGCAAGATTGGCAGTGTATCAAATACTTGTTCACCCCACTGTATATCATCCCAACACTAAATACTTTGTTGTACACTCACTTGTATAAGTAGTGGCCTGTCCCTGTCCTGAGACAGGTAGCCCAAAAGAATCCTCAAAACACGAGTCTGGGAATTAAGTTGAAGACTTCAGCTGCAATAGAAGCTTTTCCAAATGCAACAATGATCGATTGAATAGACATATAGTACAGAATAACTGACTGCCCAGTTCAACATCAGTTCACTGTCTCATTTCATACTTGTATTGGAGCAAAACCGGGACCTCTGTCAGGCCTAGAGGAAAAATAACACTTACAATACGAGACAAAAAGATGGGACAAAGACGCAGACAGTTTGACACCTGTTTATAACCTCTGGCTATCTCCCCTTCCATTACATGTTGACAGCCGGCCTCAGCCCAGTGAGCACACTCTCCAGCCAGCACTCCGGGACATTCTCCTGCAGCTTCCAGCACACCCTAAGCCACACCATGTCTGAGCGAGTGCAGGAGGAGAAGCGAGGGGCCAGCACCTCAAAAACTAACCGTGCAAAAAGAGACACACAATTGTGTAAGTTTAAACAACATTTTGACCTGATTCATGATTTTGCACGCTTAAAACATGTTTGACTAACTAACTAATACAAATGGTGCAGTAATAAAATATATCACAACAGATTAGTGCGTGCTGGCGCATGAACAGTATGTCAATTTAACCAACCTCATTCCCCACTCAGGGTTCGTACAGACAGTAGCAAGTCAAATTCAAGGACTTTCAAGTACTTTTTCAAGCAATTATATTTATTTTCAAGGACCATCAATCTGTAATAGTTCCTATTATGTAATTAATTCTAGTCGCCACCAGATGGCAGTATATTGTCACAATCTCATGAAAAAAAACAGCTAACTTATTATTTATCACTATCTTACAAGTTCTACTCAATAACACATCTTTCACTACTTATTTACTACGTACAGGAGTAGTAGGTCAGTACTAATGATGTTGACCTATTTCCATATATGAACTGTAACTCAGTAAAACCTTTTAAATTGTTGCATGTTGCGTTTCAATTTTTTTCACAGTACATGATAATTATATTTTTATTTAACCTTTATTTAACTAGGCAAGTTGGTTAAGAACAAATTATTATTTACAATGACGGCCTACCTACAGGGTCAGCCCCTGGAGCAAATTGGGGTTAAGTGCCTTGCTCAAGGACACCAACAGATTTTATTCACCTTGTCAGCTGGGGTATTCAAACCAGTGACCTTTCGGTTACTGGCCCAATGCTCTAACCGTTAGGCTACCTGTCATTATATTTAAATTGTCTATATATTTCACTAAATGTTAGGTCCCACAGGTTGTCCCAACACATAATGACATGAAAGTGAATTCTGACAGTGTAAACGGCCCTTAGTTGACACTAAAATGTATTCTATAACCATTTGAAGAGAAACAAGCTTTTAATGTGTTTGATAAGATTAAAGATTATCTCAGGGGACCCTATTTAATGTGGGGGTCCCCGACATGTGGGGTCCCCGACCAAGTTTGGGAACCACTGTACTACTAACCTCTCTCCCTGCTTCCTCTCTCTATGTATTTCCTTTGCCTCCTTCAATGCAGCCAGACTCACCACTGTCTCTCTAGCTACTCTCTGTAAAGAAAAGGTATTTTGTTGTGAGAACTTATAGTAGCTCAGCTTCATTTCAGTCAACTGCTCCTGCTGAGGTCAGGCTCCGTTCAACGTTAGCTAACGCCATCCTTCTAGTCAGCTAGTCATGGGGTTTTTGTTTGCGGGATGTCTGTTGACACGGCAGGAGTCGAGGGATTAAAAAAAAAATCCCGCTGTCAGTGGAGTCTCTCTGACACTTGCCACCCTAGGTCTGGGCTGAGGTAAAACCTCTAGTCCTATGCAAGGGAGCAGGTGAACATAACAAACATACATGAATCATTCATAATTCAGAAGTAGGCTTGATTAGAACTCAGATCAACGCTGGGAATGTAATAATAAGTGGATAAACAACAATTAACCAAATGAAAAGGTGTGTAAATGGCGTTTACGCTCCACTACATCCCTGGTTGGGTCTGGCAAAACCCATTCATAAACATAAATATTTTTTGCCCGTCGGTGCCTAATTGGTCAGTTCTGTACCTGCCTGGTTGAGTGGCAGTGTAGATGGAATGACTCGCTCGCCTGGAAAGCTTAGCGCAAAACACATGTGGAAATGAAACTCGGTAGTCTGCCTGGAAATTAATTTGCAAGACCAATTGGTCATAAAATTTGATCTTCATCTAAGTCAGTCTGCTTATGTCTTTATTGAACACACCGCGTAAACATTCCCAATGCAGGGTGAAAAAAGTATGTGAACCCTTGGATTTAATAATTGGTCGACCCTCATTTGGCAGCAATAACCTCAACTCAACATTTTCTGTAGTTGAGGATCAGACCTGCACAACGGTTAGGAGAAATTTTGGACCATTCCTCTTTACAAAACTGTTTCAGTTCAGCAATATTCTTTGGATATCTGGTGTGAACCGCTCTCTTGAGATCATGCCACAGCATCTCAATCGGGTTGAGGTCAGGACTCTGACTGGGCCACTCCAGAAGGCGTATTTTTTCTTTTGAAGACATTCTATTGTTGATTTACTTCTGTGTTTTGGGTCTTTGTCCTGTTGCATCACCCAACTTCTGTTGAGCTTCAACTGGCAGACAGATAGCCTTACATTCTCCTACAAAATGTCTTGATAAACTTGGGAATTCATTTTTCCGTCGATGATAGCAAGCTGTCCAGGCCCTGAGGCAGCAAAGCAGCCCCAAACCATGATGCTCCATCCACCATACTTTACAGTTGGGATGAGGTTTTTATGTTGGTGTGCTGTGCCTTTTTTTCTCTACACATAGTATTGGGTGTTCCTTCCAAACAACTCAATTTTAGTTTAATCTGTCCACAGAATATTTTGCCAGTAGCGCTGTGGAACATCCAGGTGCTCTTTTGCGAACTTCAGACATGCAGCAATGGTTTTTTTTGGACAGCAGTGGCTTCTTCTGTGGTGTCATCCCAGGAACACCATTCTTGCTGAGTATTTTATGTATCGTAGACTCGTCAACAGAGATGTTAGCATGTTCCAGAGATTTTTGTAAGTCTTTAGTTGACGCTTTTTGTGAATAGCAAACTCAAATACATTTTGTGAGTGTTTTATATAGGGCAGGGCAGCTCTAACCAACATCTCCATACCTGTCCCATTGATTGGACTCCAGGTTACCTGACTCCTGACTCCAATAAGCTTTTGGAGAAGTCATTAGCCTAGGGGTTCACATAATTTTTCCAACCTACACTGTGAATGTTTAAATTATGTATTCAATATAGACAAGAATAATACAATAATTTGTGTGTTATTAGTTTAAGCACACTGTGTTTGTCTACTGTTGTCAAATTTTATGAGCAATGTATGCAGAAATCCAGGTAATCAAGGGTTCACATACTTTTGCTGGCCACTGTACCTACCTACCCACCTACCTCAAATCTGAGTTTGCATCCAAATATTACACTTTATATACATAACGAGAAAAAGCATTTCGCTACACCCACAATAACATCTGCTAAACACGCGTATGTGACCAATAAGATTTGATTTGAAGACTGAAATTCACTGCAGGTTTTTTAAAATTATGTTTATTAATTATGAAATTATGAAATATATTAATAACATTCAACCCATGAGGCCACTAGAGGGCAATATGGTAATTTGACTGCAGGAAAGCTATGGTGCCAGAGGCCGCCTGTGGAACGTACCTACCTTCAGTACCTTCGGAAAGTATTCAGACCCCTATACCTTTTCCCCCTTTTGTTACGTTACAGCCTTATTCTAAAATTGATTAAGCAGTTTTTTTCCCCTCATCAATCCTCACACATTACCCAATGATGACGAAGTAAAAACAGGTTTTTAGAATTTTTTGCTAATTTATATAAAAAAAACTGAAATATCACATTTACATAAGTATTCAGACCCTTTACTCAGTACTTTGTTGAAGCACCTTTGGCATCGATTACAGAATCAAGTCTTCTTGGGTATGATGATACAAGCTTGGCACACCTGTATTCGGGGAGTTTCTCCCATTCTTCTCTGCAGATCCTTTCAATCTCTGTCAGGTTGGATGGGGAGCGTAGCTGAACAGCTATTTTCAGGTCTCTCCAGAGATGTTCGATTAGGTTCAAGTCCTGGCTCTGGCTGTGCCACTCAAGGACATTCAAAGACTTGTCCCGAAGCCACTCCTGCATTGTCTTGGCTGTATGCTTAGGGTCGTTGTCCTGTTGGAAGGTGAACCCTGGTCCCAGTCTGAGAATGGTGTCAAGTTTCCTCCAGACGTAACGCTTGGCATTCAGGCCAAAGAGTTAAATCTTGGTTTCATCAGACCAGAGAATCTTGTTTCTCATGGTCTTAGAGTCTTTACTTGCCTTTTGGCAAACTCCAAGCGGGCCTTTTACTGAGGAGTGGCTTCCATCTGGCCGGTCTACCATAAAGGCCTAATTGGTGGAGTACTGCAGAGATGCTTGTCCTTCTGGAAGGTTCTCCTATCTCCACAGAGGAACTATAGAGTTCTGTCAGAGTGACCATGAGGTTCTTGGTCACCTCCTTGACCAAGGCCCTTCTCCCCTGATTGCTCAGCTCTAGGGTCTTGGTGCTTCCAAACTTCTTCCATTTAAGAATGATGGAGGCCACTGTGTTCTCGGGGACCTTCAATGCTGCAGACATCTTTTGGTACCCTTCCCCAGATCTGTGCCTCGACACAATCCTGTCTCGGAGATCAAAGGACAATTATTTTGACCTCATGGCTTGGTTTTTGCTCTGGACATGCACTGTCAACTGTGGGACCTGATATATACAGGTGTGTACCTTTCCAAATCATGTCCAATCAATGGAATTCATCACAGGTGGACTCCAATCAAGTTGTAGAAGGATCTCAAGGATGATCAATGTAAACAGGATGCACCTGAGCTCAATCTCGAGTCTCATAGCAAAGGGTCTGAAAACGTGTAAATAAGGTTTTTCTGTTTTAAATGTTTTATAAATTAGCAAAAAAAATTTAACTTGTTTTTGCTTTGTCATTATGGAGCATTGTGTGCAGATTGCTGAGGATTTTTCTTTTTTTAATCTATTTTAGAATAAGGCTGTAACGTAACAAAATGTGTAAAAAGTGAAGGTGTCTGAATACTTTGTGAAGCCACTGTACCTACATACCTACTCTTCTACCTACCTACCCCTGTGTATTCTAAGCTATACATGGCTCACCCTGAGGACTGAGGATCTTGTAAGACTAGAGAGGATTTCATGAATCACTTGCCACGAGGAAGTGATTTTATGTGCTAGATATTTGAGTGCTTTTGGAAGATTTAAAAAAAAAATCTGTCCATGCAGGCTAAAGCTGACAACATGACCAAATAGAAGTGAAAATAAAGACACAAGCCATTCACTCTGAAGATTAGGCCCAGCCTCCCATGCAGCTAGCCCTTAGGGATTCTGGAATAGTAAATAAAATATATTCGGAACAGAAATGTTGCTTCTTGTTTGATCTAGGAATTTGTCTTTTAGAATTCGCAGTGAAAACATGAAAGTAGAAGTAATGTCCTAGTTTTGGATATGTTTCCACTCTCCACTCTCGTTTGACATATTTCACATTTGATGCCAAACTCATATTAAACTATATGATAAAACCTATCATTTTGCAGGTAGAAGATATCTATCCCTCTCTAACTATCTTCCCATGCCTATTCCAAATCACACAGCCAGGCACCTGTTGCCCCGAGCACACAAACACTTCACTAGAGCAACTGACAAGCCAACGAGACCCTGAGGTTTAATAGCCTGTCCTGCTACAGCTGTAGGATCTTAATTTGATCACTCTATTTGTTCCTGAGAATTTTCCAATGCAAACTTGTAGTGTATTTGAGGTTTGAAAAGGCTTCTAATGTTTGTAATTACCGCTTAAGAATTTCAGACTTGATTTGCTGTAACAAAGAATATATCAACCCCTACAAAAAACATTTCCATTAATTATAATCCACATAATAATTCACATTTCCTGTTGCTGCAGGATTATTTTCCAGCTGTAGCAAACTGTTCCTAGGTCTGTACAGCTCTGGTCGTGGTGTGGTGTGGTAGTTTGACCACGGCTGGGCCTATAGTAGTCAACATGGTCCTGAAGAGCTACTGCCCCCTAGAGTTAATTCTGTCTCTGGTCAGTTACAATGTTGTTCTGATGGCCCACAAAGCAATTTTATGTCCATTTTGATTGTACAAGAGACATTTGAAATACTAGGGGTATTCACTGTTATGATGTAACAGGGCAGGAAAATAAGCTTTGAACAAAAGTAGGCTAATACTACAGAGTTAATGATAGTCTAGTTTCTATGGTAGGAAGGTATTTCCTTCCTACCATAGAAACTACTCACTATCCACACACAGTCCAAAATCAATGTATTTTTCATGGTTGAAAAAAAGTGAAGCGATAACTTCCCCAAGAGAAATGTAGGAATTCTAATCATGTTTGCTCAATGCACAATCCGATCTGATTCATCTTTCCATAACCATACTGAACGTATACCTAAAATGCATAACAATGGTCTTAAATATATTTAATGTTTCATGTGTAAACAACAACCAGTCTCAGTGGTTTGTATGTTGGGGCCCTGTGGCTGTGCTTTGCTGTGTGTATCAAAGAAAAGGCCTTGGTGCAGATGCCAGAGGAGAGAGGTGTCAGGACATGACCAGGAGGAGAGGAATAGAAGCAGCCGGTCCTTGTTTAATTAGTGGTGGCTCTTTTCAATTCACTAGGGGAGGATTTGCCTTTTTCATAACCCAGATCCTGTTTTCTATTTCTCCCCCTTTTGTTTCTTGGACAGGGAGCGGATCTGGCTCTTTTGTTTCTTGGACAGGAAGCGGATCTGGCTCTTTTGTTTCTTGGACAGGAAGCGGATCTGGCTCTTTTGTTTCTTGTACAGGAAGCGGATCTGGCTCCTTTGTTTCTTGAACAGGAAGCAGATCTTGCTCTTTTGTTTCTTGGACAGGAAGCGGATCTGGCTCTTTTAGATAGATAGATAGATAGATAGGTACTTTATTGATCCCCCGGGGGGGGAAATTTCATTATCAAGCAGCTACAACAAAAACACAGGGCAGGTGCAAAATGCCACAACGAAAGTACACAAAAGACAGATACATGGTACATGATACATAGAGCGGCAGTATGAAAAGGTATAGAAATACAGGATATCTGGAGTGCAAAAAAAAGCTATAAAAGGACATTGCGTAGTATGAGTGGTTGGCTGAATATGTACACTATACATTGGTGGATGTTGGATGGTTAACTATACTATACAGGTTGATGGCAGAGAAATACTTCAGTAGCTAATGCGTATGATATGAGCGAGGGTAATAATAGTTTACTTAATAGACAGAATGGGTAAATGAACAGGTATGTGAAAATTTTGCATGGTTAAATTAGCTGTACAGTTAGGTATACAGTTATATTTACAGATAAGTGAATACTTGCATGTTTACACAAACTCTACAGGTAAATGACAGGAAGAGATACTTTAATAGCTAAATGTGTGTATGATATCATTGGGGTAATAATAGTAATTCCCTTAAAATACAGTCCTTAGTGCGCAGGGTTTAATTACAGACAACTGCACTTATTGCACATTTGATATACTAAAAGCAATGAGAAAAGGTGCAACTGGCAGGATACTAATATGCATTCCTGAGTGAATGCCTAGGTCCAATAATTACTTACAATATTGCATGTGATATAATATAACAACTGTACATGGGTATGTATATACAGACCTGTATGAATAAGTAGGTCCTGAGTGGATGAGTGCTGACGGAACAGAGTTACTCACGGATGGATGCATAATTGTTAAACTAGGTCCTAGCACCCCAACAGTTCCAGATCTATGTTGCCGACGGCACGGCACCCCGGTGAGGCATTATATAGTCTCATAGCCGCCGGCAGGAAGGACCTCCTGTGGCGCTCTCTGGCACACCGTGGTGGGAGTGGATCTGGCTCTTTTGTTTCTTGGACAGGGAGCGGATCTGGCTCTTTTGTTTCTTGGACAGGAAGCGGATCTGGATCCTTTACTTCTTGAACAGGAAGTGGATCTGGCTCTTTTGTTTCTTGGACAGGAAGTGGATCTGGCTCCTTTTGTTTCTTGGACAGGAAGCGGATCTAGCTCCTTTTGGACATTAAATAGAGAGCTAATTCAATCGGAGGAGATGCTTGCTCTCTATCTCTCCCACCCTCTCTCTCTCTCTCTCTCTCTCTCTCGCGCCATCTCTCAATTTCTCTCTCTGGGCCCCGTCTGCCTTCATGCATAGCCTGGGCTAGACTCACTGAGGCCTTTTGTATCCTAGCCCTCACTGCATGTGTCTTCACTCCCCGGGCTGGTCAGATTTTTTTTGTCTTGTGGGGATAATCAGCTTGGAAGAGTGCAGTGTGATGTGGTGGGAACTGGAGCTGCTCGAGGGTCCTCTCTGAAGGTGTTTGTTGTTAAATAGAACAATTCAGCTAGCTCTTTAGAAAGCCTGACAAAAGCAAATACTCCCTGCTGAACATTTTCTTAGCCCGTCACACAAAGGCTCAAGTTTGTTTAAGAAATTGCTGCTAAAGAAAGCGTCAACCCATTAAGGTAATTATATGGAACCTGTGTCATATAAAGGCTTAATTGATGTTAATGTTTGTCTAATTGGGGATTCGGGGAGAGCAAAGGACTAAAGGTCTTCATAGCACTTTCAGGCGAGCCTCTCAGAAGGGTCCTTCTGGTTTTCACACTTTCCACAATGACCGCCCGTCTTTCTCACATTACGGCCTGTTTTCAGCTCCTTCCAGCCTTCTGCAGTATTACTTAGAGCACAAAATAAGGGTGAAGAGCCATTGTCTAGTGCAAGCACTTCTCAAAGAGTGTTCCTGACAGGGATTGTTAAGGGACTCATGTAGGAGACAAGGGGTTTGAGGGTGAAAGCCACAGTCATCCACTCCTGTCATGTCTCCACTGCTGCAGCAGTAGGCTCCTAATTGCTGCATCTGTTTTTTTTTTCCATTCCTCAATTCTTTAAACAAATACTTCAGCCAGGCTAGGCACCTCATATTCTTACACTCTTATTTCAAAAGTTTTCTATTGTGAATGTCAATGTATTTGCATGTTTTTGTAGAATGTGAATGTATAAGGGAACATTTGTTTAATTAAATAGGAATTCGTTTTTTTCTACATATATTCTAATGGGGAAAGATATTTCTGTAATCTAACACAACAAGAAACAGAGGAGAACTCTCAAACTCTCTGGTTGTTTATTTAAGTCAGAGACATTATGTGACATAACGTTTATTTGCCTCTAGTTTGTTGGTACTCCATAATTGAAATACACGGTTATAGAGTGATTAGTGGGGATCAGTCACAAACGGCATCATCAATATGAAATATGTTCAGTTGGAAAGAGTAGGCTGGGGTTATAACCAAGAATTAGAACCCAGAGTGGAGTTAGAACCCAGAGTTAGAACCCAGAGTATAGTTAGAACCCAGAATTAGAACCCAGAGTGGAGTTAGAACCCAGAGTTAGGACCCAGAGTGGAGTTAGAACCCAGAATTAGAACCCAGAGTGGAGTTAAAACCCAGAATTAGAACCCAGAGTAGAGTTAGAACCCAGAGTTAGAATTCAGAGTGGAGTTACACCTCGGAATTAGAACCCAGATTACACCTTACTTTTGTCTAATTAACCAGTTCCATAGTCTGTTTCGATCAACAGAGCTAGAAGAGACAAAACAAATATATGTTTCCCACATTTTACCCTAACCTGTCCTCATCTAATTCTGAAACATATGTATGGCTAAATCCAAGACGCTAGCTTTGTCTCTTCCAAATATTTCCTGTCCGTCTAATTGCTATAGCCATGTGTTAAAACCAACGCATGCTTTTCTATGTTAAGCTAAAATAGGAGCAGTGGTGAATGGAGACGTGATTGTGCTGCTGTCAGTCTCCCGCAGGAGTCTCTCTTTGCAGACAGGGAGGAAGTGTCATGAGAGGAAAGGAAAGGCACTTCATTTAACTTCCAGCAAGCTGATTGGAGTGGAGAAGGCAATTCAGATCTTAAGTGGAGTTCACATCACAAACCTGACCCCCTTACCCAACCCCACCCCACCGCACCCCCACACCCACTCACTCCTCCCACACTCATTCTGTCAGTCAAAGCTCACAAGGCAACCTTAGTCATATTCAACAGTCTCCACCACCACCAACAGTGAGTAATGAATGGCCACTGAAGAACACCCTGTGTCTATCCCAAATGGCACCCTATTCCCTACATAGTGCACTACTTTTGACCAGGGCACATATGTAGGGCCAATATGCAGGGCATAGGGTGCCATTTTGGACATAGCACCTGTCATGGAGGTAACCCTGGGCCCAGGACTGATGTCTCTGTCCCCCCTCCTGATTAATTTCACCCATCAGATGGAGAGAAGGAGGTTGACAAGCAGTTTCCTTGACTCTGTGGCCTTTTCCGTCCTCTACCCTCTCTCCTCCGTCCTCTCTCTTACATGACCTTACATGATCAGCTTTTGTTTTGTCAGAGTAGAAAAGCATTCACACATTTAAAAATGATATGCTACTTATCGTTTCTTCTCTAAAATGTCTTGCACAACAAACTTAATAAAACGTAATTTGCATGATGATGCGTGAGTGGAGAAGGAGTCTCATTTCATACAAGCACATTTTCGTCCACGTTCCTTCTCCTCGCAGGAGTTGAGCAAATCCAATTGAGAAAAGGCCTGTGTGTCTGCTTGTGCCCTTCCACCTCCCTGGCCTGTCTGCTTGTCATAGCATGAAGCCCAGACCTTGCTGCTGCTGGGCTGGCTGGCAAACCTCCATCTCCAGCCGAGAAGGGAATTTGAGACTCTCTTTTCATTGACTGGCTGCCACACCTGCGCCACCAACCCCTATATTAGAAATATGTCAAATGCCTGTCACCAACACAATGACCAAATAACCAGGTATATTCACTATGCCTCAAAGAAAAATACATTCAACTTAAAATTATTTTTTTCCCATCAAAAAAATAGATTTGGTTCTTTGCAAGTGTAGGTTTATAATGACAGGAACCTACTGACTAAGTGACTGCTATTCATGCCAAACTTTTTCATTTGTCGACAAGCAATGAGGTACTCTACCTGCTCGGTGTCAACAATCTCTCGCCATGAAATTCATTAAAAAACGTGGAATGTCATTACAAGCAGTTTGCACAATTCTGTAACAACAATGAGCCTTCTGATAGGTGCAGGCACTGGTTTTGTACCCATTACATATTATTCATATTTGATTGACTACTTAATACAAGCAGTTCACTTCCCCACCGAAAGTGTTTCTATCTAAATGTAATCCCTGGCAACAAGGAGTAACATAATCACAGTATTTTGTTCGGAAACAATTACCTGCAAACCCTTGTCTACAAAGTGTCATGTTACTCATCAAAGTACTCTGCAGGTGGATAATGACCACAGGTCGCGACCCTTGACCTATCTGGATCACCTCATAGAATCTGCGAGTCAATATGCCCCGTCCAAGCTGCTGCCTCCTCTTCTCCCCGAGCCCTGCCTCACTCTGGCAGAAAGAAACTTGACTCCACATCAGCCCTGTAATCACGTTAGTACTGTTTTTGTTCATGGTAAGTGGACAAAATATTTGGTTGATCTAAAACAAGCACAATAATTGAATATGTGATTTGGCTAGTAGCAGGTGATTGGCTAGTAGCAGGTGTTTGGAATCTTGAGCTTGTCTCAACATAATGAAGCATTCTGTAAACAAAAGCAGAGTTGTTATGTTGCTTCCGGCATGCTGGGGATATGCTCAAATGAAACAACTAATTTTCTTGATAGCATACTGTAATCATGCTGTTCCTCTACCATGCACTGTGCTGCTCTGGCTGAGTATTAATTCATTCTCCAGCAGTTCTCCTGTAGAGAGAAAGAGGGCCCTCCTTCCAGGACTAAGCTGCTATTAATCATTATACACATATAGGACAGAAGTGAACAATCATCAAGCTCACCTGCGAAGAATGAAATTATTGTGATTATTTATTTATGTGTGTTTTTGTTGGGGGGGGGGGTGCAGTCCACTTTTGACTGGGCAGTGCTCACTAATCAAATTCTATTTATTAATGATCAACGTTGTGGAGCAGTAAACACCATTTGACTTACAAGGTTGGTCCAAAAATAAGCTTGTTGCTCTTTATTTACCATGTAATTACCGTCTGTGTGATAGCATTTATAAAACTAAGAGTGGGCTGGTACACGCTCTTAGTTTCAAAACACTTAGAAATGTAATCAACATTTTTACGTTTAGCCTGTTTTTTTATCTAAGTGATAATTAAATTATCGGAACATGTCAAATATAACGCACCATAACATCAATGATTTATTTACTTACTAAGAAAAAGTTTGATTTTCTATAACTATAAGATAGCAGAACTTTCCATTGATCTAAGATAGACAGATGAGAATCATCTTCAATAGATTGACGGAGTAGAAAGAGTTGGTTATCTCACACTTCCAATCCTGTCTCTGTCCCCCAGTCTGTCCCCCAGTTTGTCCCCCAGTCTGTCCCCCAATTTGTCCCCCAGTCTGTCCCCCAGTCTGTCCCCCAGTCTGTCCCCCAGTCTGTCCCCCAGTCTGTCCCCTAGTCTGTCCCCCAGTCTGTCCCCCAGTCTGTCCCCCAGTCTGTCCCCTAGTCCCTTTCATGCCCAGTTTTCTGTTCCCAAGTCCGACTGATATTCAAGGGACGGTCACAGGGCATCAGCATAAACCATCCCAGTCTCAAGAGCTTCATGTCTGCCTCTTCACCTCCTTTAGGATGTAGTTTAGAGAGAAAACAATACATCTGTGGCCACTTAGTATCTCCCTTGTCTTGCTCTTTGTCCTGCACCTGTGGAGAATGGCCCTTGTGAACCAGTGGAGGAACAAGAGTCAGGTCAAGGGTCAAAGGTCAGGGCACTGTCAAGAGGAAGTTGTCTCTCAGAATAGAGAGTCACGTATCATTAATCTAAAGTGACAGCCATCTGTCAATCAAGGAATTACCTCAAGCACTAGTTGTTCACTTAATGCAGCTTTGTCACAGTAAGATACACTTCTACGTGCCTGTATTTTGCTACATGAGCTCGACCACGATTCATGTATCATGAAAAACAGCAATTTTCTTTAATCATTATTTATTAATCACATTTTCTTCATCAATATATAATGAATAACCAATTTTCAATCAAAATAATTTTATTTGGAATGGGTGTCCAACGGAAGGCCTCTCTTGGTGTTTTAATGAAAGGAAATACCCAATGTGGCCCTGTGTTCATATAAATACCCAAACTGTGATTTATATTACCTTTATCTCCCTGGGTAGCCTAAGTTGATTGACGTCTGGAATCAACAGGACCCTGAACAGCTTCTACCCCGAGCCATAAGACTACTAAATAGTTAACCAATAGCTACCTGGAATATCCGCATTGACCCTTTTTGCACCAACTCTTTTGACTCATCACATACGCTGCTGTTACTGTTTATTATCTATCCTCTTACGTAGTCACTTTATCCCTACCTATGTACATATCTACCTCAATTACCTCGTCCCCCTGCACATCAACTCTGTACTGGTACCCCGTGTATATAGCCAAGTTATCATTACTCATTGTGTATTTATTCCTTGTGATATTATTTGTTTTATTATTTCTCTTTTATTCTCTCTGCATTGTTGGTAAGTAAGCATTTCACTGTTAGTCTACACCTGTTGTTTACGAAGCATGTGATTTTTTTTTTACTTAATAAGACTGAGATATGTCGTTGTCCCACCTAGCTATCTTAAGATGAATGCACTAACTGTAAATCGCTCTGGATAAGAGCGTCTACGAAATGACTAATATGTAAATGTCAAAAATGTAACACATTCTCTTTTAAAACAACGACCTGGGGTGTATGGGCCAGTGGAGAGGTGTGGGCTGAATCAGCCAGCAGGGGGATGATTAGGTAACCATGATAGTACAACACTTCAGGTTAGCTGCACCTGACAGGCTAACTCCGGAGTTAGCACCCTTTTAGCACCCCTACTCTTCCGACAATCTCCATGGAGTCTTTATTGACTACTACCCAGAGTCATTCAGGACCTCGGGTTGAACTTCAATCTCCTCCATTTGCCTGATGTCCAATACTGTCTGAACCCAGGTCTGAAGGCAAGCTGTCCTGGGAATAAAATCCCATGTTGAGTGGAGTGCAGGCCAGTGGCAGCACGGCAGAGCGTCGGGGGGGGGTCGTGGGAAAGCATCTGACTTGTCTCCTCCCATCAGGCAGGCAGTGTGACTGTGTGTGTGTGTGTGTGTGTGTGTGTGTGTGTGTGTGTGTGTGTGTGTGTGTGAAACAAGTCAGGTAGACAGTAGCAGACAGATCAGCAGCTGGGCGTTCCTCCCTCCCTCTCTCTCCTCCTGTATTTTCTCAGGGGCCATGCTGCTGTCAGGTATGACTCTCCAGCTTCTCAAATGAACACCTTTTCAAAAGTGTTAGGGATCAACCTCTGGCTGGGTGAGACTTTACTTTGAAGTTAAATGAATGGGCTAATGTAAGCATCTGGGCAAGATTGTCTCGTTCTCAATGCTTGTGATGTGGATTATAATCAACCTGGTCTCAGAGCATTTTGTCTTATTCTGTAAGGTTTAGGGTGAGGGGAGAGGTTAGCTAAAAGAGTTAAGGTAAGGGTTATGGTAAGGGTTAGCTAACATGCTTAGTAGTGCACAGTAGCTCAAAAGTAGCAAGTAGTTGAAAAGTGGCTAATTAGCTAAAAAGCTAAAGTTATACACCCACCCCACCTTAAGTAACCATCTGTCTGTGGGCTCCTGAGTGGCTCAGCGGTCTAAGGCACTGCATCTCAGTGTTAGAGGCGTCACTGCAGACCCTGGTTCGATCCTGGGCTGTATCACAACCAGCCCTGATCGGGCGGAGCACAATTGGCCTAGTGTCGTCCGTCGTTGTAAAATAATTTATTCTTAACTGACTTGCCTAGTTAAATAAAGGTTAAAATAAAAAATAAAATGTAACCATACCATGTAACCATACCAAATATCATACTTTTTGTGTCCCGGATACGTTTACTATGTTACGTCTACTCTATGAGACCAGGCTATTATAATACATGATAGAATTATATAATATTGACTGTTTAGTATTTTCCAGACTTTCCATCTCACATTGGATTGAGAGTTGAAATAATTAAATTATGAATCTTACTTTGCTGACGTGTGTGTTTTTAACTATTTCTGATTTCATCTCAATAAGAATAGATGATTTGAACAGGCACCCGTGTTGTCACGGTGCGTAGGATATAAGGGACGATATACGGAGCGCTGGTGAAGTGTCATCCTTTTTATTAAAAATGAGGTGTTCTCACGAAGCATTTAACATAAAAAGGAGACTGAAAAAACAAACACGATTACAAACGAAACACGGTGACTTACTGTTGCTGAGTTCTGCCACATGCAGACAAACAGAACGAACAATGATCCACACACAGGTGGAAATGTGTGGAGCCTATATACTATCCCCAATCAGAGACAACGCTAGACAGCTGTCTCTGATTGGGGATGATAATCTCCCTAGTTAGGGTGTGATGACTTGGTTGTGTGCCTCTCTCCTCCCCTAGGTGGGAGTAAGAGGCCTTACCACAACCAAGCCATCACACGTGTAATTATTATTGACGCCACCCATCGTCTGAATTAACATTTGCTGTGTCTGGAAATCAGAGAGAGAATTACTGTGATGTGTGATAATAACATGCAGATGTGTTTTCCGTCCATGGAGTCAGTAATCAGAGCACAGAGAAACCGGCTCGACGGTGCACACAAACACGTATGTACATACACACACACACACACACACACTCACACACACACTCACACACACTCACATACACACACACACACACTGAAACTGAAACCGTCAACATACGAGGAGAGTGATAATGTGTTCCAACATGTCACACTGAAACCGTCAACATACGAGGAGAGTGATAAAGTGTTCCAACATGTCACACTGAAACCGTCAACATACAAGGAGAGTGATAATGTGTTCCAACATGTCACACTGAAACCGTCAACATACGAGGAGAGTGATAATGTGTTCCATCATGTCACACTGAAATCGTCAACATACAAGGAGAGTGATAAAGTGTTCCAACATGTCACACTGAAACCGTCAACATACAAGGAGAGTGATAATGTGTTCCATCATGTCACACTGAAACCGTCAACATACGAGGAGAGTGATAAAGTGTTCCATCATGTCACACTGAAACCGTCAACATACAAGGAGAGTGATAATGTGTTCCAACATGTCACACTGAAACCGTCAACATATGAGGAGAGTGATAAAGTGTTCCATCATGTCACATTGAAATCGTCAACATACGAGGAGAGTGAAATGTGTTCCAACATGTCACACTGAAACCATCAACATATGAGGAGAGTGATAAGTGTTCCATCATGTCACACTGAAACTGTCAACATCCAAGGAGAGTGATAATGTGTTCCATCATACGAGGAGAGTGATTAACGTGTTCCTTCATATGAGGAGAGTGATAATGTGTTCCATCATACGAGGAGAGTGATAAAGTGTTTCATCATGTCACACTGAAACCGTCAACATATGAGGAGAGTGACAATGTGTTCCATCTTACGAGGATAGTGATAATTGTTCCATCATACGATGACAGTGAAGATGTGTTCCATCATACGAGGAGAGTGATAATGTGTTCCATCATGTCACATTGTTGTCTGCTTTTAATTGATTTTGGCGACCCTTGGTTGTGGCCTAAATGGCACCCTATTTCTGATTTAGTGCACTACTTTTGAACAGGTTGCTTGTCTTCCGAGGAGCACAAAACTAAATTAGTCAACATGTGAAGCAGGTCAAAAAGTTTTTAATAATTCTAATCATCACACGAAAAATACAAGTCTGCCTCGTGTCATACAAGACGTGCATTTTATCTGATACAATATTATTTCTTTATCTGATTCCATTATAGTATTTTTTTTTATTGTTGCATTGAGCAGCACTCAATGGTTGGGATCCTAATTGGGAGACTGTGGTTTGGTACAGCGACTCTCCCACCCATATCAGTCACCTCTAACTGCAGTTCATGAGGGAATATGTCGGGGGAGATCAAGCAAACTCTTGCCTCACCATTATTTCACTTTCCCTCCGTATTTCCACTATGTGATTCCATGTTGCTTGACAGCAAATGGAAGGAGGGGTGGAAGGTGGTGGGGGGCTTGGAGGGCCGTGACACCTGCAGCTCCTCTGAAAGCCATGCTGTTAGAGTGCACTGCTGCAGTACATTGTGATCAGGGGGAGAAAGGATCAGACAACCCTTTACCTGACCAGCTGAGGCATTCGGGCCGCACAGGGACCCTTCCAACAGATTGGTAATGAGCACCCTGGCTGTATCTGGGGTTTGCTAAGGCATCGCAGGTCGTCGTCATCTCCCCCCACCCCCCTACTCCCCCCTCCTCCAGGGAGACTGTGGTTGAGGATAATGAGAGGGCTGAGACTTCAATGTGTCCATGATTCACAGAGACCATCCGTGCGGATTAGCTTTCTCACCATGTATACAATGTCGATGTGGATTCCCAGGGTTAGGAAGAACACAGACAGATTGGGCTGTTTCAGCCCTGGGGGTAGAAGGCCCTTTCCCAGAGTAGAAACACACACCAGTCAGTGGGCCCATGTAGTTTGATGGTAAACCATAAATACCTGTTGGCCCCCAAAAAATGGAATCGACAGATTAATTGGAACACAAACACAAATAGTACCTGCTAGATCAGCACGAGACAGAACAATGGCCTCTCAAGTTCATTTAAATGGATGGTGAGATTCAAGTCAAATGCAGTAAGTCAAAGACCCGTTAAGACATCGTCCTTGTGTCTTGAAGTATTAGCAACAATGCCAGTGTCACTGTAGTGTTCATCACTCTTTTCTCACTAGCTTCTCCCTCTGATTTTCACTACAAGGTGCCAGCAAGAAAAAACTCAAAGGACCTGAGGGACAAAGAAATGCGTAGGATTCAAAATAAACTCTCTCAATATTTATTTAACTAGGCAAGTCAGTTAAGAACAAATTATTGTTTACAATGACGGCCTAACCCAGCTAAACCCTCCCCTAACCAGGACAACGCTGGGCCAATTGTGTGCCGCTCTATGGGACTCCCGATCACGGCTGGTTGTGATACAGCCTGGGATCAAACCCGGGTTTGTAGTGATGCCTCTAGCACCACGAGACAGTGCCTTAGACCACTGCGCCACTCGGTCCCCCCGAATATGCCCCTTAGAACAATATGTTTAGCGTTTGGATTTTATTAACAGAGGCATGTCAAACCATGAAGAATGGTTGTGTCAGTTATGGTCTTTGTACTCTCTATTTTAGTTATTCGTACAGCGGTTTGGCTGTTAACTGTCATTATGTTTGACATGAATTGGACTCTTTTAGAATCCATTGCGCTCAATTATGTCCACTTTGTACTTTGATAGATTACTTGATTAACTTTACACAAAAGTGAATACATTTTTACATAATAACACTCCTCTGTATATCATTATGGAAGCAGTGGAAATAAATAACGCTGTGTATGACAGCATTTTTTTTATCTATGGTTACAATTACTTTGTATTAACCTTAAAATCTTCAGGTAATGACAAATATCTGGAGAAAAGCATTGAGACATCTATTTATATTGTGCGTTATTGTTGATAGCGATCCATATTTTACAAATATAACCCCTTCTCACAACCAACATCTAAGTGATGTTCAATGTTGTTTCTCAGATTTAGTAAAGGCACTTATGTGTGTGCGCAATCCTTGAGTATCCACAGTATCAACTTTCTGTAGCCCTTTTTAAAATTCTATATAGGCAGTATATCTTATGGATAAATACAATATTCTCACGGCATCATTCCAATCCACCTTTTATTCGAAAATTCATTAAAAGCCCCATTTCATTTTTGACATACTTCAGATACAGTGCGTTATGATTGCATGGTGGTTTTGTCGCTCGTTGTGACACTCATTTGGTGAATATGTTATAATTTACCAATCTCCCTCAAGTAGGAAATGGACTCTTTGATTAGCACTGATTTGCACAGAAAGCACAGACAAAGGGCCAGTGTAATATTATGATGTTCAGACTACATACTCCAATCATTTAATAGTCCCTTACAAGACTGTGGGATTATGTAACCACCCTCCTCTCACAGTGCAACTTTGGACCACATATCAATACCTGTTTAGATCACAACAATAGAAACAATAACAAACCTACCTTGCAAGACTCTGCACCACCTCCTTCCAACCTGCTCTGCTCTCAGTGTTTTTGCGTGGTTGAACTGGAATTTGGCTTCTAGGCACAATAATAATACCCTGAATAAAGTAGCTACTAGGCCGATATAGAGTAGGATAGGCCTAGGCTAGTTTCCCACTACATGGCAAGGAGTTGTGGTATCCCAGAATGGCTTGCTAAGCCCCAAGGTCAAGGTTATAATCAGGAGGTTATAAGGCAGAGAATCAGTCAGCTACTAGATGACTCTCTGTCTCTTTCTTTACCTCTCTCGCTTTCACTCTCCATCTCCCTATCACTCTCTCTCTCTCTCTACTCCCCCCTTCTTTCTCTCCTCTCTCTCTCTACCCCCCTCTTTCTCTCCTCTCTCCCATCTGTCTCTCTCTCTCTACCCCCACCCCTCTCTCTCCCACCTTTCTCTCTCTACCCCCCTCTTTCTCTCCACTCTCTCCCTCCTTGTTCTCCCCCCTCTCTCTCTCCTCTCTCTTTCTCTCCTCTCACTTTATCTCCTCTCTCTCCTCTCTCTCTCTCTCTCTTTCTCTCTCCTCTCTCTCTCCGCTCTCTCTTTCGCTCCTCTCTCTCTCTCCTCTCTCTCTCTCCTCTCTCTTTCTCTGCTCTGGCTCTCTCTCCTATCTCTTTCTCTCCTCTCTATCCTCTCTCTCCTCGCTCTCTCCTGAGGCTGAACTCATCGTGGGCCACCAGAGTGTTGTTCATCTTCTCTAGCCAGGGAACCAGTCTCTTCCAATACCTCTGCTGGCTGTTGATTAATGCTGTTGGACTGCTGCTATAAACAACCATGACCAAGTCAACATGCCTGGGATCGTAATATTTGTAAACAGTCAGGCGTATAGATGACATTGTCAGCAGCAGTGTCAGTTCACCTCTAGCTCAGTCAGCTGGGGAGAATATGGCTGCGGATATCTCCAAGGTAAACAAAATAGCTAGAATTATTTTTGTATGTTATGTTCAGGTCAAATATACTCATCATTCAAAGATGAAACCTGTAATATTTTATGTTAGGTAATGTTCACCAAGAGGTCAAATATAGAGTACTTGGATTCTTATTCAAAGATGCTGAGGCTAAACCGGCAATCAGGTGAACCATTCCTATGCTATTATCAGTACAGTACACAAATCACACTAATGGTGCTGTTGTTCCCACAGAAAGTCTGAAGTTATAAAAGTCATCATACAGACAATCCTTTGCCACAAGAAAAAACGTAACATGGCATGATGAGAATGTCGGAACGAAACTATCAAAAAAATATTTACAGACGAATAAGAGTCCACCACATATCCAACTGAACAAAACCCAGGTTACTTTGTGTCAAACTATCCAGACTACTAGAGGGAGGTTGTCAAAGCAGTAGTTTGAAAAGGTGTTTGATATGTTGAAACATCAGGTAAAACCCTTCAGTCACAGAGCCCAACAGCTTTTTCTAAGCCATGTGACACTGCTTAAAATGAGGAACACAGAGGCTTACTTCATGTGACTGTCTAATTAGATTCCTCTAAGCAGGAGTAATGTCAGATAGGGAAACTATTTGTGACGCTTGGTTGAAAAAGAATGTGTTTCATGTAAATAGTTGGAGGACCATTACTTTGTGGCCTATTACATTGCCCTCAAGTCATTTTCTTTTTTAAACTATTCTCCTATCTGAAAATAAAATACAGAATGTAATCCTGTACACAACAAGAATAGAATGACAAGTACATACTGTAACTCTAGCTTTAGCTCCTACCATAGTAATGTAATGTAACATAATGTAATGTAATGTAACGTAATGTAACGTAATGTAATGTAACGTAATGTAACATAATGTAACGTAATGTAATGTAACGTAGTGTAATGTAACGTAATGTAATGTAATGTAACATAATGTAACGTAATGTAATGTAACGTAATGTAATGTAACATAATGTAATGTAATGTAACGTAATGTAACGTAATGTAATGTAACGTAATGTAATGTAATGTAACGTAATGTAACGTAATGTAATGTAACGTAATGTAATGTAATGTAATGTAACGTAATGTAACATAATGTAACGTAATGTAATGTAACGTAGTGTAATGTAACGTAATGTAATGTAATGTAACATAATGTAACGTAATGTAATGTAACGTAATGTAACATAATGTAATGTAATGTAACATAGTGTAATGTAACGTAATGTAATGTAATGTAATGTAATGTAATGTCAGTGAGCCAATGCTGAGGGTGAGTTTGAGAGGCACCCAATTTGGATTTTCAGCAGGACATCATGATGATAAAACAACCTTTATTCTTTGAGGTGCCAATCTCTTTTCAGAAAAAAACAGTAAGGCCAAATGCATGAAGCTTAATAGATTAGTGATCAGTATTTTGCAAACAAGTCATAACTATTTTTCTACAAAGACAAGTTCATGATACCATGGTTTCTGTGTACCCACAGTCAACATATTTTAAGATATTGGATTGCATTTCTAACAGGGTCTCAAAAGTCTTACTCACTCAACACATTCTCCATGCTGTAAGGACCTCAGTTGAAGGTAAGTTGAAGTAAAAAATAAGTTGAAGTTGAAGTTAAGTTGAAAATAGGTTGAATGTAACTTGAAGTTGAATTTAACTTGAAGTTGAAAGTAAATTGAAATTGAAGGTAAATTGAAATTTAAGTTAACTTGAAGTTGAAAGTAAATTGAAGTTGAAAGTGGGTTGAAATTGAAAGTAAGCTGAAGTTGAAAAATAAGTTGAAGTTGAAGTTAAGTTGAAAATAAGTTAAAGTTGAACGTAACTCGAAGTTGAAGGTGGAGGTAAGTTAGTCTTACCTCAGGGACAGTACCCTCTACACAGTTTAAGGTTCTAGACAGCACCTTTTTTTTAAGAGCGTATAAAATGTCATGAGAATGTTCTCTTTCTGATTGAAGTCAAAGTAGCATTCTCTCAATTAGGCCTACTGTGAATAGAAAGGATAACATTATAAAAAGACAGCATATAGAGAACAATTTAGAACTCAATGTTTGTTGCATGCCTAACAGGTATTTTACCCTGAAACCTCTTAATACAAAGGACACGCGAGAGAGAGAAACCAATCAGGGGACTTTACTATTTTTCCTTTAGATCCTGTTCAAATTGGAGCTATCCTGCGGTCTCTGTAATGGACAGTTATCAAATCTCCCTCACTCTGACTGAGATGATGATGCTCATACGAAAGTAACTCTCATTTCATGCCTTTAGAACATTGGTTTATAATAGGGGCCCTTTATTAAAGCTCTGGACTAATGTTCTCTTTCTCACTTAGAGTAGGGGGCTTTTATGGTTACCAAGGTGACGTTAGACACAGCTTCAGAAAACACGGATGGTGTCATCCAGATAGCAAGGTGAGTTAGACCGGGGAAAATTGCATGCCATTACTGTTAATATTTACTCATTAAAAGATCCAGGGAACTGGAGGGATGCTTGCGCAATTCCTAATTTTTCTAATCAACCGCTGAACATACCCTTCATTATAACCCTACCACTCATTGTGCTCTCTCTCTCTCTCTCTCTCTATCTCTCTCTCTCTCTCTCTCTATCTCTCTCTCTCTCTCTCTCTATCTCTCTCTCTCTCTCTCTCTCTCTATCTTTCTCTCTCTATCTCTCTCTCTCTCTCTCTCTCTCTCTCTCTCTCTCTCTCTCTCTCTATCTCTCTCTCTCTCTCTCTCTCTCTCTCTCTCTCTCTCTCTCTCTCTCTCTCTCTCTCTATCTCTCTCTCTCTCTCTCTCTCTCTCTCTCTATCTCTATCTCTCTCTCTCTCTCTCTCTCTCTCTCTCTCTCTCTCTCTCTCTCTCTCTCTCTCTATCTCTATCTCTCTCTCTATCTCTCTCTCTCTCTCTCTCTATCTCTCTCTCTCTCTCTATCTTTCTCTCTCTCTATCTTTCTCTTAAAGGACATTAAAAGTGAGATGGAATTGAGTCCATTACATTGCTTTTTATATAGAAACAATTACTTTGATGGCAGTGTTTTACTTGTCATCTAAATGATACCATTTAAAGACTTTGGAAGTAGCTAGTTTAATATGTTACATACTTTTTATTGTGAGTCTTAATTCTTGAGTCTATGCAGTACTTGAAAGGCTCACTCTAAGATTCATGTACATTGATAGAAAATAGAGATTACATTTTCTTTTCAATACTTGCTTGTATCGTGTCAACACTGTATAGTGTATAACAAACAACAGTTTATGACAATCAATTTATTTAATCAAATCAACTTTCTAGCATTCTTATATGGAATATTGCAATTGTTATTTTCATTTAACCTTTGATTTATACCAATTATTCTCATTGAGATCAAATTTATTTTACAAGAGAGACCTGTTCTAAGGTTCTATGAACTGTATAAAATGTGAATATACTGTAGGCCCTACTACTGTATTTGATGAGCTTTATGTTTCTACAACTTTTTTCCTTCCACACAGAATCACCCAGGTCCAGCTCTTATCAACATTCTACTGTCTGTATCTGACCTACATTCCCACCAACTGGCACACAGACTTTGATAATTCATCTGAATAAAATAGCTCCATGATATAGCCACTAACTGACTGAGTGGGAGATAGAGTGGGTGACTGACAGACAGAAACGCACATCAGTGACACAAAGAAAGCTGCTCAAAGTGCTATGTACACAGCCTAACATGAACAGGCCCATCCCAGTTAGAGACCAACGTTTCGTTCCTCTTAATTGCCGATGAGAAGAAGAACATACTTCGGGAAAGAAGCAGGATCAACAGACAGTACTGAGGGCAGACCCAGGCAGACCCAGGCAGACCCGTGTGAAGTAGTGGACCACTAACATTGGCCTGCTGTGTCTGTGTAAAGCCAGAAAGGAAGGTTTGTTTAAGCCCTAAACTTGCCTCCCTCTGCCAAACCCGTAATCCCACTAATCTCCACCACATTGCCCAAGAACACACAGAGACTCAAAGAAACCCCATACAGCTAGTCATCCAATCCCTGCCTCACTCAATCCCAGCAGAGTGCAACCACTCGCTTGGTCAGTATGGTATCCTTGGCAGCTAAACACAAACACACATGGATGTTGCAGTGTTGGTGGTATAATTGCACAGAGTTTGCTGTAGTGGTGGTGGACGGTTGTGGTGTGGCCAAATAAGGGAAATGTTACCCTGCTCGACCACTTCCGCTCCTGGCCCCTTGCGTGCAAGACAGGGTGTGCTCATTGATGCCAACTATTGAATTTCAGACACAGAGGGGCTTCTCGCTCGCCAGGTGGCTCTGCTCTGGCTGCCAGAGAGAGAAGTGGTGACCCAGAATAACTTCATCCAAAAACTACTAGGAGAGTATGGTGGAATAGTCAGGGCTATTTCTCTCTCCTTCTCTCTCTTTCTCTCTCTTTCTCTCCTTCTCTCTCCTCTCTCTCTTTCTCTATCCTCTCTCTTTCTCTCTCTTTCTCTCTCTTTTCTAGGCAGACAAATTCTGCAGCAGAGTGAACGTTGAGCGATCAGCACAGAAATTCTCTGTGAGCCTCTTAACTACTCTGTTGCCCAAACAGCTAGCACTACAATAACAAACAAAATCATATGAGCATAAACAGGCTAGGTGTGAGATAATCCCAGGCAAACAGACTTTGAGGGAGAGGGGAGAGAGAGCCTGTGAACCTGAATCTGTCTCTTGATTAATTGATAGGCAAATTGCTTCATGACTTTCCAGATTCTCTCAATAGCGCTCATTGGATACAGACAACAGCACATTTGTGTTTGGGCTGAATAAGTTCCCATGATGCTCTCTGGCACAGTGCGGTGCGGTGCAGCGAGGTTGATCCCATCCCAGACCCCATCCCGGGACCCTGCATTACCCACCACTAGCTCCCTGACATTTCCATGAACCATGCACTTGAAATGTTGCACAGTAATTGATGTTGATCCTAGCATGTGTTCAGACTCCACTACAAATTAGAAGGGAAAAGGTTATCATAATATTTAGCTAGCCCAATTTGTAGAACTTGAACTGCTCCCTGTGGGGGCATCCAGAGTAAAAAAATATATATGTTTTTAAGTTTAAGTTTTGACTAAGGGGATGGCAATATTGCTGAAATATTAAACAGAGTGGAGCACCCCAACAATCATTTGGAGGCCTGGCTGTGTGGGTGAACGGCTGTCCTGGATGGGGAATGAAGGCTTCAGCACCAACACCAACATCTGAAGGGCTTCTCAGAGGGTGTGAAGCCGAGTGCAAGGTTCAGCCTAAAAAAAGGTTGCTTTTGTGGTTTCCACAAGCAGTGAGTGACTTATTCTATTCAGGTCCATTGGTGGAGTCATTTAATCTAGGTGATGCTGTTGAATAATTGGAATGAATGGAATGTTTAATTGATGTAATATATTTGGATTGAGAACACCACTGGTGGAGTGTGTAATTTGTAAGGTTATTCATTCAATTTGTCTGCATGTCATGCTCATTAGAGGAGCTATTCCTGGTTTCAGTTGGAATCCAATGTTTTTATACTTTAGATGTGATCTGTCTTTTATTCGTTCCACTTGTCCTAGTGCACAACCTAGCAACCTCTAGCACTATACAGACCATTATCTGGTAGTAAGCTTCATTTGTAAAACTTTCCTCTTCTACAGACAACAAAAAAATATGAATATTCAATACACAAATGGGTTTTCAAATTTCTAATTCAAACAGACTAGAATAATAGTTGGCTTCCCAATATATTGGCAATGAGTGTATTATTTATGAAGGCCCTATCAAATAACGGCATGTGCAGGAAATTAAGTAATATAAGGATGAGGTCTCATAATAACTAAAAGAGAGTGCAAGTTGTGGATACAATTACAAACGAAAAGAAAGAATCTGAAAATACTTTCATTATGCGAAAATACATGTAGGCATATTTTTTCTGTTGGATATTGAAAGAGAGGTGCAATATAAAATTCAGTGTTATGTATAGGAAATGTGTGTGTTGAAGGCCTGCTGATAAGCTATACTTGAAAAGTCGTCCGCTGCTGTCATTGCTCACTGACCGGTGCAACCACGGTTGTAAAGAATGTGTTTGGAGTTGCAGTGACGGATGGCAGAGTACAACTGCAGGTGTACATTCTTCAGACAGCGAACTGCCATCCACTCAGCACCACACTATTTCCGCGTGCTAATGGATTCACTCTGTTCAGATGGGCTCGAGCCTCCGCCGCTATAGTACTTCGCTCATTGGCAACCAACACTGATCTATAAATGTACTTGTGACGTTGTGTCAAATAAACACCAACGGACGCCTTAATGGTCACCAAGCATTTTATATTCAAAGTTGAGAAACTCTTTTCAAATGATCCTTTGGGGGCAACCTGAAAAGGAAAACAGTCCTGACACAAAATCAATATCAGAGGAGGAATACAAGCGACCACTAAACGGTGCAGGGAGATAAAGACCACATACTAGTGTAGTGTAGCCTACATGAAGAAGTCTCGTTTGGTATAGGCTATGTTCTCAAAATGGACATGCCCTCCCCGTCTAGCAAATTTACTTTTTATTATAACAATCCCATATTTAAAATTACTTTGTGGCCACATTAATTTACTTCATGCACTCAGCGTCTTCTTGTTGTTTTCTCTATGCAAACATGGACTCGTCTGTTTTCGTTCTTGTTGTCCTAACAGAAGTGCGAAATAATTTCTTTTTTTTGTTTTCCATTTGGTGGAATTATTATTTGTGCCAACAATGACAGGATGAATAAACGAGTTAGGCTACTAATGGCACAATTCCGTTCAACATTTTATCTGTAAACAGAACATATGGTTTATCATCGGTAGAACTTGTGATTTCTCATTAGCATATAAACTAGTCTACATATCTTATTCTGCAAATCCAGCTAGAAAATAGCCTAAACGTTGTCGACAGCTCTCTTCTATTTGTAATAAAATGCTACAAACAGAAGTAGAATATTTAGATTCATTCATGAAATTATGTGAATGTGATTTATTTAGGTCCACTTATTTTGCAGACATGGGGGCCACTGCCGATGAGGGCTATTCGAGGTGATATTTTAATTCACTAGTAGGTCCTAAAAATTGTTTCCATCCTTTGTATCGTCTTTCATACACTTTTCCAGTTTGATTTGATTATCATTATTGAGATGTCTGTTTGGAGGAAGGCTAGACTATGACGCAAGATTAGAAATCTCGTTTATTTGTGCAATATCTCCCGCAATATAAATATTATTATCATGTTATAATGTTTAATGTATTTTTTTATGTATTAGTAAATATTCTTTGAAAAGAATGGTATGGAGATTATGATAGCATATTTAAATAACAATAATAATGTTAGCATTATAACAGTAACAAAAACAACATTGTTAATAATATAGGCCTAATAATAATTAATGATCAATTATAATCCATAATACAATCAGTTAAATATCAAAGTAATAGTAACAATAGGCTAATTGTAATACAATCGCTAATAAGAAAAACAATAATTACAATTGTGCTAAGTTTGTTGCTTATTTCAAGCATCGGAAGATATGTAATGACCAGGGTCTTGAATTTCGTCGCTTAATTGATCAAATCCTCGGGAGACTAAACTGTAATTTTCGTTGCATCATTGCTATACCCGAAGAATCGTGTAGGCACACCCAAAGTAGAGTATAGCCTACAGCCAGCCATAGCAAGTGAATATCCTGCCTTTCCAAAAATGTATTGCTGACTATTCATGGGTTCTTATCGAATATAGTTACAGTTTGCTATTTGTGGTATGTTTGTAATAATCTTTGCAATAAGTCAATGGTCCTAATTAGTAATGCGTTCAAAAAGCAAACCTTATAGAAGAGATGGCTTCTCTGCTGCATTTTTCTCTTTCGATATGCCACATACCGGTAGGTAATCTTGATTTGACCACATTTTGGATCGAATCTAATTTTACATCTACAGCTTTCAAAGAAGGCAGTGTGAAACCTCGTCCACTATTTTGACAATTATGTCGAGAAGTGCACACTATAGAAGTGCAAACTATTGCATACTGCATTCGTTTATGCTCAACAGAAAATATGAGATAAAGCAAAATAATTGCCCTGGTTCTAATCCACTCAAGAAAATACTTTAAGGAAATTAACTTGGTAATTTAAGTTTATGGTAGTTTCAGTAGGGTAGTATTTTCTGGAAGGATGCAGTTTGAACTCTTTGAGTTAATCCTAATAGTTAAATGTTCGATGGAAATATACGTCTTAAGTGTTTGCAAATAATTTTACTTGAAGCAATCACTTACTCTCTTATTTGTTTGCGGTTGCCTATAAGAGTAGGCCTACAGCCTACAACAGGACTATAATATGGTACCAAATCAGGGACTCCGCCACAAGGCTTGTAATTCATATTCATGTTTTTGTCTTGTATGGAATGCAATGTTTTCATTTACCGTATTTCTTAATTTTGTATGATTTTCTTGTGGCCGTTGATGCCCAACTAAACACAGAAGTAGGTATACATGGACCCTGATCCATTGACTAACAAGGAAAACATGTTGTATTGAGCGCCATCTTATGGTAGAATAGTAATTGTTGTACATTCAAAAGTGCGTGTAACTTTCCAATGTGCCAGTGTAAACCAGCATACGTGTTCTTTGCCTTCGTGTCTCCAAAGTATGAAAAAGGATAACTTATCTCTTAAATAAAATAAAACATTTGCTCTGTAAATTGATTATGAATCAGTCCCCCCGAATGAATAACCCAAACCTACTTAGTCCTTCATACCTATAATAAATCAAATCAACCATCTGATTCGACCACCTCTCAATCACATAAATGTAATGTCAACATGAATCTCTAAGTGAATAATAGTATCTCTCTCACATCAGTGCCATTCAGCCAATGGTTTTGTCTCACTTTCTGCTTGACTTTCTTCTCCCAGTATCGGGAAAGGTGGTCTCTTTTTCCCTCATCTTTCTCCTGATTCTCCATGCTCATTCTTCATGCAATCCCATATGAAGGAAGATGAAGAATGAGTAAGGATGCCATGTTTAAAAAACGTGTAATTTGTAAACATAGGTTCTTAATAATGTAAGTCCTGTGGCCAGTATACTCAAATGTAGGTCCAAATATAAGGCACAAGGTGAGGCATTGGGGGTGTAAATGTAAAGCAAACTCACAAATCATTTAATTAATCCATGGTAGTAAACGCTTACATATCAGCTTTGAAATATATTTATTTAAATGTGTAGCCAGAGAAAATAATGTATTCCCTGCAGGCAATAATGCATTAAAGGCTGGTTGTAATTGCACAAAGAGCACAAACATATTGTACAGTAGCCACATATGCAACATTCAGCATTTCATGAACATGTTTCAACACTATAGACTAGAAAAGCTTCTAGCTCTTGATGGAGAACAAATGCTTACATGTATTCTACATCCACTGTTTCTCTGTATCCAGGCTTCAGGATTTTGTCTCCATACCTTGTAGCCTACAAGCTCTCTCTCTCTCTCTCTCTCTCTCTCTCTCTCTCTCTCTCTCTCTCTCTCTCTCTCTCTCTCTCTCTCTCTCTCTCTCTCTTCTCTCTCTCTCTCTCTCTCTCTCTCTCTCCTCTCTCTCTCTCTCTCTCTCTCTCTCTCTCTCTCTCTCTCTCTCTCTCTCTCTCTCTCTTCTCTCTCTCTCTCTCTCTCTCCTCTCTCTCTCTCTCTCTCTCTCTCCCTCTCTCTCTCTCTCTCTCTCTCTCTCTCTCTCTCTCTCTCTCTCTCTCTCTCTCTCTCTCTATGTCTTTGTCTTTGCACCATTCTGTGAATTCTCATCATGTCATCATATAAATGTACATTCAAGAGTGAAATAAAACTTTAGTAATAGTAATAATAATAATAATATTATCCATTCTCACTCTGAGTACCACTGAGGTTAGTCCTGAGCTGTCTCGTTGGGTTGCACCCAATCACAGTGAAACACATCTCATTTTGGTTTTGACTAAATCATTTAGCTGGCTTTTTGGGGGGGATTGGTTGCTGCTGTTGATTTAACATACAGTACACCTGGATGATCCCTCACACTCAGAGTTTTATAGTATTAGAAATTAGATTCTCTTTCATAGGCAGGTAGGCAATACACCTGGTTGACTAATATACATATTATTAGAAATTAGATTCTCTTTCATAGGCAGGTAGGCAATACACCTGGTTGACTCATATACAGATTATTAGAAATTAGATTCTCTTTCATAGGCAGGTAGGCAATACACCTGGTTGACTCATATACAGATTATTAGAAATTAGATTCTCTTTCATAGGCAGGTAGGCAATACATCTGGTTGACTCATATACAGATTATTATAAATTAGATTCTCTTTCATTAGGCAGGTAGGCAATACATCTGGTTGACTCATATACAGATTATTATAAATTAGATTCTCTTTCATTAGGCAGGTAGGCAATACACCTGGTTGACTAATATACAGATAATTAGAAATGGGTTTCTTTGTTAGTTATGCAGTTAGTTTAAAGGCAGGGTTTGGATATCGAGCCCCTAGTTCGTGGCTGGGAGTGGAGGGCTCAGTCAGTCAGTCCGTTGTGCTGTGGTGTAATGTGTAGTGGATAGAGTGAGACGGCTATTAAAGGCAGCAGTGTTTAGTACTACAGCACGCTGACTCTTAAAGGTGCAGAGGCAGCAGTGTTTAGTACTACAGCACCCTGACACTTAAAGGGGCAGTAGCCCTGCGTTTACAGTGTTCACATCCCGCTGACTCTGTTGCTCAGGGCCGCCATGGTGTCAGCCTCCTCCGATTCGGGGTCAGGCTCCACCCCCTCACTGAAATCGGCGTGTGGGTTGACCAGGTGGGCGGGGTACGTAAGGCCATGCTGCTCAGCGTGGCGTTCCCAGCGGGTGTCATCGCTCTCGTGCGTGATGTAGCGCTCGTGCATCTTCCACTCTAGGCCACGCAGGTCCAGCCACATTTGGTAGTCCTGAGAGGGTCATCATTAGCCGGGGCACAGTAGTTAGCATTAGCCTACAGTTTCAATTGTTTTCTTGTGATTGCATAAAAAAAAAATGTGTATGACTTTTTGCAGCTGTTGGATGACAAACTAACTTACTGTAGCCATGGGTGTCGAGTGACTTACTATAGCCATGGATGGCTGACAGACTTACTGTAGCAATGGATGGCTGACAGACATACCGTAGCCATGGATGTCTGACAGACTTACCGTAGCCATGAATGGCTGACAGACTTACCGTAGCAATGGATGGCTGACAGACTTACTGTAGCAATGGACGGCTGACAGACTTACTGTAGCAATGGATGGCTGACAGACTTACTGTAGCCATGGATGGCTGACAGACTTACTGTAGCCATGGATGGCTGACAGACTTACTGTAGCAATGGATGGCTGACAGACTTACTATAGCCAGGGGTGTCCGAGAGACTTACTGTAGCAATGGATGGTTGACAGACTTACTGTAGCCAGGGGTGTCCGAGAGACTTACTGTAGCCATGGATGGCTGACAGACTTACTGTAGCAATGGATGGTTGACAGACTTACTGTAGCCATGGATGGCTGACAGACTTACTGTAGCAATGGATGGCTGACAGACTTACTGTAGCAATGGATGGCTGACAGACTTACTGTAGCAATGGATGGTTGACAGACTTACTGTAGCAATGGATGGCTGACAGACTTACTGTAGCAATGGATGGCTGACAGACTTACTGTAGCAATGGATGGCTGACAGACTTGTCCAAATACAATAACTCTTCTTACTCCTTTGTGATATGTACAGTACCTTTTTTTATCGGTTACGTTGTCTGTTAAATTTCTAATTTAAAGATGGGGATGCAGAAACAAAATTGCCCGCGCTGTAGACGTATTTGTAAAAGCCCAATGCACTACTTTTGTGAATTATTTTTAAAACTAAATGTATTTGAATGTTTGCCAGCATTTGTAAACTGAGTCTGATAATTATCTTTACAAAACAGTTAATCTGATAATATTTGTGGAATAAAAAAATACTTGCTTGATATGTTTTCCAGTTTCTTGAAATACTTTGCAAACTGATATTGTCTATTCATTCCTTTTCCATTTTAGGAGACACTCTTATCCAGAAAGCAAGTTACAGTAGTGAGTGTATACATTTTCATACTTTTTCATACTAGTCCCCTGTGGAAGTCAAATCCACAACCCTAGCATTGCAAGCGCCATGCTCTACCAACTGAGCCACATCATCACAAATCACATTGATGTCTCAATGTACTCAGTCACTGTATTGTGAATTGTTTTTCTTCATGGTGATGGAAAGTCTACAGGTACAAATGACCAGCCTATGTACAATACAGTAACGTACATTTACATTAAATGGTTTGTAAGGATGGTACATTAATACTACATTAAAATGTCATTTGATCAAGAAAAATATTTAATTTGATAATTAATTTGATGTTTTGGGTCTTTGCCCATAACTTTGCACCTTTTAATGTAAATGTTTGAGGACAGGGTTTTGTTCTTTCTGGAACTCATTAGAATGACAATAGCAGAGAAAGGGACAGGGCAACAACTCTTACAATATCAACTATTGAATCCTGCAAGATACTGTTCTTAATATACAACTAAGTGGAGATGATGATGAAATGTTTTTGTCCACACAACAGATGTCTATATCAGTGAAGGCTGCTAAGGAGGATGGCTCATAATAATGGCTGAAACGGAGGAAATGGTATGGCATCAAACACATGGAAGCCATATGTTTGATGTATTTGTTACCATTCCACTCATTCTGCTTCAGCCATTATCACAAGCACATCCTCCCCAATTAAGGTCCCACCAACCTCCTGTGGTCTATATTGGTACGATAATACTAGTAAAGGCCCAGTGCACTACTTTTGTGAAACATTTTTTGGGGAGAAAATATATTTTTTAAAAGCACCCCTACTTCCTGCAGCACTCAGCACCCCTACTTCCTGCAGCACTCAGCACCCCTACTTCCTGCAGCACTCAACACCCCTACTTCCTGCAGCACTCAACACCCCTACTTCCTGCAGCACTCAGCAACCCTACTTCCTGCAGCACTCAGCACCCCTACTTCCTGCAGCACTCAGCACCCCTACTATGGAAGTGTAGCTTACATGTAGTCAGGGATGGCTGAAAGACGGGCCCAACATGTAATAACTTTTCTTACTCATTTGTGATATATGCAGTATGGAGAGTATGCAGTAGGGAGAGTATGCAGTATGGAGAGTATGCAGTAGGGAGAGTATGTAGTATGGAGAGTATGCAGTAGGGAGAGTATGCAGTAGGGAGAGCTTACCTGTAGCCAGTGATGGCGGAGAGACTTGTTTCTATATCTGTAATGATTTATGTTAAATATCTAGTTTAGTCCAGAGTAAGGCTTACCTGTAGCCAGGCATGGCTGAGTGACTTGTCCACGCTGTAGCGCTTCCTCATCTTGACTTGCAGCAAGTTATTAATGAGGTCAATTGCTGGAACAACAAAGCAGGCCGTCAGAAGATAACTCATGGTGGGAAACCTAGAGGATTTGGTGCAGGCCCCTTTCAGAGCCATGCAAGGGCTAATGAGCAAAGCCAACATCATGTTAAGATTATTTCAGGGGTCATGGTTCTCTGAGTCCCAGTTGGGATTCTTGACCTTTAGGCCACTCCTCTATAGTACCAGGGATCGCTTGGCATTATGCACATGAATAGGCTGCAACAAGAATTGGTTCTCTCTCTCACACACTCTCTCTCCTTTTCCCTCTCTCTCTCTATTCCTCCCTCTCGCTCAAACACACACACACACACACACACACACACACACACACACACACACACACACACACACACACACACACACATTCTCTCCCTGTTTCTTTTCTTCCCTTTGTCTCTCTCTCTCTCTCTCTCTCTCTCTCACACACACACACACACACACACAGACTTTCGTTCTTTCTCTTTCCATCTCTTGGACAATGACGCATGCCATCCGCTCAATTCAATAGCAGCATATTGTTGGGGCCAGGATTTGTGTTGTAGGCTTTCATAGTGGTTTTGTGAGCCATGGAGCACTAGAGGTGAGAGAAAAGTTGTGATAAGAGACGTTCCTATGATGGCCAGACAGGCCCTATCATGATTCAATTATACAAAAAAATCTGCAGACTCCCTCAGATAAACATAATACTGACTCACAGACTTGGTAAATGCATGGTGTGTATTCATGGATGCCAAGGGAAGACAGGCTTCTAAATCAATAGTTATTATATGATTATATATGGAAACACTTAAGGAAGTAAATCTAAGTAAAGATATGTATTCAATCCACTATTACCAAACATGTGCATTTAACATAAAAACATCTCTATATTTAGTATTTTGATCGTCAACAAGGTTTATTTGAGCTATGGTCAGCGCCATTTTAAATTGCCATAGTAACGACTGAAGCCAGTGCGTCACTGGCAGGAATCAGCTAATTGGCTGTTGTATTGAGGTTTTCGCGCGGAGAGTGAATCGAAGAGAGTGAGGGGCTAGTTGCGGACAGCGAAGATAGCAACATAAGTAGTAATTCAAACATGGCAACAAAAACATAACTGTAAACTACCATCGGCTGCCCAAAGACCCACAACTTTTGAGGAGTTGTGGGCTCGAGCTGGAAGGATCTGCAGACAGCACTTCACAGAGGCAGACTTCGCGATGAAGGGCACTTTCGATGCGGCAACCGGGAGTTTCCGAATGGAAAGAAGTCATAAGCCTACGTTGAAGCCCTCTGCTTGCGCCTCCATTTAAAATGTCGAGGATTATGGTGTAGGGGTTCACGACCGACCATCATCAACATAGCTGACTTCGGAGTCCAGCAAAAGCCAGACTGCACGGAGGAGGCGACGCGAGTCAATGGAGCCTGAGGTAACGTTAACTGGTCATGACTGTTGTTGACTAGGCTAGCGTTAGACACTGGACAACTTTGTTGCAACTCTAGTTGAAGGTAAGTAGATAATTACGTCGGAAGTGTTTTGTGTAACACTCCCCAGCAACTAACGTTAGTAAGCAACTCAACTGCAACTAAAATTGCGTTGTGCTTTGTGTGTGTTGACAAAGCATGCAAGACAGGTAGGTTGTTAATGCCAACTGATATATTTGGGTTCAGTTGTCTTAACAAAACATCCCTGAAAAGGTTTTCATCCAGGAGGAAACTGCAGGAGGCAGAGGAGGTACAATGAAAATCCATGTTTCTAAGGCTATTGTTTATTTCAAGACAGTCTGTCATCCCATATAAAATGGACAATATACAGTACAGTTGAAGTTTACATACAACCTTAGCCAAATGAATTTAAACTCAGTTTTTCACAATTCCTTACATTTAATCCTAGTAAAAAGGCCCTGTCTTAGGTCAGTTAGGATCACCACTTTATTTTAAGAATGTGAAATGTCAGAATAATAGTAGAGATAATTATTTCTTTCAGCTTTTATTTCTTTCATCACATTCCCAGTGGGTCAGATGTTTACATACACTCAATTAGTATTTGGTAGCATTGCCTTTAAATTGTTTAACTTGGGTCAAACGTTTTGGGCGGCCTTCCACAAGCTTCCCACAATAAGTTGGGTGAATTTTGGCCCATTCCTCCTGACAGAACTGGTGTAACTGAGTCAGGTTTCTAGGCCTCCTTGCTCGCACACACGTTTTCAGTTCTGCCCACAAATCTTCTATAGGATTGAGGTCAGGGCTTTATGATGGCCACTCCGATACCTTGACTTTGTTGTCCTTAAGCCATTTTGCCACAACTTTGGAAGTATGCTTGGGGTCATTGTCCATTTGGAAGACCCATTTGCGACTAAGCTCCCTGACTGATGTCTTGAGATTTTGCTTCCACATAATTTTCCTTCCTCATGATGCCATCTATTTTGTGAAGTGCACCAGACCCTCCTGCAGCAAAGCACCCCTACAACATGATGCTGCCACCCCCATGCTTCGAGATTGTGTTCTTCGGCTTGCAAGCCTCCCCCTTTTTCCTCCAAACATAACGATGGTCGTTATGGCCAACAGTTCTATTTTTGTTTCATCAGACCAGAGGACATTTCTCCAAAAAGTACGATCTTTGTCCCCATGCGCAGATGCAAACCGTAGTCTGGCTTTTTTATGGCGGTTTTGGAGCGGTGGCTTCTTCCTTGCTGAGCAGCGTTTTATATGTCGATATAGGACTGGTTTTACTGTGGATATAGATACTTTTGTACCTGTTTCCTCCAGCATCTTCACAAGGTCCTTTGCTGTTGTTCTGGGATTGATTTGCACTTTTCGCACCAAAGTACGTTCATCTCTAGGAGACAGAACGCGTCTCCTTCCTGAGCGGTATGACAGCTGCGTGGTCCCATGGTGTTTATACTTGCGTCCTATTGTTTGTACAGATTAACGTGGTACCTTCAGGCGTTTGGAAATTGCTCCGAAGGATGAACCAGACTTGTGGAGGACTACAATTTGTTTTCTGAGGTCTTGGCTGATTTCTTTTGATTTTCCCATGATGTCGAGCGAAGAGTCACTGAGTTTGAAGGTAGGCCTTCATCCACAGGTACACCTCCAATTGACTCAAATGATGTCATTTTCTGGAATTTTCCAAGCTGTTTAAAGGCACAGTCAACTTAGTTACAGTGGGGAGAACAAGTATTTGATACACTGCCGATTTTGCAGGTTTTCCTACTTACAAAGCATGTAGAGGTCTGTAATTTTTATCATAGGTACACTTCAACTGTGAGAGACGGAATCTAAAACAAAAATACAGAAAATCACATTGTATGATTTTTTAATAATTAATTTGCATTTTATTGCATGACATAAGTATTTGATCACCTACCAACCAGTAAGAATTCCGGCTCTCACAGACCTGTTAGTTTTTCTTTAAGAAGCCCTCCTGTTCTCCACTCATTACCTGTATTAACTGCACCTGTTTGAACTCGTTACCTGTATAAAAGACACTTCTCCACACACTCAATCAAACAGACTCCAACCTCTCCACAATGGCCAAGGCCAGAGAGCTGTGTAAGGACATCAGGGATACAATTGTAGACCTGCACAAGGCTGGGATGAGCTACAGGACAATAGGCAAGCAGCTTGGTGAGAAGGCAACAACTGTTGGCGCAATTATTAGAAAATGGAAGAAGTTCAAGATGACGGTCAATCTCCCTCGGTCTGGGGCACCATGCAAGATCTCACCTCGTGGGGCATCAATGATCATGAGGAAGGTGAGGGATCATCTCAGAACTACACGGCAGGACCTGGTCAATGACCTGAAGAGAGCTGGGACCACAGTCTCAAAGAAAACCATTAGTAACACACTACGCCGTCATGGATTAAAATCCTGCAGCGCACGCAAGGTCCCCCTGCTCAAGCCAGCGCATGTCCAGGCCCGCCTGAAGTTTGCCAATGAGGAATGGGAGAAAGTCATGTGGTCTGATGAGACAAAAATAGAGCTTTTTGGTCTAAACTCCACTCGCCGTGTTTGGAGGAAAAAGAAGGATGAGTACAACCCCAAGAACACCATCCCAACCGTGAAGCATGGAGGTGGAAACATCATTCTTTGGGGATGCTTTTCTGCAAAGGGGACAGGACGACTGCACCGTATTGAGGGGAGGATGGATGGGGCCATGTATTGCGAGATCTTGGCCAACAACCTCCTTCCCTCAGTAAGAGCATTGAAGATGGGTCGTGGCTGGGTCTTCCAGCATGACAACGACCCGAAACACACAGCCAGGGCAACTAAGGAGTGGCTCCGTAAGAAGCATCTCAAGGTCCTGGAGTGGCCTAGCCAGTCTCCAGACCTGAACCCAATAGAAAATCTTTGGAGGGAGCTGAAAGTCCGTATTGCCCAGCGACAGCCCCGAAACCTGAAGGATCTGAATGGAGGAGTGGGCCAAAATCTCTGCTGCAGTGTGTGCAAACCTGGCCAAGAACTACAGGAAACGTATGATCTCTGTAATTGCAAACAAAGGTTTCTGTACCAAATATTAAGTTCTGCTTTTCTGATGTATCAAATACTTATGTCATGCAATAAAATGCAAATTAATTATTTAAAAATCATACAATGTGATTTTCTGTATTTTTGTTTTAGATTCCGTCACTCACAGTTGAAGAGTACCTATGATAAAAATTACAGACCTCTACATGCTTTGTAAGTGGGAAAACCTGCAAAATCGGCAGTGTATCAAATACTTGTTCTCCCCACTGTATGTAAACTTCTGACCCACTTTAATTGTGATATAGTGAATTATAGGTGAAATAATCTGTCTGTAAACAATTGTTGGAAGAATTACCTGTGCCATGCACAAAGTAGATGTCCTAACCGACTTGCCAAAACTATAGTTTGTTAACATGAAATCTGTGGAGTGGTTGAAAAATGAGTTGTAATGACTTCAACATAAGTGTATGTAAACTTCCGACTTCAACTGTATATGCAGTGATTCTTGAATATAACTATAGCCTAATAGATGCCTTAATTGTTTTCTACCAACAGGAAAGAACAGTTATTAAAGCATGCAAAACTGACCCGAGTGCCAGAGTGTTCCTGTGCTGCGGTGGAGCAGCGGTCCACCGGGACCATCACTAAAGAGCTCGGGGCCCAGCTAGATTGCGCTCAAGACCATCAGTATACAACCTAGTCCTGCCCCTATACGCCACAGATGGAGCTGACAGAGATTGAGATCAGTGAAGACCATAACTCGCTGTATGAACCTGAGAGCTTAGAATCACAATCATCACAGTACGAGCCAAGATATACTATCGATCACTTTGGTGGAGCGGGCTGGTTTTCTGAATATGGAGAAGGAGCAGGCCATTCAACAGCGAATTCAAAGATACACCCATCCATAAAGGGAATCGGAGTGGACATTTTTTTTCCACTGATTTAAAAAAAAACGTTCAATGGATGTGCTACCATGTCCCGGTCCTACTGTTTCCACTCTCTCTCTCAACCTATGAATGCTCAGCTATGTTGAACTGTTGCACCCTTTATAACCACTGTGGTTATTATTTTTATGTAAAAAGGGCTTTTGTAAAATACATTTGATTGTTTGCTGTGCTGGATGCTGTGTATTCACTAACTGTGATGGGACTTTTTTTATAGTATCTGTAACATATTTTGGTGTGTATTTAATCTGCATCTTAACTTCTTAAAGTGGCAATCAGCAGTAAAAACAATAACAAAGTGTCTCCCTGCTCCTCTTTCGGAAAAAAGCTGAGGGATGGGGCTGGAGAAATGTAACCACTATCAAATTCATAGACAGAACTATAGATGCAAGGACTGTCCATCCATGATATCAAAATTGTAATCCTGTTTCTATTATCTGTTTTCACTACCATGTACCCAGTTCACTTTGTATAAAGTCGTCTGCTAAATGGCATATACTGTATTATTAAAGTCTACTTCGACTATGCCAACTAGCTGCGCAGTGTAGTTACCATTCCTTTCCAATAGATGGCAGCCAAAGCTAGTTGAAGTCACTAACCTAGCGACAGGGACACGGGATTAGTGCATGTAGGAAGAAGTTTTATATTCGAACAAGTTTATCTGGTTACGCTTGAACCTGTTGTTATAGTGGACAATCTAACTAAAACTATTTTTACATAAGGGGCGGCAGGTAGCCTAGCGGTTAGAGCGTTGGGCCAATAACCAAAAAGGTTGCTGGTTCGAATACCCGAGCCGACATGGTGAAACACCTATCGATGTGTCCTTGAGCAAGGCACTTAACCCTAATTTGCTCCAGGGGCTGACCCTGTAGGTAGGCCGTCATTGTAAGTAAGAATTTGTTCTTAACTGACTTGCCTAGTTAAATAAAAAATAAATAAGGTGCAAGCATTAGGTCTATGTCTAGAAAAAAATTACTGCAGGAGTAAGGAGTGGTCTAAGGCACTGTATCTCAGGGCTAGAGGTGTCACTACATACCCTGGTTCGATTCCAGGCTGTATCACAACCGGCCATGATTGAGAGTCGCATAGGGTGGCGCACAATTGGCCCAGCGTTGTCTGGGTTTGGCTGGGGTAGGCAGTCATTGTAAATAAGAATTTGTTCTTAACTGACTTGCCTAGTTAAATAAAGGAAAAATAAATACTAAATTAACTGGTTTTATTCACACTCAAACCCTATGGAAATGCCTTTGCTTCTGGGTATGAGCGCTTTATGTAGTAAACGACACACGCAGGGATGAGACGCCGTACACCTCGTCCAATTCTCCCTTGTTCCCATAGGGTGAACTGGCGATAAACTGCCAGCCTGTATGCTCTGCAGACAAAATCATAAGAAAAGTTTGTCTGATACCGAAACTAAATCACAATGTATTTATAATGAGCACGCCCCATTATTGGTTAGAATGAGATTCCATGAATCATGATGCTGTCTGCGATTCGAACTCCGGTCGTCTAATCAAAAGGTAAATGTGCTACCATCGTGCCACACAGCGCGGACGATAAACATTCTTATCGGATACTGATTATATATATATATATATAGAGCACCTACCCACTACTGATATTAACCTTAAACCATTTATAATCAAGCAACATTTCTCTAATTATTTAACTGGCATATCGGCTGATGACTGGTCGAGTAACGTCTTCTGCCAAGAAGACCTTCATAGGGATTAGTGACACGTCCAATAAATACATCGCCATCCAGACAGATTGACAGGAACCTCTGACTGGGTGTAATACAGCCACCATCCGCTGGGATTTTGTGCTGTATCGCCACAATCTCTCTACAACACACACACTTATACTCTAGCCATTATCTGGCAGCATCCCCACTCACACCAGTTTGTGTTTGGCTACGCCGACCCTTTAGTTGTGGTGTTTCAGGCGGCATGTCTGTGTTGTTACTGCTACGAGAACAAACTATTTGATCTGGGGCAACGATCGGCTCAGACATGAACGGCTTCAGCAAGTTTATTGGCTCCTTAATTAACATTATTTAATTATCTGTAATAAACTCATTCCCAGACTCTGAGCTACTCTGTAAATTCAGCCATTTTTGGGAGCTCCAACATTTTCTCCCCTGCCAGTGATGCAACAATGTCAATATAGTGATTTACAGTTACAGTTAGCTGGCGTTCTAAATCCTAGTGCTTCCATTCCCCTTTAACTTGCTTGAGCATGCTGTAGGTCATGTAACTGTTTGTTACATGCAATATTCTTTGTGGACTTCACCGGACAGAGGTTGTTCTCCGGTTTTGTGATGAAACAAAGGTGTGGTTGAATTTATTCTGCCACTGTGTCTTCTTATTGTATTGGCCTTTAAGCCTATATATCACGGTCGTAAGGCATATGAACTAACAGGTAATATAGCAAACAAAGCAAATTTTCACAACACATAGGTTGTAATATGGCTTTTCTTTCTGGCATGGTTTCCCAAGTGATTTTACCCATGCACCGCTACTGGGTAAATGTAAGCCAGATTATCATAAAGGCATTCTGACTGGGTACCAAACATTAACTATATGGTTACAAAGTCCAACAGAGACTCAGGAAGAGCCTATTCAGTCTGATTTCCAGAGCAATGATGTATCATTCCAACACAACTATATCAAATGTTATTTTAGAGGAATACAGTTATCACAGTAATGCATGACTCATTGCTGCTCGACAGACACCCACCTTCCTGGGACACCTTCTTCCAGGGGTTGGGTGGGTACATGAAGGCAGCGTTCTGGATTTGGTCGTGAATGTCCTCGTCCTCGTTGAAGGGGAAGGTGCCGCTGAGGCTGACGTAGATGATGACCCCCACAGACCACATGTCCAGGGAGCGGTTGTAGCCCTTATTCCTCAGAACCTCAGGGGCCAGGTAGGCCGGAGTGCCCACCACTGACCGACGGAAAGACTTCTCTCCAATAATGCGGGCAAACCCAAAGTCGCACAGCTTCACCTGAGACACAGATAGGGTGTGTCTCAAATTACACTAGATTCTCCACTATGTTGGGAATATCAGTGACGTTTGCCATATTTGACGGTTGACTACAACACAATCTCACACCAGTGAATTTTACACTGCCACAGTTCCAAGTCTCGTATTCACTTGAACATGAGAAAGCGTGGTGGTAATCGAGGGCTCCATACTAGAGTAACTGGACTGACTGTAGCTACAGAATGTTACCAGAATAGACTTTGGCAAGACTGCAGAGGATGTCAGTTCTCACCACTATAATGACGCCAGTGATGTTGCCAGAGCATATTTTGGGAAATGAAAAACAGATATATAAGAACAGACTCCTTATTCCAGAAAATATTTGTTGTAAATAACACAAATGTAATGTAACACCCATCCGATTCCTGGCCATGCCTAAAACAGTGACTCATAATACAGTACAGAGCAGTGGCTATGGAGAGAAGGGCAGCATAATTGGGAGTGTATCGTTAAAATCAAGAGACATAGAACATTGTAGAGACACTGAGCGTGCAGTTGCCATAATCATCCACATTATCTGATAGATGAATGTCTGTTTACGTCTGTCAAATTGCTGTTTCTGTTTTGACTTGTTTGGAGGCAGAGCTGGAGGTTTTCTTACTTGTGGAAAGGCGTCTGCGGACGCCAGTAAGACGTTCTCTGGTTTGAGGTCACAGTGGACAATATTCTTGAAGTGGAGATGACGAAGAGCCTGAAGAATCTGAAAAATAGGTTAAAATAATGATTTGTACACGGTGACCTCAAATTACTGTAGTGGGCTACATCAGGGTCACACTGAGTACTGTAGTGGGCTAAATCAGGGTCACACTGAGTACTGTAGTGGGCTAAATCAGGGTCACACTGTATACTGTAGTGGGCTAAATCAGGGTCACACTGAGTGTTTCTTGGTAGTCTTAAACAAATCTACTTTGAAACAAAAGTATACACCTCACACACATGGTTATGGGCTTTAAAAAAAGAAGACACCTGTACCATGTCAGATATAGAGTTGAAATGTATTAAATTGAGAGTTTGCATCCCAATATTACACTTTATATACATCGCAGAAGACTGAAATATAACTAAACTGTTTGTTTGACATAGAAACACTGGATTTTCTTACTTAACTGACTGTGTTTGTGTACAGTATACAGTATGAAAGTTTCACAGCATCTGTAAAAGCAGGTGTGTGGCACTGCTACAGCAAGTCCAGCCATTGTCTGCGAGCGACAATGCTTGTCAGCCAGGGTTACCTGTGAGACAAAGAACTTGGTGATGCGTTCAGGCAGCCTCCCCTTCTCACTGGACAGGATCATCTCCAGCATGTCTCCGTGGAGCTTCTCCATGACAACGAAGACGCGCTCCGGCGTCTCAAACATGCACTCCAGGTTCACTACCCCAGGGTGGTGCAGGTTCTAGGAAGTAAAAACAGAAACACAGGAGCCTTTTAAAGGAAGCAGGCAGAGAGCTCGACAGGCTCTTCAAACACCCACTGTGTTGTCATGATAATAACCCCATTATTTACCTACCTACTGATACAATATCAAGAGACTCTCTATTTTGGTCTTTAGATCTGTAGTTTTTTTCTCATGCGTTCATCATAATGTGTGTCTGGCAACATCTGAGAAAAAAGTTATAATAGTATGTGTTTCATTGCAGCACACAGGGCTATACGTGCTGGTATGTGTTTACCTGAAGGATGGCGACCTCATTGCGTAGCTGGCTCTCCTGCTTGGTGGGGAAGCGTAACTTGTCGATGATCTTAATTGCTACATCCCGGCCAGTTTTTCTGTGCTTTCCTGTAGTATGGAGACATTATATTATGGAGAAACCAAAGGCAGGTTACAGGTTTATACGGGTGTTACGTTTCAGAAATAATGATTATATCAAATACTTTTTCAAAAGATAAAAATGTATCTGATTAACCACTAACAATGTACTGTATTTATAATTTCCCAATACAATAAACACCTCCTTGGTCATTTTGCTGGCATGAGAGAATTGATATCAAGGCTGTGTCCCTCGTGCAATAAAGTTAACACCTTTTTTGCCAGGTTATCAGTGTGACAAGGCGGTACAAATGCATCACCTCCATAAACTATCCCAAATTGGCCCGATCCAAGGACTTCATCCGGGAATATCTGATACACTGAGCTGATATCCTGTAGGATAAAAAAATCCAGTAAATGGGTTTAAATGAAAGCTTCAAGTGTATACTGTCACAAATATTTAGTTTTTGGTTTGTCTACAATTCTCTTCTCACATGACAACTTAACACCCACTAATCTCATACACGACTGGAAGAGTTGCCCAGAAATATAATTATAACCAGTGGTACTATGACTAATTATCGAGAGTAGCTATGGCAACTGCTTGGCTGAGTGGGTAATCAAAATAATCTCCATTTGAGCTACTTAGAGGATGATCTCACCTCAGAAATCTAACCATGCATTCAGATGTTTTCTTTATGTTGAAGGTTGGGCATTAATTCCCAGCCACTGTCATGTCTAGTTTAGTGGATCCATGTATGTGGAATGTTAAGGTGTCTACTGTCTTTTGTCTATGTCTATTGTCTAAATAAAAAATAAAAATTAACTAACCATACAAGAGGAGCAGACATGAACTGCAATATTATCTATAATATTAGATATCTTATTACTGCAAAATAATAATATTATTACCGCAATATTATACTCACTAAATCAGAAGAAAATAAAAATATACCAAAAGTCGTTTAAATAATGTGAGAGCAAATCCTACTTACCACGTTCTCTTGAATCTGGCAGTTGGACACTGAAATACTGACGGAAACATCCTCTGTTGGTGTAAGGGAAATGTTAAGAGTATTCCATAATAGTTAAGAGTATTCCATAAGAGTTAAGAGTATTCCATAAGCATTAATAGTATTCCATACTATAACCTTGAGAGTTTTCCTTCCTAGTGCTGAGTATGGTTGAAAAAATTCTGGTAACTTTCACAAAATTCCCAGGCTTTCCAGAAATCCTGGTTGGATGCTTTAGGATTTCCTGCCTATTCCCCTCCTGATTCCGGGAATCTTCCAAGCAGAATGTCTGGAAAACCTGGGAATTTTGGGAAAGTTACCAGAATCTTGCATCCCTAGTGCTGAGTAAAACAAGGCTGCTTCAATTAAATTACATTAATTTCTATAAGAGTTAATCTATCCCACAATCTATCCAATTCACTCTGCTTATACGTACTGTGATCACTGTGGCGTGACCCATGCGACAGTCCTTTAGAGATGGCGGGCATGAGGGCGTGCTGGATGGCCATCTCCCACATCCTAGCCACATCCGGCCCGATCCCACTGACCAGCATACTGCTGTGGGCCGACATGCTCCCTGGGCCCTCCGGCCTTGCCAGGTTCTCCCCTACATAGTAGACCAGGCTGCCCGTGGCAATCTCAAAGCAGTGGGCGTTGGAGCCCTCAGACAACAAGTTGAAGGTCTTGGCTGGGTCCAGAGACAACACCTCTGACAACGGAATTTCCTGCCACATAGCAGAGGTAGTATTGCTCTTTGCTGTTTGGGGTCTAGGCCGAGTTACTGTAAAGCGCTTTGTGACAACAGCTGTTGTACAAAGTGCATTATGAAATACATTTGATTTATTGATGTAGTAGCAGTTATTTTACAGTGGTTAGAGCACTTGCATTTCAATATAAAGCATGATATTTCAATCTGATTAATGTCTTGGTCCAGGCCGCCTATTTCTTGCTAAAAATGACATTATATCTTTATATAAAAAAGTGATTGCAGCCTGCTTATGTGTAGGGAGTACAGTGTAAAACTGCATGTTTACCTTGTCTTATTCAAACCCTAAATTACAGTAAATTAGTTAGAATAAACCTCAGGTCTTTGATTTCATTCATCCCTAACCCATAATAATCTCTATAACATTTCAATTGATTTCTTACCTTGTAGTATTTGCTCCCTGTGTCATTCTGGAAAAGCGTAATGCATTTGCTGTCCAGCCTCCAGTAGTGTCTTTTCCTCTGTAGTGGAAACAGATAGAGAGCCTTGCACAGACTGGGATAACATATGTTCCTGGTGCGTTCCACCTCTTGGCAATGGGGGTTTCCATCTATTCATAAGCACACTACCGTTCAAAAGTTTGGGGTCACTTAGAAATGTCCTTGTTTTTGTCCATTAAAATAACATTAAATTGATCAGAAATACAGTGTAGACATTGTTAATGTTGTAAATGACTATTGTAGCTGGAAACGGCTGATTTTTTTATGGAATATCTACGTACATACTGTAGGCGTACAGAGGCGCATTATCAGCAACCATCACTCCTGTGTTCCAATGGCACGTTGTGTTAGCTAATCCAAGTTGATCATTTTAAAAGGCTAATTGATCATTAGAAAACCCTGGTGTTTTGTGGGTACTATTTAATGAAGCGGCCAGTTGAAGACTTGTGAGGCGTCTGTTTCTCAAACTAGACACTCTAATGTACTTGTCCTCTTGCTAAGTTGTGCACCGGGGCCTCCCACTCCTCGTTCTATTCTGGTTAGAGACAGTTTGTTCTGTGAAGGAAGTAGAACACAGCGTTGTACGAGATCTTCAGTTTCTTGGCAATTTCTCGCAACAAGAATAGACTAACGAGTTTCAGAAGAAAGTTATTTGCTTCTGGCCATTTTGAGCCTTTAATCAAACCCACAAATGCTGATGCTCGCAGATACTCAACTAGTCTAAAGAAGGCCAGTTTTATTGCTTCTTAATCAGCACAACAGTTTTCAGCTGTGCTAACATAATTGCAAAAGAGTTTTCTAATGATCAATTAGCCTTTTAAAATTATAAACTTGAATTAGCTAACACAACGTGCCATTGGAACACAGGAGTGATGGTTGCTGATAATGCGCCTCTGTACGCATACAGTATGTAAGTAGATATTCCATAAAAAAATCAGCCGTTTCCAGCTACAATAGTCATTTACAACATTAACAATGTCTACACTGTATTTCTGATCAATTTGATGTTATTTAATGGACAACAAATTTGCTTTTCTTTCAAAAACAAGGACATTTCTAAGTGACCCCAAACCTTTGAACGGTAGTGTATATTATGCCATAGGTCAGTGCCCATGGCAGACTTGACTAAATAAAAACACAATTTAACATTTAAAAGACAGGCATTCACAAAATAACTTAAAGAAAACATACAAAACATTTAAAAATTAACATAAAAGATGATAAAGTATAGAAAATTACAGAACATTAGTGTTGCAAATTTTCTGTACATTTTCCAAAATGTGCAGGTTTTCCAGAAATCATGTAATTATGCAACTCTACAGCAGATGGATTAGTTGGTGTGACAAAAATACATTAATATAATCAGACTTACCAGAGTGTCTTTGCTGGTGAAGTGCACTAGCCAACCTTCCTTCATTATATTGCTACTTTTCCTCTTGGTGTTTTTGACTGACTGGACCACTCGCATCAGTGGGATGTTGTTGCTAGTAGACGGGCTTTGGAATGAAGGGAGTCAAACATAAAACTCTGGCAGTGTGAATGGTTTTCTTCTCAACTTCAAGACTCAGTTAGGGTTAAGGATTGGGTCAGGGTTGAGCCGAGGTGTGGACATTTAGTTAGGGTTAGGTTAGAACTGGAATGTGTACATGAAGCTAGGGTTAGGGTTGTGGCTAAGGCTAAGAGTTGAACCGGAATGTGGATATGAAGCTAGGGTTAGCGTTATGGCTAGGGTAAGGGTTGAGCCGGGGTACATTGCTTAATTCTAAGCAGTATGCTAAAGTGGATATTTTAACAGGACCTCTGACTACTGTACATATCCAAAGCCATGGGGGGGACCACTGTCCTAGTCCCAGGCCCAGTCAATCACCTTATAGCCCTGTTGCAGTCGTCCTCTGGGTCATGGAGGTCTGCCATTTCCCCATGGCCAGCCTCCAGCAGACCCGAGTCAGGCACTATGGCCTCCTCCATGTCATCCATCAGACCACTGTTCCTGTCACTGTCGTGGTCGTCACAACCCTCCCCCATCACCACATCAGACTCCGCCCCTGAGCTCAGCAGATCTGGAGGAGGAGGAGCAACAGGTGGAAACACACAAGGTGTAGGAAAAGAGAATAGTAGAAAATTAAGTAGGAAACATACAAAGAATATCAGAGTGGTAGTGTGGAAGACATTTTAAAATAAAACAGTGATAATTCAGTCGATATTTCAAGGAATATTCTGGTACTTCCAAGAATTCAGCTGGTATCCTATATACTGTATGATTCTCTTTCTACAGTATCTCATAAGTGAAGTAAATGTTGCATAATTGAATATCTCAATCCTGTGACATTTCTTAGAAACTTTATGAGATGGACCAACACTTACTAGGAAAGATCAGCAAATGACTATCTAAAGTGAAACTTGCCTCCATTTTTAGACACTTCCCCAAGGCAATTGTTTGGCACTTTGGGCGCACATCGTTTATGACAGTTGAATTTGCAATCTGTAACCGTGAGAGAGAAACAGAGAGAGAAAGATAGAGAAAGAAGAGAGAGCGAGAGAGAGAGGGAGAGAGAGATGGCATATACATATGAAACCTGCCTAATAGTAGGTTGTTAAGCTCGAGACGAAGTCAAGGGCCAGCAAACCATGCCAATATATTCTACAAACACCAGCTCCAAGGGCATTATCACTTTGTAGTCACAGTGCTATTAGACGAGTTTACATACATATTCAAATAATGATTGTCATGTTTTCGTTAAAAACATTATTTTGATTAATTTATTCATACTATTTCATCCTTCCACAAGATATAGTCCCGACAAAAATCTAGGGCTGCTACCCAAGCCGGCTGGTCGTTCGAATGCCAGAGATGCGACCCAGTAGTAAATTGTGTGCACTGTAGTAACCATAGAATTACAGTACAGTACATCTGTGAATTATAGGATCTCTATGGTAGTCACAACACTGTTGCTGCATTTGTGATTACCATGTAATTATACAGTTACAGGGTTATCTATTAATCAGACCATAATAGTTATTCAAGGTGCCACAAAGAAAGCTTGAGGGAGATACAACTGCCGTCTGTTATCTTTAACAACTCTGTGACAACAGAGTCTTGAGATATCCCAAAATAATACCACCTGAAAATGAAAAGCCGACAGGTGAGTCACACGGTATTATAGTATATACTGTGTTACTCACTGTCATCACCACCTCCTCCACCAACCACTGTCAACCTCTCTCATTATCTCAAGTTTCTCTGAACTCCTACGGTACCTTTGCATTGCAGGCCTTGGCGGAACAGGCCCTTGAGTAGCTTCTTGCAGTGCTGGCAGACGGTGGGGCGTGTGTAGGAGTGGACGACGAGGGTGTGAGGCACCTTGACTTTGGACAGGAGGATTTTGTCTAACTCTATGGGCCGGCCGATGTAGGAAGAGGACCTTCTCTCTCTGCCAGAAAAGAAGTCTGTCTTCTGCTGTGGAGGGTAGCAGGGTAGATTAGCCAGAGTGTTGCCCTGATGCCCCACACAGAGCAAGGCACATGGTAGGTAACAGATGACAAGCAAAAACGACCTAAACTAAAATTATATTATTCCATTTCCTTTCTTTGTCTTATTTGTTGTATTTTGGCATATGACACAGGGAAAGAGAGGTGTGCTTCTGGTGATAATACGTGTATTGATACTGAGGGCAGGGTATTGGGGTACCTACCTCCATGCCGGGACTGACAGGAGACTGAGCATGCAGCGAAGAGAGGACAGGGACACACACAGGGAGGAGGTGAAGAGAGAGATCAGAGTTAAACCAGCACAATATTCACACACATGACTGACTGCTGCTGGAGTAAAGACCTACTCCAACAGAATTCATCATGAACACAACCAGCAACAGAGACCTTCAGAATCACATCAGGTCCTTTATAATAGGAACATGATTCTCATCATAATCCAACAATTTGCGATAGGGAGGTTGGGAATGTGTAGGGCATGTAGTAATCTATGGTGTGTGTGTGTGTGTGTGTGTGTGTGTGTGTGTGTGTGTGTGTGTGTGTGTGTGTGTGCCCGTGCGTGTGTGTGAGCATATGTGTGTGTAGCTCTTCATGATGACCCACAGCAACCAGGGGTAAACTCACCAGTAAGGCCTCGTCGGAGGTGAAAGGCGAAGGCTCATTGGACCGTGTGGTGGTCAGGGTGGTCAAGCCGGTCAGAGAGACATTGGACAACCTCCGCTTGCGGATACCACTGCAGTTATTTGGGATTTTAAAGGCACAGCGTTTGTGATAGTTCAGACCACAACCTTCAGAGGAGAGAAACAGACGGTTTCAGAGGTGAGTTCATGTGTAAGGTGGTTATTTTTATACTTGAGCATTTCTCCTTTGCCAAGACAATCCATCCATCTGACAGGTGAGGCATATCAAGAAACTGATCAAACAGGATGATCTTTTTTTTATTTTTTTTATTTCACCTTTATTTAACCAGGTAGGTCAGTTGAGAACAAGTTCTCATTTACAACTGCGACCTGGCCAAGACAAAGCAAAGCAGTGCGACAAAAAACAACACAGAGTTACACATGGGAAGTAAACAAACGTACAGTCAATAACACAATAGAAAATATATATACAGAGTGTGCAAATGTAGTGCAAAATGCAGTAAGGTTAGGAAGGTAGGACAATAAATAGGCCATAGTGGTGAAATAAATTACAGATTAGCATTAACACTGGAATGACGGATGTGCAAATTATGATGTGCAAATAGAGATACTGGAGTGCAAAATGAGCTAAAATAATAATATAAATACACAGTCACACACAATCATTACACAGGTACACCTTGTGTTGGGGACAATAAAAGGCCACTCACAAAACATATTGCCATAGATGTCTCAGGTTTTGAGGGAGAGTGCAATTGGCATGCTGACTGCAGGAATGTCCATCAGAGCTGTTTCCAGAGAATGTAATGTTAATTTCTCTACCACTAGCCACCTCCAACAACGTTTTAGTACATTCAACCGGCCTCAAAACTGCAGACCATGTGTAACACTCCAGCCCAGGACCTCCACATCCGGCTTCTTCACCTGCGGGATCATCTGAGACCAGCCACCCGGACAGCTGATGAAACTGTGGGTTTGCACAACCGAAGAAACAGTCTCAGGGTAGCTCATCTGAGCTCTCGTCAGGGGTCTTGACTTGACTGCAGTTCAGTGTCGTAACCGACTTCAGTGGGCAGATGTTCCCCTTCAATGGCCACTGGTACTCTGGAAAAGTGTGCTCTTCACGGATGAATCCTGGTTTTGGCAGACAGCGTGTATGGAATTGTGTGGGCGAGCGGTTTGCTGATGTCAATGTTGTGAACAGAGTGCCCGATGGTGGTGGTGGGGTTATGGTATGGGCAGGCATAAGCTACGGATAACAAACACAATTGCATTTTAGCGATGGCAGTTTGAATGCACTGAGATACCGTGATGAGATCCTGAGGCCATTCATCCGCTGCCATCACCTCATGTTTCAGCATGATAATGCACAGCCCCATGTCGCAAGGATCTGTACACAATTCCTGGAAGCTGATAACTTAGCATGTTTGGGTATGCTCTGGATCGACGTGTACGACAGCGTGTTCCAGTTATTCCCACCAATATCCAGCAACTTTGCACAGCCATTGAAGAGGAGTGAAACATTCCACAGGCCACAATCAACAGCCTGATCAACTCCATGTGAAGGAGATGTGTTGTGCTGCATGAGGCAAATGGTGATCACACCAGATACTGACTGCTTTTCTGATCCACGCCCCTACTTTTTTTTTAAGGTATCTGTGACCAACAAATGTATATCTGTATTCCCAGTCATGTGAAATCCATAGATTAGGGCCTAATTAATTAATTTTATATTGATTGATTTCCTTATCAAATTAAATACAATTTTATTGGTCACATACACATGTTTAGCAGATGTTAATCCGGGTGTAGTGAAATGCTTGTGCTTCTAGTTCCGACAGTGCTGTATATCTAACAGTAATATCTAACAGTTACACAACATATACCCAATACACACAAATCTAAGTAAGGAATGAATTAGGACTATATACATAAGGATGAGCAGCATGGACTAAGATACAGTTGAAGAGTATTGAATACAGTATATACATATGAGATGAGTGATGCAAGATATGTAAACATTATTAAAGTGACTAGTGTTCCATTCCTTAAAGTGGCCAGTGATTTCTAGTCTGTCTATAGGCAGCAGCCTCTAATGTGCTAGTGATGGCTGTTTAGCTGTCTGATGGCCTTGAGATACAAGCTGTTTTTCAGTCTTTCGGTCCCAGCTTTGATGCACCTTTACTGACCTCGCCTTCTGGATGACAGCGGGGTGAACAGGCAGTGGCTCGGGTGGTTGATGTCCTTGATGATCTTTTTGGCCTTCCCTTGACATCGGGTGCTGTAAGTGTCCTGGAGGGCAGGTAGTTTGCCCCCGTTAATGCGTTGGGCAGACCACAACAGGATGCTTTCAACTGTGTATCTGTAAAAGTTTGTGAGGGTTTTAGGTGTTAAGCCAAATTTCTTTAGCCTCCTGAGGTTAAAGAGGCTCTGTTGAGCCTTCTTCACCACACTTGTCTGTGTGGGTGGACCATTTCAGTTTTTCAGTGATGTGTACGCCAAGGAACTTGAAGATGTCCACCTTCTCCACTGAGGTGCACCCCCCTGTTTCCTGAAGTCCACGATCATCTCCTTTGTTTTGTTGACGTTGAGTGAGAGGTTGTTTTCCTGGCACCACACTCCCAGAGCCCTCACCTCCTCCCTGTAGGCTGTCTCGTCATTGTTGGTAATCAAGCCTACTACTGTTGTGTCGTCTACAAACTTGATGATTGAGTTGGACGAACTTGATGATTAAGTTGATATGTACTGTAACTCAGTAAAGTCTTTGAAATTGTTGCATGTTTCGTTTATATTTTTCTTCAGTATAAGTAGGAATCATCTAATGGACCAAGTCATTCATGGATTGTTGAAACTTTGTCTTTGGGAAACTTTCCTTCATGAGCTCGACACCACCAGTATGTAATACTTCACTTTTATACATGTTAGGCTATACCTCCATCCCCTCTATGCACTTCCTTTCCAACCCCTTTCCAACCCCTTTCCAACTGCCTCTTCAGCCTGACAGAAGACAAATTGTTCTCTTATTCCCAACACTCTTCCAGCACAGGCTTTGCTGCTCATCACAGACCCTGAAGAGACCTCTTCAGACTAGGGTACACCTGAGTGGCTTGTATCCCATGTACCCTGATAATATCCTCTCTTAGAGAGTTACGTAATGGTGTCGGAGTGGCTGGAACCTAATTACATTTGTTGAAATGGGCCCAGGGCTGCGTCCCAAATTGTACCCTATTCCCTACAAAGTATGTTACTTATAACCAGAGCTCTGGTCAAAAGTAGTGCACTATATAGGGAATAGGGTGCCATTTGAGACACAGTCGAGGGCTCCTTCTGTAAAGTACCCACCTTCACACTTGAGGCCTTGTCTCACTAGGCCCCACAGCATCTCTCCACAGTGGTCACAGAAGGCAGGGGACCGGTAGGAGTGGACAAACAAGCCATGGGGACGGATCTGGAAGTCCTCCACCGTGGCAGAGGCTAGAACAGGACAACGACAACAACAGTCAATGGTTCAATTCCAACATTTTCCTCACACTCCTAGATTTAAACAGTACTCAAGAACTGAGTTGTATTCTGTGAATAGTGATATAGTAGTGAAGTAGTATGTTGGTATAGATAGATAGATAGATAGATAGATAGATAGATAGATAGATAGATAGATAGATAGATAGATAGATAGATAGATAGATAGATAGATAGATAGATAGATAGATAGATAGATAGATAGATAGATAGATAGATAGATAGATAGATAGATAGATAGATAGATAGATAGATAGATAGATAGATAGATAGATAGATAGATAGATAGATAGATAGATAGATAGATAGATAGATAGATAGATAGATAGATAGATAGATAGATAGATAGATAGATAGATAGATAGATAGATAGATAGATAGATAGATAGATAGATAGATAGATAGATAGATAGATAGATAGATAGATAGATAGATAGATAGATAGATAGATAGATAGATAGATAGATAGATAGATAGATAGATAGATAGATAGATAGATAGATACTTTTTTGATGGATGTAGGAAGATCACTTCCTACACTTTATGGATGTAGAATAAAAAATGAATGGCCATTCCCTGGTACAGTATTTGTATATGTTGAGGTAAACCAGGCTCAAGGCTTTTTGCTGCATATGGAGTTGTGATTTTCTGATTGGCTGGTGCAGTTAGGCCGCATTGGGCCAATGGGATAGAGTGGAGAGCTCAGCATGAGAGTAGACTGCATCATCAAACACACACATCTCCCCACCAACATGCTTGTCTCAGCACGCTCAAGTAGAATACATTCTGATTAGCCATTCTGCTGGATAAACTGATTCAATGTATTCAAATTATTGTTTTGCCTTTTGTTTAAAGGCCAATCTATGTTTGGAAGTTTAACAACATGTAAACTGTCATTACATGCTTCAGAAAAGTAGTGTGTGTATGTGAATGTGGTGCCTAGGTAGGCTTCATTTAAATAAATACCTATGTTTATTTGTATTTTCAAATGTGTTCCTATGTCAAATTAGTAGTTCTAGTGACTTCCTGCTTGCTTAATTCAGCATACTACAAGAAAACAAACACTGATGAAAATACTGATAGATTTCACTGCGGTGGTAATGACAGCTCACATGATACACAGTATATCTACATTCCAGTATGGTACAGTATTGATCATTTGACTCTTTCGCAATGGCAAATAGTGTTACAGTGTGTTACATTTCAGTGTACCAACAGGGCGGAAAGCATTTTCATTGGACAGAGTACAAGTTGACTTCTTCCTCTCTCCATATTTATGTTGACAATTTGGTGTACACACCCCTGCTTGTATCCAGTAGCATCCTGCACCAGCGTAACAAATGGCGGCTGTTCACACCCTCATGATGATGACAGTAAAAGTGTTTTTAGCATCCTATCCACTTTCACACTCATTAAGTTGCTCTAGAAGTCGAAAAGATCAAATGAGGAAACACATTGTAAGATGTTTGACAGGAAGATTGGCTGGTGAAAACAACTCTCTGGGATGCAGTGTAACACACTGTAATTTTAATTTACCAACCATAAGCATTTGTATTTCACCTTGTAGGTAGGAGATTTAACCCAAGTGATCATCTGTGAAGGGAATTATTGATTTAATTGAGGAGTTCAATGGAGCCTGGCTCTGTCAAGGGGGGAACCGTTTATAGCAGCTGCTCTATTTTAGCATGATAATACTCACACGGTCTCCTCTCGTATACCTTCTAAGACTTATCAAGATTTAGAAACAGAAGAAGGTTATAACTTGTCTCCCCTGTCGCTGTACCACAGACACAATGACCTGCCGTACTGTAGCACACTGAGAGGGGGAAGAGAAAGCCTGCCAAGTGTTTAGAAAAACACTTTATCAGTGTCAAGATTGATACTTGGATCACTTCCTACTCCTGTGCTAAAATAAGCCCACCCCTGATTTCTCACCGGGTGAGGCAGCCAAACTTTCCACAACAACGGGAGCAGGTGGAGGGGGTAGAACACTGCCAAAACAAAGCAGACCCACTGGTCACACACTGGTTGAATCAACGTTGTTTCCATATCATTTCAATGAAATGATGTGGAACCAACGTGAACTAGACGTTGAATTTTGGTGTTTCTGATTGGCAGCTAACCTTCTGGTGGTTTTAAACAGGATATTATGTGAATAAATGATCTTTGGTAGCAAGCGGCATCAGCTAGACAGCAACATGCCCTCTAGTTCTGTATTTGTCATGCAGCCAGTTATATATGTTCTTGTCTGTTGTGATGACTTACTGAACCATATAGCTATTAGCCAAGCACATAGAATACATACAGACTTATGCCATGTAAATCCATTTCATAGCAACATTATGTCCCCACTATTATCATTGTGTCTCCATTACGCTGGGTAACATTAAATATCGCTCCTCCATTTCAAGCTGCTATTATGGAGATACATTGTACTCTGTTCACAATCTGTATTAAGCTTGAATATGTTCTGCTTTTTTAACACAACAAAAGGAACCTACCATTTTCTGCTATTATTCAACCTCAAGGGTTCATAGGAGAGTTCACCTCTCTTCCCTATATCAAACGGTCTATTCCAGCGGCTACATAACTAACAGAAAATACAGCTGAATAGAACCAGTGAATGCAATAGGTCTATGTTCAATTGCATTAATACACTGTGGACAAAGGTGATATGAATGTAGCCTATATGCAAACAGAACACAGGTGAACAGAACTCACGCTCAAACAGAAGCATGCCACATACTCAAATCCAGAGCAACCCTGTCTGCATGTTGAGAAGTTTGACTTTAAATGATGATGATAAGGTTGTGCCATGTGTGACCTTCTAAGGAGGGATCATATTCATTAGGGCAACCGTAACAAAATGTTTTGAAACATGTTGCATCAGAAAACCAAAACAAATGTTTCTTATTGGTCAAGTTTGGGTAGTTCTGTTTTTTAAAAAATTATTCAGTTTTGGGCTAACGAACACAGCCCTGTTCTAGTGTGTACTATAGGCTTGCCTGACAGAACCACCTCAACCAGGTAGTGTGTAGTGTGTGTGTGTGTATCATGAAGTTTGTATTGTGTAGTGAGCACTGGTCTTACCTGACAGGACCACCTCCACCAGGTCTCCATCTGTGATGTCTGTAGCACATTTCACCAGCTGGAGGATGTTCTCTGAGCCTGGGTCGTGGCGAAACAGCAGGATCTTATCATACATCCCATAGAAGCCACACTCAGGTAACTGTGTGGGAGAGAGAAAAAAGAGTAACTGGCATTGGTTAACATTTTATAGGTTTTCTTGTTTGGTTGACTATAGTTCTGTTCAAAACAGATTTGTTGTTCTATTGCTTGATGCCTAAGTGGAGAGAAATGTACAATCATTTCCTTTCAGACAGTTTAAACCATTATATTAATTTGTCAAATTAAAGGGGCCCTTTTCTGCTTTGTTTGAATGCAACCCAAAAAGACACCAGTCTCAATAGAGGTCCTTCTGGCGACATCTCACACAGCAGACTAGGACAGATTGTACTGTATTCTCCACATAGCTCACCCTAATATACATATTACTGTATATACCATTTTTTTCCCCAAGTGATATACTGTCTATACACACCATTTATATTCTCACTCTAATATATCTACGTGGATTGTTAAATGGAATTGTTCTGACATTTTTAGATTTATTGTTTATTTTATTTGTATTGTATTTGCTGTACATTTGACTGCACGGTTACAGCTAGTAACATAAGCATTTTGCTGCACCTGCTACAACACCTGCAAATCTGTGTAGGCGACCAATAAACTTTGATTTGATTTTTGATTTAGAGGAACAATGATGTTGTCTCTAAATTCAATTTAAAGAGCCCATGGTTCATATTTTCACAATTTATGATACAGTACTGTCTGATACCCAACTGCCCATTGATGTAGTAAATATACTAGCATATTACTGAGTAGCTCCAATGGTTCTTCAGGGATATTTACAAAGCTGTTCATCACAGCCTCCATTCAGTACTAATGCAAGTCACAGCAAAGTAATATGCCTCTTCAATTCAAATTGAATTGGCTCTAGGCTGCTGATTATGGAGCCCATAATGATGCAGACTGTTATAAGCATGTTATGAGCCCTTATAATGTCTTATTATACGGCTTATAATATGTTATATACAGTCTTTACCAAGTGGCAGAAGCCTATAGCCAACAAACTGACTTGGTTGCCAAGGAGCCCACATTAATTAACAGAAGCTTTACTATATTTTAATGGAGTTTGAAAATTACCTGTGCTTAATTCCATTAAAGACCCAGGGATACTAGAAAACAGCTCACAGCAAGGACACAAAACAAACCTGGGGTTTATTCAATTAGCCGAAATGTTCAGAGTATTGCAGATAGAAACGTATTGGTTAGAGCTGCACATTCTGTAAAGTTCACACTCAGACCCTTGGTATTTAGAAACATAGTAAAAGGAGACTGGTCTGTTTCACCATGTTCTGTAGTAGAACATTGGATTTCTAACAGTCAGTTTTCACTAATCTATCCAAAGTCAAACTGTGCTGTGCTTTAGGTCAACAAGCACAATGTAAGACTTGCCTCTAAAAAGGTTTGTGTGTGTTGCTTTAACACTGTAGGGTGTAAAGCCTTATTTGCATATTTCCCAGACAGAGACATGGTTGTAGCATTCAATTGCTTTCAGTCTTGTAGAGTGCCTAAGTTAACATTTTATCATTGAAAATTAACTCTTTATGACAATACATTACATAAACAGTATATCATAAGGGCATACTTTGACAGCCTAGTTGGTCTGAATCTCCTGGTTTGCAGGCCACATCGGGCAAGTCACATTGTGCTGGCTTGCAAAGTGATATATATTTCCTATTTGAATCCAGCCAGAGTTAGGATATCCATGAATGTTAACTTTTAATCAGCCACAATATGTATTTATAATGACTGCCAGGTTAGGGAAAAATTATAAATGAGACTACCTAAACCATCTAAACGGGAACAACCATATCAGTAAAGGGTGCAATAAATCCAAATACTAACAGATTGGATTAGTCAACAAGCACAATGTAAGACTTGCACTACGTTTAAACACTATTTCTGTGGTTAGTTACTAAACAGTTTTAGGAATAACAGCCTGCCAATCAATCCAATGTCAAAGAAAAGAGCAACATATTGACTGACCTGTGGTGAGGGAACCACTGCTATGCATAACACGTTATTGATCTACTCTGATGAGCTAGGTTACAGCATGTAGCCAATTCCACTATATCACCATCTAGCCAAGCACGCACGCACGCACGCACACACACACGCACGCACACACGCACACACACACACACAGGGACACTGTTGTTTGATTCAACTGTTACGCTTAGACTAATCAAATTACAACTTGTTGGTCACAAGTTGTATGAACAATGATAATCCCTAAAAAATATTGTCCAAGACAAAAAGAAAGCAGACTTCAAGTGACATGGAAATGAACATAGCTCTATCAAGGCTGATGTACTGCAGTGCAGGCCACATGTAGTGACGCTAACTTACCTCTGTAATAGATACAGTCTCTCTGTTTGTCAGTTAGTCACACTCTCAGGAGGACTAATGGAATAATTGCTGGAAGAGGGAAGGTTGTCAGAGGATTGTTGATCTGTATCTGTATTATTGTGGAAGCGAAGACGTTGAGAAGCCTCAGCTCTAATTCCTATTTAGTGATTGTAGTTTGCTTGTCATGAAAAAAAAAGTAAAGCATCTCACTATTGTACTATGAGTCTAACATGTTAGCTAATCCTATTGTGAATAATACATTTTAGTAGCAATATCACACATTTTAAGGTGTTTTCACACTTGGTTCCTTTCAGCCAATTTTTGTGAACTCAATACGGTTTCCCAAAATTTTGTGCAGTGTGAGATGCAGATTGTGTGGCGTTTTGTACTGACAAGATGTTTCCGATTATTTGTTTGCAATATGTGATCTATAGGCTAAGAGAGCTTCATATTCTGTTTATTTGATTGTGGATAGCGTGAAAATGTTTGGTGATAATCCCAACATAGGGTACAAAAATCAATGCTAGTTCTTAAAGGGGAAGTAGCCTATGTTGGGTGTAAAATGTTCAATTACATCAATGTTTAATCTGCGATTATTCTTTATTTATTCTGTTACCAAGCATATTTACATGTTAATATTATCTTCTGATTATAATTATTATGTCTCGTCTTTTAACTAAATACACTCTATTAGCTTCCAAACTGTAAGTAGGTATATCTAGCTGTCTGATAACACATTCTGATGGAATGGCTTTTCCTGCACTTTGTAAAAACCCAGAGAGCATTGAGTGAATGTTGGAAAAAGATCTTGGTTCCTTTCATAGCAATGTGAATGCAAAGATAACTCGGACCACAAAATAGGTGAAGTTAACTAGCAAAAGTGCTGAGTTCTCATTCAAAGGCAAGGGCAGTGTGAATACAAAGAAAACTGAGTTCTTTTACATTTTTTTTTTTACCCCAGAGTACAGGACTATATGTGAAAGAGCCCTAACATGTTTGTCTCGTTGAAATTCAAACAGCTCCTGTACCCTCAGAAATAAAGATTTAGATTAGTTCCTAAAGTGGTACAAACGCTTGTCACTGTAGTGGTACCTTGTAAGGTACGTCCCTTGTACCTTTAGTTATAGGTGGATAATTGTACCCTGGCAGTTTGCACCGTAAAATAGCCAATAGTGTTTCATAGGGGACAAGATAGTACAGGTAGAAAAGCTTACCTTTAGAAAAGGTACAAATTTGCCTTTTTAGGGTACCAACACTGTGACAAAGCCCTGTGTTCCTTTTAAGTGGCAAAGAAATTACCTCTAAAAAGGTTTGTGTGTGTTGCTTTAACACTGTAGGGTGTAAAACCTTATTTGCATCTTTCCCAGGGTGCCTTTCAAACACATTTTTGAGTTACCAGTTCTACCCATATGACTGTGTGTGCTAGTGACAGAGACATGGTTGTAGCATTCAATGGCTTTCAGTCTTGTAGAGTGCCTAAGTCACATTATCCTGGCTTGCAAAGTGATATATATATATCCTATTTGAATCCAGCCAGAGTTAAGATTGCCATGAATGTTAACTTTTAATCACCCGCAATCTGCATTTATAACGACTGCCTAGGTAGGAAAAAATTATAACTAAGAATACCTTAACCATCTAAACAGGAACAACCATCTCAGTAAAGGGTGCAATAAATCCAAATACTAACAGATTGGATTAGTTTAAAAAAATGTATGTTATTTATCTTTGTGTAGCATAAGATCAATCAATCAATGCAAAAACACACATTGAAACAAACAAACAAAAATCAACCTTCAATAGAGCATGCTGGGAAATATGATAATGATGGGCGTGGTTTTTGAGAGTGTTTGATGATTGTCTCTTTATATTCAAAATATTGGCTTAAAAAATTTACCATAGTAGATTAACCACACATGCCATGTAAGATTATATGTGTACCTCTTAAGGTACATTATGTGTATTTAGATTTTATTGAAATTTTATTTTATTTAGATTTATACTGTACCCTAATCATACCCTTATGTCGAAGTGTGGAACATACAAAGTTGTATCTACATTTTCTCTACCTAGTTAATGGCAGTAGATATCTCTCCTGTCAGCCTCTAATGAGGTCTGTACAAAATATATAGAGAGGTAAGTGTGATACTGAGGACACCATGACAGCAGCACCACTGTAACAGTAGGGTTGTCATGGCAGCGCAACCCAAGGCTTGTTTCCTGATTGAAATTATATTCATTTATTTGACACTACGGATTCACATACAGTGGGGAGAACAAGTATTTGATACACTGCCGATTTTGCAGGTTTTCCTACTTACAAAGCATGTAGAGGTCTGTAATTTTTATCATAGGTACTCTTCAACTGTGAGAGACGGAATCTAAAACAAAATAAAATAATAAAATCCAGAAAATCACATTGTATGATTTTTTTATAATTAATTTGCATTTTATTGCATGACATAAGTATTTGATCACCTACCAACCAGTAAGAATTCCGGATCTCACAGGCCTGTTAGTTTTTCTTTAAAAAGTTACCTGTATAAAAGACACCTGTCCACACACTCAATCAAACAGACTCCAACCTCCACACAATGGCCAAGACCAGAGAGCTGTGTAAGGACATCAGGGATAAAATTGTAGACCTGCACAAGGCTGGGATGGGCTACAGGACAATAGGCAAGCAGCTTGGTGAGAAGGCAACAGCTGTTGGCGCAATTATTAGAAAATGGAAGAAGTTCAAGATGACGGTCAATCTCCCTCGGTCTGGGGCACCATGCAAGATCTCACCTCGTGGGGCATCAATGATCATGAGGAAGGTGAGGGATCAGCCCAGAACTACACGGCAGGACCTGGTCAATGACCTGAAGAGAGCTGGGACCACATTCTCAAAGAAAACCATTAGTAACATACTACGCCGTCATGGATTAAAATCCTGCAGAACACGCAAGGTCCCCCTGCTCAAGCCAGTGCATGTCCAGGCCCGTCTGAAGTTTGCCAATGACCATCTGGATGATCCAGAGGAGGAATGGGAGAAGGTCATGTGGTCTGATGAGACAAAAATAGAGCTTTTTGATCTAAACTCCACTCGCCGTGTTTGGAGGAAGAAGAAGGATGAGGTCTTCCAGCATGACAACGACCCGAAACACACAGCCAGGGCAACTAAGGAGTGGCTCCGTAAGAAGCATCTCAAGGTCCTGGAGTGGCATAGCCAGTCTCCAGACCTGAACCCAATAGAAAATCTTTGGAGGGAGCTGAAAGTCCGTATTGCCCAGTGACAGCCCCGAAACCTGAAGGATCTGGAGAAGGTCTGTATGGAGGAGTGGGCCAAAATCCCTGCTGCAGTGTGTGCAAACCTGGTCAAGAACTACAGGAAACGTATGATCTCTGTAATTGGAAACAAAGGTTTCTGTACCAAATATTAAGTTCTGCTTTTCTGATGTATCAAATACTTATGTCATGCAATTAAATGCAAATGTATTACTTAAAAATCATACAATGTGATTTTCTGGATTTTTGTTTTAGATTCCGTCACTCACAGTTGAAGAGTACCTATGATAAAAATTACAGACTTCTACATGCATTGTAATTGGGTAAACCTGCAAAATCGGCAGTGTATCAAATACTTGTTCTCCCCACTGTATATGTGCTGAATGTCTGAGCCATCAAAAGAAAAGCAGAGAGACACTGAAGTTTGCCATTTACCCCCTTATGAGGAAGATATGCTTCTTTTAAAAGCCCAGGAAATTCACAGGCAATAGTACTAGCTATTTTGCCTCTCTGGGGAGACTGATGTGGCCTTTCAACACTGTTATTTTCCTGCTTTATGTTTTTTATGGATAAGTGCGATGTACAAAGAACATCAATTTGGAGGCCGTCTTCTCCCTCAAACAATAGGCGCAGTCAGTGCCGTAGCTAGCGGAAGTTCTGTTTTTAACACTTTTAGAAGCAGCTGTGGCTCGGTCCGTCGGCTGAGGGGGAAATATCCTCTGAAAGCTATTCAGCCTGTGTGAATCACCGATGCAGCTCTAACTGCCGCTCTGCTCTTTCACGCCTACGACATAGACAGTCTTATTAAGTTGCCCTTCCTTTCTAGAAAATCAACCTATGCTTTGCTTTCACCTTTCACCTTGGTAGCAAACTCCACTGTGCAAAGGTTTAAATCTTGTTGGTGAGGTTTTCAAACAAGATATTTGTGACTAAGGTCACTTTTCAAAGTAAAACAACATCATACTTTCAAAAGGTGGACTGAGAGAGGAATAGTCTGGTCCTCTGTTGCTAGTGGGGAAGTGTTTTTGTTTTTGTTTTCATGAATTCATCAACTGACTATAGTGGTGAATGTATGAGGAATTAATAAAAGCTATGAAAAAATGCAATATTGTACACACACTGTGAAGCTCAACAATGTAATTGATTCATGACTAAGCCCTGTTTATACCTGGTTCAAACATGCATCCTTTGTCTTGATATTGTCCTCATTCTGATTGTACCCACATTTTCAGACAGGTGTAGACGATTAAAAGATGCATCCTGATCTGATTGTGATCAGATATTCATGACCACTGCTGGAGGTAGTAAGGCGTGCATTGTGTCTGGATATCTTACAAGTGTAGACAGATATGGACAGTGAAACTATTTCAATCATTATTATCCTGCCTTCTAAAATCATTTACAGGTAGTACCATTGACTTATGGCATCAATATATACATACATACATATTATTTTTTGAAGGAATAGGCCTAGCTGTCAAATAATTAGCATACAGGGAGGGACCAGGAAATCTGGTCAAATGTGGACACAGTTGACGGATATGAAACACATTTTAATACAATGTGTAGACATATTTCTGAAAATGTGGGCACAATCAGAATATGGACAAGATCAGGACCAAGGACACATGTTAGCCGCAGTTATAAACGAGGTTTAAGTCGAGTTCCAAGTCCAAGAATAATCATGGTGAAATTATCTGATTTAAAAATGTAATATGTATGAGCACATAAGCTGCAATTGAACAACAAGTGTCTTAGTGGTAGGATAGCAGTCTGTCGCAGCGGTACTGTATACATCTCAGTGGATAGAAGTGTCTAAAAGCACTGTGGTCATAAAGTTAGTAAACTAACGACCAAAAATAGCAAAACCAAATGCTATACTGCTCTGACAAAGGAAGTACATCATGACTACACAACCTATTTTCACAGTTGTGTGGGATGAGTGAATAAGCAGAATTGAATGGGAAGAAAATACTAAGAATAACACGAGTACTCTCAAAATGGACATGGGTCGTTCTACGAAATGAGTGCCTTAGATATTTTAAGTAGAAGTTGTACACCAATATTATATTTTAAAAGGCTGTTATATTCAACGAGGTGCCCTTTAATAAAAAAGTGCCCTTTTGTATCGATCCGGTGTATGGGACCATAAATAAATTGACCACATAGAGAATTCAATAAGAATCCATCACATTTTTTATATGAATAAAGTGCCAAAAACTCTACATTTTGTCAAGTCCCTCTGTGCACCCTAGATAGATAGATAGATAGATAGATAGATAGATAGATAGATAGATAGATAGATAGATAGATAGATAGATAGATAGATAGATAGATAGATAGATAGATAGATAGATAGATAGATAGATAGATAGATAGATAGATAGATAGATAGATAGATAGATAGATAGATAGATAGATAGATAGATAGATAGATAGATAGATAGATAGATAGATAGATAGATAGATAGATAGATAGATAGATAGATAGATAGATAGATAGATAGATAGATAGATTTTTTATGGAGTTGATCATGTGCTCTTTATGACAGAATGTTAAAATGAGGTAAAAGCTAAAAAAAAATCTCCAAGTTACACTTCTCAAAAGGCACCGAATTGGTGGAACGACCCACAACATGCTCATTCCTTTGATATCAATTGCCTATTATTTTCATGTTATGGATGAGTTTGCAGTACTTGTACCTCACGACTGTACTGTGGGTGTTTATTGCGGACTATTTCATTCTAATAATGTAGTTATTGTAAATATAAGCTTTGCATCACATAGAATGGAAACCATTTCAATCGAATAGCAACTTACAAATCCTGACAATCTTATAGGCTCATAGGATCAACTTCCTGTCAAGAGCGATGGCATGTACTCCCAAAATACAGTGCATTACGTAAAAAGTTATAAACCTTGTGTTTACTCACTGACACCTTTACCCCAGAAATAGTGTGGTCATTGGCCCAGAGTTCTGACTGAGTTGTGTAAATGAAAAGTCACTCCCTATCAAGAGACAGAGGCGTGGATGTGGCTTGGGTGATACTGTATAGCACACACAGTATAGCTCATACAGCTAGTGACCCCTCAAGATTGCCTGACTTGTCCAAGCTCTTGTCACCACCGAAGGTGAGATATTGTCAAACTCCACTGTAAAAAGTTTTACATTTAAAAAGGGTTCCAAAAGGGTTCTTTGCGGAGGGATAGGGTTATGTCGAGAACCGTTTTCAACTGAAGAACCCTTTTTGGAAGACAAGGGTTCTTTGTAAGTCAAAGGGTCCTACCTTAAACATCCTAAAAAACGTTTTGGAAGAAAGGGTTCTTTGATGATTCTTTAGAACCCTTCTGAATTTGAAGAAGCTTTTTTATTGTAAAGTTTGGTTCTTTCTTTTAAATATTTACCTCAGCATTAGTGTTTACCTCAGTGTTTAAATTTTTACATCAGGAGCTTGAGTAATCTGATACATTTAAAAAGATAGGTGTGGGAATGTCTTCAACTGTATTTAATAGTTTTACATATACAGTACTGATATCTTTGCCATGATTTCCGTCTTTCAATTTAGTATTTTCAATGATTTTATTGAGCAGAGAGTAGAAGAATAGTATGAGTGAACTGGCAGTGTATTGTATGGTACACAGCAAATGGGGCAGTTTTACCTAGTGTTGATTTTTCATTGTAACATTTATAGTGTTGATTCAGGAGTTGAATTGACTTAAAACCACCCATTCACAGGAAAATGTTATTGTGCTTCTTCACATAGAATCTGAAACATCGTATCCACACAAAAAACATAGTTAGTTATGTTTTCAAAGGTCAACCTTGTTCAATTTCAGTTAATGTGTGGCACTGTACAAAATGTTAGAGTTTTTAATTACATGACTTGGCATAAAGTCATATTGACAGAGTAAATACATAATACACTTTGGAGAAGAAGAAGAAGAAGAAGAAGAAGAAGAAGAAGAAGAAGAAGAAGAAGAAGAAGAAGAAGAAGAAGAAGAAGAAGAAGAAGAAGAAGAAGAAGAAGAAGAAGAAGAAGAAGAAGAAGAAGAAGAAGAAGAAGAAGAAGAAGAAGAAGAAGAAGAAGAAGAAGAAGAAGAAGAAGAAGAAGAAGAAGAAGAAGAAGAAGAAGAAGAAGAAGAAGAAGAAGAAGAAGAATGCTTTTAACAGCAAATATTGCTGAAATCTATATTCGAACAAACTGAAAGCTAAATCATGTTGATTCTTGCATCCTATCATCACATGTCGTCACAGCAAAATTAGCTGACAACCTCCATGCAGCCCACATCCACGCCCATACCTGACCCTCAGTCACAGGCTCGCTCCAATATACAAACACATGAGAGACATTTGAGGTTAAGTAACTCACACAATGACAGTGATTCTCAAACTGTACTTCATCCAGGTTACTCACGTTCACATTCTTTCAAATTCATTCACTGATCCTCATTGAATAGAAAAGACAAAAGACCCAACCAAAACGTATGCAATAAATGTGTTCTTGTAAAACCACCATTGTGCCTTTTTGTCAATGAGCTTCTGGGTCCTGTGTGGCTCAGTTAATAGTGCATGGCACTTGTGATGCCAGGTTTGTGGGTTTGAATCCCATGGGGGACCAGTATGGAAAAAAAGTCTGAAAATGTATCCACTCCCTACTATAAGTTGATCTGGATAAAAGCGTCTGCTAAATGTCTAAAATGTAATTATCCCTGTGGGGTATGAGCAGTGTTTTCTCATATGTCTAATCTACCACTCCAAACTGTTTCTCACTGTGCGTTCTACAGGCTAGCTGTGGTGTGACAACCACTGGTCAATACTGTTACACCACTGGGCTTTTGTTTCTCCACCTCCCTCTGCACACACACACACACACACAAACCCTATGACTGGTGGCAATAGAAGAGCTGTTGCTGCAGCTATTGCTATTCTTGCTAGCCCTCAGAGTGATATGCGGTACAGTACACATAACTGCTCACACCACATACAATTGCAAGCCGAAGGCAAACTCTCTAGTTTGGACTAACCCTGCCACAGTTCATATTGCTATCTTGCAAAAACAAATTGATGTGATTTATGTAACTCTTCAGGGATACTAGTGTACAGTGCATTCGGAAAAGTTTTTGGACGCCTCCCTTTTTCCACATTTTGTTAAGTTACAGCCTTATTCTAAAATGTATAAAAAAAATACAAATTCTCATCAAGACACAATACCCCATAATTACAAAAACAAAAACAAGATTTTTAGACATTTTTGCAGACAGAAATACCTTATTTAGTATTCAGATGCTTTGGTATGAAAATCAAAATTGAGCTCAAGTGCATCCTGTTTCCATTGATCATCCTTGAGATCTTTCTCCAACTTGATTGGAGTCCACCTGTGGTCAATTCCATTGATTGAACATGATTTGGAAAGGCACACACTGAGGTTCCACAGTTGACAGTGGAAGAGCAAAAACCCAGCCATGAGGTTGAAGGACTTGTCCATAGAGCTCTGAGACAGGATTGTTTAGAGACACAGATCCGGGGAGGGTACCAAAACCTTTCTACAGCATTGAAGGTCCCCAAGAACACAGTGGCCTCCATCATTCTTAAATGGAAGAAGTTTGGAACCACCAAGACTCTTCCTAGAGCTGGCTTCCCGGCCAAACTGAGCAATCGGGGGGTAAAGGGCCTTGGTCAAGGAGGTAACCAAGAACCCGATGGTCACTCTGACAGAGCTCCAGAATTCGTCTGTGGGCCACTCAATGACATTCAGAGTCCCGAAGCCACTCCTGCATTGTCTTGGCTGTGTGCTTAGGGCCGTTGTCCTGTTGGAAGGTGAACCTTCACCCCAGTCTGAGGTCCTGAGTGCTCTAAAGCAGGATTTCATCAAGAAACTCTCTGTACTTTGCTCCGTTCATCTTTCCTTCGTCTCCAGCCGCTGAAAAACATCCTCACAGCATGATGCTGCCACCACCATGCTTCACCGTAGGGATGGTGCCAGGTTTCCTCCAGACGTGAAGCTTGGCATTCAGGCAAAAGACCAGAGAATCTAGTTTCTCATGGTCTTAAGATTCTTTAGGTGCCTTTTGAAAAACTCCAAGCGGGCTGTCAAGTGCCTTTTGCTAAGAAGTGGTTTCTGTCCGACCACTCTACCATAAAGGCCTGATTGGTGGAGTGCTGCAGAGAGGGTTGTCCTTCTGGAAGGTTCTCCCATCTCCACAGAGGAACCCTGGAGCTCTTTCAGAGTGACCATCGGGTTCTTGGGTAACTCCCTGACCAAGGCCTTCCTCCCCCGATTTGGCCGGGCGGCTAGCTCTAGGAACAGTATTGGTGGTTCCAATCTTCTTCCATTTCATAATGATGGAAGCCTCTGTGTTCTTAGGGACCTTCAATGCTGCGGAAATGTTTTGGTACTCTTCCCCAGATCTGTGCCTCGACACAACCCTGTCTCGGAGCTCAAAGGACAATTCCTTTGACCTCATGGCTTGGTTTTCACTCTGACATGCACTGTCAACTGTGGGACCGGTGTGTGCCTTTCCAAATCATGTCCAATCAATGGAATTTACCACAGGTGGACTCCAATCAAGTTGTAGAAGCATCTCAAGGATGATCAATGGAAACAGGATGCACCTGAGCTCAATTTAGAGTCTCATAGCAAAGGGTCTGAAAACATATGTAAATAAGGTATTTCTGTTGTTTTCTTGAATACATTTGCAAAAATGTCCAAAAACTTGTTTTTGCTTTGTCATTATGGGGTGTTGTATGTAGATTGATGAGGAAAAATTAGAATTTAATCAATTTTAGAATAAGGCTGTAAAGTAACCAAATGTGGAAAAAGTAAAGGGGTCTGAATACTTTCCTAATGCACTGTATGTGCCGATATGATATGTATTATGATTCTATACTGTATTGTGATTCTATTTGTATTGTGATATGAGACTGTGATTTTATTGTGATTCAATGTTCCAAACATATTGCTCTCCATATGTCTGCTTCAGCGTGACAAGAGAGAGATTTGAGGAAACAAGTGTTGATCAGTCATGGAAATTAAAGTGCTGAAAACAAATTGGCTCCATATTTAAAAAGAAGATGGAGAACAAATCAAATCAAATTGTATTTGTCACATGCGCCGAATACAACAGGTGCCGTGAAATGCTTACTTACAAGCCCTTAACCAACAATGCAGTTTTAAGAAAATACGAGTCAAGAAAATATTTACTAAAAAAACAAAAAAAGTTTAAAAAGTAACACAATAAAATAACAATAACGAGGCTATATACAGAGGTAATTTGGACATGTAGGTAGGGGTAAAGTGACTATGCATAGATAATAAACAGCGAGTTGCAGCAGTGTAACAAAACAAAGTCTGGGTAGCCATTTGATAAATTGTTCAGCCGTCTTATGGCTTGGGGGTAGAATCTGTTAAGGAACCTAGACTTGGCGCTCCGGTACCGTTTGCCGGCTGGAGTCTTTGACAATTTTTTGGGCCTTCCTCTGATACCGCCTAGTATTGAGGTCCTGGATGGCAGGAAGCTTGGCTTCAGTGATGTACTGGGTCGTGCGCACTACCCTCTGTAGCGCCTTACGGTTGGATGCCGAGCAGTTGCCAGTGAGTATCAGTACAACGCTCTGTAATGAGTGGTGAGTATCAGTACAATTCTCTGTAATGAGTGGTGAGTATCAGTACAATGCTCTGTAATGAGTGGTGAGGATCAGTACAATGCTCTGTAATGAGTGGTGAGGATCAGTACAATGCTCTGTAATGAGTGGTGAGGATCAGTACAATGCTCTGTAATGAGTGGTGAGGATCAGTACAATGCTCTGTAATGAGTGGTGAGGATCAGTACAATGCTCTGTAATGAGTGGTGAGTATCAGTACAATGCTCTGTAATGAGTGGTGAGGATCAGTACAATGCTCTGTAATGAGTGGTGAGGATCAGTACAATTCTCTGTAATGAGTGGTGAGGATCAGTACAATTCTCTGTAATGAGTGGTGAGTATCAGTACAATGCTCTGTAATGAGTGGTGAGGATCAGTACAATGCTCTGTAATGAGTGGTGAGTATCAGTACAATGCTCTGTAATGAGTGGTGAGGATCAGTACAATGCTCTGTAATGAGTGGTGAGGATCAGTACAATTCTCTGTAATGAGTGGTGAGGATCAGTACAATTCTCTGTAATGAGTGGTGAGTATCAGTACAATGCTCTGTAATGAGTGGTGAGGATCAGTACAATTCTCTGTAATGAGTGGTGAGGATCAGTACAATTCTCTGTAATGAGTGGTGAGTATCAGTACAATGCTCTGTAATGAGTGGTGAGGATCAGTACAATTCTCTGTAATGAGTGGTGAGTATCAGTACAATTCTCTGTAATGAGTGGTGAGTATCAGTACAATTCTCTGTAATGAGTGGTGAGGATCAGTACAATTCTCTGTAATGAGTGGTGAGGATCAGTACAATTCTCTGTAATGAGTGGTGAGGATCAGTACAATTCTCTGTAATGAGTGGTGAGTATCAGTACAATTCTCTGTAATGAGTGGTGAGGATCAGTACAATTCTCTGTAATGAGTGGTGAGTATCAGTACAATGCTCTGTAATGAGTGGTGAGTATCAGTACAATTCTCTGTAATGAGTGGTGAGGATCAGTACAATTCTCTGTAATGAGTGGTGAGTATCAGTACAATTCTCTGTAATGAGTGGTGAGTATCAGTACAATTCTCTGTAATGAGTGGTGAGTATCAGTACAATTCTCTGTAATGAGTGGTGAGGATCAGTACAATTCTCTGTAATGAGTGGTGAGGATCAGTACAATTCTCTGTAATGAGTGGTGAGGATCAGTACAATTCTCTGTAATGAGTGGTGAGGATCAGTACAATTCTCTGTAATGAGTGGTGAGGATCAGTACAATTCTCTGTAATGAGTGGTGAGGATCAGTACAATTCTCTGTAATGAGTGGTGAGGATCAGTACAATTCTCTGTAATGAGTGGTGAGTATCAGTACAATGCTCTGTAATGAGTGGTGAGGATCAGTACAATGCTCTGTAATGAGTGGTGAGGATCAGTACAATTCTCTGTAATGAGTGGTGAGTATCAGTACAATTCTCTGTAATGAGTGGTGAGTATCAGTACAATTCTCTGTAATGAGTGGTGAGGATCAGTACAATTCTCTGTAATGAGTGGTGAGTATCAGTACAATGCTCTGTAATGAGTGGTGAGTATCAGTACAATTCTCTGTAATGAGTGGTGAGGATCAGTACAATTCTCTGTAATGAGTGGTGAGTATCAGTACAATTCTCTGTAATGAGTGGTGAGTATCAGTACAATTCTCTGTAATGAGTGGTGAGGATCAGTACAATTCTCTGTAATGAGTGGTGAGGATCAGTACAATTCTCTGTAATGAGTGGTGAGGATCAGTACAATTCTCTGTAATGAGTGGTGAGGATCAGTACAATTCTCTGTAATGAGTGGTGAGGATCAGTACAATTCTCTGTAATGAGTGGTGAGTATCAGTACAATGCTCTGTAATGAGTGGTGAGTATCAGTACAATTCTCTGTAATGAGTGGTGAGGATCAGTACAATTCTCTGTAATGAGTGGTGAGTATCAGTACAATTCTCTGTAATGAGTGGTGAGTATCAGTACAATTCTCTGTAATGAGTGGTGAGTATCAGTACAATTCTCTGTAGTGAGTGGTGAGGATCAGTACAATTCTCTGTAATGAGTGGTGAGTATCAGTACAATTCTCTGTAATGAGTGGTGAGGATCAGTACAATGCTCTGTAATGAGTGGTGAGTATCAGTACAATGCTCTGTAATGAGTGGTGAGGATCAGTACAATTCTCTGTAATGAGTGGTGAGGATCAGTACAATTCTCTGTAATGAGTGGTGAGGATCAGTACAATTCTCTGTAATGAGTGGTGAGGATCAGTACAATTCTCTGTAATGAGTGGTGAGGATCAGTACAATTCTCTGTAATGAGTGGTGAGGATCAGTACAATTCTCTGTAATGAGGGGGCTTCTACCATCACTAGCATCTATTTTAAAGGGGTAATCCGGAATTGGTACATCCCTTCTTTTTTTTTTTTTACTTTTAAATGAATGTTATATAGCTATTAATCATATCAGTATGTCATGTTACCCCATCAGAACACAAAAGATAATATAATTTTACTCCATTGTTTGCAAGCTTTAAAGGGTGCAACCAGAGCAACGAATATTCGTCTGTAAGAACACACTAGATAACACAAAGTCAACACTACAGGTTTCTACTGTACATCCTAGTTAATTAGCAGATGAGACCAAAGAGGGCTTTTATGGTGCCGACACTAAGGGGAGAGCACTCATGAGAGTGCTGGGGCAGAAAAGGGCCATGATCCTCAAAGGGAATGGTGACCCTCCACAGCATCTCTTTTATACTAATGAAGGTGCATGGTGCTTAGAATGCTTTCCAAAACAGCTGCTCCACAGTGGCCTATGCACATGCACCACCTTCATCTTCGGTGTGTGTGTGTGCGTGCGTGCGTGCGTGCGTGCGTGCGTGCATGTATGTGCATGTGTCTGCTAGTACGTGACCCTACCGCACATGGCTCTCATCAGGATAATGGCACTCATGTGGATACTTCACAGGCAATCATAATCAGTTGCCAAGCAACTGGGGGACCATTCTCTAACTAGGAGACAAACCTCGGGGATCTGACCACAGAATGTAATAATTAATTTCTAATATCTTGGGGACACGTACAGTAAACTATAACTTGATAATGTTTGTTTAATGTTTCTCACTTGTATAACACCAGGGATGAAAACTACAAGAAGTATACCGTACACAGTCGTAGTGAAAAAGGGAAATACAACTGGCTATCATCATGATATAAAAATCCTCATCTTTATCTCCATATACATCACACACATTACTTCTGTTTCTCAGCGTTGAATATGAGTCGTCTTTATAGTGGGTGAAGAAGAAGAAGAAGAAGAAGAAGAAGAAGAAGAAGAAGAAGAAGAAGAAGAAGAAGAAGAAGAAGAAGAAGAAGAAGAAGAAGAAGAAGAAGAAGAAGAAGAAGAAGAAGAAGAAGAAGAAGAAGAAGAAGAAGAAGAAGAAGAAGAAGAAGAAGAAGAAGAAGAAGAAGAAGAAGAAGAAGAAGAAGAAGAAGAAGAAGAAGGGATTGTGGTGGAAGGATGAGGTTGGTTGAAGGACTTGTGGAATAGATGCTTAGCCTAAGTGGTCATCACTGCTCACATCACAGTTCTACCTATGGTTTATTAAAACCATAGGTAGAATTACCTATGGTAAAAAGGTGGTAAAACTTCAAACAAAGGCGCAATCCTTTTAATTAGTCCTGATAAAGCTTGGCACTACTGGATTCCAATGAAATGGCCTGTTAACAGTATATTAGGTATATTAGACAGCCTTTTGATGGGAACCAGGATCCTGGTTGAAGAAGTGATGAAAAGGTCAAGGAGGTGACTGCCCGTCCTCTTCTCTCTGTCCAACATCAGGTGAATTTATTAAAGGACTGTTCAACACTCATACATGTCATGTCAATAGTTATGGTTATGCTGGTTCATGGTTGCAAGATCTTATTTGGATCAGGACTTGTATGTTAGGTGGAGGATGACACAACAATCCCATAATGTAGTAAATCATGGGCACCTATAGCTGCATACTGTACAGATGTAGGATCTTAATTTGATCACCCTTTTGCAGGGTAACTTTCCTGGTTTAAAAAGGCTTCTGAAGTTTTTCATTTCCACTTAGAAATTTCAGACTTACAAAAATGTCCATTAATTATAATCCACATAATAATTAACATTTCCTATTGCTGCAGGAATATTGTACTGCTGTAGGAAACTGGCTCAAATTAAGATCCTACATCTGTATTTCTGTACAGATTACTACTGTAAATCTTTGTTCCTCATGTAATTATATAACTGTAATAAAAACCACACAACATAATTGTCTCCCTCTTTAGCTCGAGTGAAGTGTGTTGGGAACAACTGAATGTATGCGCCTTAGAAGTAGTTTTCACATACACGCTTTATATGTCTGAACTCAGAATCAAATATGCTTCCCAAAATGTTCACTGTGGTAGAAAGTTTATTTTGATTTGCAATTTTCTTGATTTATCAGTATCATCAGTAGCCTGATTTCCGATGTGTCCATGTAAACTGGATTATTAGAGAAATCGTTATTCTTGCAAAGCATGCAAACGTTTTAATAAACTATCATATTAATTTGACTATACACAATAATCACATTATTCTGTGGATGTAACCACACTCAGTGTCTGAATCAGTATCAGTTTCAGACAGTCAATCAGACAGTGAAGGTTATTGACGTGTCCATCTATTCTATAACAAGACCCTTTCAAGGAACTTCTCTTTGGACATCAATGTCATCATTGCCCTTAAATGATCTAACTCTCTCCTTGCCACAGTAAGATTATCTCTATACTTTGGTCTATAAATAGGTATTCTAATCAGCACACCAGACTTCTTTAAGTTGACAAAGAAGACCCAGAGAGCTGTCAAGAGTAGTGCTGTAAACTTTGAGTGGACCTTGAAGCTGTCAAACATTTGATGCAACCACTCCCAAGGAGGTCATTTATCCTAGAAAGAGCAATCATCGTGCCAAACTAGCTTTTAGTAAAGTTGTAATTAGATGACTAATTCTAGCCTCTTTATAGTAGGCATTTAGGGCTAAATCTTAACTTCTATAAAGTCAACCCGATCCATCCCTGGATATGCAAACGTACTTTCTCACGCGCACACACACACACACACACATATTTAAGATCTCACCTCACTTCGTACTATTTCAATTAGTGTTAAGTGTTTCTTTCTGTGATACAATGTGTCTACAACAAGGTGTTGCGGTACAAACTCCTGTAGTTCAAATCATTTGTTCCTTACTTAATAAAGAACAAAGTGCCATTTACCCTCACACACTAATAACCCTGGGACAGAAGGTGATTCTGCTTTCTAGTGGCATGTCAATATTACTACTGTAACCGCCTAGAAAAAGACAAAAGCCTACATTTTAACACTCATGCTTCAGAGGATGACAGAGTAGTTGCAACCCAGGGACTTTATGCTGTATTTGTTGCCGATAACTTCTCATATGACTAATTACAATAACTTGGGCCTGTGGAAACGTTATCATGTTGGAACAGAAATAAACTATTGAAGGGAGACTATACCCACTGGGCATACACTAGATGAATCAACGTCGCTTCTACGTCATTTCCATTCAATTACGTTGAACCAAGGTGGAATAGACGTTGAATTGACATCTGTGAGTAGGTAAAGTAGGTAAAGACGTCATCACCAAATGAAACTATCAAGTTACAACATATGTAGGTCCAAATAAAACTGTCTCCGAGAGATAGTTTCAGGTGGGTTTTAAAGTACTAGGTTTTTTAACCCCTACCCTTTTCAGATATAAACAAAAGAGGACAGCCTTTAAATAAGATATGGTAAAGAATGTATTTTTTTATAGATTTGAAAGGGGTTTATATAACATAAGATCTTGGGGTAATAGATAGTTGTGCATACACCATGTAGGCTACAACAGGCCTGATGATTATGGAGGAAGGAGGTGATCACAGCGTTTGAATAAAAATGAATGGTAGATAATTGTTTTGTGATTAAAAACGGTTCTACAATGTCAGTGATCTCTGTGCATATGACATTATGTGAGACGGAATGTACTATAACTCACAACACACATAGTGTGCATCCCAAATGGCACCCTATTCCCTATGGGCCCAGGTCAAAAGTAATACACTATTTTTGGGAATAGGGTGCCATGCAATTTATTATTTCCTTCATAGTTTTACATTTCTGAGTTGTTCATTGCATGCTATCAGAATGGAACCAACGGAAAATGTAACATTTAGGCAAACATTAACTATTGTTTGGCTCTGGGTCAGACAGCCTAATTATCAATCCCATATTCCACTGGGCACACACTGGTTGAATTAAAGTTTCATTTCAATAAAATGATGTTGAACCAACGTGGAATTAACGTTTAATTGACGTCTGTGTCCAGTGATATGGATTATGTCACGCCATACAATATTCTGAAATCTGTATATACGAATGTAAACATGTGGGCAAAAGTTAATAGATCACTAACTAGGCTATATCTGCGCATATTTACAACATGATTTACAACTTAACCATAATAAGGATGGCGTTACAGAAGTGATAGGATATTACCTTCTGGTCCACGATGGAACATGCCATCTCCCGGACTTGAGCGAGGCTGAAGTCGACAGAGTCCAAAAGAACGGGCTCGCGGCTCAGCCCGATCTGTATCTGGAAGGAGATGCCATTGGAACCCGGGGTCAGGGGACTTGGCGGTCGGATCACTGGCGTAGCGCTCATATGAATCTCCCGGGAGTCAAAACAATGCCGACTTGACATAGGTAAGTAAATCTACGTACTTGTCTAACCGCTAAAACAACCGCCTGTTTTGAATATCAAACCAAAATGTCAAATCTCCGACCGTGTCATGAATGTAAAATATGACGAGATTATAAGGATAATAAAACGAATGATAGAAATCAGAGAGATATTGAAAAATCTAATAAATAATTTGAGCGGTGAAAGACGATGAAGTGTAGCCTACGTCAGTTATGTTTGAATGTTCGGATGTGGTCAGAGCCCGCCTCCTGCCTGGCTGGCTGATGATAGCTCTCATCATCAGTGAGACAGGGTGATGCGAGAGGAAAGTAGAGCTTAGAGGTAACGATAAGCGAAATGGATGGTAGGCTACCCCTCAAACTCGCTTTTTTGAAAGTTGAATTATAGGCTTGGGTACCACTGTGGCTGAACAAGAGCTGTCCTCTCAAACAACCCAAATATTATCACCGACTATAATTTCATTCTGTTAGAGCCCAGAGTCAAATCTAGAAGTACATTTTATGGATAAGGCAATTCACATGTAGAGTTGTGAAGTGTCTAATTATGCCTAATTAATCCTAATTTCAAAAGTTTAATGAAGTATATTTTAAACGGGTTGAAAACAAGTGATGAGATGAGCTATTCAACACTTGTAGTTGGGATATGCAAAAAAAAAAACTTGTACGAAATAGGACAGGTAATTATTATTATTATTATTATTATTATTATTATTAGCTGGTCCTTATGAGTGATTCTAGAGGGGGAACTGATCTCAGACCTGCTCCCAGGGATAACTTCCTACTGGTCCATAACAGCATTACAGTAAAGCAGTAAAATAATTACATATGATGCTGTAACTATCATTGGCCACTACATTATAGTACAGTGTTCAATCTTACCTATCATGTTTTACACACCATTTATGTCATTAATTCCATTAGAAAATAAAAAGACACAGATGTTAGTTATATCATGTAATACTGTGGGTTTGCTAACAGTGTTCTTAGAGCAGTAAGAAATACTGTGGGTTTGCTAACAGTGTTCTTAGAACAGTAAGAAATACTGTGGGTTTGCCAAACAGTGTTCTTAGAACAGTAAGAAATACTGTGGATTTGCTAAACAGTGTTCTTAGAACAGTAAGAAATACTGTGGATTTGCTTAACAGTGTTCCTAGAACAGCATGTGTGCTGGCATGTTGGTAACAGGCTGGGAGAGCTCAAGACTAGTGGTTGCTAGGAGAGAGAGAGGACAGCTGATGCTTCTCCTCCTACGCTTCAACCTTGTACACATTAATGCTTCAGCTCAGCTGTAATACATTTACACCAGCAGATATATGCTTTTCCATCATATCAGCTTTGAGAATTTTGGGGGCAGCTTGCAGCTGATTAAGGCATAGAGACATCACAACAGATACATTTACAGTACTTCATTCCTAATGAAATCAAAGCCTTTATAGGTGAATCAGACCCTGAGATTGTTCTCTGTGTCCCCGAGTCGCATTGCCATAGAGATCTATCTCAATGAACGCTGTATCCACAATCACAGTTTGAACCTCGACCCATTTTCATGGTCAAGCTGTATACAAATATGTAGCATTGCGTGATTTAATAGCTAGCATAATGCATCATGGTATATTACGTAAGGAGATGTAACTAAAGTATCCACCTTGAAGTATTACGTTTTGATAGAAGACAAAGTCCTCTTACAAAGTCCTGTTTCCACCATTATGTCAACGTCATATGAAAGCCCTGCTAGACTCTCATCGAGATGGAGGGATGTGTGGAGGATGGATGTATAGTTGGATTCCATCATTTCAGGCCTGCTGACTGTGGCAGCAACTTACTCCAATTATTGTAAGTCATTATGAAGGGACAGAACCATTATGAATCCTCTTAGAGGATGTGTTGCTGTGTGTTTGTATGGAAGGCTGATACAGTGTGAGACTGTCCTCTTTTTGATAGAGATATATTATCTCTGTCAGTTTATACGTCTGCAATGTTTGTTGTCTGTGAAGCCTATTGCAATATATATAATAAATGCCATTAAGCAGACACTTATTTCCAAAGCAACTTACAGTCATGCGTGCATACATTTTGTATGGGTGGTCCTGGGAATCAAACCCAAAATCCTGGTATGGCAAACAACATGCTCGAACAACTGAGCCATACAGGACCAGACTATCATCTGTCTTAATTGCAGTATTTATTTATGTTTCATACAAATTGTTCACCAAAAAAATACAAAATAGAGAACAATTAGCTAGAAAACATTTTTGACATCATGCATACAGTGAACATTTAATTTCAATAATTTCTAACACTGGGGCCCTGTACAAAAAGGGCCAGAGCCGACTGTACTTTCTGAGGAGGCTCAGGTCCTTCAACGTGTGCAGTAAACTACTGCATACCTTCTACCAGTCTGTGGTGGCCAGTGCCATCTTTTTTGCAGTGGTGTGCTGGGGAGCAAACATCAAAGCCGGTGATGCTTCTTGGGTAAATAAGCTGATCAGGAAGGCTAGCTCTGTCCTGGGGATGAGCCTTGACACTCTAGAGGAGGTGGCGGAGAGACGGATCCTGGCCAAACTGCTGGCCATCATGGACAACGTCACCCACCCTCTGCACGCTATGGTTATGACGCAGAGGAGCACTTTCAGTCACAGACTGATCCCACCACGGTGTGCCAGAGAGCGCTACAGGAGGTCCTTCCTGCCGGCGGCTATTAGACTATATAATGCCTCACCGGGGTGCCGTGCCGTCGGCAACATAGATCTGGAACTGTTGGGGTGCTAGGACCTAGTTTAACAATTATGCATTCATCCGTGAGTAACTCTGGTCCATCAGCACACATCCACTCAGGACCTATTTATTCATACAGGTCTGTATATACATACTCATGTACAGTTGTTATATCATATCACATGCAATATTGTAAGTAATTATTGGACTTAACTTACGTAGGCATTCACTCAGGAATGCATATTATTAGTATCCTGCCAGTTGCATCTTTTCTCATTGCTTTTAGTATATCGAATGTGCAATATGTGCAGTTGTCTGTAATTATACCCTGCGCACTAAGGACTGTATTTTAAGGGAATTACTATTATTACCCCAAATTATATCATACACACATTTAGCTATTAAAGTATCTCTTCCTGTCATTTACCTGTACAGTTTATGTAACCATGCAAGTATTCACTTATCTGTAAATATAACTGTATATTTACCTGTACAGCTAATTTAACCATGCAAAATATTTACTTACCTGTTCATTTAGCCAGTCTGTATATTAAGTAAACTATTATTCCCTCGCTCATATCATACGCATTTTTAGCTACTGAAGTATTTCTCTGCCATCAACCTGTATAGTATAGTTAACCATCCAACATCCACCAATGTATAGTGTACACATCCACCAATGTATAGTGTACATATTCAGCCAACCACCCATACTATGCAATGTCTTTTTATAGCTTTTTTTGCACTCCAGATATCTTGTATTTCTATACTTTTTCATACTGCCGCTATATGTATCATGTACCGTGTATCTGTCTTTTGTGTACTTTCGTTGTGGCATTTTGCACCTGCCCTGTGTTTTGTTGTAGCTGCTTGACAATGAAATTTCCCCCCCGGAGGAGCAATAAAGTATCTATCTATCTATCTATCTATCTATCTATCTATCTATCTATCTATCTATCTATCTATCTATCTATCTATCTATCTATCTATCTATCTATCTATCTATCTATCTATCTATCTATCTATCTATCTATCTATCTATCTATCTATCTATCTATCTATCTATCTATCTATCTATCTATCTATCTATCTATCTATCTATCTATCTATCTATCAGGTAGCTATACGTGACTCACTGTACAGACTGTTGACCCTGAGGTGCAGTTTACATGCAAAGGTCCAAAGAAAATGTCTAACTACCCTGATCATTTTCTGCAGCTTCATGATCACAAATACATCTGGATCATAATTATGGATCCCCTTGTTGAAATAGATTACGCCAAAAGAGACAAGAGAGAGGTTTTTCAGCCCTTGCACTTTACTCAGAGCACCTATTTCAAGAGACGGAAGTGTCTAATCTATTTCTAGTTATAGATGTGTGTGTTACTTTAGGTCATAGGTCACCTTAGCGGACTAAACTTCACTCTATGGTGAAGGAAGTTTCCAATAAAATTCACCAACGGCTGTCGTGGAAAAAACTCTTCCTCTTACTAAAAAATAAAAGCACCTCTGGAGTTTGTAGAAGCAAGATAGACTTTATTGCAAAAAGACAACGAAGCCGAGTGACCTGCAGGAACCACTCCCGTACATCTCTCTGAAATGTTTATTCATAAGACAGTTATCACAGCTCCACCCATTCTATTTTCCTCCAAACTGGTCTCAAAACTCCTGATGCTATTTCTTGTTTTCTCTGTATTTTGGAGATAACACTGGCACAGAATACATGTCTAGTTGTAAGTCAGAAAAATGGGAGGTACACAGGAAGCCTTTACCCCTGGGGGAGTCTCCTGACTCTTGTGACATCCCACTGGTCAACGGTCAACCTGCTGAGTGGTAGGAGATTGCCTACACCCTACCCTTATCTGCTGAGGACAAAGATATCTTGTCTCTGACAAAGCTGAATATGTTCAGAGAGCTATAAAGAATTGGAAATTATACAATAACTATAAAGAATTGGAATTTACACAATACGGCATGGAGCCGAGACTAGGCTTTGTGGAATCTAGCTCCGACTATATCGATTCGCCCAAGGTCAATACTTCAAATGTATAAAATGCCCACCTTATACCTATGTTTGTCCCAGTGGAGGCTGCTGAGGGGAGGACAGCTCGTAATAATAGCTGGAACGGAGTAAATGGAATGGTATCAAACACATAGAAACCATGGAAACCACTTGTTTTATGTGTTTAATACCATTCCATTTATTTAATTCCAGCCATTACTATGAGCCCATCCTCCCCAAATAATGTGCCGCCACCAACCTCCAGTGATTTGGTTGCATGTCTTTCTTTGTTGGCTGAAATACATACTTTTTCAAGAAACGGTGGTGGTATTTGATGAACATTTCTTGAAAAAGTACGGATTTCAGCAAACAAAGATAGACATGCAACTAACAGGGGACAAACATAGGTACAAGTTGGACGTTTCGTAATTTAAATTTTTGAATTATAGTCGGAGACAGATTCCACAAAGCCTGGTCTCGGAGTTTAGTCTGTTATAGTTACCTATAACAAACACATTAAGGGACTGTTGTTCTTTCTGCTTTAGTCAGGTGAATAAAGTTGGGTATTTATCTATGATTTTGTGTAGTTCAGTTCTATTTTCCCCTCTTTGCTCATTGGTTTTGAACATTACATGGACATTAAACAACATAGTATTCAGTTTGATCCACGTCAACAACATACTGGTATTTCCATTTCAGGTGATTAACCTTTGAAATGACTGCATGTAATTTCATGTTTGACTCCATAAAGTCTCCGTAATTACATATCATTTCTCTCCCCAGCAACGGGAACTAACATAATTCCACTGATAAATCCGTAAAATAACATTTTTGAAATCTGTCGAAATTACAGTAGATCAGAATCAAAAGATGATCTTTGCATGTCACACAGGAACCAAATGCAATGTCAATTGCCGACATTTGTCAAAGCACCTCCCGGAGGATAATAAGGCCTCTCTATGTATGAGAGACCTCCTGTTTCATGTCGTGATGACTCCTAATTACAATTTATGTAATAAGCAGTAGAGAGTTCTGGAAGCAGGCAGAAAGGGAGAAAAAAATATTATGGTTGTCAGGTATGACAGTTTTCAGTTAAGCGCCTCCCTTTTTCAGTGTTCTCTAGTGGTAGCACTGCTGTCCTCTCACTCAGCAATTAACTTGGCTCTCTCATTAATCATAAGGTACAAGGTAATCTCTACATTGTACATCGGAGGAGAGGAGACATGTAGTCAGTCTGCTGCTGCTGCTGAGAAGTCCTGTGTAGCTCAGATGGTAGAGCATGGTGCCTGCAACGCCAAGGTTGTGGGTTTTATTCCCTCGGGGGACAAGTACAATGAAAATATTTAAAATGTATGCACTCATGACTGTAAGTCACTCTGGATAAGAGTGTCTGCTAAATGACGAAAATGTAAAATGAGAAAACCCATGAAAATTGACCCCCAAAGTTTCTTCCAAGAAACCCAGAGGGGTTGAACCTCTTTAGTTCTTGGGTGTTCTTGCAGGAACATAACTTCCCAAAAGCAGGTGCAGGCACTTAACTGAAACATTTTAAGATCTCCTCAATTTAAGGTAAGGTTTCTCTATTTATTCTCTAAATTTATATTGTTTTCATATTTGTGCAAATGGCTGTGTTATTTGACACTTTCTCCCTTTAAAAAAAAAAAGTATAAAAAAGAAAATGGACACAATTCAATGGATATGAATCAACAGAGGTAAGAATATGTAAGAATATGTTAAAGGCTATAGCTGCATTGGGTACATATGAACTGAACTGCTCACTTATTTGGGGCGGCAGGTAGCCGAGTGGTTAGAGTGTTAGGCCCGTAACTGAAAGGTTGCTGGATCGAATCCCAGAGAAATCCCTGAAAAATCTGTTGTTCTGCCCTTGAACAAGGCAGTAACCCACTGTTCCTAGGCCGTCATTGTAAATAAGAATTTGTTCTTAACTGACTTGCCTAGTAAAATAAAAAAATGTGTGTGTATCTGTGTCTGCTGGTATACTGACGAGGAGGCACACAAAGGTATGTGGTATTGGTTTGTCTCATAATGTTATGCAGATGAAATGAATTAGAATTAATGGTTTCTCTAAAAGCTTATAGGACTCAGCCATATTCCTCCTCCCTTGCCTTTTCAATGAAGTTCCCATAGGCCTTTACATTATGGACAAAGGTATGTGTATGAAAACTGTTGTCAAAAGTGAACAGGTTTTTAATTCACATAATTTTTACCACAAAAATCAAGATATGAATACTGTTATGTGCCTGTTTTGTTAATCATCTCTGTATAATTATATATTTGTTGTATTCAGACTTCACCCTCCCCTACACTTCTGATGAATATAACAGGAAATCTATTTGATCACCATGCACTGCAAAATCATTCTGGCTATGGATAGCCTACAGAGGACATCAACATCAACACGCCAGAGGATATACAGTAGCTATTGGACTTGGGGCTGGGAGTGTACCTCATATTTAGATTTTTAGATTCTGAGAACTAAAATCATAATAAACACTGAGAACTAAAATCATAATAAAAACTGAGAACTAAACTCATAATAAACACTGAGAACTAAACTCATAATAAACACTGAGAACTAAAATATAATGTTACTGTTTTTATTTTTATGCTGATTAATAATAATGGAGAGTTCTTCAAAGAATGTATAGGGGTACCCGTACAGTTTCAATTTGAAGAACCCCTAAAGTATCCCCCAGAAACCTTTACTTTTTAGAGTGTACACATGCAGGGATGGAACTTAAGGATTATGGGTACAGGCAAGCCGGGCTAGAAGTCAGCAATTTCTTAGTAGCCTTGGTCCAAAATCTGTACCATGCAATATTTGAAAAGACAACATTTTACTAGCTGGCGGGTCTAGTTGGTCACATTTTCCATCTTTTTCTAATTCTTATTGTTGTTGCATTGTCGAGAGGGAACCGGCAAGTAAGTATTTTGTTTGACAGCGCAATTTCCATCCCTGTAAACACTGTCCAACAAAATGCAACAATAAGAATTAAAAGTAAATTTCTCGATAGAATATATACAGTTGAAGTCGGAAGTTTACATACACCTTAGCCAAATACATTTACACTCAATAGTAAAAAGTCCAGTTAGGATCACCACTTGATTTTAAGAATGTGAAATATCAGAATAATAGTAGAGAGAATTATTTATTTCAGCTTTTATTACTTTCATCACATTCCCAGTGTGTCAGAAGTTTACATACATTCAATTAGTGTTTGGTAGCATTGCCTTTAAATGGTTTAACTTGGGTCAAACGTTTCGGTAGCCTTCCACAAGCTTCCCACAATAAATTGGGTGGATTTTGGCCCATTCCTCCTGACAGAACTGGTGTAACTGAGTCAAGTTTGAAGGCCTCCTTGCTTGCACACGCTTTCTCAGTTTCTGCCCACAAATGTTCTATAGGATTGAGGTCAGGGCTTTGTGATGGCCACTCCAATACCTTGACTTTGATGTCCTTAAGCCATTTTGCCACAACTTTGTAAGGATGCTTGGTGTCATTGTCCATTTGGAAGACCCATTTGCGACCAAGCTTTAACTTCCTGACTGATGTCTTGAGATGTTGCTTCAATATATCCACATAATTTTCCTTCCTCATGGTGCCATCTATTTTGTGAAGTGCACCAGTCCCTCCTGCAGCAAAGCAATCCGACAACATGATGCTGCCAACCCCGTGCTTCACGGTTGGGATGGTGTTCTTCGGCTTGCAAGCCCCCCCCTTTTTCTTCCAAAAATAACAATGGTCATTATGGCCAAACAGTTATATTTTTGTTTAATCAGACCAGAGGACGTTTCTACAAAAAGTACGATCTTTGTCCCCATGTGCAGTTGCAAACCGTAGTCTGGCTTTTTTGTGGCGGTTTTGGAGCAGTGGCTTCTTCCTTGCTGAGAACCCTTTCAGGTTATGTTGATATTGGACTCGTTTTACTGTGGATATAGATAATTTTGTACCTGTTTCCTCCAGCATCTTAACAAGGTCCTTTGCTGTTGTTCTGGGATTGATTTGCACTTTTCGCACCAAAGTACGTTCATATCTAGGAGACAGAACGCGTCTCCTCCTGAGCAGTATGGCGGCTGCATGGTTCCATGGTGTTTATACTTGCGTACTATTGTTTGTACAGAAGAACGTGGTACCTTCAGGCGTTTGGAAATTGCTCCCAAGAATGAACCAGACTTGTGGAGGTCTACAATTTTGTTTCTGAGGTCTTGGCTGATTTCTTTATATATTCCCATGATGTCGAGCAAAGAGGCACTGACTTTGAAGGTAGGCCATGAAATACATCCGCAGGTACACCTCCAATTGACTCAAATTATGTAAATTAGAAGCTTCTAAAGCCTTGACATCATTTTCTGGAATTTTCCAAGCTGTTTAAAGGCACAGTCAACTTAGTGTATGTAAACTTCTGACCCACTGGAATTGTGATATAGTGAATTATAAGTGAAATAATCTGTCTGTAAACAATTGTTGGAAGAATTACTTGTGTCATGCACAAAGTAGATGTCCTAACCGACTTGCCAAAACTATAGTTTGTTAACATGAAATTTGTGGAGTGGTTAAAAGAGTCTTAATGACTTCAGCTTAAGTGTATGTAAACTTCCAACTTCAACTGTATATATATATATATATATATATATATATATATATATATATATATATATATATATATATATATATATATATATATATATATATATATATATATATATATTTAGCATAAGTATAAATACAGGAAGGCACTCAACAATTTCTAGTACAATATTTACATGTACAGTCGTGGCCAAAGGTTTTGAGAATGACACAAGTATTGGTCTCCACAAAGTTTGCTGCTTCAGTGTTCTTAGATCTTTATGTCAGTAGTTACTATGGTACACTGAAGTATAATTACAAGTACTCCATAAGTGTCAAAGGCTTTCATTGACAATGACATTCAGTTTATGCAAAGAGTCAATATTTGCAGTGTTGACCCTTCTTTTTCAAGACCTCTGCAATCCGCCCTGGTATGCTGTCAATTAACTTCTGGGCAACATCCTGACTGATGGCAGGCCATTCTTGCATAATCAATGCTTGGAGTTTGTCAGAAGTTGTGGGTTTTTGTTTGTCCACCCGCCTCTTGAGGATCGACCACAAGTTCTCAATGGGATTAAGGTCTGGGGAGTTTCCTGGCCATGGACCTAAAATGTCTATGTTTTGTTCCCAGAGCCTCTTAGTTATCACTTTTGCCTTATGGCAAGGTGCTCCACCATGCTGAAAAAGGTATTGGTCATCACCAAACTGTTCTTGAATGGTTGGGAGAAGTTGCTCTTGGAGGATGTGCTGGTACCATTCTTTATTCATGGCTGTGTTCTTAGGCAAAATTGTGAGTGAGCCCACTCCCTTGTCTGAGAAGCAACCCCAGACATGAATGGTCTGAGGAAGCTTTACTGTTGGCATGACACAGGACTGATGGTAGCGCTCACCTTGTCTTCTCCTGACAAGGTGTTTTCTGGATGGCCCAAACAATCGGTAAGGGCATTCATCAGAGAAAATGACTCTACCCCAGTCCTCAGCAGTCCAATCCCTGTACCTTTTGCAGAATATCAGTCTGTCCCTGATGTTTTTCCTGGAGAGAAGTGGCTTCTTTGCTGCCCTTCTTGACACCAGGCCATCCTCCAAAAGTCTTCGCCTCACTGTGCATGCAGATGCACTCACACCTGCCTGCTGCCATTCCTGAGCAAGCTCTGCACTGGTGGTGCCCTGATCCCGCAGTTGAATCAACTTTAGGAGACGGTCCTGGCGCTTGCTGGACTTTCTTGGGCGCCCTGACACCTTCTTCACAACAATTGAACCTCTCTCCTTGAAGTTCTTGATGATCCGATAAATGGTTGATTTAGGTGCAATCTTACCAGCAGCAATATCCTTTCCTGTGAAGCCCTTTTTGTGCAAAGCAATGATGACGGCACGTGTTTCCTTGCAGGTAACCATGGTTGACAGAGGAAGAAAAATGATTTCAAGCACCACCCTCCTTTTAAAGCTTCCAGTCTGTTATTCTGACTCAATCAGCATGACAGAGTGATTTCCAGCCTTGTCCTCGTCAACACTCTCACCTGTGGTAACGAGACAATCACTGACATGATGGCAGCTGGTCCTTTTGTGGCAGGGCTGAAATGCAGTGGAAATGTTTTTTTGGGATAAGTTAATTTTCATGGCAAATTCATCTGATCATTCTTCATGACATTCTGGAGTATATGCAAATTGCCATCATCAACACTGAGTCAGCAAACTTTGTGGAGACCAATACTTGTGTCATTCTCAAAACTTTTGGCCACGACTGTATGTCGGGGAAGGAGTGATTGGAGAGCAAGTTTTGAATTGTGCAGCATTTAGCAATAATACATAAACATCTAGTAGCAGCAGTCATGATGTGTTTAGATTCCCTGTGCCATCAGGCCCTATGGACTAATAAAAGAGGCGTGGTGTTGTGTGTGTGTGTGTGTGTGTGTGTGTGTGTGTGTGTGTGTGTGTGTGTGTGTGTGTGTGTGTGTGTGTGTGTGTGTGTGTGTGTGTGTGAGTAGGTGCATGTGTTCTAAGGTGTGAAGAATCCGAGCAGGTGGTCAGTCCAGTTCAAGTGTTCAGCAGTCAGGCTTGTGGATAGAAACTGTCTCTGGTCCGAGACCCGATGCTGCGATACCATCTTCCCGACTGTAAGGGAGTAAACAGTCCGTGTCTGGAGTGTGTGCGGTCCTTGATGATGCTGCAGGAATTCCTCAGGCACCGTTTTGAGTAGGGTGTCCTGAATGGGTGGGAGCACGGCCCCAGTGATGTACTGGGCCGTCTTCACCACCCGTTGGAGGGCCTCACGGTCGTGGTCAGAGCAGTTCACGGACCATGATGCAGCCGATAACCCCTGGAGAGGTAGCTAGCCAAGATCTGGACTTAGAACTACAATATATTACAACTACAATACCCAATACACCAACTGCCATACAAAGGTTCTGATTACTGTAAGATGACAACAGTGGAAAAGGTCAGAGGTAATCAGACTTTGCCTCCTCTGGCCATACCCTGTTATTGCAAGGCTGACGTTGCAATGAATTTAGCTTGTGCTGTACTGTCCCTACAGTGTTGTATATTCCTTATATGGGTACATTTTGGCTCTACTTTAAATCCCTATGATGAAGACACACTATCTGTTATGATACATTTGTGGTAACATCGCAAACAGGTCCTGTTTGTAAGTTATCACTGTCTGCCATTGTTATTCTTACCATGGGTGATATTCAAATCACAATGGGATGCATGCATGTAGGTGTAAAAACATCACAGCACTTGATGCCATGTTGTTTTGGGTGAAGTTGGTTTTTTGTCATAAATGCACACAAGAAGCAAAGGGCAGCATAGTAGTAAGACACACATGTACCCTTCATCCCAGATCATGGACCCATAAGGATAACACTACTTTTATAGCAGACTTAATACTTAACATCAAGTACTAACACATTAGACAGAGTGTGTTCTGGTGACTTGTGGGGGAACTAGAAGTCTGATGCTTCTGTATGGTGCATATGCTCCAGCCGAGTCACGTGTGTGTTTGGAACTGTTGGCTGACTTAATTTGCTGCACTGGGAATCCTTCTCTGAGATGAACCACAACAATGAATTTCTCCGCCATCAATGGCTGATACCATACAGCCCTCCGTAGATCAGTGGTAAAACTGCATCCTCAAACACAGCCATTGTTTATGATTATGGAGCCATCAAGTAGATAAACATGTTATTGCCATGTTATATTGACGGGGTAAGAATAAAACAAGGGATAATAACTTAAACTTCTTTAGTAATTTGTACTCTTTGTTTCATTAACACTGCTATATTGCTCAGCTGCAAAGGGGATATGTGGATCATGTAGCTTTTTCTGATTATGGAAACTTGAAAAATATTTGGGGTGACATTTGGGGTGACATTTCCATCATGCAAAAGAACACAGATCTGCACTAAACTACTGTAGAGCACAGCTCTGCACTAAACTACTGTAGAAGAGCACATATCTGCACTAAACTACTGTAGAGCACAGCTCTGCACTAAACTACTGTAGAAGAGCACATATCTGCACTAAACTACTGTAGAGCACAGATCTGCACTAAACTACTGTAGAAGAGCACAGATCTGCACTAAACTACTGTAGAGCACAGCTCTGCACTAAACTACTGTAGAAGAGCACAGATCTGCACTAAACTACTGTAGAGCACAGCTCTGCACTAAACTACTGTAGAAGTCATTATAACTCAAAAGAGCACAGATCTGCACTAAACTACTGTAGAAGTCATTATAACTCATTGCTATTACATGTGCAGACGTTGGTTGAGAGATTGACCAGTGATACACAAAATTAACAATATTTCAAGTTCTCCTGTTACTTTGAGATATGTGAATAGTATTACTAGTAAGTAAACAAATTATGGGAGTACTCTCAGCCTTAACTAAGGTAAATGTACAGAAGCCCCTAATTCATAATCAGTGTAGAACCTAACCTATGATGATAGCTGACAGCTCTGTTAAAAACACCACACATAACATCTTGTTTATGAACCTCACCCTCTCTGTGGTTCTACACACTCATCACTGTTTACTCAATGGCAGTTGTGAAACATAATATTGCCATCCCCTCCTACTTGTACATAGATATTTATAAACATATGCCGTGTTTCTCCACCACCATAAAGGCGCGTGTGATTAAATGTGATAGGTGTAGAACGTTAATTCACCTCTCTCTCACACATGTGGAACAACAAACTCTCCAGCGTTCATAATGGGAGGCAGTGAACGCTAGAAGACTATTTTTGATACTTAAGTGGGAAATTGAATAGCAAACAGAAGAAAACATATTGCAACAGTGCCAGGGGCAGCCCTCCTCCGACCCAAATAAAAAACAACAAAGTGCACCTTTAATTATTTTGTGTCTCCCACAAACAACTTTAATTGAGTCGGATGAAGCAGGGGAGGGACTGCCAACACACTGGCTTGTGTTCATTAGGGATTTTAAAGGACTGCTGCTGTCCCCTAACAGATCTTTTCTGTGACTACGTAGTTGCAGGCGGCTAATGACCCTGTTGTCACCCCTGTCGTTAGCTGAGGCCAGGCCCCAACAGGCAGGCAGACAGGCACACTCTGCCCAGGGCTAGCGATAACATTAATTGGATGCTGTGCTGCCTGGGTGTGGCCACAAGAGGGGTGGTGGTGGTGGTGGGTGGAGTCCTCCATCAGAGCATGGGTCAGTAAACTTGATAATAGACCCCTATGGGACACACTACTGTTTATCCATCTATAGTTTCAAATGTAACTCCTGTGCACTGGAGGAAGAGGGTCTCTACAGAGCTTTTATAATTCAAGACATTTAAAAAAGGTCGTGGGGGGGTCATTTAGGAATGTAGAGCTAGAAATGTTAAACAAATCTGCCTTTTTCTGATCTTCACTAATCGTATCACCAATTGCAACTTATTGTGTCTGGCATTTTTAGCAGAGAAACGATCGATTAACAGATCCAGACACATTGAACTCAAGCATGTAGAAAAAATATAGAAGATGTAGCAGAGAGGATATTCAATGTGGTAAACCAGTCAAATGAATGGGTTGGCAGTAGGACCACAAGTCAGGGTATCCTTGTCCCTTGTTGATTAGATGTTTCCCTAGTGGTTGCTTCTGTTGCCTTGGCAACCTGTAATCGTAACAATTGGTGCAATATCCTGACAGTGATTTTCTAATGGTGTTGTTGGGCCACTGGTTGCTACAGTGTATACTTTAGCAGCATTAGATAAAGGAGGTGTGTAGTGGAGAGAGAAAGCTGTCTAATCTGGCAGTCTCTCACTCATACCATCTGTCATGTCCACCTTGAGAATAATAGAGCCTCAATCACTGTGATGTCATGTGTGGTATTGTATCTCCTCCACTGAGCTATCCACTTAAAGCCACAATCCTGAGTTTGTGTCTCAGCTAAACGGCAGCCTCGCCAGAGGCAAGTGTCTTGGGAAAATGTAACCACACTCAAATTCATAGATGGAGGAAAGTACTGACAGTCCATGTGATCTAAAAAGCACTGGGCCTAAGACAACAGAACCCTTACCCTTAGATCAGCACAGGGTTATACTGTATATTATGTAAATTCTCCTCTCAGGTGAACACATGCACATCTCAACACCTCCCTCCCTCCCCTCTGTTCATTGGCCCACCGCCCTTAAAACAGCCAACACACACACACACACACACACACACACACACACACATATCATATGTATCTGGTTAATTGCAAATCATCTGTGATGTACACGACTGCTTCACTAATTGCTGCTGGAAGCTGTGCTCATTAGTGGTTCTCATCTGGCTTGGTACACAAGCTAAACAACTTGCAAACGATCCAGCAATTACTGCTATTTTACCACTCCAGGGCCGGGTGAGCGAGTGTATCAGGAAAATAGCTGCAGTAAATAACAATGGGGCGTTTGGCTGCAAATGTCTGAAACTGCCTCCCTCCTCCACCGCCCAGAGTGAGAAGAGAAGCGCCTCATCAAGGGGTATTTGTGTGTGTGTTTTAAAGGAGCCACACCAGGGTAGTCTTTACCAAGGCTCTCTGAAGTACAGCAACAACTGCACATACACTATATATACAAAAGTGTGTGGACACCCATTCAAATTAGTGGATTCGGCTATTTCAGCCCCACCCGTTGCTGACAGGTGTATAAAATCGTCAGTTCTAAACATCCTCTGGAAGCAATGTCAGCACAAGAACTGTTCATCAAGAGCTTCATGAAATGCGTTTCCATGGCCAAGCAGCCGCACACAAGCCTAAGATTACCACGCGCAATGCCAAGCATCAGCTGGAGTGGTGTAAAGCTCGCCTCTATTGGATTCTGGAGCAGTGGAAACGCGTTTTCTGGAGTGATGAATCACACTTCACCATCTGGCAGTCCGAAGGACAGATCTGGGTTTGGCGGATGCCAGGAGAACGCTACCTGCCCGAATGCATAGTGCCAACTGTAAAGTTTGGTGGAGGAGGAATAATGGTCTGGGGCTGTTTTTCATGGTTTGGGCTAGGTCCCATAGTTCCAGTGAAGGGAAATCTTAATGCTACAGCATACAATGATATTCTAAATGATTCTGTCCTTCCAGCTTTGTGGAAACAGTTTGGGGAAGGCCCTTTCCTGTTTTAGCATCACAATGCCCCCGTGCACAAAGCAAGTTCCCGCAGCAATGTTTCAACGTATAGTGGAAAGCCTTCCCAGAAGAGTGGAGGCTGTTATATAGCAGCAAAGGGGGTATGTGTGCATATGTATGTGAGAGAAAGAACAAACACCATTGTAAATACAGCCCATATTTATGTTGATTTATTTTCCCTTTTTTACTGATGTAAAAAAGTATGTGGACTTTTATATGTGAAGGGAAATCTTAAAGGGGGGGGGGTCCACATACTTTTTTACATCAGTAAAAAAGGGAAAATAAATCAACATAAATATGGGCTGTATTTACAATGGTGTTTGTTCTTTCTCTCACATACATATGCACACATACACAAACATAGAGGAAACTCATAGGGTCCATACTCAACAATCTGTACCTTTATTTTATTTTTACATTTCAACGTACCTATTTTTTGTCATTCCTTTTCAAACAGGATTTTACAGAAAAGCCCACACAAAATCTATTTTTCGTCCATCATTCGTTACAATGTGAAATAATGGCTCAAAGGTAGGATTTTGAAATGAATGGCTTTACATTTGATAAACACATTACAGTGGGTCCATACTAGCGAACATAAACACTAACAAAAATGTAAACCGGTTCTCCGGCACAAAATGCTTATCAGCCAATTAAAATTGTCGAATTACTTACACCTGACAGAACACTAAATTGTAGCTGGTCCCATCAGATAACATGGCACATGTTAGCCCTATGCTAACCTCACCAGGTGTCACGGATTATATGCTGGCACGGGTTCTGCATCAGCCAATTAAAATCGTTGACGCGGTTGGACATGTTCCAACACTTGTTCAAGGAAGTGTCTTTAACATACTGTACCTCAGTCCAACAGCACATTCTGATCATCAAAGCAACTATAACGTGTATTTGGCTGACTGGTCAGATGGCTCTCTGTGTAAAGTGGCCCCCCTTAAAATATAGATTCATGTGTATTATGTTAGTGTGTTGAAAGGGACAGCTTGAAAATGAAGATTATGAATTAATTGAATAAGGAGCAACTTCAATCTTCAGCCTTGCAGACAACACACTGCCGTTGCCTAACAATCATATTGCATAGGCTATATTACATGGATGTGTTTGCCTACAACATTTTGTATGCATTTTTATAATCATCTGCTTTGTCACATGCGTTATTAGACTCAGGAGGATGAGTATTACAAAGTGTACAGTTAGACTGTAGTTTGCACTCTCAATATCGTTCTACAGGTGGCAGTACAGCAGTTCTTTTAAAATAAGTTTATCACGAGTCCAGAGGACTCGAAATCGACAGTCTTAATCTAGGAAGACACTTGACTGTCATTATATTCTTATGTAGGCTACACGTACATGCAGGCCTACAACGTTTTACAGGCTATGCATTATTATAACTATCCACTTCGTCACATGTGTTTTGAATTGGGTATCAAGGACCAGCAGTGGATGGTTTTTTCCTCTTAATGCGAGGGTGTCTCGAACCCACCCTTTTAAGTGTACTATCAATGTAGAGTCAACCCCTTTAGCAGTGTGTCCTAAATGAGATGATGGCAATAATAGCCTACAAGACTTCTATTTGACAAATCCATAAGGCTCTTCGATTTTTTTACGATATACGATAAACATACATGTAAGGACCTCATTTATCTTTTTTTCCATAAAAGCACATGGTTGTGTGTAAATTAGAATCAAAAACGTTTTTTCATATATGTGAAAATGTGAAAATGTTGACTTATGTTAGTAGTAGCTAGTATCCTAGTCAAGGATGCATCAATGCAATACTGGCACAAAATATTTTGTTACAGACCAACGGAACAAAAGTAAACCTTCAATTTGTAGGTTTAGAATATCCCTCTAGTGGCCAGAGTTGATCTATTTGAAGACATGCCATTGGTTGGTGGAAATAAAGTCTAAGATCTTTGATAGGCTGTTGAAGAATTTGTGCCAGGATATAATTACTGCCATCTTTTGAGGTTAGCATAGGGCTAATGTGTGCCATGTTATCTGATGGGACCATCTACAATTTAGCGTTCTGTCACGTGCAAGTAAATCAACGATTTGAATTGGCTGATTCGCATTTTGTGCCGGAGAACCGAGAAATTTAAATTATTGCTTATGTTCGCTAGTATGGACCCACTGTAATGTGTTTATCAAATGTAAAGCCATTCATTTCAAAATCCTACCTTTGAGACATTATTTCCCATTGTAAAGAGTGATGGAAGAACATTTTAAAAGGGATGAGAAAGAATAGGTAAGCTGACATTTATTTTAAAGAAACGCACAGACTCTTGAGTACGGGAGTGGTGGAGGCCATTAGTTGGGATATGATTGGCAGATACAAGGACACTCTGTACCAAAGACCAGGGTAATTATGTGTGTGTGTGTGTGTGTGTGTGTGTGTGTGTGTGTGTGTGTGTGTGTGTGTGTGTGTGTGTGTGTGTGTGTGTGTGTGTGTGTGTGTGTGTGTGTGTGTGTGTGTGTGTGTGTGTGTGTGTGTGTGTGTGCCTATGAGTGTGAAATAAAAATGTAGACTGCCTCTCTCTTGATCTTTTCCCTCTTTCGAAAGGTTTGTTATTAGATATATTCACATGTGACTATCCACATGTCCTCACCTTTAGTAATTAAAGAATATGTAATATTATTGCCCAGAGAGCATGAGGTAAAAGTAACAGACTGGGGAATGTTGGTTGAATCCAATCCTGTTGGTCCTGTTCTGGAGTCCAGACCTGGGTTCAAATACTATTTGATCGTTTCAAATCATTTATATGCTGGATTGATCAGGTCAGGTTTAATGGATCAATAGAATAATCACAAAGTACAAACCCCGTCCATCTGGCACTCCAGGCATGCTAAAGCAAACGCTCAAAGTATTTGAAAGATTTCAAATAGCATTTGAACCCAGGGCTGATGTGGTGTTGGTGCAGTGCATAGAAAAGGCTATCTGTGGTGCTGGTACCATAGCCATTAGCCAGTCAGGGAGGAGCTAAGCTAACTAAGCTCCTAATGAAGTGCTCCAGGCACCAGGTTGGTTTGTCATCATCACCACCAGCAGCATCTTTCCCACCTTCCCCCAAAACTCAGGGGAATCAATTTAAACAAATAAAGAACATATTGTAACTGGGCTCATTGCAGCGTTAATGAATGTAGCAGACGCTAAGAACACAGAGTCCCAATTACCAGGGGAAACGGCAAGAGCCCATTTGCCATTTGTTATATTAAGTATTTATAATTAGCACCCGTCCAAGTATAATTAAAAATTGTGCCACTTTCACCTTCAACATGTGGAAACTTGTTAATTTACTACTTTTTTCATTTCACCCTGGTGATTTCAACAGATGGTAAGAGAAAATGTGAAGCTAGATGAAGTAAAATACATTTTTACAAATATGTAGATGTTGAAGTTAATATAGTGAATAGCTGGTAAATCAGGTTTTGGCAACAGTAACGTGTTTGACATAAGAAGAGCGGGTATGAGAGGTCTCTAGACACTTACTGCAGTTTGTGTTGAATCGAACCAGTTTCATCCAGAAACAAGTCAGTGAAGTATAGACACTTTGAGAACCTTGTTACAGCATCATCTCCTGATCATTATATTTAACGTATGACTCTGGGTGCTTGTATTTTCTGCCATGATTACCATCACACTATCCAAGGAGGCGTAGGTTTCTCATTCTGGACTACTTTGGCTGGAATTCAATGCAACCCACCATAGCACATTTACACAGTCACTGTCTTTATTTACAAACTTCTGCCACGTTACATACACACTTCTTATTCTGAAAACTGGAAGCTACATCTACATGTGATTATCTGGGGGAATAAATGAAGTAATGCAGGCCAGGTTCAATTGAATTCAGCCCTTTGTATTGTCCAGCAGTCATGTTTATTGCATGGTCTATATCTTCTCAGTACAGCCTCAGTGTTTGAATGGTCTATATCTGCTCAGTTCAGCCTCAGTGTTTGAATGGTCTATATCTGCTCAGTTCAGCCTCAGTGTTTGAATGGTCTATATCTTCTCAGTTCAGTCTCAGTGTTTGAATGGTCTATATCTGCTCAGTGCAGCCTCAGTGTTTGAATGGTCTATATCTGCTCAGTTCAGCCTCAGTGTTTGAATGGTCTATATCTGCTCAGTTCAGCCTCAGTGTTTGAATGGTCTATATCTGCTCAGTGCAACCTGTGGTTACCTAGGTTACCCCGTTGGTTCACAGCATAAACTTGACCTTTTTCAAATGCAATTTTCATTTAGTCAATTACAAAACTACATTTAAGAAAAGTACATCATGTCAAAAGATTACTTTTCATCATGCCTGCTCCTGAGTGTTCTCACTACTTAGAAACACGTAATACTGTCGGACTTCCCTCATGCCCCTTTCCATGACAATGCCAGCAGCCACTTGAGTGAGTGAGTGAGTGCTAGCTAGCTACCGGCCGGAACATTAAGCTAGCCAAGACCAACAACACGGACTATACAGCCACAATTAGTGAGAGAAGTTACAAACGTACTGTACTAAACAAGTTAAATGTCTAACCTGTGATTAAATGTTTTCCACACACATAACTACATGTAGCCTACTTGGACACCGCGTCCCCACACATTTCCCACTCTCCTGCGTCTTCTCGCAGGCTCAATTTTCCTACGTGGAAGCATTGTGAACTGTAGGTTGGGATTTTTACCTGGCTACAATTTAACAACACAGCAGCTTTTCACCATGTTTTGTTATTTCTGTATAACTAAAAAACAACAACGAAGTTGGGGGTAAATAGTAAAGAATGTTTGTTTTCCCCAATTTCTGGAAATGGTCAAGGGGAATTCCTTATTATTATGTGAATACCTACTGGAACTATGGTTTGCCAGTGCTGTGATAAGATATTGTGTAAAACAATGAATGTGAATAATGTATCTGCACTGAATGTTTATTAGATAGCTAGCCAGACAGTTATAAAGGAATGATTCCATTCATATTTCAAATTAGCTGCCAATATGTCAACATTCCATTCATTGATAATAGGACTTAGACAAGTTGTAAATGCAACCAGTACTCATATTGTATCCTATAATAGCACTCACAGCTTTCCAAGAAAACAAAATCCGAGACATTTATGGTCTGTTCACATATATTTTAGAAAATTGGTATAAAACCTGTATAAACTGTAAATTATAAACTTTATAATTATATCACAATGTTTTAAGTTGACTATAATTCCATTAGAAAATTTCTGATACATCCCATGCCTTCCTTTTATTTTCCTGCATAAGTAAAAGCAGAAAATGCATCACCTATGCCTCTACTGCCATTCATTCCAATTAGACTGGTTTTGGATTCCTCCCTGACTGTGATGGCTGCCATTTTCACCCTATTATGGAACTTTTATGGTTTATGACCTAGCCCCTCTAGTAATTTAATAGGATCTCTATAGTTGGGACATTCAGGTTTCTGCATTATGATTAATTTACATGACACTACAACATTCTATGGCAGCTATGTTAGCTCTCCATTAACATAACATGTGCAATGCTATGTAACTGAATGTCCAGAATTAGAACAATATTCAAAATTATAAAATGTGTCCCGTCTCTCTCCATATAAGGCTCTGGGTTGGGTTTGCACTATTCCATTGGACATATTTCCTGTTTCAAACAGCCACACCAGTCTTCTTACATGGTAACTGTGAGTAAGGATGTAAATGAGAGAAATAATTAAGTGAAATGCACATTGGAAGAATATCACACATCTGTAGTGTAGACAGTAGATGGTGTTCCTTAGGTCAGGCAAGACGAGCTCGACACATCATCACAAATTCTACTCTGACCCAGGCAGGCAAACAGCAATAGTATGTCTGTGTCTCAGAGGCTGCCTGGCTCACTCACACTGTAGTGTGGACTGGCTGGAGTGTGTTTTCCTTCTATTACCATGACAACGGCTCCCTGTCTTTCAAAGGCTGTGTGTGTGTGTGTTCATAATATGTATGCCAATACCCATGTTTGAATGTTTAGGATCTCTCTCTCCCTCATCAGTATCCCCCATTAACACAGCTTGCTTAATTATTGTTTGTCATTTTAGATAGAAATAAATAAGAAATACATAAGAGTGTGTATGTGGTATGGACAGGGCCGGTTGCAGGCATAAGCGACATTAGCGACCACTTAGGGGCCCGGTCGCTAGGGGCCCCAATTGATTTTGTTAGTCATTCTCACTTAAAATGGCATATGTCTTTACAAAATGTGTAGAATTGCTGTAAAAAAAATCACAGCAGCAGCATGGCAAAATTGGTAGAATGTTTTAAATAAAATTGCAACATTTTCTCTCCGCCCCATGGCAACGTGTATAATTGCAGGAAATTAACTTTAAAACGTATATTTCTCTCCACCTTCAAGAGATGGGCTACTAAAATGTTTTGTCATGAGGTGAGGGGCCCACTTACCAAGTCTTGCTTAGGGCACACAAAAGGGTAGAGCCCGCCCTGGTTATGGATGCTTTCACGGACTTGTATGATGAGGTAGCGTGAGATGAACTAGCATAAGTCCACGCCTGCTGCCTTGATTTGCATACTGACAATATAAAGATACAGTACTGATATTGTCCTGATTGTGTTAATAGACTCATCATACTGTAGCTACTAGCTAGTATAATTACACTCTAACCAATAAAGTTGATTGAAGCACATTTATTCTGCTCAGTAACCAGGATATCGCAACCCAGTATTTAACCCAATTCATAATACTGCAGGGCAAGCTACATCCCTTTTTTATCCGTCAGTCATCCCTCCCCCGTTCGTCTACTTGGCATTTTACACTGCGCTTCTTGCCCGACAGCCACTTCCATGGGCTTTTTATTCGGACTACACAATGGGGGTAAATAGAGCAACCTAATCAACGTCCAAAATTTAAGAACCGATTTCTGAAAATGTAAGAGTCGATGTCTGGTAGAGGCTGAGTCTGAGTGAGGCAGTTTTAGGACTGATCGCACATTGCTAATGAAAACCACTGACCCTTGTGTATCATTTCCAGTTTAATTCCAGTGTTAGCCCCGTGCACAGGGATATTTGCGCATGTAAAAAAATAAAGAGGTGTCTAGGCAAGCCATGTACAATACAGTGGTAATACAGCGGTAATACAGCCTATGTAGCTTTGCTCAAGCCAAGAATGTTCTGTCCATATAATTAGAATTCATTTTATTTCTATGGTTCTGTGGCAACTTCATCTATAGGGAGACAGAATTTGAAGGTTCATTCATCCAGCCATTAGTGACTCACTCCACACACTGATGGGTATTTGGTGTTTATCTGGCCTTCATTGCCATGTACTCTTATAATTCCACCTGGCACAGCCAGAAGAGGACTGGCCACCCCTCAGAGCCTGGTTCCTCTCTAGGTTTCTTCGTAGGTTCCTGCTTTTCTAGGGAGCTTTTCCCAGCCACTGTGCTTCTACATCTGCATTGCTTGCTCTTTGGTGTTTTAGGCTAAGTTCCTGTATAAGCACTTTGTGACAACTGATTATCTAAAAACAACTTTATGAAATACATTAGATTGATTTAATTGTATGTATTTATTTTAGAGTGAATTAATCATCTGAACTTGTTTACCTTCAACCCACTATGCTAAACAGATACCTTTCAATTAGTCTAGTTCCATTTTTCATTTTCCAGTTATTATTGCACTCCGTGATAATAGAAAGCTATTAATATAATTAATGAGGAATTCATTTCATTAATTAATGTGGGTTTTAAGATGTCGTTGTTGTAAATAATGTTGCTTGATTCAGTATTATTTAATAATTTATATAAACGTTACACCAAGCATAGTGAATGGCTGTCACTCAATTTGTGTTCTGCACTGCCATCTACAGTCGGTTGTTGAGCACACATCCAGTACTGTGCGTTTGGTTATATCTCTCATTCGTCTGGTGATGCCTAGATACTAAACTGGTGATGCCTAGATACTTATTAATTCATAATCTTGCACAATAACAGATCAATATTACTTGGACTGTATCCTCCTGTAGGCAGTGTAAAAAGATTAGGCTACACTGGTTTGTTGAAATATCTAATATCCAAAAAGCCCAAACCTATTCTGACAGTTATTCATGTCTCTGCTCTGAGGCATCCTCTCCAACAGGGGGCACTGTTTTCCATAGTTAATTTACCACTAAGACTCTCACAGACCAACAGCATCCTAAAATAATTAGTTTCATAGAAAACTACAGTGAACAATCAATTGTATGTGCAAGGGTGAACATATTTTTTTTATTTAATCAGCATGTACAACAAAAATAGTCAAGGGATTAATATTATGCTTCACACCTGTTTGGAACATTGGCAGTCTGGCCAAAACTGTAGAGGAATCAATAGATTATTTAACTTGTGTGGTGTGCATGGCATCTATAATAATGTGGCTTGACATTGTTATATACTGTAACACCAGACTGTCTCTCAACCTATGCGACCTAACTTTAATTTAACCTGCATCCTTCACGTCTCAAGATACCACCCCTTTGACACAGTTGTTTCAGGTCTGCCCTTTATGTAGGAAACAACTATTAACATATAGAAGTCCATATGTGAAGAAAAACCCACATGTAAAAAACACAATGCACTTTTGTCAGGTCCTGTGAGGTCCCGGTGACAAAATGTGACAATGTGCAGGTGTAAAAGAAGAGGTAAATCAGATAGGAAATAGATAAGACATATGGCACAGGTGTAAAAGAAGAGGTAAATCAGATAGGAAATAGATAAGACATATGGCACAGGTGTAAAAGGAGAGGTAAATCAGATAGGAAATAGATTAGACATATGGCACAGGTGTAAAAGGAGAGGTAAATCAGATAGGAAATAGATAAGACATATGGCACAGGTGTAAAAGGAGAGGTAAATCAGATAGGAAATAGATTAGACATATGGCACAGGTGTAAAAGGAGAGGTAAATCAGATAGGAAATAGATAAGACATATGGCACAGGTGTAAAAGAAGAGGTAAATCAGATAGGAAATAGATTAGACATATGGCACAGGTGTAAAAGGAGAGGTAAATCAGATAGGAAATAGATAAGACATATGGCACAGGTGTAAAAGGAGAGGTAAATCAGATAGGAAATAGATTAGACATATGGCACAGGTGTAAAAGGAGAGGTAAATCAGATAGGAAATAGATAAGACATATGGCACAGGTGTAAAAGGAGAGGTAAATCAGATAGGAAATAGATAAGACATATGGCACAGGTGTAAAAGAAGAGGTAAATCAGATAGGAAATAGATAAGACATATGGCACAGGTGTAAAAGGAGAGGTAAATCAGATAGGAAATAGATTAGACATATGGCACAGGTGTAAAAGGAGAGGTAAATCAGATAGGAAATAGATTAGACATATGGCACAGGTGTAAAAGAAGAGGTAAATCAGATAGGAAATAGATTAGACATATGACGCAGGTGTAAACCTCCAGTACAAATGCAAGGTGTAAGACGACACACTGATCACATAACCTTCTGGTCCCAGAACCTTCTGGTCACAGCTCTTAAATATTCTTTGGAATGTATGGACGGTCTTAAACAGTATGATACCAACACCAGTTAAAATGACTGAATTATACAATAATTTACTGTATTAAGGCTCCATGTGAATATAAATATCTTAAGATTAAGATATACAGGAATAGGGAGTTTACTGTAAAATTGGATTTACAGTGAGGTGAGTTACCCAGACACATTTCAGTTGAATGCATTCAGTTGTGCAACTGGCTAGTATCCCCCTTTCCATCTCATTGACCTATTTCCAGGAGTTTATGGCACTCAGGAGGAGTTCAATTCCTCATCTGAGTTTTTACTTTTTTGTGTGACCTAGATGATCAGTGATGTTACATCAATGAGCAGTGGCCTGTTAAAGACCTGTGTTATGTTTGGCCAGCTGACACACAGTAGCATGCATGCACGCATACATGCATACACGCATACACGCACAGACCGTTCTATGGAAATCTCCACTGGCTGGGCTTTCTTTGCTTGTTTCACAGCTGTGGAAGCTATTTTATTGACAGGTGACAAGTCTGTTGTTTACAAAGTTTGATAAGTCCTGTCATGTATTTGCTTGAATGTCCATTGTTGGTGTAATTTTTTTCAAAAGTTTAATAATTAACATTCAGTTGAACAATTAATCAATTAGTATATGGTTATGAAATAACATTTGTCCATAGTTGCTATCAGGGCCTTGTAGAAGTTCAATTCAATCCCAAAATCCAGAAAAAAATCAACAAAACAAGGAAAAATTAAATGAATCCAGCCACAATAAATGATTTGTTCTGATAAACAGAGACAATATCCCATACAAGTCTTTAAGACAGTTCTCACTTGTTTGGCGTGAGAAACTTAGGCTTTTGAATTATACACATTTTTTTTTAGTAACCAAACATTTCTGACCAAAACAAAATTACTCCTGACAGACCTAGAGAGGAAGAGGTGATGCGAGAGGGTTTACTCCAATACAATCTGTCCACAATAAGCAGACCAATAAGCAGATTTATAAGCTTCCTGCCTTTGGGACAACGACTCCCACTGTTAGGGCAGTGACAAGACCATCTCGTCATTACATGCAGTGGGAGATTCTGTCCTCCTCCGTGACCCGGAAACCAATAAGTGTTCGAGGATTGTGTCAATTTCGTTAGTAGGCTAAGTGGAAGAGTGTCCTCCCCTCCTTGATAGCTACCTTTCATCGAGGATAGTCATGAGTCCTTCGTGGAAGAGTATTGAAAGATGCCACACCTCCTTTGAATCAGCTGTTGTTTTATCAGAGGAGAAAAGCATGTACACATTTAAAAACAACATGCTACTTATTGTTTTATCTAGAAAATGTCTTGCACAACTACCTTCATTTGTTTTGAGCACTTTAAACATTTATTTTGCCTAATGGCACGCTAGTGGAGAAGGACAGTCTCATCTACGTTCACTCTCCTCGCCGACTCTCCTCGATTTAACCTTTTTCAAAAGGAGGCGAGAGAGGACGCAGGAGGTGAGGAAATCTAATTGATAAAAGGCCCCCATCTCTGACAGACCCCACTCAAACCAGGAAGTGACTATGCGTGTGGCTAGGGAGCGACCGGGGCGCTCCCTAGCATCCCTAGATGCTAGGGAGCATCCCTAGATGCTCTACATCTTGAGACATGCTGTTGAGATGCTACTGAAAGGCCAAAGACATGCTGTTGAGATGCTACTGGACTGTCAGCTATAGCTGACATGCCCGCCATGTTAGCATGTCAACAGGGCCCAGGCCCTGAGGATTGGCAGCGCAGGTCAGGTGGGTACCTGTTCAGAATTTGGACAGCAGCCATCAGCAGCCCACACACTCACACATGTGCATGTACAAAGGCATGCATGCACACACACACACACACACACACACACACACACACACACACACACACACACACACACACACACACACACACACACACACACACACACACACACACACACACACACACAGTGTAACCCACCAGGCAACAGAGAACCAACCACAGCTGGGGCCACATCCACTGCATGGAGATATCCCTTTGACAAGAGTGGGCCGTTCATATAGCAACGGACGCTAACATCTAATCAACAGCACACATAATGTGTAAGGAACTACAGTACTGTACACACTATGGCTATGTGAGTTTACAATGGTTAAAGTAGAATATGTGTTTTTTATTTTTTATTATTAGGGTCCACACAAAACATGAAACATGACATAATACAGAACATTAATATACAACAGCTCAAGGACAGGACTACAGTACATCAATTTGACTTATATAAAGTATAAAATAGGTATTATTAACAAATAATGTCACGATTGTTTTTATGTAACGTTACAGTATAAAAAAAGTAAATGCCTCATAAAGCCACTGGTTGGTTCCAGTCCTTGCCGACTTGTGATCATGGCATAATGTGGGAGTTTATGGCATTATTTTTAAGCAGCACAATTTCACACCCACTTAATGGCTTATGTGCTTAGTAGAGCAAAAGGGCTTCCACCCAGGTTCAGGGAACTGGATTTGAACCCAGAATACTATGTCCTCTTTCTCCGCTAGCTGATGGTAGATTAACCCAATCAGGGTTATCCTTACTGGTAAGCTTCTGATCTGCCAACAGCTCGGAAATGGCACCCTATTCCCTATAAAGTGTACTACTTTTGTTCACTCATATTATAAGGAATAGGGTGCCATTTTGGACACACTAGTTTATTGTGTAAAATAAATCAAGCTTTGAATTGGATTTGACATCTCCAGGATTCTGCCTCGTAATGAAAAAAGGAAATGAAACATAACATGAAAGTCCAGCTGTGATAACAAAAGTCCAGCTGTGAGCTTTAGAAACACAACGAGGAAAACCCTGAAGACGAAAACATCTCTCTAAAAGAAAATGTGTCAAGATTTCTGATTTCCATTTGAATCACTACATCTACAGTACAACACACACACAGCCATTTTTTCTAGTATGTAACAGTATTATTTTAATGAATGTATTCCCTGGTTATTGATGTATTTATTGATGTTTTATATATTGTGCTATGAATGACAGACAATGAAAACAGGCCCAGAAACAGCAGGTTGTGTCTGGGATAGAAAGAGCTACAGTACTGAGCACACAGGCAAATTAATGTCCCATAATACACTCTGCTTCCTGTTGCTTCCTGGGGAGCAGGAAATTCCTTGTGGGGAAGTTCTCACAAGCATAGTAAAACAAAGAGTGATGACATTTCGCCGGTCCCCACAAGGAAAAAGGTTATTTTAGGTTTAGGGGTTAGGTTTAGGGTTAGGGTTAGAATTAAGGTTAGGGTTAGAATTAAGGTTAGGAGTTAGGGTTAGGGTTAAGGTTAGGGGTTAAGGTCAGGGAAAATAGGATTTTGAATGGGAATCAATTGTTTGGTCCCCACAAGGATAGTAAAACAAACCTGTGTGTGGTTACACGTTTTACTATACTTGTGAATACCAGAAGTCCTCACAAGAATAGTAAACCAACTTAAATTCTGAGAAGTGAGGACCTTTTACTGGTCCTCACTTGTGAAAAGGCTATTTTAGGCTTAGGGGTTAGGGTTAAAATTAGGGTTGAGGTCTAGGATTAGGCATTAGGGTTAGGTGTTAAGGTTAGGGAAAATAGGAGTTTGAATGGGAATCAATAATTGGTCCCTAAAAAGTCCTCACAGGTATAGTAAGACATAGCTCCGTGTGTGTGTGTGTCTTCACTCCATCACTCACAGAAATCCTGTCCAGTTGGCCATACCACCAACCAGGATCTTACCATGGAGTCTTATTCAAATCAGGGATGACTAAATTGATGCTTATTGGATGCATGGTTTTAAGAGCTAACACCACGCCGCTAATAAGCACAAATATAGTGTGTTATAATATAACACATACATACATATTACCATATTACACTAACCATAAAGGGTCCTCTTCACTTTGGTGCCAAAATAAAAATAGTATTCCCATATTTTGTGGCTCCCGAGTGGCGCAGCGGTTTAAGGCACTGCATCTCAGTGATAGAGGCGTCCCTACATACCCTGGTTCGATCCTGGGCTGTATCACAACCGGCTGTGATCGGGAGTCCCATATGGCAGCGCACAATTGGCCCAGCATCGTCTGGGTTAGGGGAGGCCGGGGTAGGCTGTCATTGTAAATAAGAATTTGTTCTAAACTGACTTGCCTAGTTAAATAAAGATACAATCATGTCCTTATGCCTAGAAGGCTTGTGTAACTCAGAGACAAAAAAAGCATTTATTTCATCCATCACTGAATCCCACCTTTCTCCCCCTAGCTACTGTAGGATTAGGCTACCCTGAAAAAGCTACTGATTGTGTGTCCCTTCACTTTCTCTCATGCCCAATTAGTCAGGCAAATTCTGTCTCAATCTGCCAGCAGGGGAAGTGTGGATGGAAGGAATGTAGCCTTGGATGTCACACTGAGTCAGTTCTTGAGAAGATAGCTGTATTTACAACTGGGTTTACTGTGTTAGTCAGCTCTTGAGAAGAGCAGTGACTTGTATTCATGGATGCCAAGGGAAGCCAGGCTTCCCCAAATATAAAAATGAAAACACTGTGTTTCCATGAATTTCTGTCAATTCACAAGTGGCTGAATCTCACAGAGAAATCATCCGACTGTGAGAAAGAGGTCCCCTCTGTCTCAGTATGTGTAGCCCATGTATCTGATGCTATCTTCCATCATTCTTTTGTTGTTAGAGTGTATTTTATGCTGCTATTTGAAATGCTCTGTAAATACAGTCGTATGCAAAAGTTTGGGCACCCCTCTGAGGCTGCATAATAATTTACTCTGTTGTCACAGAAAATGATCACAGTGGCATGCCATTCATTTTCTAATAAAAGCTGAGTACTGGGGTATTGTCCAGACAAAGATTTTTAGTATAGCAATATTAAGTTGTATGAAATTAAATCAGATGTGAAAAATAGGCTATGCAGAAATGTGGGCACCCTTGTCATTCTGTTTATTTGAATACCTGTAACTACTTAGCACTGATTAATTGGAACACACAATTGGTTTGGTGAGCTCATTAAGCCTTGAACTTCAGAGACAAGTGCATCTAATCATGAGAAAAGGTATTTAAGGTGGCCAATTGCAAGTTGTTGTTCTCTTTGACTCTCCTCTGAAGACAAACAAAGATTGAGTTATTTGGTCATAACAAGGGGCGTTATGCGTGGCGGCAAAAGAACACAGCGTTCCAAGAAAAACACTTGCTACCCACAGTAAAATTTGGTGGGGGTTCCATCATGCTGTGGGGCTGTGTGGCCAGTGCCGGTACTGGGAATCTTGTTAAAGTTGAGGGTCGCATGGATTCCACTCAATATCAGCAGATTCTTGGGAATAATGTTGAAGAATCCGTCACAAAGTTGAAGTTACGCCGGGGCTGGATATTTCAACAAGACAACGACCCAAAACACTGCTCAAAATCTACCCGGCATTTATGCAGAGGAACAAGTACAATGTTCTGGAATGGCCATCCCAGTCCCCAGACCTGAATATCATTGAGAATCTGTGGGATGATTTGAAGCGGGCTGTCCATGCTCGGCAACCATCAAACCTAACTGAACTGGAGATGTTTTGTAAGGAGGAATGGTCCAAAATACCTTCATCCAGAATCCAGACACTCATTAGAGGCTATAGGAAGCGTCTAGAGGCTGTTATTTTAGCAAAAGGAGGCTCTACTAAATATTGATGTGATTTTTCTGTTGGGGTGCCCAAATTTATGCACCTGTCTAATTTCGTTTTGATGCATATTGCACATTTTCTGTTAATCCAATAAACCTCATTTCACTACTGAAAAATAACTGTGTCCATCAGTTATTTGATAGATCAAAATGAAATTGCTGATCCAAACACCCAATTATTTATAAATGGATATCATGGAAATTGTCAGGGGTGCCCAAACTTTTGCATACGACTGTATTCAAATGGAGTTCCTTAATAAATACAGTCATTGGTGAGCCTGCAATGAGGTTTCGCTTTATCTGCGTGAAATTGATTGAACTGGTCCCTTAATGTACACAAAGATTTGTGATATCCAAAAAGGCATTATTTCCATTTGGGTTCCCGACTGGCTCAGTGGTCTAAGGCACTACATCTCAGTGCAAGAGGCATCACTACAGTCCCTGGTTCAAGTACAAATAAGAATTTGTTCTTAACTGACTTGCCTACTTAAATAAAGGTTAAAAATTATTATTTTAGAAAAATGATATACTGTCACAAAGCATAAGATCAGGTAGTAATTACTGATACAACACAATACAACCATGGGAACACAGATATGGTGGTTTTAATACCACAACAAATACAACCTAGACATGCTGTACTGATCTTCAACAATTTATAATATCTGTACTGCTCTTTATAATAAATGCTTGTGACATGTTATTTAAAAACGGCTCATGATTCTTTAACCATGTTTGCTAACACTTGTCATAACGCTTATCCTCCAAAAGTGGGCGGCAGGTAGCCTAGCGGTTAGAGCGTTGGGCCAGTAACCGAAATGTCACTGGTTCGATTACCTGAGCCAACAAGGTGAAAAACCTGTCAAAGTGTCCTTGAGCAAGGCACTTAACCCTAATTTGCTCCAGTGGCTGACCCAGTAGGTAGGCCGTCATTGTAAATAAGAATTTGTTCCTAACTGACTTGCCTAGTTAAATAAAAAAGCTGGTGTTTTAGTTTTTTCAGTTACACACTGACGTGTACATTGTGGTATATTATTGACCTGACAACGACTGGTGGGTGGGTTGTAAATGCAAATGGAATTTATTCATGAAATGTATGGCTTCACTCAGTGGGACCTTTTGTCTCTGTGTCACGGACCTGAATCGACAACTCCAATCCTGGAGCCTCTGAGAACATGATCATATATCTAAAATTACATTATAATAATGCATTGAAATTGCATTACATTATTGTGTTTGATGTCTTGGATGTGCTTTTACCATTACTACTCTTAGGTGTATCTATACCATTCACCTACCAGAGGTTGTCCATGAATGAACATACAGTAGCGTGAGCTGAGCACCCACCCAACCCTCTGGAGGAGACGTGATTTTATGTCACTGCCATGTGGTCGAGACAGCCTGAGACTGTGAGAAAACGTGGCCTGGGGTGTCAAGGATTAAATGGCGACAGAAATGCTTTGTCAAATGAAAAAGCTAATTATTACCTTCACCTCCCCATTTGATTTCCCTCTGTATGGGGAACTGATGGTCCCCCTGGAAATGGGACTCAGACCCAGGGCCATGATGAGGGAGTAGATTGCCTATAAAAAGGGGGAGTCTCTCGCTGAGTGACATCTTTGATGCCGAAAACCAATTAGATTGAGCAGAATGGGTGCTGGAGGACTTGGCTCCTGTGCACTTTCTAGTTGATTATATTCTGTCACAGACACAAGACTTGATTTGTCAATTCCATATCAGGTTGTAAAGCTCAGGGGGTGGAGAGCCAGGAAGAAGGAGGGGTACAGGCATTGATGGAGCGGGGGGTAGAGAGCCAGAGAGCACAAATGACTGTCTGATAATGGGCATTCCGCACACGGTGTGACATTTCTTACCCAGCTGTCCATCCGTGGGGCTGTCTGGCATTTAAGAACCAGGGTCTTTGTTTGGCCCTGGTCTGAAAGGAGGCCCTGAGCAGTTTCCCAGAGAGGAAACTGAGAGGCTAATAGACTAAGTGAGATGTGTTGCCAGGTTCTTTCATTATGTCTGTGTATTCCAGGCAAGCCGTGTTAACGAGCCTCAGCCTCAGGTTGAGTGTAACAAGCTGTCTGTCACTCCACAGAGAAAGGGCCTGTCGCTAATGAGGGACACAAGCACGATTGACATCCCCCCTCCGTCGTTACATGGCGGGACTCTCGAAGAGGAGGAGTGACAGGAAGGAGTGGTGATAAATGATGTCGTGGTCGAACAGTGTTTTGTCTTACATAGACTACACACTGCCATGTCAAGGTTTTAGACACTTTCTTTTTACAGACAGATTAACAATTTTGCCACTTGGACATGCTTTGAAAGTGAGGGCTTAATTCTACATCTAATTCCATAGACAATTTGGATACAAATGATGCACTGGTAGCGATGAGAAAATGTCAAGGAAAAATGGTGCGTGTCACCATGTATAACTGCATGCCTATCATTTGCAAATCCAGGACGACCCTGAAAAATATATTATAAACTGGTGGTTCGAGCCCTGAATGCTGATTGGCTGACAGCCAAGGTATATCAGACAGTATACCACGGGTATGACAAAAATTTATTTTTACTGCTCTAATTAGGTTTGTAACCAGTTTGTAATAGCAATAAGGCACCTCTGGGGTTTATGGTATATGGCCAATATACCACGGCTATGTAAGGGCTGGATTGTGGTAACCTTTATGTCCATTCAGGGAAAGCCACAACCCAGTCCTTACATCAGGGAGGGAAGGTGAATGATCCCCAATCAGAGACAGCTGTCTAGCGTTGTCTCTGATTGGGAATGGTATTCAGCCTTCTCTCCCATCCACCTGCATGTGGATCATTGTTTGTTCGTGTCTGCATGTTGCGCTAGACTGTAAGTCACGTTGCTTTATGTTTATAAGTGTATTCAGACTCTCCTTTGTTATTTTATGCTTTGTGGATCTATCTCATAAAATAAAAGGATGACACTCCACGAGCGAACAGCCCGTGGTTTATTGGCCATATACCTCATCTTAGCCATGGTATATTGGCCATATAATTATAAACCACCCAGATTTAGCTGTTTTCCTTAAAAAAAAACATGCTGTGATTTTAAAAGTGTTTTGGTGTAGTGGTGTATTTCTATATTGGGTATGTTGATCCCTTCTTAGCTGAGCTGGATAATTCACCCAGAAGTCAATTTTATTTTCTCCACACTCCTATCAGGTGTTTTAAAGAGTCTGGTTCAAGCCAAGGGGAGTTTGTCAAACTGATTCAGCCATGTAGTATTAAAGAGAGTCATACTTCAGAGCCTAATGGTTTTTGTGCATTGCCCATATGAATTATGGAAAGAAGGATATTCTCTTCTGTCCAACACTGGCCTTCTTCCGTCCCCAAATGGGCATGTAGCTAGGCTGCTTTTAGGTTAACAATGTATGATGAAAATTATAGACTATAGACATTTTTTAAGGCAGTGCTGAATTTATGAAAAAAAATTTGGACATAGTATTTCAATATCCCCTCCACTCAGTGTGTCACTTGCAGGCCCCCTTCCAGGCCGTCCCCGCAGTGCCCTCGTCCTTCATCCTACACCAAAAAGACCAAAAAATAAGCCTGTGAAAAGTAGTAGCTACTGTAGTGCGTGTCTGGATCCCCTTACAGCTCTACACAGTGTTGATGTTGTAAGAGGACCCAGCAGCAGCCACGCTTGCATTGATTTTCAGGTCAGGTCATTCATGCATTCAGAGGGAGCTGGGCGGCCGCTCTCCCTGTGCTCCCTGCTCTCCCTCCTGCTTAGTCTGGCCGACTGGGTGGGGGGTGAGGCACTGATAGGAGCACAAACCCCAGGACAGCCCACAATACCACCAAACAACACTCTCACAACTATCAAATCAGAATAGGCTTGAACAGAAAATCATTCAGTGTGAGGATCCTATAACTGTGGTGGATGCACTGACTGGATGTAGCCTGTTTGACTTTATTGAGGATAGGCTATTCATTGTATTGTGTACATCACTGGGAAATGGATTGTATGCTGGAAGGCGAGTCAACAGTTCTTAGTTAGGCCTGTGAGTGTGTCTATAATTTCTACAAAGTAAAATGTTTATAGGGGCTAAAGGGACTCATATTAACTTTAGTTTAAACAATTTGTTTTCACAAGCACAATTTCTATTATAGTATTTCAACCCTACCACTGGGCACACCACGTCGTTTCAACGTGGCTAATTGGGTAATATTTGGTTGAGACGTTGATCAATGAGATTACAACATATATTCACCCAAAAACACAATGTGTTTAATTTCCGATGTGTTATCACTGCGCTTTCAACCATTTAAAAGCACAGCAGAGTTTATACTGGAATACAATGTCAGATATGTTGTGTATTTGGAAACAGATGAATGTGTTATCCCTGTGCTTCATCTAATAGCACAATCAACTGACCTGGATTGCAATTAAGATTACATTAAAAGTACATGGTGCACGTGACCATGCCATTTGAGATTCTGCTCAGATTATTATAGCAATTGTGACGATCGCCAAAGACCTGCGACGAGCTATGCATGCTAGCTTGAATGCTCTATATGATTACATAAGAAGACAAGTTTACTCTTCATAAGGTTGAACGTTACATTAGTTTGTAAGATAGCCTTAACTTTAGGCTATTTACTGTATTACAAAAGTAATTTTGAATTGTGTTTAGTTGACAACGCAACCGAATATCAACATTTTAAGTAGATGTATCTTCTGCTTGGATAGTTCCATCAGTGCTACTTACTTAGTCTGGCTTTAATTCAAGTTTTTCTACAAATGAATAATTGATACGTTGAATTCACGTCTCCATCTCAACCAAAGTTAAAGATCAGGATTCAATCAAATCAAACTTTAAAATGCACTTTAAACAAAGTTGAATTAGATTTAGTACTATTGTTTAACTTATAGTGGCACTGATGGATCTATCCAAGCAGAAAATAAATCTGAAATAAATTCCATATCACTAAATATCATTACATTTTAAATCAACCAGAGCTTGAAACTCCAGGACTATTTTATTATGTATTTTCTGGGTTGAATTTCAACCATAACTGTTGATGACTTTGCAAATGCTATATAGGCCTAATGATGATATGAGTCATAAGGTATGGTCACATTTCGTTTGTTAAACCTACCCTTTGGAATGACTTCAATAGCAACAGTGAATAGATACTGAACAAAAATATAAACGCAATATGTAAAGTGTTGGTCCCATGTTTCATGAGCTGAAATTAAACATCCCAGAAATGGTCCATACGCACAAAAAGCTTATTTCTCTCAAATGTTGTGCACACATTTGTTTACATCCCTGTCAGTGAGCATTTCTCCTTTGCCAAGATAATCCCTCCACCTGACAGGTGTGGCATAGCAAGAAGCTGATTAAACAGCATGATCATTACACAGGTACACCTTGTGCTCGGGACAATAAAAGGCCACTCTAAAATGGGCAGTTTTGTCACACAACACAATGCCACAGATGTCTCAAGTTTTGAATGGAGCATGCAATTAGCATGCTGACTGCAGGAATGTCCACCAGAGCTGTTGCCAGATAATTGTTAATTTCTCTACCATAAGCCGCCTCCAACGTCATTTTACAGAATGAATCCAACCGACCTCACAACCGCAGAACACGTGTAATCACGTCAGCCAGGAACCTCCACATCTGGAAGCTCATCTGCGTGCTCGTCGTCCTCACCAGTTCGACATTGTAACCGACTTCAGTGGACAATTTCTCAACTTTGATGGCCACTGGCACGCTGGAGAAGTGTGCTCTTCACAGATGAATCCCAGTTTCAACTGTACCGGGCAGATGGCAGACAGCGTGTATGGCTTTGTGTGGGTGACCGGTTTGCTGATGTCAATGTTGTGAACAGAGTGCCCCATGGTGGCAGAGAGGTTATGGTATGGGCAGGCATAAGCTACGGACAATGAACACAATTGCATTTTATCGATGGTAGTTTGAATGCACAGGAACCTCATGTTTCAGCATGGTAATGCATGGCCCGATGTCGCAAGGATCTGAACACAATTCCTAAAAGCTGAAAATGTCCCAGTTCTTCCATGGCCTGCATACTCCCCAGACATGTCACCCATTGAGCAAGTTTGGGATGCTCTGGATCGACGTGTACAACATCGTGTTCCAGTTCCCGCCTATATCCAGCAACTTTGCACAGCCATTGAAGAGGAGTGGGACTACATTCCACAGGCCACAATCAACAGCCTAATCAACTCTATGTGAAGGAGATGTGTGGCACTGCATGAGGCAAATGGTGGTCATACCAGATACTGACTGGTTGTGTGATGCACACACCTACAGTGCATTTGGAAAGTATTCAGACCCCTTGACTTTTTCCACATTTTGTGACATTACAACATTCAAAATGGATCAAATAAAATCCTCATCAATCTACACACAATACCCCATAATGACAAAGCGAAAACAGGTTTTTAGACATTTTTGCTAATATATAAAAAATTCAAAAACAGAAATACCTTATTTACATAAGTATTCAGACCATTTGCTGTGAGACTTGAGCTCAGTCACATCCTGTTTCGATTGATCATCCTTGTCAGAGCAAAAACCAAGCCATGAGGTCGAAAGAATTGCCCGTAGAGCTCAGAGACAGGATTGTGTCAAGGCACAGATCTGGGGAAGGATACCAAAATATTTCTGCAGCATTGAAGGTCCCCAAGAACATAATGGCTTACATCATTCTTAAATGGAAAAAGTTTGGAACCACCAAGACTCTTCCTAGAGCTGGCCGCCCGGCCAAACGGAGCCATCAGGGAGAAGGGCCTTGGTCAGGGAGGTGACCAAGAACCCGATTGTCACTCTGACAGAGCTCCACAGTTCCTCTGTGGAGATGGGAGAACCTTCCAGAAGGACAACCATCTCTGCAGCACTCCACCAATCAGGTCTTTATGGTAGAGTGGCCAGGCGGAAGCCACTCCTCAGTAAAAGGCACATGACAGCCTGCTTAGAGTTTGCCAAAAGGCACCTAAAGGACTCTCAGACCATGAGAAAGAAGATTCTCTGGTCTGATGAAACCAAGATTGAACTGAATGTCCTTGAGTGGCCCAGCCAGTGCCCGGACATGAACCTGATCGAACATCTCTGGAGAGACCTGATAATATCTGTGCAGCGACGCTCCCCATCCAACCTGACAGAGCTTGAGAGGATCTGCAGAGAAGAATGGGAGAAACTCCCCAAATACAGGTGTGCCAAGCTTGTATACCCAAGAAGGCTCGAGGCTGTAATCGCTAATGAAGGTGCCTCAACAAAGTACTGATTAAAGGGTCTGAATACTTATGTAAATGTGATATTTCCGTTTTTTTTACATTAACAAAAAAAAAAAAAAAACTGGTTCCTGTACCCAACAGATGCATATCTGTATTCCCAGTCATGTGAAATCCATAGATTAGGGCCTAATGAACTTATTTAAATTGACTGATTTCCTTATAGGAACTGTAAGTCAGTAAAATCTTTGACATTTTTGCATGTTGCATTTATATTTTTGTTCAGTGTATTTTGTTTTTAAATGGAGATCTCTCAACAATCATTCTCACGATAGCACATTGCTAATAGTTAGTGACAAATATCATGGCTGGACATGGGAAAACCCTGGATGAGAGACTAAAGGGTAGATCTAAATAGATACATTCTCCAGTAGGAGGTGCTGCCCAGCCAATTGTTTGTTTTCTGATAGGGGACATAATGTTGAAGATCTGATGTTATTTTAAAGGCACAAATTCAACATATTTAATAATTTGGTTACCATGATGAAATTTCACCCTCAAAACAAGTTCACGTTCCTTACTTTTTCAAAGGGAATTTTTCACATTCCACGTCACAATACATTGACAAATTATGTTTTAACAATGTTAATTAAACCAGTTTGTGCCCAGTGGGTTTGCTTTTCCCTAAAACAATAAAAACACATTTGACCTTGTGCTTGAGCTTAATTACTATCATAATAATACTAATCTGAAAACAACACTGACAATTTTATGCATGTAGAGTCATTTCACCCAAAACACTCTTGGAGCAGGTGACAAACACTGACTAATTAGTACGTCTCACTATGCCTCCATAGTTTGTTCTACTTTTAACCTCCATTATGTTCTCTCTTTGTAGGGCAACAGCCTCTTCCAACTCACATTAAGTCACATCAAACATGAACACTCAATCTAACACATCCCCCACGCGCTGAGTCAGGTAGCATTGAGGCAACACATGTGATGACAATCTGGCACAGTTGGGTGACCCAAGAAACTGTAGCTACTGTTGAAGAGGAACCCTTAACACAGAGAACACCGCATATAAAATAAATTCAGATTGAATTTAATGAAAATAAATTAATTTGGAATAAATTGGTTGCAACTTGTACCAAGTTCTCAATTAAGATAAGAAATACACTAATTATTTTTGATGCACCCCTTTTGAGAAAATTTATTTATTGCTCCCCCGGGGGGGAAATTTCATTGTCAAGCAGCTACAACAAAAACACAGGGCAGGTGCATAATGCCACAACGAAAGTACACAAAAGACAGATACACGGTACATGATACATAGAGCGGCAGTATGAAAAAGTATAGAAATACAAGATATCTGGAGTGCAAAAAAAAAAAGCTATAAAAGGACATTGCATAGTATGAGTGGTTGGCTGAATATGTACACTATACATTGGTGGATGTTGGATGGTTAACTATACTATACAGGTCGATGGCAGAGAAATACTTCAGTAGCTAAAAATGCGTATGATATGAGCGAGGGTAATAATAGTTTACTTAATAGACAGACTGGGTAAATTAACAGGTAAGTGAACATTTTGCATGGTTAAATTAGCTGTACAGTTAGGTATACAGTTATATTTACAGATAAGTGAATACTTACATGTTTACACAAACTGTACAGGTAAATGACAGGAAGAGATACTTTAATAGCTAAATGTGTGTATGATATCATTTGGGGTAATAATAGTAATGATCGCTCTTTTGGATCCATTTAATCTACTGTGCACACCGAAACATCTCTGTCACTGTATGAATCTACAGGTCAAATCACTGACAAACCTTGATGGCCTAGCCCTAGTCTGTAGTGTCCATCACCAACTTGACGACTGAGGATGAGTTTCTCTCCCCCCCTCCCCTAAACAGCATGATGCCAGATTATGGGGCTCTGGGATGGCTGTAGTTGGGTTACCTGACATGCTCCTTCTCTCCTGACCTTTAAGAACCGCCGTCCTTGTCACAACATATTTCTTCTGGGCTATGACCTATTACTCCTATCTCCACCCTCCCCTGGCTCAGGCAGGCTCTCCCTCTCTCTAGGCAGCTCAGGCCAGGCAGCACAGTACCCTACACACACACACACATGGCATAGATGGAATTAAGGCTCCTAGTGTATTTGGGGCAAGGATAATCCTCCCTGTGTATCTCAATATGGAGCATGTAGCTAGGAGGGGCCAGGTCAATAAATTGACCAGTTTGGGTTAACTGACAGAGCAAGGCCCACCATGTTAGAACTGTCTAACCTCAACTGCAAATGGCAGATTTTTTATTAATAAGATGCCCTGAAAATGTATTTGATGTCGTATTTCTTTACTTCCTGTAAAGAGGAATTAGGCATTTTGGAATATGATCTGGGTATATACCTGAGGTTGTGACATCCATGTAATACACTATTGTGACATTCATTTGTTATTATTTGTATACAGTAAATCAAATGTATCATATCAAATGACTGTTACAGAACAAACATGTAAAAAGTGTTGTTTTCCTTTTAGACTTTCCAGACATTCTTAACACATCCCCCTCATGGTAGACTTACTGTACTGTTGTAGTCTGCTGAAGAATGGTTATTCAACATCCTGGCACCCCAGTCAGTTGCACTGTCGAGTTATGTCCCACGTGGCACCCTATTCCCTATAAAGTGCACTACTTTTGACCAAACCCCTATGGTCCCTGTTCAAAAGTAGTGAACTATATAGGGATTACGAGTGCAATTTGGGATGCAGACTGGAACTCCTCTCATAACCACCATCTGTACTGTAGTCAGTTCAGGAGGTCATAGCGCTTTATTGAACTGAAGGGAATGTGTCTACAGTAACTTTAGGAAAGTAAACACCCTCATGGTTTATCAACATGTACATTATACATTAGTAACTCTATTCACGTATACAGTAAAAACATGTTCAGAGTGCATGTGTTTTACTAATACAGTGTGATTCTAAGATTTTGCACATACAGTGTGAACAAACATGAGGTTATGTGGTTTTCCTATTCTGTGTTTTGCCTAGTCTGTGAAATACACTAAGCCAGTACCTGGCCGAAATAGCATTGATCGGAAAAATTGCTAAAATAGCACTATATACTGTCATTTTGATATATCTAAAATGGTATCACTATAGATCAAACATATTGAAGATGTGTCCTTAAAATTACACACAATTCTAGCGCTCATAGAACCATTGAAATTAAAATATGTACCTAACTGCAGCTCCCAGATTATGTGCCATTCCAGAGTGTGCAATTCAATCTACGATGCTTTATCAAAATGTATGTGCAAAATGTATGTGTAAACACTCAACCGTAGTCAATGGACCAACAAATAAATCAAGGTGAATAATATCTAGTGTAGTAGCTATGGTAAATATACTGAGAATAACATCTACTGTAGTATACATAGTAAAAATACTGAGAATAATATCTACTGTAGTATACATAGTAAAAATACTGAGAATAATATCTACTGTAGTATACATAGTAATACTGGACACAACTCTGCTATTCCTATGCTGTAGCCAGCTCCTGCAGTCTCGCAAAGCTCTCATCCTCCCTAGCCTCTCTCACTCTCCTTCGCTCTATGAATGGCGAAGCAGTGATAAAGCATGCAGCCAGGCTCCTGCAGCTCTGGGTCTTCCCCGTTCCGTGCTTTGCTTTTTTTTTTTTCTGTCAGAGTTTGCGTGCCGTTTTATAATGTTTTCATTGATGTCAAGACCTTGGTATAAAACATGACTAGCACTGCACTAATTCCCCTCGTGGTCTCCTGTGTCCAACCCTACCTCCCTCCATCAGCAACTGACATAGCTGCAGGACTATTTACTCTACGCCTTATTTCCCCTTTATCTTAGATGTCCCAAGATGTCAAAGGCTGTGAATTTAATATTGATTTTATAAAGTACTTTTACTGTAACATGTCAGTTTGGATTAGGCTCAGAGGCAGCCAGGCTTACGCAGTGAGCTGGGTTTGCACGCAATGTGGCTGTGCCTGCTCTCATGGAGTGGCTAGCTGGAGCGAGCGCTTTATTTATTAAAGTGACAGTCTGCTGTGAAAGCAGGGACAGCACACAGCTCCCAGCTATCTCTGTGTCTTGTGTACACATCGTCCGTGCTCTGTGTATACATTATGCCCCAAGACGAGAGTGGATTGGAGAGACATATCATTAGCTGCTATGTAAACAGACAGATGAGTTTATAGATTGTATTAAACCCCAGTGGCTTTATGTGGACTGGCGATGGAAACAGGGGGCATGCAGGGTGGCTTGCTGTGTGACCTGTGTCCTAGTGCCTCCCCCTCTGCCTCCCCCCCCCCCCCCACACACACACACTCTTTCCCCCTCTCTTCCCCTCTGTGAGCTGTTGGGGTGGAGGATATTGTGTGTGGCAGCCATCACATCCCTACAGCCCTGATACACCCTGATGATGTCTATTGGTGGGGAAGGCTGCTTGTTACAGCGCTGACCATATCAACACACCCTCATATCCAAAACAAACATGATATCCCCTGGGCTCACACATCAAAAGGTTATCTGGGATTTGGGAAAACACAATTACACATTCCTGATGCTACAGTACACTTCAAACAATATTCCATGCAGCCGTTATCGGAACAAAGCTAAACGGTAACTACAAATATAGATTACAAAAACATTGTCACAAATTTGCCGTTTGAGATTTAGAAAATCTGTGAGAAAACAGTAAAAAAAAAATAGACAAGCACCACCATGCTCATGTGACTGGCTGTTCGCTAATTGCTAGTTCTGCTGGTGGTGTCAGCCCACCCATCAAGTGAACTTTCCTCTGCCAAGTTCAAAGATTTTTCTGGGAATCTGGGTTGAGGAAAAGGCGGTAGAAGGCAGCTTATTGGGCCATACTGCCACCAGCCAACACAGTTTTAATCATATTTCAGACGTAGTTAAAGACAAACAGATGTTTTCATCATTAACTAACATGATAAAGCTGGATAGAAAAAAAGAAGGTAGTTTGTTTAGTTTTTCTAAACTCTAAGATGCAGTGTTTTACATGGGTAGATCAAAATGATAGTAGATAGAATAACATGTCAACATGCATAATGAGGTTGAGTATGAGGGGGCAGTGCTGCCAGCAAATCCTTCCTCAACCACCTCTGGCCCTGAACACACCCCTCAGCATGCACGCTTATGAAATATGCAGCACATATTGCATTTTAGATGCAGCCCAGTTTATATGCAGCAGATGTCCCAGGGACTCAGATAGCAAACATCCTAGACAGAGGCTGGAGGATGGTTGGCATCCTGCTCTCTTGTCTATCAGTGCACAAATCCCAAGATGCCAAAACTTAGCTTGTTTATATAAAATTGTCAATTGCTCTTAACTGAATTGAGACTTTTTAAAAGGAGCCCTTGTGTTGTGTCCCTGTCTCTTTACACAGTACATGATATTCAAAACAGATTAAGAACATATTCTGTCAAAGATGGAGAGGTTCTTCTGCAGAACTCTGTCTATGACAGTGAAGAAGGGGGGATCTATACCGACATTGCAAGCCATACAACTCTCCAAGCTCTTCCTGATGGAAATATTGTTTGACAGACACTATCAAAGGGAGGGGAAAAAGAGAGAGGAGATGTCCCTTGTTCTCTCCCTCTATTGTGTGTTCTCTGAGGCACGTTGTATTATAAACACATGTCCATTTTGTAGTGGGAGGGGGTTCAGATGAGTCTCTGCTCTTATCCATGCTTCATTAGACTGCAGCCAAAACTGGTATGTGGTCTTCTCACCCAGGAATGCCCCTTGGCAGGAAGAGGGAGGCAAGGGGGAGGCAAGGGGAGACAGGGGGAAGACAAGGGGAGACAGGGGAGTCAGGGGGAGACAGGGGAAGGCAAGGGGGGACAGGGGGGAGGTAAGGGGAGACAGGGGAGACAGGGGGAGACAGGGGAGTCAGGGGGAGACAGGGGAAGGCAAGGGGGGACAGGGGAGAGGCAAGGGGAAACAGGGGGAAGGCAAGGGGATACAGGGGGAAGGCAAGGGGAGACATAGGAAGGCAAGGGGAGACAGGGGAAGGCAAGGGGAGACAGGGGAAGGCAAGGGGAGACAGGGGAAGGCAAGGGGAGACAGGGGAGACAGGGGAGACAGGGGGAAGGCAAGGGGAGACAGAGGAAGGCAAGGGGAGACAGGGGAAGGCAAGGGGAGACAGGGGAGACAGGGGAAGGCAAGGGGAGACAGGGGGGAGGCAAGGGGAAACAGGGGAAGGCAAGGGGAGACAGGGGGAGACAGGGGAGACAGGGGAAGGCAAGGGGAGACATAGGAAGGCAAGGGGAGACGGGAAGGCAAGGGGAGACAGGGGAAGGCAAGGGGAGACAGGGGGAGAAGGGAAGACAGGGGGAGACAGGGGAAGGCAAGGGGAGACAGGGGTAGATAGGGGAAGGCAAGGAGAGACAGAGGGAGACAGAGGGAGACGGGAAGACGGGGAGACAGGGGAAGGCAAGGGGAGAGAGGGGGAGACAGGGGAAGGCAAGGGGAGACAAGAGAGACAGGGGGAAGCAAGGGAGACCAAGTGAAGCAGGGGAGACAGGGAGAAGCAGGGGAGACCAGGGGAGGCAGGGGGAAGGAAAGGAGAGACCAGGGGGAGAGCGGGTCTGGCCAGCCCAGCCTAATAAGGTCTGGAAGTCAGGGAGCCTGGACGTTTTATAATCCAGAGAGGAATTCCAGCGGGGCATCAGACCCGAGTGGTTGAGGTTTATACACTATAGCTGGCAGAGCTCTGATCCGTGTTCTTCCCATCATTAGCACCGATCCAGGCCTGCAGAGCCTGACCTGGCAGAACAAATTAGTCCACCTGCAGGCCCCCTGCCAGGTTAAGACCCAGGATCCATCTTGTCAGGTTGGCTGGGGCCCTCTTGGTCGGCTTATTAATGAGTACGTCTTTTCATCCAGAATGAGCTCAACACTCGACTCTCTCTCTCTCTCATCATTCAAATGGATTTCTTTGTTCAAACTTTTTTCTAAAACATAGTGATGCTGTACTGACTGAACTATTCCTCATCCTAACCACCATGTTGTGCATATGCTCCCCCAAAACCCTTACAGATTCCACTAACACTTGTCATAACACTAACCATAATGCATGTACAACAAATTGTTCAAGTGTCGTATCAGATTTGTCTATGCATCAGTATGTTTCGTTTCAGTGCAGGAGGCGGCACAGTTGGTGTAGCAGTACAATTTACTGAAACAGGGAGGGACTACCTGGATTTATCCAATAATTTTCCGTTTTGCAACAATGTACCCTAATGAATATGACAATGCTTGTCCACTATACTGGAACACTCCAAAGCATTTGGTTGAGACCTTGAGTGCCCCGGACGCCCAATGGTCCCACCACAACCCTCAATATTTCATTAAAGCAATTAAGAGGGCCGGCGCAGATGCTCCCCTGTTGACAGAATCACTCACTGTTGAGAAACGTCCACACTATGATGTGTTGCCTGAACCAAACCATTAAAAGAGCATGAAAACAATTGCCCTGTTTGCACCAAGTTTGCTCCTCAACCACAGCTCAGAGCTATTGATGTCAAGTTGGATTAAGAGCGCAGCATTGCGCTCTGGGGCCCGGGTCGGACTGTTTCTGCATGTGAATTTACCCATGATGAAGCTGAGGTTCACTAATCTCCTAAAAGCTGATTAACAACACAGGAATTCAACTTAACAAGGCTGAAGAGACCAGTCCTAAAATACAGGGTACAGGGAGGCTGCGACCTGGGGCTAGAGAGGAGAGGAGAGGAGAGGAGAGGAGAGGAGAGGAATATCCTGTATAATCCCATTATAGTGGGTGGTGATCCAGCCGTGATTCAGACAGGCATTTCTCACATGCATGACGCTCATGATTTCAGTACCTCTTCTCTGAACAGTTTTGGACATATGCCATGAATTCCCTTTTTATGTAATCAGTTTATCAAACATTTATTTCAAAAGAAATTACATGACAAAGTATATACGTAGATCAACACAATTCTCTAAGTTTGACCCATTATTTTAGTAGATACAGTATTTGAAAAAGAATGATACTGGTGTTGGAAACAGTATCCCAAGTATGGATTTCCCATGGCATTCCATTCTATCCCAGTGGATGAGATTACACAGGAATAAGGGTATTACCATCTCACTGTACACGTTTCTAATATTTCTGTTGAGAATGACCCCAATTGCAACAACAAACAATTTACAGAACTTGATTGTGTGGCATTGCTTTCCAACCGGCAGGCGTCTAGCCTAAGTTGTGGGTGTTGCTAGTTTTCCAATGTTGTCAATAAGAACATAATGCCTGATTCTGAAAGCCCATATAATCCAGGGAATTGCCTGCCAACTCGAAGGCCCAAGTGGAGCGAACTTAACCTAACCTCCGCTTCGCACTAAGCACCCCTGGCTTTACCCAGCTGTGTGGAAGAAGGCACGCTTGGAAGACTGAACCCTGGTTAATTATGCATTGCTATGTTGGTACTGTATTTATAGAGCATTTAAGTGATTGGAAAGCAGCGAGAGACAGAGAGAGAGAGCGAGAAGGGCCATTTTCCCTGACTGGGGCGCATTTGACTTTGCCCTATTCATTAGATGGCTGTGGGATGGAGGGCTAGGCTATTATGGGCTGTAGCTATCTGCGTAGTTAATGAATAACATTCTGATTGATGTTTCTCGAATAACATTTGTCTCGAACAATGACCTTGGAACGACCTCAATCTAGGAACTAGCAAATGTATCATTATAATAATAACTAGTGCATAGTAGTACTGCTAGAGTCAACCAATCAAGTTTTTTATTCTATAGATGAAGTATGACAGTGAAACGAAAGACAAATATGATGCCCATGTTAATGACTTAAATTTCAATAAGTTGACAAAACATTCAATGTGGAATACAGGCATGATGTTTTTCTTTTCAAGTTATTTTCTTTGCTCCTTTTTTATTTTTAGTTTAAGGTCCCTCTCGCTCTATACGCACCTTTCCTTGGTTTATCCAACTTGATCCAAAGTGGTTCTTGCTCCTAGGGAGAAAAGGAGGGAAAAAAACAACACAATAATAAAAATATACATTCTATACTAGTAGGCTTGAGCATAATAGCTATGCCTTGTGGCAAAAACAATACCTTAAATAAAATTGACATATGGACAATATTGCTTTTGTTGTGGCTTATACAATGCTGTGCATCACAAAAGTACGATATTATTGTCAGCACCCCTCATCTAGAAAGTAATACACAATAGCTGGGAAATATTTTGCTGTTGCCAATGGTTACCCCCAACAATTCAAATAGGGGCACTTTGGGTTTTCATCCCTCCATTAGTTTCTAGGCAACATATTGCTGCACTTCCTCTTTCAAACTGGCCCACTGATACTCTACTATGGAAACAATACAAAGAAACATACTGTTTCTCAAATAAACATAATATTATTACGGTAGTTACTATATGCCTGATATTCCTAGATTGATTATACAGTATAAATATTATTGATTATAAATATTAGTAAGTATTTTATTGACTTGATATGGTAACAACATTGCTACATGTAGCTGTTATAAATGTTGTAACCGTGTAACAGCTCCATTTGTCAATGTTGTTGAAATGACCATATCAAGACATTGATTATCAATACTGTATGTCATTGTTCATACTACATACACAAAGTCTGTTAAAACCTAAGGGATACTACTGTACTCTGTGGGAAAATGAAAACACATTTGCAAAGCTGAAAATCTCCCTACAAAAAGGCACTGTAGTGAGTGCAACAGTTCTAACAGTCTTATGTCATTATGATATAACATAAGCCAAATATTTACCTAAAAACAGAAAATCAACATTGTTTCTGATATTCTAATGGCCAAAATATTTTTACCACCAGATAGTCCTCTCTAGCTGCATGAATTTTCTGTGGTGCAGGCAGGCAGGACTTTAACCCTATTAACCCGAGCTTAATCAACAGGGATAGGGATTGGCCATGCCAGCTCAAGTGCAGGACATGTGCTGATCTCCTTGTGGATTTCGATTAAGGGGCTCAATGCTCACAGGGGTCATTACCCTGAACCGAAGGGGGTTTAACAAGGAGCACATGGCAGCCGAGGGTTGGATTAAGCAGGAGGCGTGCAGTACCGTGGGGTCAAAAGGTCATGATTAATGTGTAAAGGCTGCCAAAAGAGGGTGTCTGCTTAGCACAAACTTCCCCAAACAATAGTAAATGCTACGTAAGCCAACCGAACCGACCCACGTCACCCAACCAACTGATGACGAGAAAAAAGACGACTGGACGATTGTAGTCCGTCTGTGGATGACTGTCAGTTATGATGAATGATAAGCTCTCATGCATGCGGATAGATTATTAACGACAGTGTAGTATCTCAAATCAAATTTCACATGAGTCGAATACAGCCTGATACCAGTGATGGTGTAGGTCTAAATCAGCATGTTGTTTGTGCAACAGTATATTCTAACAAAGAGGAATAGGCGAAGCATGAATATGTTGGCTACATGGGCTGCTTTTCAAACACATAAAAGACCCTCCTCCACTTACCCTCACCTTATGCCCTTGGGGGAATCCCCGTGGCCATCTTTGCCGCGGCCACAATTAGCCAAGCAAGGGAAGTTGGCAAAGTAAGCCCCTCAGCCCTTGTTTATGATCGAGTTTGCGAGTGTACAGTTCTGTTCACTCCGGGGCCTGAAACACCCCATAATTCAATTTGCGATGATTGTACAAGTCTGCCAAAACTTAAAACCAACATCAATATGGAGAAGTCAACATACAAGTGTAAGTAAAAATTAATGTATATAAGTTAGAAATTGTCCTACTAATGCACAAACACATAAAATAAAGTATGTTTTTGTTTGGTTACCTTTTGGAAAAGTTATCTAGCGCATACAACTTTCCTTGACATCACACTTTTACATTGTAATTTTCGATTTACCTGATATTGTCACGTTGGTATTGAGGATCGGGAGACAGGCGCAGGAATGCATAATAGTTTTTTTTTTTATTTGTGCCCAAATAAACCACATATACAAACAAAAGAGCGAGGAGTACCTCAAATAAATACACGGGGCGAGACCCGTAATAAATACACGGGGCGAGACCCGTAATAAATACACGGGGCGAGACCCGTAATAAATACACGGGGCGAGACCCGTAATAAATACACGGGGCGAGACCCGTAATAAATACACGGGGCGAGACCCGTAATAAATACACGGGGCGAGACCCGTAATAAATACACGGGGCGAGACCCGTAATAAATACACGGGGCGAGACCCGTAATAAATACACGGGGCGAGACCCGTAATAAATACACGGGGCGAGACCCGTAATAAATACACGGGGCGAGACCCGTAATAAATACACGGGCGAGACCCGTAATAAATACACGGGCGAGACCCGTAATAAATACACGGGATGAGACCCTAAAACACAAGTGCACAATAATGCAACACGGGACGAGACCAGTAATCATATATGCATGTCACGGTGCGCATTATATAAGGGACGGTAAACGGAGCGCTGGTGAAGTGTCATCCTTTTTATTTTATGAGATGTACTCACGAGGCATAAAATAACAAAGGAGAGTATAATAACAAAATACAAACACGGTGACTTACTTGCTGTGAGCAAAGAAGCAGACAAGCAGGAACAATGATCCACACACAGGTGGAAATGTGAGGAGCTTAAATACACTCCCCAATCAGAGACAACGCTAGACAGCTGTCTCTGATTGGGGATGATAATCTCCCTAATAAGTGTGTGAGGACTTGGTTGTGTGCCTCTCTCCTCCCCTAGGTGGGAGTAAGAGGCCTTACCACAACCAAGCCCTCACAATGCACAATACACGCGGCAGCGAAAACCAAAATAACAAAGCACAGGTACTCACACGACCAACGGACATTGTAACAATAAATCTAATACCCCACCTTTAAAAAAAAAGAAATACAGTAATATTATATTTTTGCAATATCGCCCAGCACTATGTGTGTGTGTGTGTGTGTGTGTGTGTGTGTGTGTTGCATCAATATGCATGTGTTTGAGTGTGTGTGTATGATGGAGTGTCAGTGTAGCATGTGTGAGTATGTGCTTAGAGCCGGTTCATGAGAGTCAGTGCAAAAAAAGGGGGTCAAGCAAATAGTCCGGGAAGCCATTTGATTAACTGTTCAGCAGTCTAATGGATTGAGCTGTTCAGGTGCCTTTTGGTCCCAGACTTGGCGCTCCGGTACCGCTTGCCGTGCAGTAGCAGAGAGAACAGTCTATGACTTGGGTGGCTGGAGTCTTTTTTTTAGGGCCTTCCTCTGACACCACTGGTATAGAGGTCCTGGATGGCAGGACCCTTATGACTCAGACTAAACTACTAATCCAATTGACCAATCCAGACTCAGCTCCCCGCTGCAGGGCAAGTGTGTTACACAGCAAGCAGAGGACGTATCCTGGGGATATCTCAAATATGGACAAATTATTTACTAACACCATCTTATGCTGCATGTGTAATGTCCTGCACTCTCCTATTGTCGCCAGACAGCAGATCCAGCTAGCACAACAACATGGATGGATATGTTACACAGGGCCGGACTACCACATCTGGGGGGCCGGGGCACCTACCGCCACAGGGATATTCTGTATATAGATGTCATTTTTTATTCCGTTTTATAGCTAATGTTCTGCAATTCTACACATTTTGCCATGAGGCTGAGAGAAAATGTAGCAGTTTTAAAGCGAATGTCCTACAACTCTACACATTTTTCCATGGCTTATTCATATGCAATCTGGCGGGGCCTGAAATTCCATTGAGGTTGGGGCTCCAGGTTGGTAATCCAGCCCTGATGCTACATAGCTGCTGTCTATCCAGCATGATAGGACTGGGCATGTTATGTCTTTTGAGGGACTATACATTTGGCTCATGTCAAATGCAGAGTCAATTTAACAAGCGTTTTACAATAGCCCTCAGCCTTTTCTGGGAAAATTGTGTATTGTGTGCATTATTTAATTATATAATACAATGTGAGCATTTAAGTTACAGATACTGTTACAGATACAATCTAATGTTGAAAAGTACCCTGAGATTGTTTAAAAATGCAGATTAAATTCAAGTTTGTAACATTGTCAATAACAATAAATCAAATCAAAGTTTATTTGTCACATGCTCCAAATACAACAGGTGTAGACCTTACAGTGAAATGCTGACTTACAAGCCCTAACCAACAGTGTAGTTTTTAAGTAAAAAATAAGTATTAGGTAAACAACAGTAAAAATAACAGTAGCTAGGCTATATACAGGTGGTACCGGTACAGAGTCAATGTGCGGGGGCACTGGTTAGTCGGGCTAATTGAGGTAATACGTACATGTAGGTATAGTTAAAGTGACTGTGCATGGATGATAAACAGAGAGTAGCAGCAGCGTAAAAGAGGGGTTGTATAGCAAGTTATGTATTTTCCCAGAGGCTCCGACCCGCTGCACTTCATTCTAGCTCCATACGAGAGCTGATCTATTTTTTCACCATACATGCTGTTAAATTAATCATATTTTAACTATTTGACACCTTAAACATTTTGACAATGATAAATTATGTCTTTGAATATTAGCTTGCAGTCCTTAGTGTTTCACTCCTTTGTCTTTGGGGATTGCACAGGTGTTAACATGTATGGCTAATTGACAAGCTGAACCAATTAAGGCTTGGCAGAAATGAATAGTAGCCTAATACATTATTACAACAATTATCTACATTTAAAGACTATTTATTTACCTACTCACAAGCATTTCGCTACACCCGCAATAACATCTGCTAAACACATGTATGTAACCAATAAAAGTGTATTTGATTCTAAATAAGATTTTCTGTATCTTTATTAACTTAGAAGGTATTCTATCTGCCATAACAAGGGCAACTGTTATCATAATTCTCTATTGCCAGGAGGACCTAGTCTTAGTGATTGTTACAACTTCAATAAAGATTTGTATAGGCAAGGACTCTTTTCACACTATGGAGCCAACCAGAACCGTATTGTGTTGGCCTGGGTATTTTCTATGGAGCCAACCAGAACCGTATTGTGTTGGCTTGGGTATTTTCTATGGAGCCAACCAGAACAGTATTGTGTTGGCCTGGGTATTTTCTATGGAGCCAACCAGAACCGTATTGTGTTGGCCCGGGTATTTTCTATGGAGCCAACCAGAACCGTATTGTTTTGGCCCAGGTATTTCCTTATCTGCATTGTCCTTTCCAGCATGGTTCCAGCAGCAATGCTGGATGCGTAACTAGGCCAGCACAGTACAGCTATGCTGGATGTGTAACTAGGCCAGCACAGTACAGCTTAGCTATCCTCAGCTTGGCTCAGTATGGTGAAATGGGCATTACAGTCCTGTATGTCTCCAAGCCTGAACCTGTCAACCCCCAAACCCACCAATCCCAGCTCAGCTCCTCCCTCGGCCTGGCCCGGAGTGGTTGCTATGAAACAATCTTGCATAATTCATTTACCAAGCTGCATGCAAATATGTGGACAATTAACCCCTTTTGTTTGCATAATAATGTGGATATTTAATGGGAGCTCATCTCCACGCACGCTGCTGGCAGGAACAACACAAAGCAGTGGTATTGTGAGAGGCAGAACACACCCCATTCCCATCCTCTCTCTCTGTAATCATCCCCCCCCCCCCCCCAATACCTGATGTTAGAGAAGCGCCAGATAGAGACTGAATCGCCCCTAGCACTGCCACACTACTGTAATTACAACCCTGCGTGATGCACCAAGAGGCCCATCGATGTGCAGATGAAGATGTGCAGATGAAGACTATGTGTGTTGCACTGAAAGAACCCATGTTTTGGTTTTGTTCCGTCAAAAGAACAGCTGGGTTGTCATTTTCTCTCAAATTAGATTTCCACTGAAGCACTTTGCTGTAAAATTCAAAAGACGCGTTATCAAAGTTGTTCCCCTTTAATTTATTATAAAGAAGAGACGGGGAGAAGCTTTATCCTCTTTATTATAAAGTTGAAAGGGTGAAAAGGTAAATGGTGGCTTCTATAAGTTTCCAGTCATACACAAAGCAGCTGGTATGACTCTATAAGTTTCCAGTCATACACAAAGCAGCTGGTATGACTCTATAAGTTTCCAGTCATACACAAAGCAGCTGGTATGACTCTATAAGTTTCCAGTCATACACAAAGCAGCTGGTATGACTCTATAAGTTTCCAGTCATACACAAAGCAGCTGGTATGACTCTATACGTTTCCAGTCATACACAAAGCAGCTGGTATGACTCTATAAGTTTCCAGTCATACACAAAGCAGCTGGTATGACTCTTTAAGTTTCCAGTCATACACAAAGCAGCTGGTATGACTCTATAAGTTTCCAGTCATACACAAAGCAGCTGGTATGACTCTGGGGATTTGGACCTAAACTGAAAACGATATTAACTAGTACATATCTGGGTAAACGATTAAAAAATACCATGAATGACAAATGTAAAATATACTGCTAACATATTAAATTGCTATTCTTCAATGTGTGGGGAAAAAAACACTATCAACTGATTAATTGCCAAACCATTAACTAACCAAGTGTTTCTCCAGTCTTTTCAATTGAGAGTACATACTTCTATAGATCCCACTATCTCAAACCAACAGATAAAAAAAAAAATCCCAAACAGCAGAAACGTTGAAGAAAAAATTCCAAACTGAGTAAGTAGTTAGTTAATAAAACTCAGGTAAAAGTATTACCTCTCTGCAGTATCCTGGGCTCTCAGCAGTATGTGCCGCTCCTCTCTCTCTCTTTCTCTGTTTGTTTTCATATGGCAGTTTAAAAAAAGAGGGTGTTTCTCCTTTGTGGGGAAACAGTGGTCAGTGATACCCCTGCCATCTCTTGGAGACACTGGAGAGCCCAAACATAGACTCCACCCTCTTTGGAACGCAGTGCCCTGAGGATGACATGCAGGGTTAGGGTTGAGGGGAGAGGGGAGAGGGGAGAGGGTAGAGGGGAAGGCAAACAGAGCTCAACCCCCCTGAAACCTCACTGCCATCAGACCATCCCCAGTCCCAACCCTGCCTGTCACACAACCTTTACATCCAATCATAACAGTCATAACATCCCAGTAATCAACAGTACACTGGATATGTAGTATACTCCCTCACGTCCAATCATAAGACAGTAATCTACCTAATGCTGCATATATGTAGCATATTCCCTCACGTCCAATCATAAAACATCAAATAATTTTCATTGTGCTCCTAAATTTCTTTGTGTGCGCACCTACATTTTTCAACACACACGTGCTGCTTGTATAAAGGGTCCTGCATATTTGAATATAGTAATCTATGTAATACTGGTTATGTGTCTCTGATTACTTGTTTATTAGGCTACATTAAGGAAGGTCTGACGTGAGCTTTCACCCCGACTTCAGAGTACGGTCTACATCCAAAAGATATAAGAACTTTATCATGCACATAGTCTCTGTGTGATCGTATATCTGCGGAGAGGATTTTACTCCAAACTATTTGCAAATGCACCATTTTACTTTCAGTCAAACCTTTCTTTTTGGTCATAAATTCATACCTCATCAAGTGGTACATTTCAAATATGTACAGTGCCTTCGGAAAGTATTCAGACCCCTTGACTCGTTACACTTTGTTACATTACAGCCTTATTCTAAAATGGATTTAAAAAAAAAATGACCTCAGCAATCTACACATAATACCCCATAATGACAAATAGCAAATGTATTTAAAATAAAAAACAGAAATACCTTATTTACATAAGTATTCGGACCGTTTGCTATAAGACTCAAAATTTAGATCAGGTGCATCCTGTTTCCATTGATCATCCTTGAGATGTTTCTACAACTTGATTGGAGTCCACCTGTGGTAACTTCATTGATTTGGAAAGGCACATACCTGTCTATATAAGGTCCCAAAGTTGACAGTGCATCTCTGCAGCACTCCACCAATCAGGCCTTTATGGTAGAGTTCCCAGACGGAAGCCACTCCTCAGTGAAAGGCACAAGACAGCCCGCTTGGAGTTTGCATAAAGGCACCTTAAGACTCTCAGACCATGAGAAACAAAATTCTCTGGTCTGATGAAACCAAGATTGAACTCCAAGCGTCACGTCCGGAGGAAACCTGGCACCATCCCTACGGTGAAGCATGGTGGTGGTAAAAACATACTGTGGGGATGTTTTTCAGTGGCAGGGACTGGGAGACTAGTCAGGATCGAGGTAAATATGAACAGAGAAAAGTACAGAGAGATCCTTGATGAAAACCTGCACCAGAGCGGTCAGGACCTCAGACTGGGGCGAAGGTTCACCTTCAAACAGGACAACAACCCTTAGCACACAGCCAAGATAAGGCAGGAGTGGCTTCAGGACAAGTCTCTGAATGTCCTTGAGTGGCCCAGCAAGAGCCCAGACTTGAACCCGAATGAACATCTCTGGAGAGACCTGAAAATAGCTGTGCAGAAATGCTCCCAATCCATCCTGACAGAGCTTGAGAGGATCTGCAGAGAAGAATGGGAGAAACTCTTGTAGCGTCATACCCAAGAACTTGATGCTGTAATCGCTGTCAAAGGTGCTTCAACATAGTACTGAGTAAAGGGTCTGAATACTTATGTAAAGGGGTCTGAATACTTTCCGAAGGCACTTTATAGGAAACACAAACGCAGAGTTATAGAACAAAATGTGTTACTGTTATTCAAACAATGCTACCTTATCTTCTTGTGATTAACCACAGGTATATACACAGATAGGCTTACATTACATAAATCATAAATAGGTTTAATAAGAGTAGAGTTTTGAAAGGAGAGTCAAACAGTGTGACTTCCTATAGCCTAATGTGATTTGGATTTATTCAGTGGGCGAGAGACATAGAGAGAGAGAGAGAGAGAGAGAGAGAGAGAGAGAGAGAGAGAGAGAGAGAGAGAGAGAGAGAGAGAGAGAGAGAGAGAGAGAGAGAGAGAGAGAGAGAGAGAGAGAGAGAGAGCGAGACAGAGACACAGAGAGACCTGTGTGCTGCCAAACAACCTGGTGTATTTGACTGCTTCTGTCTCAGGGCTCAGAATTTATTCAGTGGAAATAAAGAGAGAGAGAGAGAGAGAGAGAGAGACAGAGAGAGACACAGAGAGAGACACAGAGAGAGACAGCAAGAGGGCGAGAGAGAAAGGGACCTGTGGTATCAGGGCTCAGAGCCTTTTCACATTTCTGATTAGCAGTCAATTGTATCACTCCATAGACAACTCAATTTTCGTTCAGGGGAGGAAGGGGTGAGGAGGCAGGCAGAGCTGGAGAGATGAAATGGCGACCCCAGTGAGCCGAGAGCTGATAATTAGACTTGGTGTCAAAGAGACAGAATTATTTGGTATAGACAGCAATCTCCTCAAGCCACATGAGATATCACAAGCTGTTACAAATGTGCACAGGGAATCCATGCGAGCGTGGTCAAAGTCAATCTTATATTCCCCACAGAAATACGAATATTGAAAGCTCCAACTAACTAGGGACCAAATCATTTAATTTGACTCCTTTCGAAGGGAAGGGCAGTCTCAATCATGCCTTCAATTTCAGGGTCTGGTTGAGTTCACAGCTCTGACATAGCCTGATAATCAAGTCTGATTCCTCCTCGCTTTATTTAAGACAAGTTGGATCCCGGGTTATGGTTGGTGGCCATATGACAGTCATGTCACTTTCACTCATCAAACGTGGTTGAAGTTTATGATGGGTTTGATGTCTCCTGTGTATGCCCATAAAAGGTGTATTTCAGTGAGCCATGCCTATATAGACTTTAGTACTGTATGTGTATATGAGTGGAACCCTGTGTCCATGCAACAGACTTGAATAGATTATGGAAGCACAGGTATCCCAGTCTATGAATCCATAGTCAACACGACAAAGACATAATTTATAATGAAGAGATATCAGTTTCGCTTCTGTTTTTCATATCAATGTACTGTACTTTGTTTTTGTTGAAGGTAAGGTTGGTTGAGACCCACATAAGAGACTAGCCTTCTAGTTTGTTGACATAAAAATGTATTTCTGTGTTAAGTCAAACATACAGGTAACTGCCAAAATAAAGTAACCCCTTTGGGTATTTCTAAATATACAGTACCAGTCAAACGTTTGGACACACCTACTCATTCCAGGGTTTTTCTTTATTTTTTACTATTTTCTATATTGTAAAGCTGAGTGTGCAAAGCTGTCATCAAGGCAAAGGGTGGCAACTTTGAAGAATCTCAAATGTAAAATATATTTTGATATGTTTAACACTTTTTTGGTTACTACATGATTCCATATCTGTTATTTCAGTGTTGATGTCTTCACTATTATTCTACAATATAGAAAATTGTCTAAATAAAGAAAAGGAATGAGTAGGTGTGTCCAAACTTTTGACTGGTACTGTATATATTACACATTTAACCCTTTTTTGGGTAGGCACAAAACTACCTCCATGCTTCCATTCATTTTTCTTTAACCAGTACTGGTTACCTTCATGCAAGCTGTAAAGCAAAACGGAGAACACCACCGTGTTCGTGAGAATTTCATCTTTCCATAGAGTGACCTTATTAGTTTGGAGGCCAGCTCAGCCACTTTCCACTGCAGATGACATATTTTGATGGAGATTTTTTTATTATGTTACTTAGTTTAACACACCGATAGCCTGTAGGGGGTTTTAGTGGGGCAATGGGCCACCAGAACAGCTTCAATGCACCTTGGTGTCTACAAGTATCTGGAACGCTATTGGAGGGATGTGACACCATTCTTCCACAAGAAATTCCATAATTGTGTGTTTTGTTGATGGTGGTGGAAAACGCTGTCTCAGGCACCGCTCCAGAATCTCCCATAAATGTTCAATTGAGTTGAGATCTGGTAACTGAGACACACAGTTTAAACCCCCTATGCTCCTTTGAAACCCCTCTTTCAAAGTCACTGAGACTTCTTCTTCTAGCCAGGGTAGATAAAATAATGGGCAACTGGGATTTGTATACATGACTCTAAGCAGGAAGCACACCTGTGTGGAAGCACCTACTTTCAATATACTTTGTATCCCTCATTTACTCAAGTGTTTCCTTTATTTTGGCAGTTACCTGTGTGTTGAGGTGTGATGTGGTGTTGACTATTTGGCCATTGTTATGTGAACAGTCATTGTGCTTAAGTCTTATAGACACTTCTGCACATTAGTTGCATGCACATGTTGTGAACAATGTAGCTCCTGTTATTATATCAAAACGCTGAACAGTATTACAGAACCATGATTGGACAGGTAAGATCACGCCACGTAAACATTTTCATCTGAGTAAATGTGTGTCTATCATAGAAAATCTATTGAATACTCCAAATAAAAGAGAAACCATGAAACTTTCCAGCACACAATCAACCCCCTCCTCTCTGCAGGCAGCATTGTATTTTGTCAGTTCAATACAACAAAATGGTATTTTCATATAAAGGTGTTTTGCAGCGAGACAGAAGCTAGTGAAAAGGCACAGGAAGCTAACAGAGGACAGATGTATAATTATACTATTTTTACTGCCAGGAGCACAGTATGTGACAGGGGAATTAGGATCACACCTGTGTATAATTGGCTAAATTAGCTTGTATAATGCCAGCTCTGAATAGTGGTGGACTTCAGGGGGAGGTGTGTGCAATGTTGGAAATCCAGGGTGTTGTTTAGACTCCCTTAGGAAACTTGTCAGGGGAGGAAAGGAATGGTCTTTAATCTTGAGGCTCAGGGCAAAGGAACACTTGTGTGTCCTCACAGTGGTGTTGACAAACACACAGTAAATCAGGTAGTTCAGATAGCCGTACAGTAATGCTCATGTTACCCTTCAGAGCGAGAGAGTGAGAAAGAGAGAGAGAGCGACAACTCATGTGGCTATATAGTTTAGTGTTTGAGATGCATAAACTACGCATCGTCCTCCTGTAGAATAATCATGGATTCATGGCAGGTTCCAGTTACTGAGTAGGATGGCTGCTGTCATCTGGTCAATGAAATAGGTGATAAACTGAAGAAGGGACAGGGAGGGGAGATCATTATAGTATCTTATATTAGAATGGGACTAACATACTTTACTTATAGAGGTGCAATGTGCCAGACGTTCATGACCTACCAGCTCTCTCTGGTAGGTAATCTGTTCTGAGACCAGTGTCTCAGCAGATGTTGTTCACATTTCATGTAGTCATCCTGGAGGACTTCGCCCATCAGGGTACCCACAGTACGAGACTGCTGGTGGCTAGCTGGGAATGGGACATGAAAGGTACATATGATTCAAGGGATGTTTATGAATTTGCAAAAGATCAATCTTGCCAAAGATCCATTTTTGGTCCATGACACTTCCAGAAACTGAACCCACCCAATTGTATAATGTGACAAAGAGAGAATTGTGAAAAAAATGATATTCTGATACAGTATGCCAGTTTAACATTTGTCAAACATCCTTAAAAAAAACAAATCAGAAAAGGCCCTTGACACTTTCAAAAGCATGAAATAAAAGTAACTATCAAAAGGAATGTATTGTCTATTAGCGCCATCTATTGGTGCAGTGAGACCAAAACCTTTGGCGATTCAGAGTTCATCATTTCTGTCCACCAGATGCAGAACATAGCCTAGTGTACACACAATTTATTTAATAATAAAGAAGTTATGAAGCTAGTGGTCTCTAACTCCAGCTCTGTTTCCTCATCCCGTTCCAGAAACTTCCTGTTGGCCCACTGAACAAATGTGTCTGCAGCTGCCTTGACTTTTTCTAAATCTCTTGCCATTCCTTTCAGCTGCTCCTCTGTAAACACAACCATACGATGCGCAGACAGAATGTCCATTCCACTTGTTTGAAGATATTTTGAGACTGGTGAGGTGACCTGAAATATTCTGAGGAATATCTGAGCTGTAAGTATTGTTTCATACTTCAGCAACCCTTCAATGTGTCCTTGTGCCTTGACCCGTGCAGTAGTGTTGATGTTTTTCTGATCTTGTATGATTGAAAGAGTAAGAAGGACATCAACATACAGACTCATCTGGATTTCCAAAAGCTTCTTTAAGGCACTGTCTTTAGCCCACCAGCGTGTCTCTCCAATTGGAGCAAGACGTCTGTGTCTTGGGTCCTTGCTCTCCTTCTCCCAAATGTTCATCCTCTGGTAGGATTCACGGAAGAACACAGCTATGTTGTTAATGAGAGAAAACAGTGACCCACTTGTCAAGACACCCTCTGTTGTGTCTGCCAAAACAAGGTTCAAAATGTGTGCATAGCACCACACATGCATTTGATTGGTGGACTTTGCAGAGAGCAGGGCAGAGAAGCCGTCATACTGGCCTTGCATACTGGAGGCTCCATCAGTGGAATTGCCAATGCACTTGCTGATGTCAAGCTTCATGTTTTTCAGTACTTCACTCAGTACCTGGACAAAGTATTGTCCAGTGGATGCCTCACATTTCACCACAGCCACAAGCCTCTCATGGATGACGTTCGTCACATATCTGACTATGACAGAGCATTGATCTTGTGTTGTAATGTCAGGTGTCAATCTGGACTGAAAACATACCAGCTTCCTGGATTTCACTTGCTATGGTGGCCTGCATTGTGTGTTGGATGGTGGTAATGATGTTATCGATGGTAGTCTTTGATAATAGAGTGATTAGAGAGCCTCTGCCCCCTCTTGACCCAGACACATGCAAGCAGTGAGATGCGCTTTCATACACAGGTCGTACTTTCCCAGCAGAATGATCATCTCCAAAAAGTTGCTATGGTCAATGCTGCCGTCATCTAGCGTATAAGCTGCTTCAGACTGCATGCCTCTGTAGCTCAGAACCCTCTTTCCTATGACTTTAACAACATATATAATGCGCTCTAGCACTTGCCTTCTTCTGCGCACTTGCTCTCTATGAGCAGATATCTGACTGCCGATAAACAGGCTCTCAATGTTACCTTTGGAGGACCTTAGAAAGTAGGCCTCAGCATAACCTCTATGCATAATGCTCTTCTACTCTCTGATGGATATGCTCCCAGTCTGCCATTCCATTCATGAAAGGGCTGTTCTCTGTGGGCTTTGCAAATACCATACAAATGAAGCAGAATAAAGCATGGTTCTCTTCACTGTATGACAGCCACTTCCTGTTGGTCCCTCTTTACAAAAGAAAACCTTCTGCACCACAGACTTTTCACACTTTTGTTGGGGGTGGAAACTTGTACTATCAACAACCTGGATGAGTAGTTAGTATAAATTTGTATATTAGTATAATATTATAACATTAAATAAAAAGTATAATGTTAATATAATAGTCTAATGTTAGTATAATATTAATATATTAATTAAATAATGTTAGTATATTCATAGAATTTCATATAATAATATACTATATACCACTAGTATAATATTAATTCCAATTGGACAATACAGCAGTTTAAGAAATACACAACCAACATTTATAATTTTTGTAGGTTTTGTTCCGTCATTAAATCATTGTGTCATCGTTTCAACAAAAGGCACCCGATATAGCTAAATAGCCAGCTAGCCAAACCCAAACATTGCTTATCTTATCCCTATTGTCTGTCTTACCGCTTCAGCTGCAATACCTTGACTAACAGTTAAACTGGTATCGCTGGGCTCAATGGGCTGCTCTCTCTGCTCCCTCTCCTCACTGTTGCCAGTGCCTTCAGGCTCACTAGGCTGAGAGGATTGACTGGTAACGACGCCAAATTAATAATTTGTTATTTTAAAAATACAACCTCTTCTCTCTCCGCTTTTCAGCACCACCTTTATGTTTTTTCTCTTTTTGTTTCTCCATCTTGCGCCACTCCACTATTTATCCAAATGTCACCACTTAACAGAGTAATTGGCTGGGAGAGAGAGGCTGACAGATGAAATACCCAACCCAGCCCACTCGCCTGGGCCAGTCAGACACACAGCACTTTGTTATTTTTATTTAAGCGGGGGTTGGGTTTATTTATATTTTCTGTTACATCGGCCCCAAATGTCAAGCGGCCCACAGGGAAAACTGCCGGTGCTCCAGATGGCCAGTCTGTCAATGCTAGAACTATTGCATTAGTAGTGTACAGTCAGAAAGCAGTTAAGCAGCTACACCGGCGTGGCCTGGTGGCAATAAATGATCCAATACATAATATAGTACACTTATCATAAGGTTAGAAAAGTGATCTAGATACTCTATGAGGCTGTGGGGGATTCTAATTGTGGATTTAAAAGAAAACATGAATCATCAGCATACAATGACACATTTTTTTTTAAGCCATGCATTTCTAGTCACTTAATATTATTGTTGAATCTAATTTTAACAGCTAACATTTCGATGTCAATAATAAATAGATATGCAGATAGTGGACAACATTGTATCACTCCTCTTGACAGTTTAAAACTTTCTGAGATGTAGACATTATTTACTAGTTTACACCTGGGGTTAATATACACAACTTTAACCCATTTTATAAGAGATTCTCCAAAATTGTAATATTCCAGGCATTTATATATAAACTCCAGAAAACTTTATCAAAAGCCTTTTCACAGTCAGCTATGAAAACCAGGCCTGGTTTCCCAGATATTTCATAGTGTTCTATTGTTTCCAGTTATATTATCTTACAATGTATCGTCCATGTAAAAAACCTGTCTGATTCTATGCGCTAAGCATTTAGCTAGAATTTTGACATCACAACACTGAAGTGTAAGAGGCCTTCACTTTTTAAAATGGACTGGATCTTTATATATACCACTTGGATCCTGTTTCAGTAATAATGAAATCAGACCTTCTTGTTGAGGGTCCGATAATCTACCATTTATATAGGAGTGGTTAAAACATGATAATCTTTAGTCTTCCCGGACTTAAAGGCTTTAATAGCATCAAGAAGTTCCTCCTCTGTAATTTGGCCTTCACATGAGTCTTTCTGAACAGATGTTAATTTTATATTATCAATAGGAAAAAAATCCATACAATGAACTTCGGTTAGTGGAGCTGGAGGAGACTGAAAAGAAAATGTGCTTAAAGTACTTTACTTCCTCTTTCAAAATCTCATTCAGTGAGTCATGAGTGACTTACATCATTTGTAAGAAGTTTCAGTAAATTCTTCTTGGAAGCATTTCGATGTTGAAGAATTAAAAATAATTTGATACATTTTTCCACATATTTCATCCAGTTTGCTTTATTTTTTTTAAATATATTAAACTTGATATTAAACTACATTACTTTCTGTTTTTCCTCTGTACATTCATCACTCCAGTGTTAATGCTAAATTGTAACTATTTCACCACTATGGCCTATTTATTTGTCCTACTTCCCGAATCTAACTACATTTGCACTCACTGTATATACAGTTGAAGTCAGAGGTTTACATACACCTTAGCCAAATACATTTAAACTCTGTTTTTCACAATTCCTGATATTTAATCCTAGTACAAAATCCCTGTTTTAGTTCAGTTAGGATCACCACTTTATTTTAAGAAAGTGAAATGTCAGAATAATAGTAGAGAGAATTATTTATTTCAGCATTTATTTCTTTCATCACATTCCCAGTGGGTCAGATGTTTAAATACACTCAATTAGTATTTGGTAGCATTGCCTTTAAATTGTTTAACTAGGGTCACAAGCTTCCCACAATAAGTTGGGTGAATTTTGTCCAATTCCTCCTGACAGAACTGGTGTAACTGAGACAGGTTTGTAGGCCTCCTTGCTCGCACACGCCTTTTCAGTTCTGCCCACACATTTTCAATAGGATTGAGGTCAGGGCTTTGTGGACACTCCAATACCTTGACTTTGTTGTCCTTAAGCCATTTTCCCACAACTTTGGAAGTATGCTTGGGGTCATTGTCCATTTGGAAGACCCATTTGCGACCATCAGTCAGGAAGCTTTAACTTCCTGACTGATGTCTTGAGATGTTGCTTCAATATATCCACATCATTTTCCTTCCTCATCTATTTTGTGAAGTGCACCAGTCCCTCCTGCAGCAAAGCACCCCCACAACATGATGCTGCCACCCTCGTGCTTCACAGTTAGGATGGTGTTCTTCAGCTTGCAAGCCTCCCCCTTTTTCCTCCAAACATAACGATGGTCATTATGGCCAAACAGTTCTATTTTTGTTTCATCAGACCAGAGGACATTTCTCCAAAAAGTAAGATCTTTGTCCCCATGTGCAGTTGCAAACCGCAGTCTGGCTTTTTTATGGCGCGTTTGGAGCAGTGGCTTCTTCCTTGCTGATCGGCCTTTCAGGTTATGTCGATATAGGACTTGTTTTACTGTGGATATAGATACTTTTGTACCCGTTTCCTCCAGCATCTTCACAAGGTCCTTTGCTGTTGTTCTGTGATTGATTTGCACTTTTCGCACCAAAGTACATTCATTTTTAGGAGACAGAACGCGTCTCCTTCCTGAGCGGTATGACGGCTGCGTGGTCCCATGGTGTTTATACTTGCGTACTCTTGTTTGTACAGATGAACATGGTACCTTCAGGCATTTGGAAATTGCTCCCAAGGATAAACCAGACTTGTGGAGGTCTACAATTTTTTTCCTGAAGTCTTGGCTGATTTCTTTTTATTATCCCATGAAGTCGAGCAAAGAGGCACTGAGTTTGAAGGTAGGCCTTGAAATACATCCACAGGTACACCTCCAATTGACTCAAATTATGTCAATTAGCCTATCAGAAGCTTCTAAAGCCATTACATTATTTTCTTGAATTTTCCAAGCTGTTTAAAGGTACTTTCAACTTAGTGTTTGTAAACTTCTGACCCACTGGAATTGTCATATAGAGAATTATAAGTAAAATAATCTCTCTGTAAAAAATTGTTGGAACAATTACTTGTGCCATGCATAAAGTAGATGTCCTAACCGACTTGCCAAAACTATAGTTTGTTAACATGAAATCTGTTGTTGAAAAATGAGTTTTAATGACTTCAACCTAAGTGTATGTAAACTTCCGACTTCAACTGTAGATCTTCTATAGTGTCATTGACTGTACGTTTGTTTATCCCATGTGTAACTTTGTGTTGTTGTTTTTTTGTCGCACTGCTTTGCTTTTTCTTGGCCAGGTCGCAGTTGTAAATGAGAACTAGTTCTCAACTGGCTTACCTGTTTAACTAAGTGAAATAAAAATAACTTACCCTGAGCCTCTATGGTACAGTTTTTATTACTATCTATCTGTACTATTAGTCCTTCAATTTCTTAAGTTAATATTTACTCTAAAGGCACATTTAAAAGTGTCCCATTCAATTAGGGGATCTGCTGTACCTATGTTATGTCAGAAAAAGTCTGTTATAAATTCCTTTGTCCTAGTTAAAAACAAGTTATCATCCAGTAGGCTTTGATTAAATTTCCAATTTCCTCACCCACTTGGAAATTCTGTAAGAGTAATATATATGCCAATAATGTGATGGTCCGACCCCATTCTGTCCCCTATCAATTTTTTTAAAAACTTTTGGTGAGAAAATGACATAAGAAAGTAAACAAGACGACTAGCTTGGTTAAGCCTCCGCCATGTATATCTCACTAGGTCAGGATATTTAAGCCTCCATATATGCACTAATTCCAATATATCCATGACATTCATGATTTCCTTAAGTGCTTGAGGGTGATAGTTTGCATTGTGAATTCCTTTACGGTCCATAGGGGTATTTAAAAAAGTATTATAATCTCCCACCATAATAATAGAGTCTTGTGTTGCTTGTAGGGTTGATCAATTCTTATATACAGTATATTTTCAAAGAAGAGTGGATCATCATTATTTGGACCGTATAGCTTAATAAGCCATATCTGTTTATGGTCCAATAACATATTTAAAATCACCCATCTACCTTAAGTATTTGGATTGGACATTTGGATTAAAATTACTGTTAATTAATATCATCACCCCTTTTGAATTTCTTTGCCTGGGAGAAATATATTTCGCACCACCAGTCCTTTTTCCACAAAACTTTCCTGTAAACAATAGATACTATATTCCTTCTCTTTTAGCCAGGTAAATACTGATCGTCTTTTCTTATTATATGCTAAGCCATTACAATTATATATGGCTATACTTATTTCACCAGTTACCATAATGAGACAAGTTTCAATTCAATTGATCATAATATATGTTTGTAAACGTACCATTAACAAGTAACATGATGATTGCGTGCAGGGGCGAATTATTAGAACATTAGGTAAAAGAAATTCAACATCAAATTATTATCCTATCATCATTATTATAATATTTTATTTGCAATGTACTCTTTTTCTTTTCTTGTTTTTTGGCAAAAAATAAACATCCAGAGAGCCTCTGTATTGTCCTAACTTCCACCCTTTAGCACATTTCTTATAGAGGGACTGTTGGATGCATTTCTGCAGTGTTATATTTTCACAGCTCACTGTCAGTAAATATAGTACAGTAAATATTGGACTACAAGAGAGTTGCAAGCCTGCAAAGGTAGAGTTATTTAAATCTTTGAATGGGTCGATTGGGTTCTAGAGGTGTGTGGTTCAGCAATTGCGCAGGGTTGGTGTGGCCTGTTGTGTGGTGGGGCCCAACATGATATCTTTTCATGGGGCCAAAAATCCCTAGCGGCGTCCCTGATTGCGCGTCTATATACAGATGTTCCAGCTTGGCAGGCTAACGTTAGTTAGCTAATTAACTTGCTAGCTATCATACAGTTGGCGTATATTAATAATTATATAGTTAATATAAGTAGACATGCAACCATAATTGACAGTAGCGCATATAAAGTACCCTCATGCTACCGGTGGCTGAAAGCACAATCGTCGTGGGATGAACGAGTGACGAATTTCCGGGCAAGGGCTGTCATTAGAAGTGTCCACTTAATTTGAGGGCTGAGGGTGCACCAAGAGGTTGTGTCCTTACGCTTCCAAAACCGTTCCGCAAGCAATGCTTGTTCAAGTTCACACCGAGCGTCAGGGCTCTTAACAAAACTCCACATTTGACAGAAGACGCCTTTGTCTAATGACGCTTATGTGTAATGTAATGGAACTGAGATTCGTGATCAAGGGCTAGAGTCGGCCCTGTATTGTTATTGAAAATGCAACATGGATATTAGTGGACCATATGCATACGTTTCTGTTTATTTTCAGATAGGCTTTTATTTTGAAACGCTTTTGCCGAATCTACCGGAAATCAACCTTGTGACTTTTTCAATTTCCGAGTATTTTGGTTCGGTTTGAAATTTACCCTCCAAAGACGAAGGAATTTTAAAATCATGGAAAAACAAACAAACTAGATTAAGTCCGTAGAAATCGAGTAAAAGTAAGATGCACGTTTGCAAAATACGAATGCACTCAATTTGTAAAGTAGTTAGCTAGATTTTAGCTATGCACGTCTGTAACATATCTTACTAATTCGCTGGTTAGTTATCAAGCTAACGCGTTAACTAGCTAACATATAATTGTCATGTATTTTTTTTTTAAGAACTAGAATTCACAGCTAAATCTATCTAAATATCGACAAGGGCTTTGGGTCATTCCGCGAATGCATACATTTCGCTGCTACATGTATAATACCGAAAACTACTTTATGAGGAAGACATGAAAAAATGTATCTAAGAGGTGAAGCTATCTCTAAATGCGCACTCTTAACCATAGCTCTGGTTCACCGCGCAACAACAACAATGTGCTCTGGCACGTTTCCCCCCAGTTTTTATTTATTTAACCTTCATTTAACGAGGCAAGTAAGTTACGAACAAATTCTTATTTACAATGAGTAGTACGGCACCCCTGGAGAAAATTAGGGTTAAGTGCCTTGCTCAAGGACACAGCCAGGTTTTTCACCTTGTTGGCATGGGTATTGGAACTAGCGACCTTTGGGTTACTGGCCCAATGGTTTAACCGCTAGGCTACCTGCCGCCTATTCAATATACTTCTCTATATACTATTCAATATGCTTTTCTATATACTATTCAATATACTTTTCTAAGTGATTAACGTAAAGATGTTGCCTAGAGTGATTAAACATTTTTCTCTGCTCTGTTTTCTCTGTCCACTAGATAGATAGATAGATAGATAGATAGATAGATATATACTTTATTCATCCCCGAGGGGAAATTTCTTCGTCAATCAGCTACGAAAAAGCACAGGGCAGGTGCAAAATGCCAGAACGAAAATACACAAAAGACAGATACATAGAGCAGCAGTATGAAAAAATGCAAAAAGCTATAAAAAGACATTGCATAGTATGGGTGAATGGCTGAATATGTACACTATACATTGTTACAGAAAACAACTTTTGTGAACTTTGTCAGCTGGTCCACGCCTCAGATGAACCATCTTTGTCTGTGCAACTGCAGTCCGCAATTAGGAGCGTTCCTACATGTGGGCACTGACGCAAATGCAGGAACGCCACCCCCTCGAGCATCCCATTGTTTCATTCATGACCCCCCCTCAAGATTGTGTGATACTTTTGAATGTGGGTCAAAAGGGAAATAAAAGTAATAGTATCGCCCCTGGCTGCTGTGTCCCGGAGTCCTCTTTGCTAACTCTACCGCTAGCTACTCTGGTACACAGCAGGTGGGAGGCGAGGGTGACAAGCTAGCACAATGTGTCACACGGTGTCACCCTCGCCTCCCACCTGCTGTGTACCAGAGTAGCTAGCGGTAGAGTTAGCAAAGAGGACTCCGGGACACAGTAGCCGGGGGGCGAAAAAACTCAGATAATACTTTTATTTCCCTTTAAACCCACATTCAAAAGCTGTGTACCAGAGTCTTCCTTAGGACTAGCTGGCTAAGCTAGCACACAACCGTTTATCGGCGGTTGGCATCCAACGTTATGGTGCATTACCACCGAATTGTGGGTTGCAGTGCAGTTGCATGCTCATCCGACGCATGTGCATGGACAAGAACTAACATACCCACAGAGAGTGGACCCTGGCCCACCAGCATAAAGTAAACAATGGAGCCAATCTATTCCGGACAGTTTCACATGCAAATAGCTATGATTATCTGTAGTGCCCAAGGAATGACATTCCATGCAACAGTAAGGTATTTGAGGTGCGCTAAATTCCGTTTAGAGTTTGCACTTTTGGGACTATTTCATTGGTTCCATTCTACAGGGCAAACTAGCATAAGTTAAGCACAGCTCCAGTATTTGACATGTATCAGACAGTCTGGTATCTTGAAAGTTTGCTGATACAGCTATGACATTCATTTTTCAGGCAATTTCCACGTGAAGAATCAAGGTCCTCTTACTATTGAAAATGAAGAGGAGGAATCGGAGATCCGAGCAGGAATACTTAATAGACTGTGAGTGATCAGCATGAGGGCCACTATGTTGTTGTAGTAGTATAAAATTCAACACTTTGACTTTGATGACAATGTTGAGCACACATGATTAAACCACCCTACCAGAAATGTAAGGTACTTATTTATATTACATTGAACTTGAAATGTCTTCCCTCTATTTTAAGGTTGTGCACTTTGTAAACGCAGTGAGAATTGTCCAGACAAATATGGCGAGAAGATCACAATTAAGTCAAAGGAACTCACTGTGCACTACTTTTGCCTGGTAAGAGAGAGAGAGAGTGTGTGTGTGTTAGAATTACTAATTGTTAATGAATTATGGCCTACCTTAAACCAAAATATTCCAGATTTCCTTCTTATTCCCTCCTGATTACAAAGTCCTCCACCCAGGATTTACGGAAATCCAGGGAATTTATTGAACTTTCCCGTAATTTTGCAATCCTATTCAGATGTTTTTACATTCCAGCTGATGTCAAGCGGCGTGTATCAGCGTGGAGAGGAAGACGAAGGGCTCTATGGCTTCTTGGTGGATGATATTAAACAGGAGGTCCGCAGGTCCTCCAGACTAGTAAGTCAGTGTGTTCATTCATATTGAAGGCATATTTATTTATCCTCCTTTCATTATAGGCTATGTACCATTTAGCCCTTGATCATGACTCTCAGGTCGATTACATTACACGTAAGAGTCTACCTCTGAAAAGAACATGTAGTTTGAAGTTTTAATGTCATATGCACAAGTGCAGTGAAATGCCTTCCTTGCAAGCTCTAAACCCAACAATGCAGTAATCAATAACATTGTAATAAAATAAAAAACATAAGGTAGAACAAAAACACAAGAACTAGAAATAAGAGGAAAGCAAGTAGGAATACTATATATAGGGTCAGTCAGTTCCAGTACCATATTTACAATGTGCAGGGATACTGAAGTGATAGAGGTAGATACACTACATTACCAAAAGTATGTGGACATCTGCTTGTTGAACATCTCATTCCAAAATCATAGGCATAAATATGGAGTTGGTCCCCCCTTTTCTGCTATAACAGCCTCCACTCTTCTGGGAAGGCTTTCCACTAGATGTTGGAACATTGCTGCGGGGATTGATGAGGTCGGGCACTGATGTTGGGAGATTAGGCCTGGCTCGCAGTCAGTGTTCCAGTTCATCCCAAAGGTGTTTGATGGAGTTGAGGTCAGGGCTCTGTGCAGACCAGTCAAGTTCTTCCACACCGTTCTCGACAAACCATTCCTGTATGGACCTCGCTTTGTGCATGGGGTCCTTGTCATGCTGAAACAGGAAAGGGCCTTCCCCAAACTGTTGCCACAAAGTTGGAAGCACAGAATCATCTAGAATGTCATTGTATGCTGTAGCGTTCGGATTTTCCTTCAATGGAACTCAGGGGCCTAGCCCCGACCATGAAAAACAGCCCCAGACCATTATTCCTCCTCCACCAAACTTTACAGTTGGCACTATGCATTCGAGCAGGTAGCGTTCTCCTGGCATGTGCGGCTGCTCGGCCATGAAAACCCATTTCATGAAGCTCCCGACTAACAGTTTTTGTGCTGACAGTGCTTCCAGAGGCAGTTTGGCACTCGGTAGTGAGTGTTGCAAACGAGGACAGATGATTTTTACGCGCTTCAGCACTCGCCGGTCACGTTCTGTGAGCTTGTGTGGCCTACCACTTCGGGGTTGAGCTATTGTTGCTCCAGAACATTTCCACTTCACAATAACAACACTTACAGTTGACCGGGGCAGCTCTAGCAGGACAGAAATGTGACAATTTGACTTTTTGGAAAGGTGGCATCCTATGACGGTGCCACGTTGAAAGTCACTGAGCTCTTCAGTAAGGCCCTTCTACTGTCAATGTTTGGCTATGGAGATTGCATGGCTGTGTGCTCGATATTATATATCCCTTTCAGCAATGGGTGTGGCTGAAATAGCTGAATCCACTAATTTGAAGGGGTGTCCACATACTTTTGTATATATAATGTATATATAGGTGACTAGGCATCAGGATATATGATAAACAAAGTACTGTAGCAGCAGCGTATATAATTATTGTGTGTGCGTGTGTGTAGAGTCAATATAAATGTATGTGCATATTATGTGTGTGTGTGTGTGAGCAAATTATGGAGTGAATATTTGTGTGTTGGAGTGTGCGTGTGTGTATAAAGAGACAGTGCAAAAATTATTTTGAGGATTTTAGGGCCCATGCCAAACCTCCTGAGGGGGAAGAGGCGTTCACGCCTTCTTCACGACTGTGCGTGTGTGTGGACCCTTTTAAGTCCTTGGACAACAAGTAACTTGAATCTCTTGACCCGCTCCACTGCAGCCCCATCAATGTAGTCCACGATCAGCTCCTTGGTCTTACTGACATTGAGGGAGAGGCTGTTGTTCCGGCACCACACTGCCAGTTCTCTGACCTCCTCCCAATAGGCTGTCTCATCGTCGCAGGTGATCAGGCCTACCACCGTCGTGTCGTCAGCAAACTTGATGATGGTGTTGGAGTCGTGCGTGGCCACACAGTAATGGGTGAACAGGGAGTACAAGAGGGGACTAAGCACACACCACTGTGGGGCCCCTGTGTTGAAGGTCAGCGTGGCAGAGGTGATGTTGCTTACCCTCACCACCTAGGGTCGGCCTGTCAGGAAGTCCAGGATCCAGTTGCAGAGGGAGGTGTTCAGTCCCAAGGTCCTAAGGGGACAATGGTGTTGAACGCTGAGCTGTAGTCAATGAACAGCATTCTCACATAGGTATTCCTCTTATTTAGGTGGGTGAGAGGAGTGTGGAGTGCAATTGAGATTGCTTCGTCTATGGATCTGTTGGGACGGTATGCAAATTGGAGTGGGTCTGTCGGGCCCCGCGACCTAGCGGGTGTTGACCTGATTAAAGACCTTACTCACCCAATCCTCTGGGTTGGTGGCGGCTTTCACAACCGTCACGATGATGTTATTGTTAAAGTGTGCATACAATGCATTGAGTTCATCTGGAATAGAGGCATCGTTGTGCAGATCACGGCCGGGACTTCCTTTGTAATCCTTAATGAACTGTAGCCCGTGCCACAGGCAGTGGGCATTGGAGCCTGTGTAATATATAATACTGTGACATATAGTATAAAACAAACACAATATATTCTATTTAATTCTGCGCTTGCCATGGCCAACATGGTCTCAGCTGTTTTGGTAGAGGAGAGTTTGAGCAGAGTGGCTTGAAAACAGGTAGAGGTCAGGAGCTTGATCACTCACCGAGCAGAAACTCTTCTCACCTGCTGAGAGACCAAGGCTGAAGGGCTCACTCAGCACCAGAAGTAGTGTCATCCATACAAGGTTTTTAGTATGATGTATGGTTGTATTAGGGCTACCCTAATCCTAGAGTGTTCGTCCACTCCAAGCCTAAGCAGCACTTTTATCACAAAACACATACAGTACGTATTTTAGATGTTGCCTTCAGTCGTTTCTGGTTGCTTGGATTCTTTTTCAAAAACATTGTGTCCTAAATGTACTTTTTTGCTTTCTGTGTACCCTGTGTTTAGAAATGTGCAGTCTGCAAGAAGAATGGTGCCTCAGTTGGATGCTACATCAAAAGCTGCCAGAAAAAGGTCCATTTTCCATGTGGCAAACAACACCAATTCATCTTTCAATTCACAGACTTATTTCCGTAAGTGACAATGATTATATATCAGTAGTATGTATTAGCAGTGAGCTGGGAAATGATCAACATTGATCAGTGGAGGCTCCTCAGGGGAGGAAGGGGAGGACCATCCTCAGTGAAGATCATTAAAAAAGAAAAGGTAAAATATTGAAAAAATTATCCTTTTTAGATAAAACTATACTAAATATATTCTCAGGTTACCAAGTAATTGATCAAAACACACTGTTTTGGAATGAAGGTCTACAGTAGCCTCAACAGCCCTCTGTAGGGTAGCACCATGGTGTAGCCGGAGAACAGATAGCTTCCGTCCTCCTCTTGGTACATTGACTTTAATACAAAACCTAGGAGGCTCTTGGTTCTCACCCCGTTCCATAGACTTACACAGTAATTATGACAACTTCCGGAGGATGTCCTCCAACCTATCAGAGCTCTTGCAGCATGAACTGACATGTTGTCCACCCATTCAAAGTATCAGAGAAGGAATCTAGTAGTGAAAGCATAATCTACAGCTAGCTAGCACTGTAGTGTATAAAATGTGGCGAGTAGTTGACTCATAGAGAGAGAAAGACAATAGTTGAACAGTTTTCAACAAATTAATTTATTCAAAATTAAGGAGAAGCAAGATAGAGAGCGAGAGATTTCTTCATTTTTTTTCACTTTCAGTTTCACTTACTTAGCTAGCAAATGCAGCTGGCAAATTTAGTTACTCAAACAACCGGCTCAAACAGAGGGATGCTAGGTTAGCTAGCTGGCTATGACTATCCAACACAACACTGGAACTCTTACAAGTCAAGGTAAGCTTTTGGTTTTATAAATTTATTGTCACCTGGGCCCCGCCGGTGTAACTGCTTGCTGATTATACACTGTAATGTTACTGCATGATTGTAGCGGGTTTACTAACGCATTACATTCATTCTATGTAGCTAATACGGGGACAACGATGTAGGCTGTGTGTAGCGGTTATGGCATGGTTTAGCTTGGAAAGGTTTTTTCGCCTAGTCACATACAGCTGATGTGTTGTATATTGAAGTCCACAAATGTAGGGAAAAGGTGAGAGGCGGAGAGTGCATAGAGGCAAGAAGGAATACAACGTGGCTGCTATGAAAGTGAACTGTGTTTATCCGTGATCAGGGGTGTATTCTTTCCACTTATTCTGTTGAAAAACGTTTCTTAAATGGAAGCAAACAAAACAGGGATAAAAATACCTGAATGTGTCCAAAAGAATCTCTCGTTTGCAACTGTTGGACTAATGATTGCACCCTAGATAAGCTAGATGCAGGAAAGAATATGCAAGGTGGTTTTGAATGTGTCACTGTCTGTCATCTCACATTTTTCTCTCGACCTGTGTGCACCTACGTTGTAAACTTAAATTCATAGCCTAGGTTGTAGCAACCTCATGATGTTTATAGGGATTATTTGAGTATCATGTAGTAGCCTAAACATATCGATGTTTCATTGAACTGGGTTAATGAAATATGAATGACAGTCATCCAACATGTTGTAATAGAAATAAGGCCATGCTCATGAACATCATCCTCCCTCATCAAAAACGCCACTGACACCGATATTGCCTTCCTCTTACCGAAGCATTTTGCGTATGTCGGTAATGTTGCTACACAACGTTCCTGTAGATTGTTCTAGAACCATTATTTGGTCAACAGTAATAGCTTATGCATTATGGTGATTCCTGCTATGAAACTATTTAACTGTCCATGCTTCGCTGTCGGCTGCTGACTCTCACTCCCTTTCAACACTGTGCGCTTGGAGGAGGGAGAAATGTATTCTGAGAAGCACAAGCATATGACGTTCGCTCAAAATGCAATTGCGGGGAAAAATACAGTTTTCAAAGCAACTACTGTTGTTCAAGTAACAGATAGGAGTCACAGCTTTCTGTGAGTATATAAACAATTTGCCAGCTCTTAATTCATGACACCTCTTTACAACCACAGTATAGGCTGTAGTATGTTTTTTTGATGCGCCCGCGGAGCAGTGCGAGCCATTTGCTTTGAATAGGCCTACATAAATAGCCTAGGCCTAGTGCTGGATTTTTTTTTTAGGACATTAGCCTCAATCAATTAGCTATCAATGGCTATCTAGCAACAATATCATAGCAATCTAGCTGTCTTTTGAGTTCCCACTTCCTCAGGTGGTGAATAATATAGCTGATATACACTAAGATGTTGGCAAATTCTCTGAAATTTCCCCTCGCCTAAAATAAATCTGATAATTCGGGAGACATTTCACTGCAGCTAATGTAGAAGGAAAAGCTGTGTACATTAGCAAATACTGTGCCAAATCATATGTGAAGAATGCAACAAAGATGCAGAATCATCTGGTCAAGTGCATAAAGTTCCCTCAGCGCTCACAACAAGCAACCTCTGACAAAAGACCCTCCTATTCTATTCGAGGTGAAAATGATGAATCAGACACCTTATCGATAGCAACAGCTCATGGTCCTCCTGGAATCGGAAGGGTTTTTTTTATCAATGGAGGAAAGTAGTCAGAGAAATGCTGATGAATGTCTTGTGTATGCAACTGGTTCACCTCTGATGCTCAGGCAATGTGTATTGGAAGAGATTTCTGAATGTTCTTCGCCCAGCATACACCACTCCAACCAGACCATGCTGTATCTACTCATTTGCTGAATGCAGAGTTCAACAGAGTTCAAGTGAAGGTCAAGCAAATCATAGAGAAAGCAGACTGTCTTGAAATCATCTCTGATGGGTGGTTGAAGGAATAATTAACTACATCATCTCCACTCCTCAACCAGTATTCTACAAGAGCACAGACACAAGGGACAACAGACACACCGGTCTCTAAAATGCAGATGAGCTGAAGGCAATCATCATTGACCTTGGACCACAGAAGGTATTTGCACTGGTGACAGACAATGCTGCGAACATGAAGGCTGCTTGGTCTAAAGTGGAGGAGTCCTACCCTCACATCACACCCATTGGCTGTGCTGCACATGCATTGAATCTGCTCCTCAAGGACATCATGGCTTTGAAAACAATGGATACACTCTAGAAGTGAGCCAAGGAAATGGTTAGGTATGTGAAGGGTCATCAAGTTATAGCAGCAATCTACCTCACCAAGCTAAGTGAGAAGAATAAGAGCCACACATTGAAGCTGCCCAGCAACACCAGTTGGGGGGGTGTTGTCATCATGTTTGACAGTCTCCTGGAGGGAAAGGAGTCTCTCCAAGAAATGGCCATATCACAGTCTGCCGATATGGACAGCACCATCAAGAGGATCCTCCTGGATGCTGTATTTTGGGAGAGAGTGGTAAGCAGCCTGAAACTCCTGAAACCTATAGCATTAGCCATTGGACAGATTGAGGAAGACAATGCCATCATGTCTGATGTTCAGATTCTGCTTGCAGATGTAAGATAAGAAATCCATACTGCCCTGCCCTCTTCACTGTTGCTCCAAGCAGAGGAAACTGCAGTTCTGAAATACATCAAAAAGCGTGAAGACTTCTGCCTGAAGCCCATACACGCCGCAGCATACATGTTGGACCCCAAGTATGCTGGCAAGAGCATCCTGTCTGGTGCAGAGATCAACAAGGCCTATGGTGTCATCACTACCGTGTCTCGCCACCTTGGCCTGGATGAGGGCAAGGTTCTTGGCAGTCTGGCAAAGTACACTTCCAAGCGAGGGCTTTGGGATGGAGATGCAATATGGCAGTCGTGCCAACATATTTCATCAGCCACCTGGTGGAAGGGACTTTGTGAATCTGAGGCTCATCCTCCAAATCCCATCATCCACCTCAGAGCGCAAGCTGGTCCTAGTTTGGGAACACACACACACAAAAGCACGCAACAGGCTGACCAATACAAGGGTTGAAAAATTGGTTGCCATCTGGGCAAATTTGAGACTTTTTGAGCCTGACAACGAGCCATCCTCAAGAAGGTTGGAAAGTGACAGTGAAGATAAGGCCTCAGAGTCTGATGTTCAAGAGGTGGACATTGAGGAGGTCCAGGGAGAAGACATGGAAGCCTGAGAGGAAGACAACCAAAGCTTTAGTTTCTAGACTATAATTTTACAGATGTACAGTTGAAGTCGGAAGATTACTTACACTTAGGTTGAAGTAAAACTAATTTTTTAACCACTCCACAGATTTCATGTTAACAAACTATAGTTTTGGCAAGTCGGTTAGGACATCTACTTTGTGCATGACACAAGTAATTCTTCCAACAATTGTTTACAAACAGATTATTTCACTTATAATTCACTATATCACAATTCCAGTGGGTCAGAAGTTTACATACACTAAATTGACTGTGCCTTTAAACACCTTGGAAAATTCCAGAAAATGATGGCTTTAGAAGCTTCTGATAGGCTAATTGACATCATTTGAGTCAATTAGAGGTGTACCTGTGGATGTATTTCAAGGCCTACCTTCAACTCAGTGCCTCTGCTCGACATCATGGGAAAATCAGCCAAGACCTCAGAAAATGTTTTGTAGACCTCCACAAGTCTGGTTCATCCTTGGGAGCAATTTCCAAACGCATGAAGGTACCACGTTCATCTGTACAAACAATGGTACACAAGTATAAACACCATGGGACCACGCAGCCGTCATACCGTTTAGGAAGAAGAACGTACTTTGGTGCGAAAAGTGCAAATCAATCCCAGAACAACAGCAAAGGATATTGTGAAGATGCTGGAGGAAACAGGTACAAAAGTATCTATATCCACAGTAAAACGAGTCCTATATCGACATAATCTGAAAGGCCGCTCAGCAAGGAAGAAGCCACTGCTCCAAAACCACCATAAAAAAGCCAGACTACGGTTTGCAATTGCACATTGGGACAAAGATCGTACTTTTTGGAGAGATGTCCTTTGGTCTGATGAAACAAAAATAGAACTGTTTGGCCATAATGACCATGGTTGTGTTTGAAGGAAAAAGAGGGAGGCTTGCAAGCCAAAGAACACCATCCCAACTGTGAAGCACGGGGGTGGCAGCATCATGTTGTGGGGGTGCTTTGCTGGAGGAGAGACTGGTGCACTTCACAAAATAGATGGCATCATGAGGAAGGAAATGTATGTGGATATATTGAAGCAACATCTGAAGACATCAGTCAGTTCAAGTTTGGTTGCAAATGGGTCTTCCAAATGGACAATGACCACAAACATACTTCCAAAGTTGTGGGAAAATGTCTTAAGGACAACAAAGTCAAGGTATTGGAGTCGCCATCACAAAGCCCTGACCTTAATCCTATAGAAGATTTGTGGGCAGAACTGAAAAGGTGTGTGCGAGCAAGGAGGCCTACAAACCTGACTCAGTTACACCAGTTCTGTCAGAAGGAATGTGCCAAAATTCAGCCAACTTATTGTGGGAAGCTTGTGACCCAAGTTAAACAATTTAAAGGCAATGCTACCAAATACTAAGTGAGTGTATGTAAACATCTGACCCACTGGGAATGTAATGAAAGAAATTAAAGCTGAAATAAATCATTCTCTACTATTCTGACCTTTCACATTCTTAAAATAAAGTGCTGATCCTAACTGACGTAATACAGGGAATTCTTACTAGGATTAAATGTCAGGAATTGTGAAAAACTGAGTTTAAATGTATTTGGCTAAGGTGTATGTAAACTTCAACTGTATGTTGAAAACTTTTTGGGGAGATGTGATGGATCAATATTCGATGGATCAATATTCCCTTTCTTTTGTTGTTCAGTGAAATCATCCCATGTGAAGAGTCAACTCATTTAATTAAAGTTCAATTCGTAACTAAATTGTTTTTTTTTATTTCTATTGGAAGGATTTAATAATTTGCAATTATGTCTACTTATGATAAGGTAAAATGTTAATGTTTTTGTCTCCATATGATATGGTAAATATATCCAATGCAAAAAACATCTACATTTAAATGGTATTAATATTAATTTGCATAAATTTCCGTTAATTCCCATAAATTTCCGTTAATTCCCATATATTTTAGTTAATTCCCATATATTCCTGTTAATTCCCACGGAAAGTTTCCACCTCTGAATATTCCCCAAAATGTGCAACCCTAGTTGTGTCTAGAGATTCTAAACATAATAGACAGCAGCAATGGCAAATGGCATTAACAGGAGAGAATTAGGCTCAGCCCTTGTTTTTGAGATTAAAAATATATAATTATTTTTAAAAAAAAGATTATAAGTCATATTGGCCTTCATCATAATGAAATGAGAGCTGTGTCTATTTCTCCTTGTGAACTTTTAATTTTTAGTTGGTTGAAATACCTTTATCTTTAATTGGTTGAAATATTAGCAACAAGCCATGCTTTATGCTTTGGTGCATCTCTGATTGTATTCCCCAGGTCCTACTGCAAGGATCACAGTCCCACCCAGTCCTTGCCAGTGTCGACTTGTGTCAGTGAGCCCATGTCCTGCTCAGTGTGTCTGGACCCCATAGAGCCTGTCCTCTCCTACTCTGTTCTCAAGTGTCCTGCCTGCCATGGCAGCTGGTTTCACAGAGACTGTGTGCAGGTAGCTACATCCCAGACTAGCAATGACCCTGTTGAGTGAATGTGGGAATAAATTATTTGTCATACTATATAAAAGGTGTTGTGACAGTTCCTTGCAATGTGGTCCTTACAATGTGCTACAATGTGGCATAACCCTTATTCCACTCTATATAGCATTACATTTGCATATATGGGATTTGTGAAGCATCTATGATGGCTTTATAAAGAGTTTATGAAGGCTTCATAGAACCTTTAATTGTAAGTGACTGCCTGCATTCTCTTATCTATTTCCTATGTATTCCTCCAGAACCAGGCTCAAAGTGCTGCCATGTTCTTCTTCAGATGCACTCTGTGCAACAACAAGGACATGTTCCAGCAGGAGATGCTCCGGATGGGAGTCCACATACCTGAGAGGTATTATTTACCTTCTAGATCATTATAAAGTCACTGCCCTAGACCTTTTCCAGGCTCTACTGTATCTATGGTCCAGCCTCTACAGTATGTATGGTCCATGCTCTGCTGTACAGTATGTATGGTCCAGGCTCTGCTGTACAGTATGTATGGTCCAGGCTCTACTGTACAGTATGTATGGTCCAGGCTCTACTGTACAGTATGTATGGTCTAGGCTCTACTGTATGTATGGTCCAGGCTCTACTGTACAGTATGTATGGTCCAGGCTCTACTGTACAGTATGTATGGTCTAGGCTCTACTGTACAGTATGTATGGTCTAGGCTCTACTGTATGTATGGTCCAGGCTCTACTGTACAGTATGTATGGTCCAGGCTCTGCTGTACAGTATGTATGGTCCAGGCTCTGCTGTACAGTATGTATGGTCCAGGCTCTACTGTATGTATGGTCCAGGCTCTACTGTACAGTATGTATGGTCCAGGCTCTACTGTACAGTATGTATGGTCTAGGCTCTACTGTACAGTATGTATGGTCTAGGCTCTACTGTATGTATGGTCCAGGCTCTACTGTACAGTATGTATGGTCCAGGCTCTGCTGTACAGTATGTATGGTCCAGGCTCTGCTGTACATTATGTATGGTCCAGGCTCTGCTGTACAGTATGTATGGTCCAGGCTCTGCTGTACATTATGTATGGTCCAGGCTCTGCTGTACAGTATGTATGGTCCAGGCTCTGCTGTGCAGTATGTATGGTCCAGGCTCTGCTGTACAGTATGTATGGTCCAGGCTCTACTGTATGTATGGTCCAGGGTCTCTGATTGTGTGTTGTGTGGGGCGGGGTTGACAGCAGTCACAGCACAGCAGAAGACACATTTCTGATGTAACAGTTGGACATATAAAGTACTGTTGCATTAGTGTTGTGGCATTATGAGTTTACTAAAGTATTCTGTATGTGTGTGCCATAGAGATGCAGCCTGGGAGCTGGAAGAAAATGCCTATGGAGAGTTACTGCAGGTGTACCAGCACTGTGATGCCAAAGAATGTCTCTCCCACAATGGACGGACACGCTCTTCACGCACTGGGTAAGCTCTACTGTAGTGTGTGTGTGTGGTTGAAATGGTTGACTTATTTGAGTCTCACTCGTATGTCTTTTTGGTTTTCAGATGGTTTCAAATACTGCGCTGTGCCCTCTGTGGCTCTAGTGGTACCCATCGAAAATGTGCTTCCCTCAAACTTGACGAGACTAACTGGGCTTGTGAGGACTGTGCAGCAGCTGTGGATGGGACAAGTAGGTTATTTGCTGTACTTTGTTTGTTTTGGTCTAACTGGGCAGTGAAGTTATGAGCAGACCAGTTATGATAGGAATGAAGAACTGCTTTTATTATGGTCTTTATGAAGTCTACTCTCTCTCTGTGATAATCAGTGTTCTTTCTTGTTTAGCTTCACTCCCCAGACACACTGACTCTACACAGCCCGGTGGGCAGAGAAGCAGGTCTTCTAAAAGGAGTCTCACCCAGACCCCTCGCCAATCACCCATAGTCTGTAAAAGGTACAGTACGTTATTGTTTAGAATTTTTTCACACAAACATCCTTGGCGCCTTTCAGCCATGGGCTGGTCTGTTGATAGTGGCCACACATTGCACCTGTAGTCATGGGTTCAAACCCTGACTGCACCACTTCCCATTCCAAGTCCCCTCTCTCTCCATCTCAATAACTTATCCACGGCATCTATCAATAAAAACGATCAAATACTTGCCACCATAGACCAAGTCCAAATGTTTTCTAGGGGAATTGTTTTTTGCTCTTTCCTTATATGTTCTGCTAAGAACATATCAACCATATTGGAGATAAACATAGATGATTTAATGATTGGCAGGCCATTTTTGTTGGGAGGCTCTGCTAGAGAGATCCTACAGGAGCTTGCCAGTCAGACATCACAGCACCAACTATCCATGCCAGTGGTGGTGAATGGAAACAAGGTACTGGAGGCTGCCATGGACCTAGTGAAGAGGAGTGACTTCAACCCGTCCCATGCTCTTGCGGTGAAGTTCACAAGCAGCAAACACAGTTCCATCCCCGACACCTGCCCTGGCAACACCCGACACTTCCTCAGGCTCCTGGTGCAACAGCTGCAGAACACTGTCTTTGAAGGTCCGGATGGTGCCAAGACCCTAACCCTCGACGCACAAGGTAGGTCAATACCCCCCCTGTACAAAACACTCTCCAGCTCTCGATCATAAACTCACACTAGCACCATCACTTGCTTGTTGAAATAAGTGTTGGGTCATGAACTCACATTCATAGTTACATTTGGGAGTTATATTGCTATCAAATACTGCTTCTCTCAGTGCCTGACTTGGACTGAAATAGGTGCCGGTACTCATTTTGGGTGCTGGTACTGTTTATATTGAGCTATAGAACATTTGAGGTGCCGGTACTCCGCTCCGGTGAGCTCCTGCCCAAGTCAAGTCACTGGCTTCTCTGTGTTGTCTCATTTCTACGTCCTGTTTCCCTAGCTTTGAGGGAGGACGTCTACTTTGACGTGGGGTGTCTTCTGTCCCTGAGTCTGGTCCACGGGGGACCTCCTCTGGGCTTCTTCTCCAGGGCTCTCTACCTGTGTCTGTTCAACTTCCCCAAGGAAACACCTCTCACTGTGGAGGACATGGGCAACACTGGGTTCACAGACAAAGTCAAGAAGGTACATCTTTTAACATGTCTCTTTACTCTCTTAGATGCTGAATAGATTGTTTTAGTTGTACATTGTAATGTACTTTTGTATGTAAATGGGATGTTATTTGGTCCAGACACCATTTCACTTGGTTTTGAGAAACTATCCCCACGCGCAATAGACGTCCTCATTGCTCGTTCTGCAATATGGGGGCTATGAAAAAACAAGTTTTTTCTCTGTGTACCCCGCGCAGAACAGCTGGTAGGGGAAAACGCTCAAGTCGCACAAAATGGAACATAACGTTGCTAATAAAGTTTGGAATTACACGATGTAATGTGCTAAAGACCTGCATCACTATACTGAGACATTTTCCGTTACTAAAATTACATATTTGGGTGTTTTTGGAGCCTTGTTCATGTTTTTTCGTAGCCCCCATAATACAGAATGAGCAAAGAGGTCTATTGCAGGTGGGGATAGTTTCTCAAAACCAAGTGAAATGGCTAAAAAGAGTCTGGACCCAATAACATGCAATTTATATCAAAAATAAAGATTTGGTTCAAAAATTGTTAACCAAACTGTCACGTTCGGGTGTGTAGAGAGACCAAGGCGCAGCGTATCCATAGTTCGACATCTTTATTTAATACGAATAAACTATACTGATATCGAACTATACAAAATATAACAAATGATAATAATAATGATAACACACGTAGCACGACACGAGACAATATACAACAATGAACCACGCCAACGGAGTGGAACACAGACATAAGTAAGATCCCTAATTAGAGGTAATGCATAGCAGCTGCCTCTAATTAGGGATCCCACACACACACACACAACACCAGACAGAAATAGAAATGATAGATCTGCCAGACTCTGACCATAGAAATATAGAGAAGCAAAGCTTCTCTATGGCCAGAGCCTGACACAAACCTTTAACTAATTTGCCAATTCTTTTGGTTCAGATTCAGGAATCCAAGTCCTTGGAGGAATTGAGAGAGGCAATGGAGTCAGCTTCAGAATACCTGGAAGTGGCTGGCTGCACGAGACCAGTTGAGAGTCTTTCGGACAAAGACACACTTGTTAAAGACATTGTAAGCTTCCACCTAATAACAAGAATGCAGTTACCCATCCAAAGGTTTGTATGTCTATGGGTATTTTCTTTAGAATAAGAGTATATTTTTTAACCTGTTTCACCATCTCAAAACATTTGATCATTGCTCAAACATATAAACATTTGTATTTTAAACGGTCACTAGTATTCTACTGTAACTGTTTAAGACATTGGTAAGCCTGGTTTCTGTTAACTATATTTTGTTTAACCATTGTGTTTGTAGGTTCTGTGAGGGTCTGAAAACCCTTGGTGTGTTTGACCAGGTCCAGATGTTTCCAGGAGCCTTTGTTGGCTTGTTTTGTTCCTCTCATGACAAGCTGACTGCTGACACCATGGCAGCCCTTTTCACTGTTCAGTTCTCAGACCAGGAAGAGACCGCAGAGAAGGAGAGGGCTGTGGTCACCTTCTGGAGAGACTACCTACTGGAGTGTGAAGGTACTTTGACCTACAATGACATTGATTTAAATATTTATTTGATAATTAAAGATATACATATAAAGCCAACAAGCAGTACAGACACTCAGAGGCCATTCAGACAGTGTACACTACTATTAAAATTATATTCTGTAAAACTAACACAATCACATGAATGTCCCAGTCTGTCTCCATATATTACCTATCATCACCCGTCTCTTTGTTCTCTGGTTTCAGTTGGCAGATGTGCAACATCGCTAGAGGACGTGCTCATCTTTGCCACCTCAGCTGACGTGGTACCAGCCATAGGATTCAGCCCCAGCCCTACCTTGTCCTTCCTCCATCCACTGGACCCGGCCGGGGCCTTCCCTGTGAGCCAGCCCAGCTCCAACCGCCTTCTGCTGCCTGTGGTGCCATCTTACCAGGCCTTCAAGAAGCACATGGAGTATGCAGTGTGCCAACTCACAGTCTTGCAGAGCATTTGATCACAGACAATATTGATCTACAGTAGGGAGAAGAAGTATTTGATACACTGCCGATTTTGCAGGTTTTCCCACTTACAAAGCATGTAGAGGTCTGTAATTTTTATCATAGGTACTCTTCAACTGTGAGTGACGGAATCTAAAACAAAAATCCAGAAAATCACATTGTATGATTTTTAAGTAATTAATTTGCATTTTATTGCATGACATAAGTATTTGATACATCAGAAAAGCAGAACTTAATATTTGGTACAGAAACCTTTGTTTGCAATTACAGAGATCATACGTTTCCTGTAGTTCTTGACCAGGTTTGCACACACTGCAGCAGGGATTTTGGCCCACTCCTCCATACAGATCCTTCAGGTTTCGGGGCTGTCGCTGGGCAATACGGACTTTCAGCTCCCTCCAAAGATTTTCTATTGGGTTCAGGTCTGGAGACTGGCTAGGCCACTCCAGGACCTTGAGATGCTTCTTACGGAGCCACTCCTTAGTTGCCCTGGCTGTGGGTTTCGGGTCGTTGTCATGCTGGAAGACCCAGCCACGACCCATCTTCAATGCTCTTACTGAGGGAAGGAGGTTGTTGGCCAAGATCCCATCCATCCTCCCCTCAATACGGTGCAGTCGTCCTGTCCCCTTTGCAGAAAAACATCCCCAAAGAATGATGTTTCCACCTCCATGCTTCACGGTTGGGATGGTGTTCTTGGGGTTGTACTCATCCTTCTTCTTCCTCCAAACACGGTGAGAGTTTAGACCAAAAAGCTCTGTTTTTGTCTCATCAGACCACATGACCTTCTCCCATTCCTCCTCTGGATCATCCAGATGGTCATTGGCAAACTTCAGACGGGCCTGGACATGCACTGGCTTGAGCATGGGGACCTTGTGTGCGCTGCAGGATTTTAATCCATGACGGCGTAGTGTGTTACTAATGGTTTTCTTTGAGACTGTGGTCCCAGCTCTCTTCAGGTCATTGACCAGGTCCTGCTGTGTAGTTCTGGGCTGATCCCTCACCTTCCTCATGATCATTGACGAGGTGAGATCTTGCATGGTGCCCCAGACCGAGGGAGATTGACCGTCATCTTGAACTTCTTCCATTTTCTAATAATTGCGGCAACAGTTGTTGCCTTCTCACCAAGCTGCTTGCCTATTGTCCTGTAGCCCATCCCAGCCTTGTGCAGGTCTACAATTTTATCCCTGATGTCCTTACACAGCTCTCTGGCCTTGGCCATTGTGGAGATGTTGGAGTCTGTTTGATTGAGTGTGTGGAGAGGTGTCTTTTATACAGGTAACGAGTTCAAACAGGTGCAGTTAATACAGGTAATGAGTGGAGAACAGGAGGGCTTCTTAAAGAAAAACTAACAGGTCTGTGAGAGCCGGAATTCTTACTGGTTGGTAGGTGATCAAATACTTATGTCATGCAATAAAATGCAAATTAATTATTTAAAAATCATACAATGTGATTTTCTGGATTTTTTCTCACAGTTGAAGTGTACCTATGATAAAAATTACAGACCTCTACATGCTTTGTAAGTAGGAAAACCTGCAAAATCGGCAGTGTATCAAATACTTGTTCTCCCCACTGTATATAAGCACAACTTGAATAGACTGTTACTGAACTTAATTTGCATTTTGGACTTCAGTTGATATTTACTCACCTCATAGAGTTTCAGGTTTGGGTAGGGTATTTCCATTACGACAGAGCTTTTTGTATTATAGGTTTTAGCTGTTGACTTTTTAGAAACAATTTTACACAAATTGAATTGTTAGAAAGAGCATGACTTTCGGTGCAGTTGTTGTTTGAATGGTAATGGTAATGTTTGGTATGAAATGTTTGTTTCCTCTTTTGCGATTCTCTTTGATTTATTTTGTTGTACATACTGAAGTGTCTGTGTATCAACGTTTTCTGTAAAGTTCTGTCAATTATATGCTACATTTTCAATTTTTATGATTGTTATGTCTTATTTGTTTTGGCTTTGTATTTTTAGTAACTTCATTATCAAGCATTTTACTCATGCCAAATTAAACGTTTGCATTTACTCTCTGAAATATACAGTTGAAGTCGGAAGTTTAAATACACCTTAGCCTACAAGAATTCACAATTTCTGACATTTAATCCTAGTAAAAATTCCCTGTCTTAGGTCAGTTAGGATCACCACTTTATTTTAAGAATGTGAAATGTCAGAATAATAGTAGAGAGAATTATTTATTTCAGCTTTTATTTATTTCATCACATTCCCAGTGGGTCAGAAGTTTACATACACTCAATTAGTATTTGGTAGCATTGCCTTTAAATTGTTTAGCTTGGGTCACAAGCTTCCCACAATAATTTGGGTGAATTTTGGCCTATCCTCCTGACAGAACTGATGTAACTGAGTCAGGTTTGTAGGCCTCCTTGCTCGCACACACGCTTTTTCAGTTCTGCCCACACATTTTCTATAGGATTGAGGTCAGTTCTTTGTGATGGCCACTCCAATACCTTGACTTTGTTGTCCTTAAGCCATTTTGCCATAACTTTGGAAGTATGCTTGGGGTCATTGGCCATTTGGAAGACCCATTTGCGACCAAGCTTTAACTTTCTGACTGATGTCTTGAGATGTTGCTTCAATATATCCACAATTTTCCTTCCTCATGATGCCATCTATTTTGTGAAGTGCACCAGTCCCTCCTGCAGCAAAGCACCCCCACAACATGATGCTGCCACCCCTGTACTTCACGGTTGGGATGGTGTTCTTCAGTTTGCAAGCCTCCCCCTTTTTCCTCCAAACATAACAATGGTCATTGTGGCAAAACAGTTATATTTTTGTTTCATCAGACCAGAGGGCATTTCTCCAAAAGTACGATCTTTGTCCGCATGTGCAGTTGCAAACTAGTCTGGCTTTTTTATGGCAGTTTTGGAGCAGTGGCTTCTTCCTTGCTGAGCGGCCTTTCAGGTTATGTCGATATATGACTAGTTTTACTGTGGATATGGATACTTTTGTACCTGTGTCCTCCAGTATCTTCACAAGGTCCTTTGCTGTTTTTCTGGGATTGATTTGCACTTTTCGCAACAAAGTACGTTAATCTCTAGGAGACAGAACGTGTCTCCTTGGTGAGCGGTATGATGGCTATGTGGTCCCATGGTGTTTATTCTTGCGTACTATTGTTTGTACAGATAAACGTGGTACCTTCAGGCATTTGGAAATTGCTCCCAAGGATGAACCAGACTTGTGGAGGTCTACAATTTCTTTTCTGAGGTCTTGGCTGATTTCTTTTGATTTTCCCATTATGTAGAGCAAAGAGGCACTGAATTTGAAGGTAGGCCTTGAAATACATCCACAGGTACGCCTCCAATTGACACAAATTATGTAAATTAGCCTATCAGAAGTTCTAAAGCCATGACATCATTTTCTGGAATTTTACAAGCTGTTTAAAGGCACAGTCAATTTAATGTATGTCAACTTCTGACTCATTGGAATTGTGATATAGTGAATTATAAGTAAAATAATCTGTCTGCAAACAATTTTTGGAAGAATTACTTGTGTCATGCACATAGATGTCCTAACCGATTGCCAAAACTATCGTTTGTTAACATGAAATCTGTGGAGTGGTTGAAAAATGAGTTTTAATTACTTAAACTGTACTTGCCATGGTAGATTACGCCCCCAAATTTGTTTACATACCTGTTAGTGAGCTGAGGAGTATTTCTGTCTGTAATAAAGCCCTTTTGTGGGGAAAAAAAAAATTATTCACTCATGGCTGCGCCCCTAACCAGTCATGTGAAGTCAGTAGATTAGGGCCTAATGAATGTATTTTAATTGACTGATTTCCTTATACGAACTAACAGCAACATCTTTTGAAATTGTTGCATGCTAGAGCTCTGACTTTCCGAACTGAAGATCACTGACGTCATGATTTTACCTTGTATTTCTCCGAGTTCCAGTTTGTCTTGGGCCGCGTTCATGATAACTGGGAACTCGGAAAAATACTAGGTCAAGTCCCTAGTTACCGAGTTGGAATTCCAAGTTGGAAGGCCGTTCAAATCGATTTTTCCCAGTCGGAGCTCGTTTTTTCACGAGTTTGAACGTACTGAATTCCGAATCACGAGTTTGAACGCACTGAATTCCGAATCACGAGTTTGAACGCACTGAATTCCGAAGTCAGAGATTTCCGAGTTCTCTGCGCTATAGAAGACGTCGAACGAGACTTGCCTGCCCGGTCATCCGATGCCCCGTGTCACTGCATAAACAGAAAAGATGGCCGCCTCCCTCCGGGAAAAGCAGACAGGTCTGTCAATGGTTTACTTTATTCATTCTTAACCAGCATACGCTGCCGAATAGAACCAAATATTTTCTCTGACCCTAGCTAGATACCTGTTGAAAAAAAACGATCTTTCACGACGACCAGTCAGTTCACGAGGAAAGCAATGCTAAGCTAACTTGCTAACTAACCAACTTTACAATAGTATAATAAAACAGCAACAAGTCGTATCCTAAACGTACAGCTACTCATGAATTCACTAGACACTTTGATGTGGTTGTCATGTCAAGAAACAGGAATGCAACGCAGTGAATGTGTTGTCGCCGGACAGACTGACAGATACAGATAGAAGGACTGCTATATCGTTCCATTGCCCCTCATTAACATGTGGATGGGTATCTTAACAGTAACTAGTGAACTATTTCACTCATCTAACAATTTCACTCATCATTGAGTGTCAGACATGGTATGGCAAAGTCCCAGTTCCCCCAGTCCTGTGTCATGTTTAGTGGGGCAAAAGAGGTGGCTGTAGTTTCATACTGTCCCGTGGGTTTTTTTGGGGGGGCGGGGTGTAGTGGGATATGCAGCGCATATTGCACAAATATTTCCAACGTGGCCACTTCAGATTGGCAAGATGGATACATCATCTGTCAGATGAATCATACTCTTTCAAGCAGTTAATACACATTGAAATTACTTTTTAGCTTTCATATTTTTCATAATCTTAAACATTGGGCAAGCATGACTTTATACTGTGTTCTTCTGTGTCCCCAGCTGCCTTGAAGCGCATGCTGAATTTCAACGCTCCTCCGTTGAAAAACACTGCTGCTGAGCCGGTATGGAAGGTGCTGATCTACGACAGGTGTGGCCAGGACATCATCTCCCCTCTGCTGGCAGTCAAAGAACTACGGGACATGGGGATCACTTTGCACTTGTGAGTAAGCCTAACTCACAAATTGAGTCAATACTGAATTGAGTAATTGCATATGTCCACACACACACACACACACACACACACACACACAAACAGTGTTGACTTGGTGTCAGTCAGTAGAGGATACAGTCATCTAGAAAGGCCTTCAATGTATTTTATCTTTCTCTATAGGTTGCTTCATTCAGACAGAGATCCCATCCCGGATGTGCCAGCCATCTATTTTGTAATGCCGACAGAGGAGAACATTGACCGGATATGCCAAGTAAACATCCCTCACTCAGAACTTCAACATGACATCATCAGATATTTTTGAACTCAGAATAGGCCAAGATGATAAGGATAAATGCCTTCGGCCACCGAGTCTATGAATTTGGTGGCCTTGTCCAAACATAACATCCCATACATCTAACATCCTACTAGTCAGTATATTGTTCCATTCCATTGTTTTGTCTCTCTTTCTCAGGACCTTTGTAGCCAGCTGTATGAGTCCTACTATTTGAACTTCATCTCAGCCATATCCAGAAGTAAACTAGAGGATATTGCCAGTGCAGCTCTCTCAGCCAACGCTATAACACAGGTTACCAAGGTGAGTCTACAACACACTAGTTTACCTCTCTGCCAGGCTGCATCTTAATTTGGTACCCTATTCCTTATATGGTGCACTACTTTTTGCCTGTAGGGCTCTGGTGAAAAGTAGTGCACTTTAAAGGGGATAGTGTGCAGTTTGGGACTCGGACCCAGTACTTTTTATAAATCACATCACAGGGTACTCAACAGCCTTGTAAGAGTAAGGTATTTTTTGCTTTCGTAGGTGTTCGATCAATATTTGAACTTCATCACACTTGAAGATGATATGTTCATCCTCAGCAATCAAAATAAAGAGCTCATCTCCTACCATGGTAAGTTCATTGGATTCAAAAACTGTCAAATTGTCAAAAGGAAAGTAAAGAAAACAGTTTATATTACCTTCAGCTTGTCTTCTTGATTAGCTGGCATGATTGTATTTGACTTCCTGTTTTCCTATTCCCTTTTGATTAGCAATTAACAAACCGGACATCAGGGACACCGAGATGGAGGCCATCATGGATACGATAGTAGACAGTCTCTTCTGCTTTTTTGTCACTCTGGGTGGGTCCTTCAACACAATGTTATCTATGCCACAATACTATTGAGAATCACGAAAGAACATTGCTTTGGAATTTCAAAATATGCTGTGAGATGTATTTATTTACTCAGGTGGTTATACCATTTCAACCTGCTAGATGGCAGCATTACTACTATTATTACTCACCTGAATCGAAGCAGTACCAACATAATAGTTCTTCTAAGAGAGGAAAACTGTTTGAAAGTAAAAGGTTTTGTCTGAAAGCCTGACTATATAGATGACACTTTGAACAAAACAAACCCACCTTGCAGTCTGTATAAGATTCTCAGTTTTATCCTAATGGGATTCAGCCCCCACTAGACTGCAGCACATCTCTAATGAGAAGCTCTGCTAAAGTCTTCAATGCCCTTTATTGGCAGCTAACAGATCTGTTTTGTTTTCTTAGGTGCTGTCCCCATAATCCGCTGTCCAAGAGGGAATGCTGCGGAGATGGTCGCGGTGGTGAGCATCATCATCCCTCATTTAAAGCAGTCTGAAGTCTCCTCGCCTCAGCCGCTGTCAGGGGCCCAGTCTGTCTGTCTGAACATTCTTTGTATTACGTTTTGTCAGTGCAGACAGGCCTGGGAGAGTAGTACCCATCCCCAGTGGGTACAGTGAAAGGGGAAATTAGTAATATGAGGACCACCCCAAATCCAACCACCTCCTTAATGGATGGATAGTTATTCCCCTCTAGTTCCCTGTACTGCTGTGTTGTGGTGATGGTCTCTAAGCTCTCAATGTAACCCTGCAGGACTGTGTGCTTTGTGTTTATTTGGTTCAGAAGATATAAGGCCTCTTACTTAGCTAGTTAAATAAGAGACTAAACCATCTTAACCCAGTTTCTCTGTTGCAGAAACTTGACAAGAAGCTTCGGGAGAACCTGCGAGATGCCAGAAACAGCCTGTTCACTGGAGACAACATGGGGGCTGGCCAGTTCAGGTGGTTCAGGGTGCTGTAGACTAGTAAACTGGGTATGAAACATAAAGAGAGCAGACTAGATGAAGACATTCATCCCATTTTGTACTTTACCATGGAAAGTCTACTACATTCCATATGACAAACACATAAAATGGCTTCCCACACACACAGTGTTTCACCATGTCTTTGTTTAACTGAGGTGGAAATGTGCTCTCCTGCTTTTCTCCTCTCCTCTGCTCACCTGACAGTTAACTAGGCCTTCAATAAGTGGTGGATGAAGAGAAAGCAGTCATGCCTCTTCTGGGAAAATCTAAGCCGGATCCATTTCAAGTCTTTTGTTTTTGCTGTGGTGGAGCATAGAGAGAGCCTAGTCAGTGGGTACATGTTTAATCTCTCTCTGTCTGTCACTCTCTTCAGCTTCCAGAGACCCCTATTTGTGCTCGCTGACCGCAACCTGGATCTTGCCACCCCCCTCCACCACACATGGACCTACCAGGCCCTCATCCACGATGTGCTGGTAAGACTGACAGGATACAGGGAGAGGGAGAGAGAGGGAGGGACAGGAGACACGTCATACACTTTGACAAAAACTAAGGGCTTACTAATGACTAATAATGGTTTTTCAAGGTAGCAAACAGATTTTACTTGGAATGTTAAAATGATTTGTTGTGTAGAGTGGACCGACCTGTCTCCTACCCTACCCTTGGTTTTCAGCATTGCAGGTCCTTTGTTTTAGCCTCAATATATGTATGACAACGGTTGTTATTTTGAAGGTAGGCTACAATGATGCTAGAAGAGGTATCTATGGATCAGTCTGTTTTCTAATGTTTTGAGTAGAAATATGACCAAACCTCACATCCAATAGGATCTCTGCCTGCCGCCAAACACCTTCCCAACACTGAGTAACTAGTAACTGTATGTGTCCCAGGACTTCCACCTGAACAGGGTTAGTATGAATGAGTCTGTGGGGTCAGAAGCCTCCCCTGCTGGAGCCAGACCCAAGAAGAAGAACAAGAAGAATTATGACCTCACAGCAGCTGACATGTTCTGGCAGAAACACAAGGGCAGGTTTGTATTTGTATTTGCTATGGATCCCCATTAACTGCTGCCAAGGCAGCAGCTACTCTTCCTGGGGTCCAGCAAAATAAAGGCAGTTATGAAAACATTACAATACATTCACAATATATTAAGTGTGTGCCTTCAGGGCCCCTACTCTACTACCGCATATCTACAACACAAAATAGTTACTTGATGTGGAATATAATTGCATGTAGTCATGGCTCTATGTAGTACTGTGCGCCTCCCATAGTCTGTTCTGGACTTGGGGACTGTGAAGAGACCTCTGGTGGCATGTTTTGTCGAGTATGCATGGGTGTCTGAGCTGTGTGCCAGTAGTTTAAACCGACAGCTCGGTGCATTCAACATGTCAATACCTCTCACAAATACAAGTAGTGATGAAGTCAATCTCTCCTCCACTTTGAGCCAGGAGAGATTTACATGCCTATTATTCATGTTAGCTCTCTGTGTACATCCAAGGGCCAGCCGTGCTGCCCTGTTCTGAGCCAATTGGAATTTTCCTAAGCCCCTCTTTGGCACCTGACCACATGACTGAACAGTAGTCCGGGTGCGACCGAACTAGGGCCTGTAGGACCTTCCTTGTTGATAGTGCTGTTAAGAATGCAGAGCAGCGCTTTATTATGGACAGACTTCTCCCCATCTTAGCTACTGTTGTATCAATATGTTTTGACCATGACAGTTTACAATCCACGGTTACTCTAAGCAGTTTAGTTTCCTTAACTTGCTCAATTTCCACGTTATTCATTACAAGATTTAGTTTGTCCCAAATACAATGCTTTTTGTTTTTTAAATATTTAGGACTAACTTATTCCTTGCCACCCATACTGAAACTAACTGCAGCTCTTTAAGTGTTGCAGTCATTACAGTCGCTGTGGTAGCTAATGTGTATAGTGTTGAGTCATCAGCATACATGGACACACTTTACTCAAAGGGCCTAGACCGCTGCCCTGGGGAATTCCTGATTATATTGGAGAGTTCTACTTTTCTCATCAATTTCTCTCACCCAATCATCAGTCATTTGTGTTAGTGCTGTGCTTGTTGAATGTCCTTCCCTATAAGCATGCTGAAAGTCTGTTGTCAATTTATTTACAGTAAAATAGCATTGTATCTGGTCAAACACAATTTTTTCCAAAAGTTTACTAAGGGTTGGTAAAAGGCTGTTTGGTTTGCTATTCGAGCCAGTAAAGGGGGCTTTACTATTCTTAGGTAGGGAAATTACTTTTGCTTCCCTCCAGGCCTGAGGGCACACACACTTTCTAGTAGTCTTAAATTGAAGATATGGCAAATAGGAGTGACAATATCGTTATCTTCAGTAATATTCCATCCAAGTTGTCAGACCCCGGTGTCTTGTCATTGTTGATAGACAACAATAATTTGTTCACCTCTTCCACACTCACTTTACGGAATTCAAAATTACAATGTTTGTCTTTGCTGGCATGTCATGCCTAAGTTTGCTAATCTTGCCAATGAAAAAATCATTAAAGTAGTTGGTAATATCAGTGGGTTTTGTGATGAATGAGCCATCTGATTCAATGAATTTTGGAGCGGAGTTTGCCTTTTTGACAAAAATGTCATTTAAGGTGCTCCAAAGCTTTTTACTATCATTCCTTGACATTTATCTTTGTTTCATAGTGTAGTTTATTCTTCTTTTTATTCAGTTTATTCACATGATTTCTCAATTTGAAGTATGTTTGCCAATCAGTTGTACAGCCAAACTTATTTGCCATTTCTTTTGCCTCATCCTTCTCAACCATGGGGATTGAACCGTTTTTACAGTCATTTTCTTAATGGGTGCATGCTTATTAGTAACTGGAATAAGACATTTCATAAATGGGTCATGTGCAGCGTCTGGTTGCTCCTCATTACACACCACGTTCCAATAAATATTCTTTACATCAACAACATAGGAATCACTACAAAACTTATTGTATGACCTCTTATACAATATATTAGGCCCAGCCTTTGGAACTGTGGTTTTTCTAGATATGGCTACTATATTTTGATCACTACATCTGATGGATTTGAATAACGTACTGCGTTCAAATACATTTCTGCATCATTAGTAAAGATGATCAATACATGTTGATTTCAATCCTGTGCTGTTTGTAACTACCCTGATAGGTTGATTGATAACCTGAACCAGGTTGCAGGCACTAGTTTGTTTTGAAGCGTTCTCATGAACTCACTTGTGATCAATTACTGATTTAGAAGGTAGCTCTTGGCCGATGCTTTATAACTAGGTAGAAACAGTATATTCCAAGTTTTGCTGGTTAAAGAAACGCAATTCTGTTGGCTAAATTGGATTAAACTACTGATTTTAGAAGGTAGTCTGCAGGTGACGCTTTATAACTCGGTAGAAACAATACATTTGGAGCTTTGCTATAGTGAAGTTCTTTGGCTGAGGGGTTGTTTTGACTCTTCCAGCCCGTTCCCGGAGGTGGCTGAGTCTGTACAGGAGGAGTTAGACACGTACCGAGCCCAAGAGGACGAGGTGAAACGCCTCAAGAGCATCATGGTAAGCGAGGCACACAGGTGGTTTTATAGAGCTTTTCAATGAAGTAGTCTCTGAAAACAATAGACGACACACACATGCATATTCCCCACTAAAATAACTTATTTTCTTCTCCAGGGGTTGGAGGGCGAGGATGAGGGAGCTATTAGTAGTATTAGTATGTCAGACAACACCGCAAAACTTACCTCAGCTGTCAGGTGAGCATCAATGTAGAATATATAGTATTTATCTGTATTATTATTGTTGTTGTTGTTGTTTATTTATTTATTCATTACGGTGCCATTATTGACAGTTCTCAGTCGGTACCAAAACTGTTCTGTGTTTCCGCTAACAGCTCCCTGCCAGAGCTTCTGGAGAAGAAGAGGCTGATTGACCTCCACACTAACGTAGCCACCGCCGTTCTGGATCACATTAAGGTCACTGTTTTAACAATGTCTTGGCCCGTCAGGGTGTTTTCTGTGTCTAGAGAGATGTCCTCTCCATGTGCACAGCGTCCTATTAACACTGTTCTCAGATATTGGACACCTATGGAAGTCTGTTGTGCTGTGCAATCAGTGTGAGCTCTACCATCTCTGAGCACTGACTATAAAGTTGGTACTAAATCTGGCAAAGGACTGCCTAAAACTCCTCTTGAACTAATGTACACCTTATGGGATGTATCCACAGAGCCGTAAACTGGATGTGTACTTTGAGTACGAAGAGAAGCTGATGAGCAAATCCACCCTGGATAAGTCTTTACTGGACATCATCAGTGACCCAGACGGTAGATGTGCAACTGTGCTTATCTTGGCCAGCAATTATGTAAATGCTATGTGTGCTACTTTGTCAAGGTGTTGAAGTACCCGAGATACCTGGTTTGAAGGTTTGTTAAACAACAGTTTTTCTCTTTGTAACAGCGGGAACACCAGAGGACAAGATGAGACTCTTTCTAATTTTCTACATCACAGCCCTGCAGCCCACTTCAGAGGTGAGGCCTGGTCCCCTCCTATCCCTAAACCTTTTCCCTAACGGCCTAACCCCTTCAAACCATTACCCTAACGGCCTAACCCCTCCAAACCCTTACCCTAATGGCCTAACCCCTCCAAACTGGACTAAACCCTGTCAAACACATTTATACTAGACTAAACCCTGTCCCTGTCAAAAACATACTAGACTCACATCAAACGCATGCCAAACTAGACTCCATCACAGGTCAGGGGAGGACCCACAGGATACAGGCCCCTCTGTGTGGGAACTCTATGTTGATATACTGCTGAACCACTGCAGTCATATGCAGTATCATGTCCAAATTACCAACACTATAGCAACCTCAATAGAAACACTTTGGGGTTTCGCTGGATGTAGAAGTCTTAGCAAAAACACAATATGAACAACCTTGGCCCTGGCTTGAATTTCATTAAGCAAAACACTAATTCCCAACATTTAATTTTTCATACGAGATTCAAACCAACTTTTTTCTTCTGACAACATTCGAAAGCTTTATTGTTCGATGTGACACATGTAGAGGCAGATTCCAGGAACTTTGAAGCCACGGCCAAACATCATTACTCCGGAAGTCCAATAATGCTTGTTCTGTTCTGAGCATCTCAAGGCCCTCTGTATTGGAGGCCACCTGGCTCTCCACAATGACTGGGGGTTCTACGTCCCATCTGTTCTCTTCAGTGAGATGAGGGCTGATCTAGGATCAGTTGCCCACCCTTGTCCATATAGCCATATTCACCATCATCTAAAAGACAAAATTTATCCCAGAACATCACTACTACTCTGAGGTGCTTTGTTAATACGGGCCCAGGATTCTGGCTGCGGCTGCAGGCTGGGATCAGTGTTATGATCAGGCTGTCCTGGAGCATCATGTTGATCAATGGTCTTCCTAACAGCCCTTCTTCTCTGAGACGCCATGCTGTTCCCCGGCCTGACCGCTGAAGTCAAGTAGGAAATATTTTTCTACCACTAACGTCTGTGGTATTCCTCCTTTCATCTCCGCCCCCCAATGAACCTGAACCGGCCCTGGGCAGATTATCACCATGGGATTACCCTCCCCTCTCCAGTCCATCCGTCCACTCCTGCTTTTTAGGTTGTTTTGTGTAACATCAGTTTAGTTAAATAAAACAGTACTTGTGTCTGCTGTCATTGCACACTATACTGATGATACCACCATACACAAGTCAAACTTGGCCTCACTCTGTTTATGATGAAGTTTTGAGAATGACACAAGTGTTGGTCTCCACAAAGTTTGCTGCTTCAGTGTTCTTAGATCTTTATGTCAGTAGTTACTATGGTACACTGAAGTATAATTACAAGTATTCCATAAGTGTCAAAGGCTTTCATTGACAGTGACATTCAGTTTATGCAAAGAGTCAATATTTGCAGTGTTGACCCTTCTTTTTCAAGACCTCTGCAATCTGCCCTGGCATGCTGTCAATTAACTTCTGGGCCACATCCTGACTGATGGCAGGCCATTCTTGTATAATCAATGCTTGGAGTTTGTCAGAAGTTGTGGGTTTTTGTCTGGGGAGTTTCCTGGCCATGGACCCAAAATGTCGATGTTTTGTTCCCCGAGCCACTTAGTTATCACTTTTGCCTTATGGCAAGGTGCTCCATCATGCTGGAAAAGGCATTGGTCGTCACCAAACTGTTCTTGGATGGTTGGGAGAAGTTGCTCTCGGAGGATGTGTTGGTACCATTCTTTATTCATGGATGTGTTCTTAGGCAAAATTGTGAGTGAGCCCACTCCCTTGGCTGAGAAGCAACCCCACACATGAATGGTCTGAGGATGCTTTACTGTTGGTAGGACACAGGACTGATGGTAGCGCTCACCTTGTCTTCTCCAGACAAGGTGTTTTCCGGATGGCCCAAACAATCGGTAAGGGGATTCATCAGAGACAATGTCTCTACCCCAGTCCTCAGCAGTCCAATCCCTGTACCTTTTGCAGAATATCAGTCTGTCCCTGATGTTTTTCCTGGAGAGAAGTGGCTTCTTTGCTGCCCTTGACACCAGGCCATCCTCCAAAAGTCTTCGCCTCACTGTGCGTGCAGATGCACTCACACCTGCCTGCTGCCATTCCTGAGCAAGCTCTGCACTGGTGGTGCCCCGATCCCGCAGCTGAATCAACTTTAGGAGACTCCTGGCGCTTGCTGGACTTTCTTGGGCACCCTGACGCCTTCTTCACAACAATTTAACCTCTCTCCTTGAAGTTCTTGATGATCCGATAAATGGTTGGTTTAGGTGCAATCTTACTAGCAGCAATATCCTTGCCTGTGAAGCCTTTTTTGTGCAAAGCAATGATGACGGCACAGGTTTCGTTGCAGGTAACCATGGTTGACAGAGGAAGAACAACGATTTCAAGCACCACCCTCCTTTTAAAGCTTCCAGTCTGTTATTCTGACTCAATCAGCATGACAGAGTGATGTCCACTCTCACCTGTGTTAACGAGACAATCACTGACATGATGGCAGCTGGTCCTTTTGTGCCAGGGCTGAAATGCAGTGGAATTAGGTTCATTGGGATTAAGTTCATTTTCATGGCAAAGAGGGACTTTGCAATTAATTGCAATTCATCTGATCACTCTTCATGACATTCTGGAGTATATGCAAATTGCCATCATCAACACTGAGGCAGCAAACTTTGTGGAGACCAATACTTGTGTCATTCTCAACTTTTGACCACGACTGTAGGTGTCATTCCCTTCGGGGTACAAACTCCCTGGTGTGTAAATACCCTACTAGACCTCGATGCCTGCTCGATCACTTGTATGTAGGCATTCTGTATGTTCTGTGTTGTAGACTGATCTGGACCAATACAAGAAGGCTCTACTTGACACAGGCTGTGACCTGTCCCCTGTCAACTACATCAAGCAGTGGAAGTAAGTTTGTCCATCAAATTATGTTTCATACATACAGAATAGTAAACCTTGTTTTAGACAACAAGGTACTTGTATATTGTGAATCTTTTGTTTTTTCCCCAGGGCTTTCACTAAGATTGCTGCCACACCATCTAACTATGGGAACAGCGGTGTAAAACCTATGGGGTAAGAGAGCGAGAGAGTGTGTCCCTTTCCATAGACCACAGTTTTAATCATTATTTAACCATGTAAGTTATTGAGAGCACATTCTCTTTTACAATAACATAATCCATGCTAGTCCCATTGTCCTAACCCCCACGTTGACCCTGTCCTAACTCCCGCGTTGACCCTGTCTGCCTCCTGTCTCTATGTCCCACAGTCTCTTCTCTAGAGTGATGAACTCTGGCTCCCAGTTTGTCATGGAGGGGGTGAAGCACCTGGTGCTCAAACAGCATGTAAGTAGCTCTACACAGAGAGACACACACAGATGCGCGCACAAACAGAGCGAGAGAGAGAAATACACACACACACAAGCATACACACAAACACAGAGATAAATACACACACACAGAAATACACACACAAACTCACACACACAGAAATGAGTAGGAAGATACTGAATGTCTCCTAATCTTACTCCTTCAACTTCCTCCTCCTGAGACTGACTGATTGGCTGGCTGGCTGACAGAGGAGCAGTCTCATCATGATACTGTCTTTATGTGTGTTTTTCAAGTGTCCAGATGTAATTTGGCTTTGATGGGAAGGTTTTGCCTGGAGACATGTATGATAGTATCTCACGTAGCTGCTAAGTTAGTCAGTCTGTAATGAAGGATATCATCTGGTGAGCAAGAACAGATTTTGAAAGAGTTTATCTTTCAGAACCTGCCCATCACGCGTATCCTGGACAACCTAATGGACATTAAGTCCAACCCGGTGAGTCTCCTCTTCTCTTCTCTTCCCTCTCTACTATCTTTGTTGCAATCAAAATATATTTTATATTTGAGACTCTTCAATTAGCCACCCTTTTCCTTGGTGACAGCTTTGCACACTCTTGGCATTCATAGGAATGGAAGACCCAGAAATACATCTGCTGCAGATGATAAGTTCATTAGTTACCAGCCTCAGATTGCAGCCCAAATAAATGCTTCACAGAGTTAAAGTAACAGACACATCTCAACCAACTGTTCAGAGGAGACTGTGTGAATCAGGCCTTCATGGTCGAATTGCTGCAAGGAAACTAGTAAGAAGAGACTTGCTTGGGCCAAGAAACACAAGCAATTGACATTAGACTGGTGGAAATTTGTCCTTTGGTCTGGAGTCCAGGTTTTTGGTTCCAACCTCAACCAAATTTAGATGGTTTGGGATGAGTTGGACCGCAGTGAAGGAAAAGCAGCCAACAAGTGCTCAGCATATGTGGGAACTTTTCAAGACTGATGGAAAAGCATTCCAGGTGAAGCTGGTTGAGAGTGACAAGAGTGTGCAAAGCTGTCACCAAGGCAAAGGTGGCTATTTTGAAGAATGTCAAATATAAAATATATTTTGATTTGTTTAACACTTTTTTGGTTACTACATGATTCCATATGTGTTATGTCATAGTTTTGATGTCTTTTATTTTACAATGTCAAAAATAGTGCAAATAAAGAAAAATCCTTGAATGAGCATTCCAAACTTTTGACCGGTGGTGTATATCTATCTATCTAAGCTACTTTGTAAAATTTAAAACACCTGTCTGCAGTGGTGTGCATACCTGTATAGATACGCCAGGAGGCTTTTGCTACAATAGAGGGGTGAGAGGGAGGGCAGGTATTGATCTGATCTGAATTAGTTAAATGTGTCACAGGATCCATGCTGCTTGTACAGGAGTGGTGGTTACTAAGAGGAATTCGGTGACCTGCTCAATGGGAGGATGTTAGGGTTTCTAGAATTGAGTGTGTTGTTTTTGGTGTACTGATGATGATCTATGATCTGCAGGAGACTGATGACTACAGATACTTTGATCCCAAGATGCTGCGTGGCAGTGAGAGGTAAGACTCCATAAAGAGCTCCAAAGATAGCAGTTAGTTAGTTAAGGCCTCTAAATAGTCATGTGCATTTCCTGTGTCTGTAAGATGTTTCTAACACTCCTGCTTTCCAACCAGCTCCATTCCAAGGAACAAGAACCCGTTTCAAGAGGTGAGTCCTGCCATGGTCAGCAGATAAAAACACACATAGGACCTCCCATTAAGTCCAGAAACTGCTGTGTTGCTGTGGCCTTGAGTACCCTGGACGGTCCTGGTGCTTAGCTTAGCCTGGCCTGACTGTGTGAAGGGGAGAGCACTGATCTAACGTGTGTGTTCTGTACCTAGCAGCCTGGCCCTAGCAGTCTGATGTAGCATCACTGTCTCTAACTGAGACTTTCTCTCCTGTTTTAGGCTATCGTCTTTGTGGTGGGAGGAGGGAACTACATAGAATATCAGAACCTAGTGGACTACACAAAGGTAGCTTCTCATTACTCTCTAAATCAGTTTGTTGTTTTTCGAGAACCTCTTCATATATCCAGTTGAGTTTTTATTGAACAATGTGTATTTTGTGGTACCCTTTTAGGCAAAGCCAGGGAAGAGGGTACTGTACGGATGCAGTGAGCTCTTCAACGCAGGACAGTTCATCAAACAGGTAGGAGGACAAACAGGCTTTAAATTATTAAATAATATTGATCATTATGTAGTTGATAATTATATATTAGAATTGATCATTATCATGATGTAAATCAACAGTAATCATTAAGCAAGCCCTAAACATATGAAATGATGACACATTGTGGGTTTGTGTTAAATCACCTACACTGCTTAATTTATCTCAGATTTCTGGTTGTTTTGATTGTATCTCCACAGCTGTCCTCACTCGGGCAAAAGTAAAAACAAGACATTATATGAACATTTCATTTTCTTCTATTCCATTTCTCCTAAATAATCACAACTGCAATCAAGACCTCCCGAAAAATACTGCAGAATCATACCTCTAGGTTCTCTCTCTCTGATATTCCATGTATAATTTGTACTGTACTTACATTGTTTGTTTACCTAATTATCTTTACACTCTCAACAAATAAAGATGAACAGTATTACTCAACACTGCCGTGATGTCTGTCTAGAGTCTATTTAGTGTTTGTACTATGGTTTCCCAACTTGTCCTTTTGATTAATCTTATTCTAGATCAGAACAGGATGTTTTAGCAGAGACTTCCTCTTGCAGCACACAAGGATGAACATTTTTTTTATATTTACAGTCTCCATATAGCCCGCTTGTCTGTTTCCATTCCCCTTAGGTCATTTTGGAGCTGACCTCATGAGCCAAGAAGCTGTCAGTTTTGTTGACCTAGAGTTATAGCATGGGAGAAGTCACTGTTACTATACAAGGTGCTTCTGCTTAATCTCTATATTGCTCCACACAATAGGCCACTTCCTTGACCATCTTTGTGTGTCACCAATCAGAGCATATAGCTAAGTATATTATTTAACTAACCTGACTTCAGTGGCTAGCATTGCATCAGACACTCATTAACAGGATCAAGGGATTAGGCTAATAATGTATGAGGGACACAACCATGCCTGTTCTCTCAGCCTCAGTCTACTGTACACCTGCCTGCTGCTGGCTGGCTGGTCACACAGACAGTCATCCTATGGAAAGACTGAGAGGGTGATTTTCAACTCTGGCTCACTTGGAATAAAGACTCTGGGACACCACTCACTTCACCTGTCCTTAATCAGAACAACACAGCATTTGGAAAGTTTGAGGTGAGGGGAAAAAGTGTGGTGGAACAAGTATTAACATTGTTAAGTATCTTGCTAGCTGGATCGAATTCTCCGTTAGCTTGCCAGAGAAATGTTGAGCAACATTAGCCAATTGAACGTATCAAATAATTGAGTTTATGGTGTGAAAATTAGCGGTCTAATAAAGTCAGACTAGTTAGCTACATCAGTTACAACATCAGATGAGCTAACGTTAGTAACCTAACATTCGCTATAGTATTAACTGTAATGTTATAATACGACTCCTTACCGTTATAAAGCGTTAGTTGCTTACTGGACCCTGGCAATCTGTGTGAAATGTTAATTAGCTAACTAACTATCTGTGAACTAATGTTTTCCCTCTACAGTATGTGGTTAATTTTAGGTGAAAAATCAATTATGCCAACAAAGGGTATCATGCTCTGCTGGTAAATTTTGAACAGATGTCCATTGGCAGAAAGTGTACAATGTAATAATGTGCAGTGTTGCCCAAATATATTTATTTTGTTGTGTTGAACTTGACAGTAACACGTGAGTGAGGGGGGGATTATTACATTTTTCACTCAGTGAACGTTATTTGTGTACACCTTGTGCACTTGATCGATGTCTACTATAGTGGCCAATATAACAGAGTAAAAATAGGATGCCTGTTTGTTTCATATTATTTCCACTTTTTTGCAACATTTAGATGTGAGGTCACAAGCGTTCTATTATACAGGCTGTCATGGTTAACTGCAATATTAGTGTATTGTTTTTTTTCTCAAGACTTGTGTCATTTGCAGTAAAGTCTAGGCAACAAATAACATTGGATTGCTTTCTTTAAAATTTTTAGGTTCACATTAACCACTTTTTTTAGTGTGCAAAAATAACCAGACCCCTCTTTTACGCTGCTGCTACTTTGTGTTTATTATCTATGCATATCTGCGTAGTCACTTTAACTCTACCTACATGTACATATTACCTTGACTTACCGGTGCCCCAGCACAGTGACTCTGTACCCGTACCCCTGTATATAGCCTCGCTATTGTTATTTTACTGTTGCTGTTTTATTATTTGATTTATTTTCATTTTTTTTCTTAACTTCTTAAAGCATTGTTGGTTAAGGGCTTGTAGGTAAGCATTTAACTGTAAGGTCTACACCTGTTGTTTTCGGCGCACATGACAAATACAATTTGATTTGATTTTACACATGTAGATCATATTCTTTGTTGTTGAATTAATTTTGCATGTTATGTATAATACAAATATTATTGGGCACAGACAACAGTACGAAGGGCAAGAAGGTAGAAACAACAATACATCACGCAAAGCAGCCACAACTGTCAGTAAGACTGTCCATGATTGAGTCTATGAATGAAGAGATGGAGATAATTGACATTGGTTGGTTGTTGATTGTTTTTTGGGGGTTGGATGATTGATTGATTTGTTATTAAAGTGTCTTGCATTTTTCAGATTACCTATATGGCCCTCTAAGAAGATTTATAATGCTAGTTATAGTTGCACTGTTTTGATAGTGGTTTGTGTATTACTATACAGAAGTTGATAATCAGACCCTCTTTTATTAGGAGTCAGGGTTGGGGTTAGTTCCACAAATTCAATTATAATTAAATCTCTCTCCCTGTAAATATAATTGAATTCAATTCAAATTCCAGGTCAGTCTTTATAATTTAGAGAGAAATAAATTCCTCTCAATGTTCGGTAAATTACAAGAATTCAATCCCAATTCAATATTATCTCAAACCAACAATTCCACAAATGTAATTTAAATTCCTTCAAGCTGGTCTTGTCACTGTTCAGACAGCCTAGCTATACTGGGAATATAGAAGTTGAACTTATTTAAAACAAATCCTGAAGTCAATTTTTTGTAAGTGAATTCCAATTCAGTTTCAATTCAAACAGGCCAATTGTAATTGTAATAGACTCGAACCCTGTTAGGAGTTAATGTTGTTATTATTGAGTTATCGTTCTAAAGCCTTGAATGAGGTTCTTCTACTATCTGTGGTCTAAACCCTGTCTATGCCGGGGGAGGGGTTCTACTAAGCTATATGGAATTGTTTTAAGAAGGTCATACCAAGGATAATTTAGCTATTTGATCATGAATTTAAGACCCCTTGAAGTATCAAAATATATATATAAAATGATTTGTGTGTAGTCTAGTTCCATGTAGCTCAGTTGGTAGAGCACGGTGCTTGCAACGCCAGGGTTGTGGGTTTGATTCCCATGCTATATTCCTGCTACAGTATATTTGAGATATATAAGAAAGATTAGGAAACGTGTTATTATTTGGCGTTAAACAGTCCATATACTCTATACTTCCATTAATTTGAGGTTATATTATATACAGTATATTCCTGACTAACTACAGTGCTCTTGAGAGTCTCACCTTTGCACAGAGGGGTCATATTACTGTGTAGCCCAAACGGTTCGGACGCTGCAGACGATTTTGGGATGTCTCATGGTCTGACATAAATATGAGTTGTATTTATAATGGTGTTTGTTCTTTCTCTCACATACATATGCACACATACACAAACAAAGAGGGAACTCATAGGGTCCACACTCAACAATCTGTGCCTTTATTTATTTTTATTTTTTTTCATTTCAGCTTACCTATTCTTTCTCATTCCTTTTCAAACAGGAAAGCCTGCTGTCCGCCCACACAAAATCTATTTTCCCCATCACTCGTTACAATGTGAAATAATGGCTTAAAGGTAGGATTTTGAAATGAATGGCTTTACATTTGATAAACACATTACAGTGGGTCCATACTAGCGAACATAAACACTAATAAAAATGTAAACCGGTTCTCCGGCACAAAATGCTTATCAGCCAATTAAAATTGTCGATTTACTTACACCTGACAACACTAAATTGTAGCTGATCCCATCAGATAACATGGCACATGTTAGCCCTATGCTAACCTCACCATGTGGCACTGATTATATGCTGGCGCAAGTTCTGCATCGAGTTCTGCATCTCTAGCTTAAACTGACAGATTTTTATGGGGATTTTGTTATTATGCTAATTAGATTAGGTGGTTTAATAAGTGCATCGATTATGTCTTCCCCACTGTGACCGTACATACATATCCCAACCAGAAGCCATGGGACACTAATAGTCCCTGTGCCCAAGAATGCCAAGGTAACCTGCCTAAATGACTATTGGCCATAGCAGTTCCATCTGTAGCCATATAATTCTTTGGTCATGGCTCACATCAACACCATGATTCCAGACATGCTGGACCCACTCCAATTTGCATACCGCCCCAACAGATCTACAGATGACGCAATCTATATTGTACACCACACTGCCCTCTCCCAACTGACACAGAGCTCAGACACTATTCAGTATTCTCTATTTTCTCTCTCTCTCTCTCTACCTCTACCTCTCTACCTCAATTCAAGGGGCTTTATTGGCATGGGAAACATGTTAACATTGCCAAAGCAATGTAGATAATAAACAAAAGTGAAATAAACAATACAAATAAACAGTAAACATTAAACTCACTGATGTCTCTCTCTCTCTACCCCCTCCCCCTCCAGCTCTCTCTCCCTGTTGCCACCCCCATCGCCTGTACGATCCGTGGGGCAGACCTGATGGAGGAGAGGCAGGTGGTCCTTTGCCCACCTAACTTCACCCTCTGGAGGGTGTCTGTGTTCGGTTCTGGGGTGTATGTTGCTGTGTCCAGCGTGTGTGGAGCAGCCGTGCTCCGGTAAGTTTGGAGGAGTTCAATAGCAGTACAAAGACTAAGAGGCTGTGTAGGCCCGGAGTGGGATAATGTTTGGCACTGCTGTAGAGTTTCACCTCTTCAACTCTTAACACCTTTTCTTTCTCATAGAGTATTGATGTATTACAGCGAGAGACGTTCCTATTCAAAAAGTCAGTATTCAAGAGTTTTCTCTTTCTCTCGTAGCTTCAACAGATTCTGCATTTTCCCTTACCTCAAAGTATGCAGTGACTGACCTACTGCTCATTTACATTTTTTACCACTTCTCTTAGGGGAGTGTAAGGTCCTCGGGGGGACCAGTAAAAATTCACAAACTGCAAGGAAGACAGAACTACCTCGGCTCCTACTCCCATGGAGTCCAATCTTAGGCCCCGTCCAGGTGGACAGCATCGTTTACTGTGGTCCATAGGTGGCGCCACATACCAAAAATGCTTAGTATTGTATATTCCACAGAGGAACATTTTACCTCAAAGAAGGTTGAGTAGGCATGAAGAATGACTCAAATGGTATTTAATGTAATTTAATGTTGATGTTTTTAATGATTTACAGTAAGTGTTGATCAAACATATCACTCTTTGTCAGAATCTGCTTACGGCCTCCAGGAAGTGTCAGCCCAGATAGCTACTGCTGCCCTCCCTGCATCAGGGAGGGCAATACATGTTATTTTTACTCATTATTTGTATTTGTTATTCACTGTGTATTTATTCCTTGTGTCACTATTTCTATTTAACATTTTTATCTGATCTTTAACATTGTTGGAAATGGACCCGTAAGTAAGCATTTCGCTGTTAGTTTACACCTGTTGTCTACAAAGCATGTGACAAATACAATTAAATTTGCTCGTCTTTCCAGTGACACCCACTCAGCCCAAAGATGTGATGTTAGCCATCAAAGAGATAGCATACCTTGGATGCTATACTAACACAGGTCCTTTCTGCCTTGTGTTGCTAGTATACACATAGTACCACATGATGGATGTGCATACTATACAACCAGTGTACAATAGTATTTCCCAAAGGAGAAATGTATTAGAGAGGAATATACACTACACAGGAATACAATACATATCACTAGCTTATTCTTCACAATAGCCAAATGTTGTGGGGATTATCTCATTTGACAAACCTCATCTGAGACCATGCTTTTTTTCTGTCTGTCCGGTCCCCACAGGTAAGGCTATAATGCACACGTGGAGTCCTTCTTCCAGACGAGGAGTTACAGTGGTGTTTATAGACGTCTGGCCACTCATTGAGGGCTTGATGATTAGTTGACAAATTAAATCAGGTGTTCTTTATACCACTCTAGCCGACACTTGGCATTGCACATTGTAATCTTAGGCTTGTGTGTGGCTGCTTGGACATGGAAACCCATTTCATGAAGCTCCTGACGAACAGGTCTTGTGCTGACGTTGCTTCCAGAGGCAGTTTGGATCTCGGTAGCGAGTGTTGCAACCGAGGACAGACGATTTGTACGTGCTACAGCACTTGGCGGTCCCATGAGCTGTGTGGCCTACCACTTCACGGCTGAGCCGTTGTTTCTCCTAGACGTTTCCACTTCACAAGAACAGCACTTACAGTTGACCAGGGAAGCTCTAGCAGGGCAGAAACTTTACGAACTGACTTGTTGGAAAGGTGGAATCCTATAACAGTGCCATGTTGAAAGTCACTGAGCTCTTCAGTAAGGCCATTCTACTGCCAATGTTTGTCTATGCGGATCGCATTGCTGTGTGATCAATTTAATACACCGGTCAGCAACGGGTGTGGCTGAAATACCTTCAAATTAGTGGATTTGGCTGTGTCCACATACTTACGCATACACAGTATAGTGTATATACCTATAGATCGGTTAGTGATGAGCAAGGTATTCCTTCTTTCAGCCTGTCAACAACAGTTATATAAACAGGTATCACTTCTCCGCTTGATATAGCTTCTAAGTCATGTATGATGTTAAGTTAAGGGGTGATATTTAGGGAATAAAGTACCATTAACTATTTCCTAGGCTACAACTGCATATTTTTGTATTATTTACTGGACAAGTCAGTTAAGAACACATTCTTATTTACAATGACAGCCTACACTGGCCAAACTCGGGACGACTCTGGGCCAGTCGTGCGCCGGCCTATGTAACTACGACAAAATGCTTTCCCAAAGCTAGTTTATTTTGTATACTGTACACCATACTTACAGTACATTTGCATGTTGACCTGTACTTTGTGAAGGGATTTTTTTAAATGATTGTGTTTGATTCTACATGTATATTCTGCATTTTTTTACTATAACTTTCTTTCAATAAAGCATTTTCTTTCTTTATATACAACTTTTCAATAGATTTTTGTTTATCACGCAAACAATTAACCCAAAACAAGGTTACATGCAGTCTCAGCATACATTACAAACACAAACACAGACTTTATGTACAGGTACGCCATTTAATATTTATTATAGACATTTTATATACACATTACTTTTCAACAGTTGCATTTTGCTATGTGGTACAATCTTTAAAATCTGCTGATTCATAGTTTGTAAATCAAAAACCTTACAAAACTCTTAACTGACTAGAACGTTTTTTGGAAGACTAGAAAAAATACTTTATTGTATTTATCATGCATTACACAAACAAAAGTCTTTAGTTACACCATAAATTGAAGCATGTTTTAACATAAAATTGTTTTGCAAGATAAAAGGGAAAAGTACAACGAAACAAAAGATGAATCTTATGTTTGCTATTCCATTCCCTTAAAACAAAATTAAGAAAAATAAAACGGTTACACCCCACGCTTGCTTCAAAGCACTGATTTAATAACCTGTGATAAATAAAATCAAATACAGTAAGGTGTACAAAAAATATCACATAGTGATAGGATGATGCAGTTTATTTTAAAAGAGAGCGCTCTCTCCGGAAGCCATGAACTGTGGCTTCTTTTAGTCCTATAGTCTTTACTCATGTGACAAGACCGTGTCAAAGCAATGTAAGAGATCACATCCTTGGGTTAAGAAGGGCAAGATCACTGAGTGATTTCAGTGACGGAAACAGTAAGATGATGGTTGTGGGGGACAGCATGAGTTGTGATGGGAGGGTTCAGACCGGGAATAAATAGTCCCTTTTTTTTTTTATACATAATTTTCAGTGCTGTTATGACAGACTTTATTTATATAAAAAGGATTATAAAAACTATATTTATTTTTTTACACAAAAATGTAATGGAACTAATGCTAAAGTGTGAAGTTGATCGACTATATTTCATTCATCATTTTTCTCACTACATGATGTTGAGTGGGCGCCTGACTGACTCATGTTTAGTGTGAACTGAACTGACGCCGCAGGGTCTCCCGGTCGGCCCACCAGGGGCTGTGGCCACGTCCTGTTAAATACCCTTTTCACACCAGCGAGCCAAACAAAAACGAGCTGAACTGGTTAAAAATCCACCATAGTTACTGGAACCGTGGTGAAAAGAAAATATCAGAGCCAGTCCTGTATGGTTGGGGGTCAGCCCTGTAGTATGAATCAGGTGAAATCTCAATTCTCCCTCGGTCACTGAACTATACACCTACAGAACAGATATTAGCTCAGCTCAAACCCAGACAAAAAGGCTACATACACTGGTTTGTTTTACTCCAGCTTTTTAACTTACAGTAAATTACAGGTAAATGTTAGTTTGAAAACAGGATAAAACTGATTGGGCACTTCTCCACCCCCCACACCTGGCATAAGCCCCTTGGCACCTGGTTTCTGTCAAGGGTGAGGGTGGCAGCTTCAATGTAGTGTCATAAAATGCTACTCTTGTTACACGAGGCAGTGGATCAGTCAATTCTTTCCTTCGGTGTCTACACACTCAGCTCAAACAAGCAGAGCAGCACTCCTCTACTACACAAACACTTTGGCCAGGGCGTCGGCCCCTGCACTTGCTATGTATGCCTTAGACGGGTGGAAGGCAACGTCATAGATGGACTCGTCAGACTTCTTCCGGTGGGCAGTGATCTCCTGCACACAGGTCTTACTGTCCAGGTTCCACAGACGGATAGAGCAGTCGTGGCCTACGGAGGAGGAATGTGTTTAGCAGGGAGAAAACATTTTGAAACATAGAGGTACTAGCTACCTGAACCCAAAAAGAAGACTTCTTGTCAATACAAAACGTTTCATCTCAGCGTGAGTGAGCAGTAGCGGATTCAGTGGCGTTGCTTGTACTTACTTCCTGACATCAGGTAGATCCCGTTGGGGTCCACAGCCAGGCTGGTGACGGCATCCAGGTGGGCCACCATTGCATGGATCACTTTACCTACACGACAGGCAGATGTAACAGTCAGTACAGGAATATGGTAGACAGACAGAAGCAACAGTCCGTAAAGAGGTATGGCAGACAGACAGACGTAAGTCAGTACAGCTATATGGCAGAGAGATTCATTCTCCCATCTAGGCTCTGATTAATTAAGTTACAGTCAGTCAGAGTAGCTAGCTAAACAGTGTCACCTCCTGTCCACTTACCCGATTTATTGTCGAAGAACTTGATGTTCCTGTCCTCGTGGGCCGTGATGGTGACAGGCAGGGTGGGGTGACTCACTACCTTATTGATGTGGTTGGCTGCAGGCAGAGCTGAAAACATACAGAGGAGAGGATGGGTCAACACAACACTCACTATTAATACACCATCTGGAATGAAGACCGTTAAAACGGTTTACTTCTTCTCTAGGAGGATATATCATATATCTTGCATGGTCACAGGAGAACAACAACAGAAAATTGCATAATGCAGTAGCTAAAAAGTTCCCCAGTCCTACCACAGGGCTTAGGGTTAGTTTTGCTAGTGTGTTTGAAAAGGCTCTAGGCTAGGGTTTGGACTAGGTTAGGATTAGGGTTCTAGTCTTAAATGTAGACTTACTACTCTCTCCCTGACCAGCGAATACCATGGCGGTCTGTGAGGTCTCCAGGTCATAGATCACGGCGTTGCCCGTGTTGAAGGACGCCACCATGTGGGCAGGGTCACAGCCGTTGAAGTCCACCGCAGTGGGGATGCCATGCTCTGTCGTAAACAGACAGACAGACACACACACACAAGCAAAGACAACGGTCAGTTAAAGAGCCTTTTGCACCTCTACTCTCTGACCTTGGTCACTTGGCACACCAGCCATAGACAAGTGCCATTCTCATGTTATATACGTGTGAATAACAAGCTCTCCATCACACTACTGGGGAAGTAAAAGTGCACACCGTTTGGATGCATCTTAAAAAGGAAGGGAGAATTTAATATAAATAATTTATTTAACGCCAACTTTGCTCGAAGACAAATGGACCTCAGTTAAGTTAGTTGGTCCTTATTAATGGAATACTAAGTCTAGTGCTATGTTCTATGTTCTTACCTTTCTCTGCATTGTAAGTGCTGATGCATGGGTTCTTCTCCTGGGGGTTCCACAGCTTGACGGTTCCATCTGCGGAGCAGGACAACAGGCGGTTCTTGATGCCGCTGTAGGCCAGTCCCCACACGGCGTCTGTGTGGCCCAGCCAGGTTCCAGCCAGGACGCTGGGGTCTGGAGGAGGAGACAGGGTCAGTCATATCGATTCAATAAGGGAGGAAAAACTGAAGAAAAAGTCTACTAGTCAATTCCAATAATATGACGGGTGAATTAAAGTATTCCTCGCTTCTGTTAGTGTGGTCAATGTGTGAAGGCACAGAATATTGGCCATGGTAAATATGCCAACCTTACCGTAGGTGTCATAAGGGTCTACGTTGGAGCTGGGGATGTTCCACCACTGTATTGTGCAGTCAATCCCTCCACTGTAACACTGCTCTCCGCTGGAACTCATAGCCAGGGACAGCACAGGCCCCCTGAGGAGAGGAAAGGTGACTTAATACTCCCTACTAACAATATTCTACAGTGAGAGAAAGCCATTTGCAAAACAGTTTTATTGATTGATTCGTTTTATCGTATTAGGTTGTGTTTTGTACCACCGTTCCTTCTGGTAATTAGATACTCACACATGAGCTCTGAATGTGTAAATAGGCTCCACATCAAAAGAGGCACTTCTAAAGAAAAGGAAACAAACAATTCATTAAAAGGGTTTTTAGACCTATTTAATATAATGATGCATTCTATAATTCCATAAGGACAAGATAATCCAACCATGTAAACAAGTGTGTGTTTACTTTTTGGCAGGCACAGTCTTCTGCAGGTTCCACAGTTTGAGGGTGTGGTCCTCAGACACGGTGACCAGGACAGGCTCCACAGGATGGAAGGCCAGGGCCCTGACCCCGTCAAAGTGGCTGCGCAGTGTGTACTTCGGATTCCACGTCTTCCTGAACGTGTCCTTATTGGCTGGCAGCTAAAAATAAATAGACCGGACATGGGAGGAGAAGAGAAGGGCAACTTTAAACAAGTGTGGAGTGAAAAATGGAGCCAGGTTGGTGGCGAGTTAGCTAGGGGGGAATAGACAGCACTAGAAGATGTTATGTACTAGGACTACTTGAGGGCAGTATGCCCCTCCACTTCCTAATGAAGCCCCTAATGGACATGCTTGAGATGATTCTGACCAACTGTCAAAGCTAGAACATTCTCCCTCTCAACACTTTGTGTGTGTGAGGTGGCTCAGGAGGAGGAGAGAGAGAGAGGGGCAGGGAGGTGTTCAGGAGGAGAGAGAGGGGCAGGGGGGTGTTCAGGAGGAGAGAGAGGGGCAGGGGGGTATTCAGGAGGAGAGAGAGAGGCAGGGAGGTGTTCAAGGTGGGGGGTTGGAGTTGTTCAGGGTTCAGGGATGGCAGGTGGGACTCGTGGTACCTACATCATAGCTGTAGTCGGCCTCGTCATTGGAGACGGTGAGGTCAGCTAGGTCTCCCAGTCCCAGGACACTCTCCAACACGTCATCAGAGCCCATGATAAAGGACTTGCCCCCGCCTGAGGGAAACGGTAAAGGCTCGGCTAAGAATAGGATGGAGAGGAGGAGGTTTTAGTAAACACCATACCGGCCACACTTAGACCGAGACAAAGATGTTTGATAATCAAAAAGAGCTCAGCTCCTCTCAGTGGGGTGCTAAAATATTCACCCGAATGGGAAAGACTACAGCGCACACACTAAGCTGATTGAGATGTCTAGACAAGCTTTCAAGTCTAACACTTAAGGAGACATAGTAGAAAGTTAAGTATTCCCCTAGGTAGAAGTCAAAGCCTTGAGTAAAAAATCTTGAGACATGCAATGAAACAAACAATTTCCTAAACAGACTAAGGTTAAAGATGGACTAGGCAGAAATCGCTCCAACATTTCCTGATTGCTAAAATTCAAATAGTTTGCGACAAAACAAGCAAGTACAGTGTAGAGAATTATTGTACCATCCAAACCGCTGTGAAATATATTTTCCATAAAATATTGTATTTTCAGAACTGAAAGTAAAAGGTGCAAAAATGAAACTTAACCCTCTACAGTCTACGCCCTGTCTAAGAACGGGAAGAATAGAAATAGCACAGATAGAACAGATCTACTGCGTCACTAGACTTGCTATGAATGAGAAAGAAATGTATGTTATAGATCTGCCAATGTGAATTTGGCCGGGTCGCCCAAAAAGTTACATATTGCAACTTTAAGGAGAAGCAACTACATGGGTTAGGCTTCCTGCACGAAAACTAAAAAAAAATATAGCCCAGCACTGTATAGAACAGGGTTCATTTCATGACTAATGAGTCTGACTGGTGCTCTGTACGCAACCCTTTCTCTCAGCCACTGTGGAGGGTTGTGCTACTGCTGAGAGTAGCGCTGCCTGAGAGTACTTTGACTGACCCTAGAGGCTGTGATTAGAACAGGGCATGCAGCAGCAGTGAGGTGTGTGTGGCAGGGCCAGGGGAGGGCTCAGAATATCCTGTGCACAAGTGAGGAGGAATGTTGACGCAGCATTGGCGCAATTGAGATTCCACAGGGTGGGCCTTTCTTGCAACAGACCCCCCCACACTACACTACTGTTCAATTATGTCAACCACTGTCCCACACAGACATGTATTCCTCTACCCATTGTCCACAGATCCTGTACCCAACACCCATGCAGGCTAACACAGATTATCCTTGCTGCATTTATGCCAAATGGACATGGTGCATCCTGCCTCTATTGTATTGTGTTTTGGAGAAAATGGGTGTCATGTTAGTAGTATCTGCATAAAGTTACTGTGAAACCAAAGTAAATAAAAGCCATTTTTCTCAATTCCACTCTATGAGCAGTTACTGCCTTTTTGCTTGGTAGGGCAGTATGGATGATTTAGCTATTTGATTTTGAATTTTAGGACCCCTTTAGGTATATACATTTTTGGGGGGATAACATATTGATTTGGCCTTTACTACTACAGCACATAGAAACATATTGAATAACACATTCATAAATGGCAAAAAGGACAGTAAAAAAAGTCAGAAGAAACAAGGTTTTGAATTGTCTGTCCTAAATCTAGGAGATATAAAAAATACAAATCTGGAAATATATATTTTTATACACATTTAACCCCTTTTTTGGGTAGGCACAAAACTACTAAAATAGTTTTTTAAAACCTGTACCGGTTACCTTCAGACAAGTCCCGTGACACTTGTGGGTAGCATAGAGCAAAACATAGTGTTCGTGAGAATCTCCCCTTTCCACAGTGGGGTCCCATTAGTTTGTACATCAATCCGTTCGGACGCTACAGACATTTGTAAAACTAAAGATTTTCAGGATCTCATGGTCTGACAAAACACGCTCTAGCTCTGCCACCTTTCACCGTAGATGCGGAAGTGCAACACTGTCGGATGTGGTGGATTGAGACGCATCCAATAACACTGATATCTTTAGTTTAAACTGACAGATTTTTATGGGGATGTTTTTTTGTTATTTAACTTAGAATGACGCAGCAGTGCGTCAATCGACTCTGGGGAGTTAAATGTAACTAAATGTTATATACGTAATCCCCAAAAGTTATTATTTATCATGACAGTAACTAGTAATCCTGCATACTCAAAGAAAGGTTAAAATCTCACATTTCAGGTAAAAAAAATGTATAAACTGCTGTCACTTTTGAGGACCCAGTACAAATGATAGAAATAACGAAATACAGTATTTTATATGACGTATTTCCTATTCAACAAAACTGTATGAATGAGGCTTGAAATGACGTGTGCTTTCAAAATATTGTATAACCAAATTATAATACGACTTACTATAAGATTTCACCTTCCGTATAACTGTAAAATACATATTTGTATGTTTAGTGTTAGAGAAAATGTGCATATTTTCAAAAGCTCTCTTGATCAAAACGTCTGCCCCCATCACTGTGAACATCTCACATAGCTCTAGCTTGGCTTCCTGAACTTGTTAGGAACTCACCTTTCAATATTAATATTGTCAATTGTTTTGTTTAAAAATCTATTAATTATTTTAGATGAATGGCTATAAATCAATCTCTGAATGTGCTACCATGATGAAACCACTCTCACTTGCTGCGCTATGATGTAACGATTGCAGGCATGGCTGGCTTCAGCCAGGAGATGATGGACAGTCAGAAGAACAAATTAAATGGAAGGAGGGACATCCCAGCTTCAAGTGGTTTCAGATTTCACATCCTGTAACACAGGCTCAGAAAATAAACTCTGTGTCGGTGGGACCAGAGCTAACGCTCAATGCAAGGCATTTCCATCTACAGTGTCCCCTAAACAGAGGACGTTACATCTATAAGATAGCTCTCAGCAGCTAGTGAGTTAGGTATCTGATATGCTCTTACCCCATTCGGTCCCGTCCCCTGAACTCCGGGCCTCCCCTGCTCCCTCTCCGTCCTCAGCATTCACCAGGAAGTCAAACTCCTTCAGAGCCTCCTCCGTGTCAGGATCATCTGGAAGGTCAGAGGCCAGGCCTTCGTTCCCAACCTAGACAGAGGACAAACACATAGTCAGTCACCAGGTCTGGCACAGTGGGATATACAGTTAACACAATACTTGTAAAATAAAAGTATATTTTACAATTATTTTATTTTCCATTTTAGGAGACTAGTGCTTGGTATGTTCGTTCCATATGCTCTTGTACCAATATAATTGTGTTTACTTATTTTACACAACAGGCATTTAAAAGGTTCTCTCGATGAATATCAACATATATAAAATCAGGTCTGAGGATACCAGTCTAGTGTCAAGCGCTAAGCTTAGTAAACCATTATTACAACCATTTACACAGTGATGACAGCGGCAGTACATTTAGAACATCAGGAATTGTCTTTTCACTTGTGACCAGATGTAATCGTCTGTAGCAAAGAGGTTTTCACCTTTATCTTATGACCAGATGTAATCGTCTGTAGCAAAGAGGTTTTCACCTTTATCTTATGACCAGATGTAATCGTCTGTAGTAAAGAGTTTTTCACCTTTAACTTCTGCTTTTTTATTGTGCGTTTGCCACTGTCTATATCCTCCATCAGGTATCCCTCCTCATCATCATCTTCATCACTGTCCTCTGCATTTTCTAAGAAGTTAAATGTATCCAGAACATCTCCTGGATTCCTAGTAAAACAGGTAGAAAACTATTTAGAGCAATGCGTCACTGTGGATGATTTGATTAGTCACATACATGGCACAGGTCTGGATGATGCATCTAATGCTATTCAGAGCGTACTGTTCTGAGCACAGAGGCAGAATGTACAGAATCCATCAGAAATCTGCTATCTGGGAAGTTGCCAGGAAAAGTGAAGAGAGTCATTTCAGTTGTCAGGCAAAGGGAGCAACATTGTGTCAGTTGGATAAAACCAATTCCTTCTGACCTGCACTGAAGTCAGTGGCAGTATGCATGATCAGAGGAGGCCTAACTACCTACCTTTTCATATCTTGTCCCTTTCGTTTGGCTGGAGACTCCACTCCATTGAGGATCTGATCCAGGTTCTTGTTTTCCACCGAGCCGTTCTGCTCTGAACCGGACAGACCCAGTAACGAACGCACTCTCTGAGACCGCACATCTAGTATTGTGTCCGTGTAACCTACTTCCTGAAGATATCTGTTGGGACAGAAACAGGAGAATTACACATAAAAATTACTTTGCTAACTAAGTAAACATGGGCATGTAATCCTAAAGCGTCTCAGAGCTGGAGTGCTGCTATAGGATCAGTTTGACATTTTAGATTATAAGGAATAATAGGACCTTATCCTAGATCAGCACTCCTATTCTGAGATGTAGGCCCGGATGGGAATTCATCTTGATTTAAGTGTGTTAGCATGGTAGCTGCATGCGAGGCCCTGTAAGATGCGTGTGTTGTCAGTAGAGTACTCACTGTCTGAGGAGTTGTCTGCCCTGTTTCCACGTCAGCTGACTATTCTGAGGTACAGCAGGGACCTCTGTGTCTTTGGTATCTTCTGTAAACACAACACAACAGAAATGTTAATGAAACCGCTGTATAGCTAGCTGTATGTCAAAATATTATATATATCACCATTAAGTTTCATTGCAGTTCAGAGAGGAGAGGTCCGTACCTGATTCAAAGCTGGGCATCTTAACTTCACCTTGATTTAATTCTGTTCCATATTTTAATTTATGGTATTTTGCTCTAGTAGAGAAAAGACAAAGTAAAGAGTTTAGTAAATATGATTTGTTGCAGTTATGCACAGAATTTGTCAGGCATTGAGGTCAATGAGACTAAGATTGAAATTGGCCGTATATCGACACTCACCTTTCTTGCTTTAATGCATATTCTAACATTTTTATTCTTCTAACTAAATCATTCTTTAAATTTTCTTGACCCTTCCTTTCTCCTTGTAGGAATGCTATTCGAGCCTGAAAGAAACGAGAGAGAGAGAGAGAAAATAAATAAAAAATAGAAATAAGTTTAGGTAATGCCAATAAAGTCAACATGTTATTCTCAACTTGGAAAGCACTACACATTAAAAAGGTCATATTTTGTGGTGTGCATCAAACACTACCCTTTCCCAAAGAGGAAATAGGCATGTCATGTCTACTGAATGATTTAACAGCAGAACAACAGTTTCAGAGGCAGCAACAACAACTACACCTAGTACTGCCACACTTCTTCTTGTCCTTCCTCTTGTCCTCATATTCCATTCAAAAACATTACTCCATCAAATCTTTGTATCAAATTAAACTTTAATTATGCACACAAAACAAACCCCATGTAGGGGCTTACTAGTCCAGATACTGACCCTGTACAACAGTGGTCACCAACCTTTTCTGAGTAAAGATCACTTTCGCAGTCAAAAGTGTAAGATTAACTTAATAAAAACAGTTCTGTAGGAATGGGGTTTGTGCAGTAGGCCTAATAAATTATCACAGCATATTGGCTATATGCCTGGCATGCCAATATTGCTCTTCTCAGACCACATTATATTTAAAAACTTGAGCTTTGATAACAAAATGGATCAGTTGGTGTAGCACTTGCGAGGCACAGCTGAGCATACTTCAAAATAATTTGCTTTTATATTTTACTGGGCTGATGGTATCTGCATCTGATGGTCATGGTGCTTTCAAGAGAACTTGGAACTCTGGGAAAAAAACAGAAAAAAAAAAGAGGTCAAATCATGACTTCCGGTCGAAAAGTCGGAGCTCGCGAAAGATGTTGGATGACCGTTCCCCAATAAATTCCCAGTTGGATCTAGTTTTTTTCCGAGTTCCAAATTTTCTTGAACACACTGAAGTCTGATATTTCCGAGTTCCCAGTTGTTTTGAACATGGCATTAGTCGCAGCGGAGGAAGAGAGAAACAGAGGGTCTGCCTCTCACGATCCCTGCTCCCTCTTTCCTTTCCTCCAGTGAGACTGACCAGAGAGGAGACAGTCTTCCACCTGATGGCCAAACTCGAGTCGCACACATCTGCCACAGGCACAAATTCATGTTGTTCCTATAACCAGAGAAAGTGAAATACTCCTTGATATTAAAATAGCTAATAATAAAAACGCAGGGCTATCAATACACTTGGCTACTCATTCATTGCAGCGCGAGTGGAAGTAGAGAGAAGTGAATTTTATGTTTTGTAATAGTGTTTAATAAAAACAGTATTGACAGTGCGAAATAAAACTTAAGACATTAACTCACTCATAAAAACATCAGCTCTTAGCTGTATTCTGGTTTTAAAAGTTATGAAATGTCACGTAGGCTAGTATTAAACTTTGCTGTGGCCGGCGTCGTGGAAGCTGTAGGTAGAAACAGTGATTTGAGCTATTCTATTGGCCAGCGCAGTAGGCACACTCGATTTAGCCACAGATCTCCAGGTCCACCGGGTAGGCGGAGTTTGTCTTTTCAGACAAATTAAATGGTTCAAAAATGTGAACACTTTGCCTACCTGGAGCACAGGGCTTCTGAATCAAGTACCTACCACCAACACAAAGAAAACAAATAATGAGAGCAAGGCTTTATCTTTTCTACTGAAATGTTTGATGATCGACTAGGAATGCCTTGAAGATCGACCGGTTGGTGACCACTGCTGTACAACATTGACCCTACACATATTAGATTTCTCTCTCAAACCTTAGTATAGACCTGGCGAGTTGGGGTTGGGGTAGGACTGCAATTAGCAGTGTGTCTGACTATGCTTAGATCAGCAGAACAGCAGGCCCAGGTTGTAACATAGGCCTCTCCATCACTATCACCCCTGTAGGGTCGTTCAGTTCATACAGAACTATTAAGCTGGCCCTCTTCTCCTTCTCAACTCTGTATTGCTAGGCAGTACTGAGCAGCTGTGAAACCCAATGCCGTTTACAGGGTAGCAGGCAGGGGGTATTTTTAGTCAGCCGCCCCTTGACTGTAGGGGCAGTGCTCGACTTGGGCACAAGCTCACCGGAGCCGAGTGGCAGCACCTCAAATTTTCTACTGCTTGAGCGCCTTCACCTTTATAAAATATTAGTCAGCCGCCCCTTAAAACCCCTCTCTTGACTGTAGGGGTGTCATGGTGCCCATAGCGACCCAGTTGAGACAGATTTCCATTCCGTAGTCATGGAGACTGAGAAAGTGTGGTGCCCTGGCTCTGACATAGTGGCTCCACATCTTGGGCCACCGGCTAGCTTACATAACAGTTCCTTTGCTCTCTGGAATTAGATCATACTTTCTAAGAAAACGCTATGGTGGATCTGAACCATTGACTCACCTGGTCCAGTCACTGCCTCACAGTAATAAGATAAGACAGAATTGAGCACATTCAAGAAGAGAAGGAGTAGGATATGTAACTCTCTACAGGAAAACATGGAGAACTGGGGTCAATTTTAACAATAGGATTCACTTCAGTCAACTGAGATCAGTTCTCTTAAACAGAACAATATAGGAAAAGTAAATGAGTACTATATTCTCTAATTTGCCTGCTTCCTTGGTATGCAAGTCAAAGGGCTAAATGAACGTCTTGCTGGGAAAATACGCATGGGAGGTCTGGCCAGTCAACGTTAGCTAGAGGGAGAAGGAAGGTTTCAGCTGAACGAACAGCTGTGTACACACTGGAACCAGCTCAACAGCCAGGGGACAGAGTAGTCTGTTACACAAGCATGCTACTAGCTCTGCAGATACAGCTACAACGTTCTTCAAATAAATATCAGTGTCTGTGTAGATTTAAAACACCGCTAAAATCTAAGAGGGCATACTAATGTCTATTTGTTAACTTCACTTTTCAATACCCTTGATAGGAGTGCAGCAGGCAGAGTGACGTGCATGACAAATACAGTACACTAAATCAGAGATAAAATACCAACTATGATCATAAGTTTTATTTAAACCACTTTGGGAATCCCCCCTGCCCGAAGGACCACCCTCGAACCAATCCCAGTGCGGCTAGCAAAGCCAGTATAGGCCTAGCAGCAGCTATGTATGTGTGAGGTCACAGCGTTGAGATGTGTAACGGTCAGACTGGGGATACAGAGTGAGCTCACAGACCCAAATTAACATGCTGACAAAGGAATGGGCTGTATTGGAGCAGGAATAGACATGGCCAACTCCTGACACATTCCTTGTTGTACAGCTGTCCTGTAATGGGGGCAGAAATAATGGCTGCCTTTTGGAGCCTTGTCGTCACCAACGAATCATATACCTACCACTTCACTGCAAAGGAATACCGCTTAGGCATATTCACACACTTGGATACATTTATGACCATCAGATGCAGATTTTGGATTTCACTGTCTACTTGTTTGTGTATAAAAGCCATCTTGCTTCAATAAACTTAAGTCAGTAAACTCATATTTTCAACAATCTAGGTTTGTTGGCCTAAAAATAATACCCTATTATCAGATCTGAAACTGTCAAATGTATTTACACAATTTGCACAATTTTTAGGAGCCGAGGTAGTCCATTAAGTAGAACAGCTATTTTCAGCTTGTCTACTTATAGATGTTGCGTATAACCAAGAAAGAACTGTGGAAGAAAATGGCAGAGTACTACTAATTAGCACTGATGCTTTAAGGACAGAGCGCTGACATAGTGGTGCACCAGCTGGTTCATACACGTCCTGAGGAAACACCTGACACCCAGTGGAAAAATACGTCACCCACCAAATCAAGCACAATGAAAGAATGACATGAATAAGAGATAGTATTTCTGTGTGTGCAGTCAGTGTACTAAGGTACAAACATATGCCTACATTGAGTTAGTGATTTCAATTTCATCAATAGAGAACAACATGGTTTCAGTTGGATAACATAATCCTGTCAAACCTTCATTCTGGTGTTTAAACCCCAGATAGAACCGTCACTGCCTCTGTGTGTTAATAAACATTTTATTTCCAAGCCAGATTCTGAATAGAAAGGAAAGGGCCTTGTCAGGCTGCCATTTCTCTGTCTGTCTGCCTGCCTGCCTTCTACAGCCAGGGCAAAGGAAGAACAGAGAACATAAGAATGGTTCTTAATATGCCCTGGCAGTCTCAGTGACCTATAAAGCCTGATTTAACCCAAATACTTCCAGGCCTGATGTGACTGCTGTGGACATTGAAGTGATTTGTGTTAACAAGGCTGACTGCTTGAGTGGTGTGGCTGGACCGCAAAGCAACTCAAACAATAGGAAAGGTGCAGCTGACCAAAATAATCTAGGCGGTCAGCTTGCTTCATTAACGTAACATGGAAATAATGTGACCAACACATAATTTCAGAAAGCATACACTGATTCATATTGTTTTATCAATAAAAAGTTTAACAATATAACAGCATATAGGCTACTACTTTATGTTGACAAGACAATGATCTATCATATTGCTCTTCAAATAGGGCCTATGTATAACGTAAGAAATATATAGCTATAAAAAGACCTAGACACTTCACTAGTCCTGAGGGGAGATAAACGAGCACTACAGGGATGCGGAAGACTGTGCCGCCTTCTATCCATTTCAATCTCTTGAATGATGTGGTCAGTGTGAGAGTCATGCTGAAGGCATGTGTCATTGAGCAAGTCAGTAAAAGGGGAGTCAATAACCTCCCATCTGCCTCCACCTCACCTGGCTTGGTGGGTGTGGGTTGTGTTCAAACAAAGCAGTACTCTACTCTCTGTCCTAGGCATTTCAACACTTCTACATTCCTTATTACAAATCACAAAACTGAAACAATATTCCCTTTCCGGAGCAAGACATAATTATAACTTAGCTGATGTCATAATAAACTTGTTATAACAAACCCGGCAAAATGTCATAAAAATATGAAATGCAACTTGCCAAGATGAGATCGTGACACAAAAGACAAATTTAAAAACAATGTAGTTAGATAGCAAACATGCTAATAAGTCTTTTACAGTTCGATGGTAAAGTGCATAGCGTTAGCTGGCTAGTGTGCCACTGTCAGACTGTGTGGGGCCTTGGCAACTAGCTAGCTTTGTTGATGTTAGCTTACGAGCCATCTGACTGGCATCAGACTATACGGGATTTTCGTTTTTATTTTATAATTTTTAAGTTAAAACAATGCACAACTGACATGATCAATAAAACGGGATGTATTCCTATTCAAGATTGATGGTTACATAACGTGACTCAAGAAGACCCAGCCAAGTCGTCGCCATAATGACCAATCCAAAATGGCTCCTACTAGACTCGGAGATTAGTTGACTGTCAGCCTTTTGATTAAATCATTCTGTGGTTCAAAGACTCTAAAATAAAACTACTAAATGAATACCACAATAGCAATAGTCAACATTATTAATACAATCAGACATTGCAATCACATCAACCTGATGATGTTACACTTTTTTTTAAAGTGTGACAGTTTGCCATTCTGTGTGCTAAGCTAACGTTAGCTAGCTACCTGTTATCCGTGACTAGCTAGCTAGCGGTATTTAATAGCTAACATAATCAAGTCGGGCGGACAAACTACAGTAGACGTTTATTATCGATCGAAGCATGGCCACTGTATGCAAAGGTGTGTAAAACAAATGCTGCACACTATCCAGACCAAATTGATTGTTGCTCAAGATTATGTACTGTGTTTATTTAGCTAGCTAACTAGCTGAGGTAACGTTAACCAAGTTCGCTTGCTAATAGCTATCTACCTGAAGTTCGGCCCTTTCCACTTCCCAATGAGCTCTCTCCATTTCGAATCTGGCCCATTCGTGCTGGATATAATGTAGAATACCGGGGATGGTATACTGCTGTGGCCGTGGCATCTCGTCATGCTGCTGCCCCATCCCTGAGCCACCTCCACCACCGATTTGGGGATTAGCGTTGTTATTCCCCTGCGGTTGTTGCTGAGGTCTTGGGGCGGCCATTCCAACTCCTCCTCCGCCGGGGTGTTCATCCATTTTTAAGAAGAGGAAAGTCCCAGCACAATTTGCTGCTTGAATTCGCCCCTCCCCCCTTTCAGTTCAGTATTCCCGTATGGATTTGACGATGCCTTTCCCTGAAATTCCTCGGCGGCTGTAGAGATAGGGCTATGTTTTGGATTTTCACTCAGTGTACTGATTTGACGTCCGCCATTAGTCCGATCCTTGGATATGAAAGTCTAGTCTACTTACTGCGGGGGTGAGGAAGAATTGTCCCGCGCTGCATGATGGGACATGCTCACCTTTTTTATTTTTTCCTGTCATCCAAATCAGCTCAATGATCCAAATACAGGAGCCGAGGCATGTGCGCCGTGGGTACAGTTACAGCACAGCAAACACAAATTGTGAATCAGGGAAATAATAGAATACACAAATTATTCGTAATGTATTTATTGATACAAAACAAACAATCAGGTGTTTGCATGGCAGGCCTGGGACTCCCAGGTAGCTTTCTATCCAGCACCGTGGACCTCTCTCTGCCCTTTGTTGTTGAGTGTTGCTGACTACATTGTTTATGTGTAACTTGTCAGACGCATCAGGATCGGACTTGCATTTGAAACGTTGTTGGTTTAGGGTGAATAGCGTAATAGTTAGAATTCAAGCTTGACTGAACGCATTCAAAGCTTTGCCATAGTCCTTCTGACTTTGCTGAATGGGATAAAACTGTCAGGTTACAGATGCATTAACACAAAAGGGTATTACATAAAGACTTTATGCATGATTTGCAGATGCACTGGACTAGGTCACCATGATCAAGTTCCTCCTGAGGGTGAACAAGCAGGGCAAGACCCGCCTGTCTAAGTACTATGAGCGGTGGACATTGGGAAGAGGCCTTCTCTGGAGGCTGATGTTGTCAAGGGATGCCTGTCACGCAAACAATAAGAGGTCTCTATCTCAATTGTTATTTTTACTCTATTAGAAATCTCAATCAATCAAATGTATTTTGTAAATACCTTTTTACATCAGCAGTTGTCACAATGTACTTTACAGATACCCAGCCTTAAACCCCCAAAAGCAAGCAAGCAATGCAGAGGCAGAAGCACAGTGACTTGTAAAAACATTTTTTTTGTTTACTTTCAGGGGTAGAACACAACAGTGAGAAGACCTACAGTTGAAGTCGGAAGTTTACATACACTTAGGTTGAAGTCATTAAAACTCATTTTTCAACCACTCCACAGATTTCATTTTAACAAACTAGTTTTGGCAAGTCGGTTAGGACATCTACTTTGTGCACGACACAAGTAATTCTTCCAACAATTGTTTACAGACAGATTATTTCACTTATAATTCACTATATCACAATTCCAGTGGGTCAGAAGTTTACATACACTAAGTTGACTGTGCCTTTAAACAGCTTGGGAAATTCCAGAAATGATGTCATGGCTTTAGAAGCTTCTGATAGGCTAATTGACATAATTTGAGTCAATTGGAGGTGTACCTGTGGATGTCTTTCAAGGCCTACCTTCAAACTCAGTGCCTCTTTGCTTGACATCATGGGAAAATCTAAAGAAATCAGCCAAGACCTCAGAAAAAAAAATTGTAGACCTCCATAAGTCTGGATCATCCTTGGGAACAATTTCTAAACGCCTGAAGGTACCACGTTCATCTGTACAAATAATAGTATGCAAGTATAAACACTATGGGACAACGCAGCCGTCATACCAATCAGGAAGGAGATGTGTTCTGTCTCCTAGAGATGAACGTACTTTGGTGCGAAAAGTGCAAATCAACCCAGAACAACAGCAAAGGACCTTGTGAAGATGCTGGAGGAAACAGGTACAAAAGTATCTATATCCACAGTAAAACAAGTCCTATATTGACTGCTCAGCAAAGAAGAAGCCACTGCTCCTAAACCGCCATAAAAAAGCCAGACTACGGTTTGCAACTGCACATGGGGACAAAGATCGTACTTTTTGGAGAAATGTCCTCTGGTCTAATGAAACAAAGATACAACTGTTTGGCCATAATGGCCATCGTTATGTTTGGAGGAAAAAGGGGAGGCTTGCAAGCCGAAGAACACCATCCCAACCGTGAAGCACGGGGGTGGCAGCATCATGTTGTGGGGGTGCTCTGCTGAAGGAGGGACTGGTGCACTTGACAAAATAGATGGCATCATGAGGAAGGAAATTTATCTGGATATATTGATGCAACATCTCAAGACATCAGTCAGGAAGTTAAAGCTTGGTCGCAAATGGGTCTTCCAAATGGACAATGACCCCAACCATACTTCCAAAGTTGTGGCAAAATGGCTTAAGGTCAACAAAGTCAAGGTATTGGAGTGGCCATCACAAAGCCCTGACCTCAATCCTATAGAAATTTGTGGGCAGAACTGAAAAAGCGTGTGCGAGCAAGGAGGCCTAGAAACCTGTCTCAGTTACACCAGTTCTGTCAGGAGGAATGGGACAAAGTTCACCCAATATTATTGTGGGAAGCTTGTGGAAGGCTACCTGAAACTTTTGACCTAAGTTAAAAAATGTAAAGGCAATGATACCAAATACTAATTGAGTGTATGTAAACTTCTGACCCACTGGGAATGTTATTAAAGAAATAAAAGCTGAAATAAATCATTCTCTCTATTATTATTCTGACATTTCACATTCTTAAAATAAAGTGGTGATCCTAACTGACCTAAGACAGGGAATTTATACTAGGATTAAATGTCAGGAATTGTGAAAAACAGTTTATTTGGCTAAGGTGTATGTAAACTTCCGGCTTCAACTGTACATAACTGGTGACGGGTATAGACAAGACAATACAGGACAGAAAGAAATACAGTTCAATAACCTACATCCACCGTCATAGTTGTTGGTATCAGTGACACTGAGGTTCATAATTTTACTGTTATAAGTGTAACAGTGTTAGTGTTATCAGATTAAGGTTGAGATTATATTATTGAGAGAATTCATGATTCATGGTGTGGGATGTCTTTCTTTCCCACAGAATGAGCTGTCGATCTATGAGCTGGTATACAACTTTGTTGAGGTTCTTGACAAGTACTTCAGTCTTCTGGTGAGTTCAGAGTCTCTCTGTTTATTCACTACTTCAGCACATTCTGTCTGTATTCTAGATTCACTGCATGTCAACTATCCAACCACCTGTGCATAGCTCAGCATTTTAAAGGTCAGCTTTTTCTGGGACGAAAACACATTACTTTAAACTGAGCATTCCCGTTAGAGAAGCCAATACTTCACATTTAAGTTGTTTTCCATTGGCAGATGTATCCTTGGTTTTTACTAAAGTATCTCTATTTTGCCTTTTGTATTATATTGATGTGTATATTCTTGTAATTACAGGGCTCATCTGCAAACGTCCTTGTTCTCAGCATGACTCCCTGTCAAAATAAGTAAATACAATAAAAATAACCATGTAACTGCTTTGTGTTTTTCTCTCCTAACCGAGTGAATTGGATGTATCCTTTACAAATAAGTTGTTTTGTTATTAATCAGTTTGAGGAAACAAATCAGTAATTGAAACAGATGCAGGGACTGTCTGCGTGTCCACCCCTCACATTAGGGGCTTGTCATGTGGCTAGCCAACTGTGCCATTCCAGGCCTGGCATTTAGTACAGTACTGCACAGGCTGATGAAGACAACTGTCATTGTCTGAGTCTGGTCTCAGTGGTTAGTCAGACTTGCCGGGGTCAGACCGGTCATAAGAAGTGGAATGCAACTACAGTCAGTGGTGTTAACAGTTCACTGTTATGTTTTTAAAGTTGTTCAACCTGGCAAGAGACATGTTAATGCAGGGGTTAAAGCCCCCCAAAAATCCCATGACTGAAACTTAAGTCAATTCGTGCTTTAAGGGAAAGAGGATAATTTTTTACATGTATTAAACTGTTTGACCTTTTCAATGTTGTGAAATCGGTCAGTGACACTGAACTTTGACCCCTCTTAATGGAGTAGCCAGGGTTAAGGAGAAAAGTATTCTTACTAATGGAGAGGGCTCATAGGAAGGATGAGATGATCCAGAATGGGCACATAGTGGAGACCAACAAGAACCGCATCCTGGCACCTCTACTTGCTCTGGACAAGATGTCCGAGGCACATTGAGCAATGTTTTGAACAAGAGTACACAGTCATCCAAAAGATTCATGGACTTCATACTTGAGTTTATCAATAATCCATTAAGATAGAATATGGAGGTTTATGACAGCTGTAAGGTATTACACAAACCCTGTCTTGTTTGTGCATGGAATGTTATTCAGGTCTTTTAAGTAAATAAACAAGACGTTTCATACTTTGCAAACATTTTAATTTTCTGGAGCATACACATTTGAAAATATCTGTTTACTTCAAACTGCAACTTGAGTTAAATAAATGTTTATAATATACAAAGAAAATACAAGGGAAAGCATAGCTTGCTTTTTTCTTTTTAAATGTGCCTTGCACACAGAACCAGTGTTTTTGTCTCTATAGCTTTATTGTAAAAGTACACAAGAAATGCACTCAGGGACTTTGATCCTTATAGCAGGATAATTAACAATCAAAACATACATAACGAAAGAAAAATGAAAAGCAAAAATAATAATCATGTGCATCATGATTGTATGCCGTAAGATTAAGTAGAAGGAAGGAAAAATGAAATCCTAATATTCAAACAATGCAGGCACTAGTAAAACTTAACCTGGTAAGGAAATGCCCAAACACACTACAATTAGCGCTACAGAAGCAGATGCCCTTCTCCCCTCACGTCACGCAGGGAAAGGAAGGGGGTTGACAGCCAGGTGGTGGAGAGAAGATGGTATCAATCTGAAAACCCAAAAAATCTAGAGAACATACAGATGCTCACATCCAGAGCATGAGAGAGAGAGTAAACACTGTAGAACACTGTAGACCATGAGGAAACTGTCTGCCCTGGCTTCCAGTCACTCAAGCCCTTCAAGCAGCAGTGTGCCCTGGGGAGGGCGGGCACTGTAGTGGGTGGAGCTGTAGTGGGTGGAGGTGCCCCTGACCTTATGTCTCAATAGCTAGTTGAGCCAACATGGGACTGTTTTCCTAAAGTTCTCAGGGGGAAAGGACGGAACGGGGGAGATTTAAGAGAGGGTGGTTGGTAGGAGGCTTGTTTATTTTTCTGCAACAAAACACAACAGGCTTCACCAGCAGGGGGGGTTGGTCAGTCATAATGGGGCAGACAGGGCATGCTCAGTTGAGGTGGAAGCCCTTCTCCATGGTGGCTGCTAGGAGGCGCTCTCTCATGATGTCTTCAGAGGAATATTCTGGCAGCTTCAGATAGTGTACACAAGTGTTAACAGAGGGATAGCTGGAATCTGTCGCGTCCACCTACGAAAGGAACAATTTGTTTAATTGCATTCACAATGCGGTAACTATATACTGAACAAAAATAAACACAAAATGCAACAATTTCAATGATTTCATATAAGGAAAATCAGTCAATTTAAATAAATTCATTAGGCCATAATCTATGAATTTAACATGACTAGGAATACAGATATATCTGTTCACAGATACCAAATCAATAAATAAGTGAGTATTTGGTGTGACCACCATTTGTCACATATATCGCAACATATCTCCTTCACATAGAGTTGATCAGGCTGTTGATTGTGGCCTGTGGAATGATGTCCCACTCCTCCTCAATGGCTGTGCGAAGTTGCTAGATATTGGCGGGAAATGGAACACGCTGTCGTACACTTCAATCCAGAGCATCCCAAACATGCTCAAATGGGTCACATGTCTGTATGCAGGCCATGGAAGAACTGGGACATTTTCAGCTCCTAGGAATTGTGTGCAGATCCTTGCGACAGGGGCTGTGCATTATCATGCTGAAACATGGTGGTTGGTGATGGCAGCTGATGAATGGCACGACTATGGGCCTTAGGATCTCGTCACGGTATCTTTGTGTGTTCAAATTGCCATCGATAAAATTCAAGTGTTCGTTGTCCGTAGCTTATGCCTGCCCATACTATAACCCCACCCACACCATAGGACACTGTTCACGTTGACATCAGCAAACCGCTCACCCACACACCGCCATACACGTGGTCTGTGGTTGTGAGTAAGGTTGGACGTACTGTCAAAATATCTAAAATGACGGAGACAGCTTATAGTAGAGAAATTAACATTTTAGAGTGGCCTTTTATTGTCCCCAGCACAAGGTACACTTGTGTAATGATCATACTGTTTTATCAGTTTCTTGATATGCCGCACCTGTCAGGTGGATGGATTATCTTGGCAAATTAGAAATGCTCACTAATAGGGATGTAAACACATTTGTGCTTTATTTCAGCTTATGAAACATGGGACCAACACTTTACATGTTGAGTTTATATTTTTGTTCAGTGTAGTTTGAGCCCTGATCTATAGTCAGATATTAGTGATGGAGATACTGTCATTATATTTTTGCTCAGTGTAGTTTGAGCCCTGATCTAGAATCCCAGAGGTATGGAGTGGCAGATATTAGTGATAGTGTCATTCTTGGATGACAACACAATGTTAAACCTAAACATTTCAAACATCCCCCAAATTCCTACTGGTAGTATTTCATTAGGATGGCATACTGCACTGCAAGGTTGACATAGTTTCCTAAACTCAGCAGTGATTTGCATCATAGAGAGCACTTCAATACCTTTCTAACGATGGTGAGGCGTGGGTGCAGGTTTGCCAGACCACCAGGGGGCAGAGTGGAGCATCCTGTGGTGAACTGGAGGAAGGCTTTCCTCTCGTCAGACGACATGCCACACAGCACCCGCACAAAACGCAGGAACCCAGGACTGTGGGGAGGACAAGAGAACAATTAAACCGTTAAAAAGGGAAATATGAAAACAACCAGCTGTTAGATAATGCCAGTTGATGTACTGGTACTTTAGTACAAGCCTTATGTTCCTCCAGAAACAAAGATGATGAAAGTAAGTAAGTTATGTTCTGGTCATGTCAGCGACCTTGACATTTGAGCCCCTTTTAAAATCATGACTAACAGTCAATACAAGGAGATCTAACAACGAATAAATGATTTCCAAGTTGGCCAGAGGAAGTTATCTATACTACAAGCTGCCGTAGATGGGAGGGTCATCATACCTGTCCTTCGTGTAGCCCAGCTTGGGCTCTGTGTAGTTCATGACGTCCTCAGACGTCCAGGATGGAGATTGGTTTCCACACAGAATCATCTGCACCTCTTTGTGACTGAAGGAGCTCAGCTTCTCCATGGGGAACACTCGGTTAAAGCCCTCTGAGAAAGGAACCGTTCATTTCATTACATCCAAAATGTACTTTAGAGAAAAAAAAAACGTATTTGTGATGACTAACGCTAAAGAGATCCAATATGCAAGTGGTTTCAATAGGCATACCTCTGAACGCCTCCATTTGTTTCTGGATGCCAGTGTGCATGCAGAAGTCAAACATGAGCTCCACGTACTCCTCAGCATTATCCATGGTTACCATCTGGATGGATGAACAGAGAGGGAAACAGGACAGATTCAGACACCACTCATCTAACTAATACAACTCCAGTCAGATCCAATAGCGGGGCTCTACCTACCTCGTCATCTGCATTGGGCTTCAGGTCCACTGCTGAGAACCCATGCACTTTGGATGAGGGGCAGAACTGGAAATTCAATCTGAGGGGAAAGGGACTCAAAATTAACTCTACAGCTGTCAAGATCAAATACTATTTCAGCATCATGGGAAACTGTCAAAAGAAAAAAAGTTAAATTCAAAAGCGATGAATCATAGCCTACAAAATTATGTAATTAGCACAAATGTCATTCCAGTTCAGGATAATATCCACCGAATGCCTGACTAATTTAAGAAGTTCTCTCAGTAAGAGTGGTGGTAGTAGCTGTGCTCACCCCAGGTCCTCTACACTAAGTGGGGGTCCGGAGCCCATGGGGTTCTTCAGCATGAGATCCTGCAGCCTAGTGTTCTTCTCATCCTCAGACTGACTGTTGTTCCCCAGGATCAGCCTCCTCTTCACTGCCAGCTCCTTCATCTCCTTCAGGAACTTGGCCCGGTGGGGGTTGACCCGCTCAAAGTCCTCCCAGGTCAGGATGCCGTGGTACCAGGCTGGGGGCTTGGGTTTAGGGGGGTCCAGGATGAACTCGGACTTGGAGTCCTCGTCAAAGCTTCCAACGGAATAGGTGTCTTGGCTCTCCTCGGTCGACGCCTCGGATTGGATCTCTGAGAAGTGGCGGTGCTGCTCGGTGGGATCAAGGAGGAGAGGGCCCCCGCGGGACGCGTACAGCAGCTTGGACATGTTGCTCTTGATGTCACCCATACAGAGCAACTTGAAGAAGGGTCGTGAGATGGGAAGGTCCACCAGGCGGTTGTCCTGAATGCACTTGGCCAGAAAGACCCCCAAGAAGAGGAAGAGTTTGCTGAGGCGCTCCAGCTCGTCACTGTCCTGGGGGAATGGGGCAGGGAACAGGCCACAGGAGCGCTGGACATAGTAGCCTGGAGGTTTCAGACCCCCACCCAGATCCACCTAATAGTACACAACACAGTCAATAAGAAGCAGGGTATTTTCATTGAGATGGCCTTAACCCCAAAATATTCATTAAGTGACACTGACATGCTTCATAAAAATCACAAAATGTAAATATGCATGTAAGTATGAGTCCAAATATTACTGTTTAGATCTACGTTTAACGATGTGACAGTAAAGCACCACTTGCCTGGCGAGACTCATCGTCTGGGAAGTCATCATCACAGAGCCAGATACCCAGAGAGGTCCTCTGGAACTCAGCTGCCACCAGAGCATAGAACTCCAGTGTGGGACCCAGGCCTGTACCCTCCTCCCCCTGGAACTCAACCTGGGGAGAGAGACACACTGGTCAGTCACTATGACCTCTCATAACCAGTCACTATGACCTCTCATAACGATCTCATAAAGAGTCACTATGACCTCTCATAGCCATCTCATAACCGGTCACTATGACCTCTTGTGGCCAAGCCATTCAAAGACATTTCCAAGCTGGAAAAAAACAGGTGTACAGTAACATTACAAATGAATTGGAGGAATGAGGACATTTCACAACATTTAGTATTACATGGACCACTTATTCACGGGTACCAATGACCATCAATAATCCCTTCACACAGACCCTCCATTGAGCATGCTTTTTAGTCCAGGAGTACAATTAATCTGGTTTAATCAGGCGTGGTGTTTTACCTCCAAAACAGATTTCCTGTCGGCGTGGATCTGCATGACACTCTCGGCCCACTCCATCATCTGGTCTCCGCGGGGGACCTTGACTCTCTCGTGTTTGAGCCGGCCCACCCTGAACTCCCCAGGGTCATCTCTCCGCACCGTGGTGGAGGGCCGCGAGCGCTCCATGGTCGCCTCCCGACGGTTCTGCAGCCACACTACCGCCCTAAGGTACACAGACAATACAGTACAAAGTCAATGAAATTATATGTGGGAGCTGTATTAGTTTGTTATTCAATGTTCTATAATGAAAATCCATAAAATGTGTGTGGATGTGAGAAGAAGTTGCACCAGTTTCAGGAGAGTACAGAGCGAGACAGACACCCATTTTCTTTAAATGTCAAGCAGCACTAACCTGGAGGCTCCAAACGCAGTGCAGGTGAAATAGAGCTGCCGGGTCTCGAAGGGGATGAGGAAAGGACACTTGCTGGTAAGCTGCTCACACCAGTCTGGGAGAGCCCCGCTGGCCAGGGCCAGAGGCTCCTCGATCTGCTGGAGAATCTTTGTTGTGACTTTCTTGCTGGTGAATTCCTCAGGCGATGCATTGAATTGGAGATCCTCTACATATTGTCAAAAACACAGTGGATTAACAACAATTATCATTAAGAACACTAACAAGTAACATTTTCACAGCAAGACGACAATGAAATAAGGTAGCATATTATCTTGTATTCAGGTGTTATGTGATGGGGGGGGGGGGGGGGGGGGGTCTGAGGTGGTATTATCCGTACCTTCCTGGAAGGTGCGTGTGTGGGTTTGGGGGTCTCCCCCGATGATGAAGAGGATGCGGAGCAGCTGGAGCACGTCCTCCACTCCGCAGGCGCTCTGGCTGGAGCCAGCCTTAGCCTGGGCCTGCTCACTGGCCACACTCAGAATGTCACAGGTCTGCATGGCACCTAGAGACCCAGGGCTCAGGCCCCCCGACTTGCACCCATGCTCACAGAAGTCCTGCAAGCAATCATATGGACTGTGGTTTAAACCTGATGTTTCCTCAGTTACCTGACTCTACAAACTCAACTGAATTGATTAACAGCGAAGACAGTAGCATAAAACTGGACATGGCTATTTTGCTGCACATACATCCAGTTCCTGCATTCTCACAATCATTATGTTCGTACAACAACAACATAAAGGGAACAGATTCACAACAACGTAAATCATGGTAATGCATTATTTACAGAATAGCCACAAGCCATTTGGATAAAGAGATCAGCAAAAACTGTCAAACAAGTGGCTAGACAAGTGACAGTCAAAAAAGAAGGAAAGCGATATCAAAACAGTGAAGGGAAAATAAATAGATATAGACAGATAAGTAACATCTTGATGCAGGTCTATACCTTGTATGCAGCTATGAGCTGAGAACAATTTCTGTTTTTCCTAATACTTTTATTAGTGCCGGTTAATTTCCAGTGGCGTAGGAAAGATGAGTCTGCATTCTTCTGCATGTAGGTTATCAAGTCATTCTTTGGTAATTCATCAGTGCCAAGGTATTGCTCCACATGCTCTACAGACCAGCAACCCTACAACAGGAAGAACCATATGTTGGTCTTTCCTGATTGTAAAGTCTCAACGCAAATAGACATGCATTACAGTAGGTTGGTTTAACCAGTAAAGAGGCCCGTGCAGTTACTCTAGATACATTATAAATAATAGTTTTAGTCACAGTATCTTTGCTGTTTTAAAGGTTAATGAGGTAGGTCTGTCTTAGTCTCCAAAACCCGACCCTATGCAACAGTGATTAGGGTCTGGTTTCAATGACAGACTCTTTTGGCAACTTGTTTTCCTTGTTCCGGCGTGGGTCCTCTTCAGATAGACAACTCTCCCAACAAATCACGATGCAGACATTCCAGAATGTTGCGATTCAAAACCTAAGTTTGCAGGCAAACTCTTTGCAGTGGTTTTATTGAAGATAGATGACGCAAAGTAGCCACTTGCGAAATGCACTCATTAAATATATTACCTCAGTGATCTCAATCTTGCCAGCTACTATTTTGAGCGGATAAGGTAGTGACGTAAGCAGTGACATAGTTCCTCTATGCCTAAAGAGTCACTGTTGCCTAGGGTCGGGTTTTCGAGACTGGGTCTGTTTAACTACCCAGGAGGAGCATTTCGCTACACATTGAAAACAGCCACAAAGAATTCACAGCAAAGAAAGACTGGGGGGGTGAAACTTGTCAATTACCATCTTCCTGCTTTCCTTCTCTTTGTCCGAATCCTTCAATTCTCTGTACATTATCCTGCAAAACAAAGAAAACATGGAGATCAAAAGGAGATCTGCCAGTAATTCCAGCTATTTTCCGTTTAGGTTTCATCACAGCGTCAAGTTAGAATCATGAGGAAAAACTAAACACCCAAACAACTAGCACCCTGCCAGACGGACTTACGTGTATGTGGGTTCCCAGATCCGGCGTAGTTTATCTGATTTGATGCTCCCGTTGCAGGAGATCTGTAGAAGCTTCTGGACATAGTAAAATATAGTACCCTTGTAATTAGAGAGAGGTAGTTCAACTTCTCGGGTGGTTCCAAGCCCTGCCACTTTGAGAATGAGGGCAAGGTGAGGGGAGGGGGCACACTCAACCTCCTCCTGGACTTCAGATCGAGGTGTACCTGCAAGGACAAGGAAAGACATGAGGAAAGTGCTCACCACTGTGCCCTAGGGTGCAATTGAAGTATGTGTGAAAGACTTGCTATTTGTCTAGTAATCATGTACAATCCAAGTCCATCCACAGTCATAAATATTGAACTGAATACTCTCTGTGTTGTGTTTGTGTACCTGGGGGAGGGATCTCCAGGTCAGTAGTCTGCTGGACGTTGGTCCGGCCTGGCCTGGGGTCAAACGCCGGGACTAAAGCAGAGAACTGGCGTTTGAGGACAAAGTCATCGTCCCAGGTTCTACGCCGACCCCCTTTGGTTTCATACTCTTCCTCTTCCTGATAAAACAGGAAATGAACAACAGCCCTTAGTTCTCTGGGAGTGGGAGGCAAGGTATGACACACAAACAACATGCAACACAGATCGACGTTTAAAGGAGAAACATTCAGGAAAAACTAAAGAAAAAAAACTGTCACATACATTTAGTCACACACTTCACGTTCAAAATCTACAAGTTACGAAACTGAAATACGGATGTTTTCAGGCAAGGGTTTTAAGGGGGTGCAAGCATGCAAATCGACAAGTACACTTTATAAGAATAGAAACTGCAACAGATTTTACCCTATTAAAATGAATGTGGAAACCAAGGTTTACCCTGGACCGTACCAAAACTTCCTCATACTCTTGGTCTTCCTGATTGTCATCCTCATTCTCATCATCATCATCATCATCTGGCTCAGCCAGATCCTCCTCATCATCTAACTCAGCCAATAGAGTATTAGCACGACAGCTGTCCAGGAAGTCTGCAAGGGGAGCAGGACACAGGTGAGATCTCACTAGAAACAACTGATCATAATGCACTTTATATAGTCAGAAAGCGCTACCAAATATACGAGGAGGACACTGATGAGTCAAGAAGTGACAAGATGGAAGTTAGGCAGTAGAAACACGTATGTGTCAAATGATGAAGAAGGAGAAGAGTAGTGGACGAGGATAGGAGAGATGTATAATATAGGAATAATAGTCTAGTATAGCCTACCATAAAGGGAAAACTCAGCATCCTGACCAGTGTCACTCTCACTAGATGTAGAGGTCAGGCTGGTCGTCAGGGTGTTACTGAGCAACTGGCCAACCGACAAACCTGTGGTTGCCGTAGCTACATTATTGCTGCTGGTTACTATGGATGTGGACATTGTAACAGTTGAGGTGGTACCAGTGGTGGTGAGGTTAGGAAAGCTCTGTGCACCCATGAGAGGAGAAGCTGCAAACAAAAATCCAAAATGCGATTAGTTACCAAACAGAAAAATAAGCAGGTATTATTTTGACTGGTTCCAGTTCAAACTGAATGCTGGTTGCTCTTCTACCACTACACATGCTTTCACAATCAAGCCACAGTCAGAACCTTCCGACCAATGGAAGTCATGTTTAGAGTAAAACAATAAGTGTATCTTACTTTCAAAAGGTCAACATTATAAAAAAGTATGCACTGATCATTATTTCTACCGACCCACCGCTCGCTCCACATAAGGACGACGCTAAAATGTAATTAGAAAATGTCAGTAATACACTGTCAGCAAAGCAAACATACGATTTATTAGGGAGGCATTTGATTTCTCCTTGGTTTAATGAAATAGCCTAATATTAGAGCAAAGAAAAACAAAATTGCAGCACAAAAGCAAGAACACCATTAAGATTTGTGAAGCCAGTATTTCTTATTCTTGGCTTGACGAGTGTCTGTCCTGTTCTTCCCTTTGTGTGGTGATCAAGAGTCAGATTAGCAATCATATCAATACTGAACACAATATACAACAAAATATATACACTTCCGTTTGTATTCATTCACTGTAGTAAAAAAAAAAAAAAAAACTATTTTATATTGCCAGGACAAATTTAATGTTGACCACTACTCCAGGTTAATGTAAATGTGATAATGCATTACTGTACAAGCTAAAGCTAAACTCTACATTTATGTAAAATTGTGACCAAAGCTACAAGGCTCATTCTACAAGTCATGCCAGTAATGTCCAGTGAGCTGGCTGGACAGTGGTCGCTTTATGTGCACTGAAGGCTGAGGAGGACTGAAGGCAGCATGTATCCCATGCATCCCTGGCTTGCAGACAGTAGAGGTTGAATACTCACTGGCAGCGCTCATGACGTTTCGTCCCAGTGTGTTGGTGTTGTTGTCGCTGCTGCTGCGACTCAGGTTCATGTTGTTGGTGGCATTGGTGCGGGACATGTTAGGAGCCCGCCGTACAAACGACTCCATGAGGCTGGCCTCCCGTGACGACAGGTTGGGCACGCTGGCGCTGGAGCTCATGGGAGCGCCGGCCGCCAGCAGAGAGCTGACAGACAGACGGGCGCTGGCCACGGAACATAGAGGCCTCTGGGAAGCAGTCTCCTTAATGGAAGACTCGGACACGGAGCTGACGTCGGGGGAGCTGACGCTGACTAGTCCCATGGAGATGGCCGTTGCGTCTGCCGCAGCTTGCCTGTCCGTGCCAGCTTTCCGCTCGCCACCCTCCTCGGCAGCTAAGGTGCTGGAGGCGGATCTGGCCTCGGCGGAGGATAGCACTACAATGGGCTCTTGGCCCTCCGCCCCGGGGATGCCACCACCAACCCCTAGTACCCCCCCCTGCTCCAGCAGGCTATCGGCCCGCCGCTCTACCTTGGTGGAGCTGAGACTGATATCGCTGCTGCTGGCCACGCTACACACCGAGCTGCTACTGCCCTTCCGGCTGGAGGAGCTGGCCCCTGCAGCCGAGGAGGAGCCGCCCTTGTCCGGACAGTTATTTTTCACCAGGCTGCTCCAGGACTGCGCTGTGCCTGAAACAGTGGATGAGACAGGTTTGGGTGACGGCGCAGACTCAGGGTCGTACCCTGGCGCAAGCTTGAGGTCAAATTTTCCTTCAGCACCCATACGATAAGAGTTTGAGCCACCAGCATCCCAGGTGACATCAATCCAGCCTGGAAAAGGATATGAATGCAGTGAGACCCAGCAGAGAGCAGACAGCAAGTCAAGACAGCAGCTCTGCTCAACACTGGACCAGATAACCATGTTTGCGACAGCAACGTTGTCTACAGGTAGGCTGAATACAGCTCCAGACTAGATCCATTATTCACCATCAGTTTGCCATTCTAAGCAGCTGTGCTGAAGCTGATATTATGTTAGCATTGTGCTGAATAGTTAAACCAATAGCAAGTCACATTTAGATATTGGATGTCTTGACTGTTTGTTCTATTACTCTGGTCCAGGTGAAGCAATGACAGAAATCATGAGTTACAGAAAATGACAAAGCAAGGTAGAATTTAGCAAATGCAAAGCTGAAAGCCACTTGAGAAAAAGGAACTGAATAATATTTGTGTAAATATAATAATTGCAATGGAGCCCATTCAGTGCTTGCAAATTGTGACATCAACATGCACTCTGCTGATTGAGACAATTAGTCCAAAAGTATTTAAACACACTGGAAACATGGCTGCCCAGAGATCTAACAGATAGTGACAGAGGAAATGCTTGTACAAGTATGAAAAGGTTACCTGATAAGTTGGGAGAGAGGGGGGTGGGGGGAGGGGAGGTTTTGCACTTCAAAATATCAAACTAATAACAAAAAGGGTATAATGGTAGTGACAGTTTGCAAGTTCTGTCAAATACGTAAATGACCATGGGAGCTGTTTTAAAAGAAGTTTGGCATACAGAGATCCTTTTCACACCCTTGTATTTAATCATAATAATAGAAAAAAAAGGTTAAATAAAATAATGCAGGAAGGAGAGTAATAGGATGAGCACCACGTAATGCAGTCTAGTCACACAGCAGAGCAGCACCACCGACTCAGATCAACCACTAGGCTGCTCTGTAGTCCGTGCTCAGCCTCTACAGTTAGAAAAAGTGCTTTTGAAGGTTATTATTTATCCTTCATTAACATAAAGCATGGCCTTATTTGCCATTGGGGACGAAGAGGAGGAAGTAGGCCTATAGTGTGAGGTCAGAAGCTGTAGGTGAAGTAATAGGCCTATAGTGTGAGGTCAGAAGCTGTAGGTGAAGTAATAGGCCTATAGTGTGAGGTCAGAAGCAGTAGGTGAAGTAATAGGCCTATAGTGTGAGGTCAGAAGCAGTAGATTAAGTAATAGGCCTATAGTGTGAGGTCAGAAGCAGTAGGTGAAGTAATAGGCCTATAGTGTGAGGTCAGAAGCAGAAGAGAAAGCCTTCAGTTGGGAAAAACAGGAACAAAGGCTGGACTGTTTAGAAATGTTGAGTAGCATCGCCCACAAACCACCTGTACAATGTCTTATACAGACATTGTTTTTCAAGTTACTGATCAGGGTTATAGAACCAAATGTTATGTAAGGACATAATGAACAACTGCTGGTTGATTTATTCTGGCTGACCCCCCTCCCCACATTATTTAACATACAAGGGTGAGACTTTTCTACAAGCATTAGTAATAGAAGGTTTGGGTTAAGATGTACTAAAGGCTCCTCAAAGCGTGTACATGCACTTGATGTTCACAATTTGTTCTGTTGCTGGTCTACCATATTTATCAACGACTCCATTGTTACTAGTTTTGGCACATCCTATGTTCAATCGTCATAGTTACATAGCCCGATTTCTATAAACTACTATTATAACACTCCCCACTGTCTACATGATGATGATGATGGGGTGACGTATGAGTTAGGGATAAAGCTCTTCATTATGTCCTGCTTTAGCAGTTTAAACGTGCATCATCATGTCAGCCGACTAAGTCCCGCAACATTTCTTAAAAAAATAAAAATCATATAAAAAGAAAAGCTTTCTATGCAAGCTGTGTGTTCCATTACACAAAGAGGGATGTTTTATTAGATGGTGGGGCTCAGGATGTACTAATGTCTTACCGTTGTGGGCCTCCCCCGTCACCGTACCCTCTCCTGCTGGGTTGCCATCCTGGTCTCTCCACTTCCAGTCGATGCCCCGCACCACGCGCGCCCCGGGCACTATGTACTTCATCACCTGGGAGCGAAACAGACGCCTCTGCCTGCGCAGGTTGGCCTCCGCTTCCTTCACTGCTTTACCTGTGAAGGCAGAAGGAGGTTGGTCAGATTGCATTGCATCATTAAAATCTAATGAATAATGATTCATTCATAAACATACTACAACCTTACACACACATAGTTAAAAAACGTATGTGTTTTGACAGTTTGACAGCAGTGGCGAGAGCTTAGATACCCAAAGAGCAAGCAGAAGTGGCAAGGACAAACCCCCTAGACAGAAGAAACCTTGAGAGAACCCATGCGCATACTCTTACCTAGTTGGTCCTCACACACGCCACTGACGGTGCCGTAGATCTCCAGGCCTGACAGAGACAGGTAGTGAGTCTGCCCGCTGGCATTCTTCCCCATCTGCTTGATGCGGATGTGTCTCCAGCCCCGTTTCTCCTCTTTGGACGGGTCCAGAGGCCAAGTGGCTGTGGACCTTCACGACAGGACACAAACTCACTGTCAGAATCAGCCTTATAGGTTTTGGGTCCTGAGTTCTTCCTGACCACAGGCTCCTGGATATAGGCCCTTCTGACTAGGACCAGGCTTACTTACCCTGGCTCGTTGAGGCTGCAGTCCTCCACGTGGTTGTAGAGACTCATCCAGGTCTGGCCGTCTTTGGACACCTGGAACACCCAGTTCCTGAGGGCGGAGCGGCCATATCCACGGGCGTGGCGCAGGGTGTAGGCCGAGGGGATGACCCACAGGCCTAGGTCAATGGCGAACCAGGCGTTCTTATCGTCATTGGTGTGGCAATTGAGGGCAGAGCTGTCCCGACTTAGGATGTCCTCCAGTCGGCCATAGGGGAGGTTACGACCCTCAGAGGAAGTCACTACCACCAGGCCGTAGGCTGCTGGGTTCACCCACTCATAGGCAGTCCTGGAGACAGAAGAAAGACAAGATTAATAAAAGGTTATTTTCTAAATACTTTCTTGTATAATAAGCATTTAGCTCATCATTAGGTCTTTAAACAAAGGCGATGGGACGAGACGTACTTTGCACTGGTACCAATCCAGTAGACTATTCCGTTCTCGTCAAAGTCATGCTGGTGTCTGAATGTGAAGGTCTGTCCCTCTCTCAGCTTCCTGACGAAGATGAAGGAGGATCGGTCAAAGTCGTACCATTGCTTGGCCACCTGGGGGAGAGAGAGAGGAGATTACTCTGAGACCGCGTGCGTGATCCCCTCAAACATGCAGAATGGCCAGATAGTGAGAGAAGATCAAACAAGGTAGAAGGGGCCATACCATCTTGAGGAGGTACTGCTCCAGAGACTCCACGGTGGCCAGGGGCTCCATCTTCAACATGCGCCCGGTACGGTCGATCAGAGCCGTCTCCCCAGGCGCGCGCTCCAGACGGAAACGCAACCTCCTCGTCAGGATCTAACACACAGGAAGGACGAATGAGTTAAGGATGGGCATTTGACCTTTGGGGAAAAAAATCTTGCGAGTACTCGGTCAGAATACTCCAGTGGGAAAAAAAGTATAAAAAATATTGCGCATTCATCAATATGACATCAGTGAGCAACAATTCCCAATTTAATATAACCATTAAAAATCTTAAAAAAGGAAGTAACCTCAGCAGTGGTGCTTGCTTTGAAGCCTATGGCTGTGCAATGGCATAGCATTGTTTTGTTAATTTATCAGACAAAACACTTATTTCCCGAGCCCTTATCACAGTCAAGACAGCTATTTTATAGTAAAAAAAAAACATGTAATAAACAGAATAAAATAGAGCAGAATAGTGCGAAGAGACTCACTTGCAGGTTATAGGTGGAGCCTGGGGTGTCATACAGGTGCAGAGGTAACCTCTCAATGGACTCCAGGACTGCTAGTAGTTTACGGATTAAGGCAACTGCGGGTCGGCTGAATTAATGGGACAAACCAGGTGGTGAGCCACGGACAGATATTTTTTTTTACATTTCCACAAGTAATTAATTATATAAAAGTCTGAATTGTTACCTTTCATCATCTTCGTTTTCACTGAATGCGGTTTTAAATACATTTATTCTTTCCATTAATGGTTTACAATCATGTTTCATGTCAAGTTCCACACTCTGAAAAAGAGAAAAACATAAATTGAGCAGGTGTTAGACTAACACAAAATATTCAGATTCAGAAAGCTTTATTGTTCCAACATTGAGGAAGTTAGCCAGTGTTGAGAAAAAGGCTTAGAAAGGAAGATAAATCTGCAGCCCAGATGGCACCCTGGATAGAGTACTACTTACATTATTAAGGACTGTAAAAAGTGCTTGCACTAGGCCACTGCTGCACATTTCATACGGGGAGATGGTGTTCTCATCCTTGAGAACCACAATTAAGTTTTCCAGAGCCGTTTTCATCAAGTCTCTCCATGTGTTCTCTCCCTCGATACACTGCAACAGAAACAAAACAGCACATTTAACTTTCACTGCGTCATCACACCTGTAGACTGCAGCTTCAGACAGCACGACCAAGAGAACAAAAAAAATATCTACTTAGTACCAATTTTACTGTAAATTGCATTGAGGGGCACTTTCCATAAAGTGTAAGTAGACATTAATTGGTGTCAATGTGTATTGTGTGAGTGGTCCAGGGCAATTCCACCACCTACCCGTCTGTCTGTCGGTTATCATAATGTTATCCCACTTACATATATTCCGCTTTTTTTCTTTACCTGTCTGTTGGTATGCAGCTCCCAAGCAGACTCCAGCTGGGTGGCGATGTTCCTCAGAGTGACCACTACCCCTCTGGGCATGCTCTCTACCGCCTTGAAGTGGTCGTCATACAGGTCTCTGGCCATGGTCTTCACCTGCATTTGACATTTTAGCCGTTTAGCAGACGCTCGTATTCCGAGCCACTTACAAATCAGTGCATTCAACTAAGGTAGGCAACACAACCACACATCACAACATAGGAACAGACATGGAGGGGCTCTAGGCTCGCTGGGTGTTAAGGAAACCATGAGGGATAACTAGCATAAAACCTGCTGTTAGGCTTGGGCAGTAAACTGGGGTATTTGGAAATAACCACAGGATGTTTTTTCTAATACCGCTGAAACTATTTATTTTAATAGAATTTTGCAGCTACTTTTTAAGGAAATACCTGCAGTCAACTTGTGAAATATGTTAGGAGATAAAGATTGCATTCTTCATTTCACATGTCAGATAGTTTTTCATTAATAAGCTTACCGGTAGTAGTACCCAGTCACAAAGTGTTTGTTTACAAGCACACAATGACGAGAGATAGTAGCCTTGTGAGTCAGTCAATGTTGTGAAGCACGTGCCAGGTGATCTAGTATGGAATTCAAAACTAAATGTTTGCCAGCTATATATCTTAGAACTATTAAGTTAACTGTCTAAAATGTGCCAAATGCTCTGCAGTTGTACATTTGGTTCACTAATCCAGGCTGTCACACATCCGGCCATGATTGGGAGTCCCATAGGGCGGCGCATAATTGGCCCAGCATCGTCCGGGTTTGGCCGTCGTTGTAAATAAGAATTTGATCTTAACTGACAAGCCTAGTTAAATATAGGTTAAATAAAAAAATAATGATAACGCAGTAGCTACTTAGCTATCTAGCTAAGTGGTTAGCTTCTTCCAAAATATGTGTAATATTAGTTTTGTGCGTCCAGAAAACTGTGAGTAGCATTGAGTTCATTGTAATAACTTCATGAGATGGGATGTCTGTCCTGAAAATAGTTTAGGTCAGAGAGTGTATAAAATGTTTCGCAATGCACTCGTTAGCATTCTCATGGGATTCTACATGTACTTGTTAGCATTGCTAACCTTCCGATTACAAAGGCTCAGTGGGGTTTGAAAACAGTGCCCACCCGTGTTCAGTGACGACATTACCAAAGTTCCCGGTATGGAACAAGGCCAGTATGAAGGTATGACAATCTGGATACCACCCAAGCCTACCTGCTGTTATATTAAACAGAAGAATGACATGACGGCTCAACTAGATGGATAATATGTAATGTGTTCTAAAGCACACAAAAAAAGTATCTTCTAAATTCAGGAAGGAGGAAGCTGGCTTCAAACAAAAAACAAATACTAGGAAACACTGAACAGCAGACAGACTTCACTACTAGAAAACAAAAAACATTCACCTTTTGTTTTGTTTTCTCCAATTTGGATTTGAGCTTTCTTCCCCTCTTTCCAGTCCAGCCAGTCACAAATTCTGACCCTGTACAACACAACACAAACAGAGAAGGAAAACTAAGACAATCTCCACCAAATGCAGGTCAGACTGGGAGCCATCACCACATCATTCTAGTAGAGAATAACTTAACATTTGTCTTTATATACACACACACACACACACACACACACACACATATACATATATACACTACATTACTAAAAGTATGTGGAAACCTGCTCGTCGAACATCTCATTCCAAAATCATGGGCATTGGAGTTGGTCCCCCCTTTGCTGCGATAACTGCCTCCACTCTTCTGGGAAGGCTTTCCACTAGATGTTGGGCGATTTGGCCTGGCTCGCAGTCTGCATTCCAATTCATCCCAAAGGCTTTTGACGGGGTTGAGTTCAGGGCTTTGTGCAGGCCAGTCAAGTTCTTCAACAGCAATCTCGACAAACCATTTCTGTATGGACCTCGCTTTGTGCACGGGGCAGTGTCATGCTGAAACCAGAATAACCTTCCCCAAACTGTTGCCACAAAGTTGGAAGCACAGAATCGTCTAGAATGTCATTGTATGCTGTAGCGGTAAGATTTCCCTTCACTGGAACTAAGGGGCCAAGTCCAAACTGTGAAAAACAGCCCCAGACCAATCTTTACAGTTGGCACTATGCATTCAGGCAGGTAGTGTTCTCCTGGAATCCACCAAACCCAGATTCGTCCGTCATACTGCCAGACTGTGAAGCGTGATTCATCACTCCAGCGAACATGTTTCCACTGCTCCAGAGTCCAATGGCGGCAAGCTTACACCACTCCAGCCGAAGCTTGGCATTACGCATGGTGATCTTTGTGTGCTGCTGCTCAGCCATGGAAACCCATTTCATGATGCTCCCGACGAACGGTTTTTGTGCGGACATTGCTTCCAGAGGCAGTTTGGAGTGTTGCACCCAAGGACACACGATTTGTACACGCTACAGCAGTCTGTGATCCCGTTTTGTGAGAACAACTCAGCCATATCAGAGAGTGAGTCAATAATGAGGGGAAGTGGCCTGGCCTACCACTTTGTGGCTGAGCCATTGTTGCTCCTAGACGTTTCCACTTCACAATGGCAGCACTTACAGTTGACCGTGGCAGCTAGCACGGCAGAAATTTGACAGACTGGAAATGTACCTATGACGGTGCCACGTTGAAAGTCACTGAGCTCTTAAGGCTATTTTAATGACAATGTCTATGGAGATTGCATGGCTGTGTGCTGGATTTTATACACCTGTCAGCAACGGGTGTGGTTGAAATAGCCAAATCCACTCATTTGAAGGGGTTGCATAATATGTAGAACGTTGCACTACATATTATGAGGCATGTTTAACCTTGCTTCAAAGTAGCCAAGGCAAAACCCAACCATATCTTCCTCCTCAGAGGAAGAAGACAATCCTCAGTGAATTTCATAAAAATATTGAAACATTAAAGTTATACTTTTTAGATAAAACTATAATATGTTCATGTCACCAAATAATTGATTAAAACACACCGTTTTGCAATGACGGTCTACAGTAGCCTCAACAGCACTCTGTACGGTAGCACCATGGTGTAGCCGGAGTACAGATCGCTTCCGTCCTCCTCTGGGTACATTGACTTCAATTCAAAACCTAGAAGGCTCATGGTTCTCAACCCTTTCCAAAGACTTACATAGTAATGACAACTTCCAGAGGACGTCCTTCCAACCTATCAGAGCTCTTGCAGTATGAACTGACATGTTATCCATCCAATGAATCTAGTACTGAAAGCATAATCAACAGCTGGCTAGCACTGCAGCGCATAAAATGTGGTGAGTAGTTGACTCAAAGAGAAAGAATGACAATAGTGTAACAGTTAAATTAATTTCATCAAAAATGAAGAAGCAAGAGAGATATTTAGGGAATATGTTTGGTACTTTCACTTACTTAGCTAGCCAATGCAGCTAGCTAAGTTAGCACACTCAAACTGAGGGATGACATGTTAGCTAGCTGGCTATCCAAACAAAACTGGATCTCTTCCAAAGCAAGGGAAACTTTTAGTTTTACAAATTTATTGCCACAGGGGCACGCCGGTGTAACTGCTAAACTGCTTACTGACTGTACTGCATGATTGTAGCGGGTTTACTAATGCGTTAGTTCTATTAGCTATGTAGACTATGACGTTACTTTAGCTAATATCGTGACAACAATGTAGGCTTTGTGGAGCAATATATGGTTTGGAACGTTTTTTTCTGCCTGGTCACATACAGCTGATGTGTTGTGCATTGACGTCCACAAGCGAAAGGAAAAGGTGAGAGGAGTAGAGCGCGTAGATGTGAGAAGGAATACAACGTGGCTGCTATGAAAGAGAACTTTGTTTATGTGTGATCAGGGGTGTATTCATTCCGCTGATTCTGTTGAAAAAAGTGTATTAAAACGGAAGCAAATGGAACGAAACAGGGATAAACATACCTGAATGTGTACTGTAGCAACCTCATGATGGGTATAATGACATTTTGTAGTAGCCTAAACCTATCAATGTTACATTGAACTGGGTGAATGGAAGTCATCTAGTATGCTGTAGATGCTCATGAAAAAAAAAAAGTGTCCTCCTCTTCTTAAAACGGCACTGACCGCCACTGCCGTGGAGGGAATTATTTAATTTAATTGTCCAGTAGCTAAATGTAAATTTGTGCGTAGCCTACTGCCTTGTGCACATTGCTGCACTAATAATGTTAAGAAATAATAGTTTATCAACATTTTAAGCTAAATGTTCTGATCCGTTGCATCAGATGCATGCAATTTGGCCAGCGCATGCACGGCAAATACTAAATAAAATGATTGTTGACTTGCGACTGTCAGTGAAAGGTAGAGTGGCCCAGCCAGGCATATCGCAATATTTCTAAATTAAATTGCGGGAAAACATAGCCATTTGCTTTCCAAGCAATTTATGTAAAGAGAAGACAAAGAAAAGTCGTCCGGGTTTGGCCGGGGTAAGCCGTCATTGTAAATAAGAATTTGTTCTTAACTGACTTGCCTAGTTAAATAAAAGGTTAAAAAAAAAAACACTAAAAAGTTGAAAAGTCGTCCATGATGAATATTCACTCTACCATTGTTGGGTCAGTGCCACTTAAACATTGTTTTAGGACAATTTCCTCCATCATATTCTATGCATCTCCCCTTCTTGTTGGCCTAAAGAAACAAAATCTGCTCTCTCCAGTCATTTAAATTTTAGTAGAGTTGCATGACATGCATTTTTTCCATGCAAAGAAAGAAACATATAGCCTATAGCCCAGGCCTCTACACTATACGCGCTCAGCCATGCATTGAACAGACTTTTTTGCGAATAGTGATTGAGTTATATTATTAGTCTAAATTATGACTATCCAAACTACTAATCACATTACAAGTCTGCAAATGCGATGAGGCACGGAATATTTTATTATAAAAGGTGCATTTTTATGGTGAAAATGTGGTTCCCCAAACATGACTCACGTGCCACCTATGTATAGGCTAGTGATTTAGCTCTTCATTACTGAGGAAAAGTAAATGTGGACAGTTATTCTAACATCTTCAAAGTTGAAAGGTAAGGACACACATCATTACATCCTCAACTTGAATGCTCTGTTAAGATTAATTACCATAATCTAAATGTGATTGGTCATTCTGAGCACAGTGGGTGGACGCCCTAATCAGATTATGGTACATTTCTCAAATGTCCGGTAAATTAAAATGCTGCCGGTCAAATGTCCGGCGCCACATTTCCATAACGAAAACACTGAGATGAGATATAAATAAATAAAAGAGGGAGAGAGATTAATCTATAAGCAATTTAGGTACATTTAACTACAGAATTAAATACAACATAAGTGATATGATCTATATGCACTGAAGTTCAAAATAACTGACCTAGTGATGTTTCAGCGGTGAAGGAGTGCTTGGTGCCCCTGTTGGACTCGAACACGAAGCCGGGCAGGTCCTCCTTGAGGATGGTGGCCTGCTGTCCGTCAGAGTTGTGGATGGCGATCTCTCCCTCCTTCAGGCAGGTCAGGGACCAGTTCCCCACAGTCAGCTTGGTGGGACCCAAGGCAGACAGGATGGGTTGGCTGGCTGTCACAGGCTTCACCTGGCTCCGGGCACGCTGCAGCTTCTCCAGAAACTCACTACGACTTTCTGGGTGGGTAGTACATTAGAGGAATTGGAACAGTTTGATGTTGGTTGTGATATCACCATTATAATATAGTTATTCACTTGTTACAACTGCATGTACATGAGTGGATGGAGCCCATTCTGGCCTTAAGTCCGATAAGAGATGGAGAAGAATAAGTAACTAGTTGTGGGAAGTTCAAGTCATAACATACCAGGTAAATTGAAAAGGTATGTAGCTAGGTCTACCTGAGCTGTCAGAACCTCCCTCGGGGCTGCCACTGGAGTACATGGTGGCCAGCTTGCCGTCCAGGATGAATCGGAACCATCCGTTGGAGCCATTGGAGAGCTCCAGGGCTGCAGCGTCACTCCAGATATACAGGCAGTCCCTCCCCCTGATAATGGACCAGTCACGCCAGTGGTAGGGCTTCCCCTGCTGCACCTCTTTGGCATCCTCCTGGGGCTCATCCTCCTGGAGGGACAAGAGATATTTACATTACATTTTAGTAATGTAGCAGAAGCTCTTATCCAGAGATTTAAAATAAATGTAAATGCATTTTCTTTGCGGAACGCTTTTTATTACACACAGAAATCACAAAGCTCCATCAGTGTATATTTGGACTGCATTACAGGGTTATCGCACCTTCTCTGGTTTGGTCACCTCCTCGTTCTCATCGTCTGAAGTGGGTCCAGCCAGAGTGGACACCTTGTTGATGACGCCCAGTCTAGCCAGCTGGTCCAGGAAGACATCTCCTCCCTTGTCCACCAGGTCTCTGATGATCTGCAGTGCCAGCAGGTGACCGTCATCATCATCCTGTACGGGAAGAGACACCACATTTAACTTAGCCTGTGGATGACTAGAGAGCTGGTGCAACTAAATTGCTTTTTAAACAGGCATTAGGTTATTTGTGGACGTTGTTAACAGTGGAGGATCACACACACACACACACACACACATCCTGATCAAGCACGGTGGAACACACATACTCAAAGAGATGGATGTTGTGTAGTGACGTACCTCCTGATCCAGCACGGTGGCGGTGATCTCCACTAGCACGGTGGGTAGGTTGTGACCTGCGTCAGAGTCACACACCTCCTTCAGCAGCACTTCACAGCTGTAGTGGATCATCTTCCTAATCAGAGCCAGGCTAGCTTTCCTGTAAGGGACAGAGGGAAGACGTATTAAAGCACCAATATGTAACTTTTTGGGCAAATTCCCATATAAATGTGAGTTATAGATCTGTCATGCTCATTGAAAGCAAGTATAAGAACTTTCGGTTCTTAAATTTTCGTTTTTGCATCTTTTGCTTTGGTTTTGTACGCCAGCTTCAAACAGCTAAAACTACAATATTTTTGGTTATTGAAAAGATATTTCACAGCAGTTTAGATGGTACAACGATACACCGAGTGTTTTGTCACAAATTGAAATTGACTGAAACTGAAAAAGGCAGAGCGATTTCTGCATATTGTACCTTTAATACAGGGGTTTCCAAACTTTTTGGTGCGGGTACACCATTTTGATAAAGGAAAAAAAAAATGTTGAGACGCACCATGAAAAACAAGTTATGTAATCAATGGACAATCTTTACTTTTTTAATCTGGACAATAACAGTCTATTTACAAATCAGTCTGACAGTATTTCAATCTGAAGACATGATGGTTTGAAGTGACTGAAATGCATCAGAAAGGTATTGGGAAGTTAAGAAGATCAGGCAATAATGTTGTATGATCTTCTGTATAGAAAATACCCCCCCCCCATAGTAGAGGAAAACAGTACGTACGTTATATTTTAAACCATTCTAAAAATAGCGTCACATGTGTAGGAAGAAAAAATAAACCACTTTACTACCACCGCTACTGGAATAACCCCGGTTCTATGAACAAAGCGCACATTTTCTCTCGCAAACCGATTTTCAAATCACGTGACCCATAGTTTGGGAAACCCTGTGAAATTGATTTGTATATGTCGCTATTCAAATAAAAATGCATTCAGGACCTCAGTTATTTTATTTATTATATAAACTGGGGGCCAAAAGTTTGGAATATTACTCATTCAAGGGTTTTTCACCCTTGTCCACCAGGTCTCTGATGATCTGCAGTGCTAATATTACAAACTTTTGGCCCCGTGTGTGTGTGTGTGTGTGTGTGTGTGTGTGTGTATGTATATGTATATATATATACACACACACACACACACACACACACACTTATATGAACACACACACAAACATATCTCTTCATCTCTGTGAGCTTAGACAAAGGCCCTTTGGTCCAGTGACTCAAAGTTGTGCTTACCTAATAGAAGGTAGCATGGTTTGCTGAAAGGTTTGTGCAAATACTGGTAGCAGCCTCTTTAGGTAGATGGGGGCCATCTCAGGGTCTCCTTTGGGTTCGCTGGCCTCCTCCTCCTTGTTCAAGTCTTTCTTCTTCCTGTCCTCTCCTTTGTTAACAGGGCACATCCAGTCTCCTTCAGAACAGAAGAGAAGAGTTGTCACATAACCACTGTCCTTCTTTGTTCTCCGATGACGGGCATGAGCCACTGACGACCAAGTATTTTCACGGAGGTCAGTCGGCAGCACAGCTGTTAATATATTGTTATAACTCACCAGGAGACTGGAGGATGGCTACGACCTCACTGTGGCCACGCTCCCTTGCTTTGTCCAGGGGAGTTTTCCCATCTTCATCTCGGAGGTCAGGGTTGGCTCCATGTCGCAGTAGAGTCTATAGACGCACAGAAAAATTATGCTTACTAGGGGAACTTACATAGGTCTGCCTGTATTTCCAAACAACATATAGAGGAGGATATGGTGTACACGCAAAACAACTTTTTCTAATGTTTTCTTTACATTAATTGAAATCAATATAAACCAGCACCCAACAGTCCAGCTGCTGGGCCTTTGTCAAGGGATGTTGGCAGAAAAAAAAAAAAAAACAGCATTTAGAGCGTTAGATGAGATTTCCTCTAAAGGTTAAAGAGACCATAGCTACCTTTGCTACTTGAGGCCGTCCAAAACAGGCAGCGTAGTGGAGGGAGGAGGACCTCTGACCCCTGTTGACATCAGCACCTCTCTCACAAAGGAACTCAACCTGGGACATCAACCACAACAAACAGGGGTTATTCAACAGCGTCCTGATCATTTTGGAACAGCACGTTTGTTATTGGACTCTACTTGTTCCAGCCCATTTTCTCCTGTTTGGTGCCTTATGAATACAATGTGATAGACCTGTGTTGTGTTCTGGTTTCGAAGCCATTATTAAAAGAAAAACCCTAGTAATCCGTATGCATTAGGCCGGATTATGCATTCACAGCATTCATTCATAATTGTGCTGCTGCTTGTTGCTATGGACACCTATTGACAGAACCTTTAGCACTGCGCCCTTCCTGAGCCCATTCTTGCAGCACAACAGAGAAGAGATGCTGTCCTTAAAGGGATACTTTTTGATCTCGTCAATGAGGCCCTTTATCTACTTCCCCAGAGTCAGATAAAGTCATGGATACCATTTATGTCTCCGTGTCCAGTAGTTTAGGGAGTTTAGTGAGCCAATGCGAACTAGCAATAGCGCAATGGCAAAAGTACAGTGCCTTCGGAAAGTGTTCCATTGATCATCCTTGAGATGTTTCTACAACTTGATTGGAGTCCAACTGTTGTAAATTCAATTGATTGGACATGATTTGGAAAGGCACACACCTGTCTATATAAGGTCCCACAGTTGACAGTGCACGCAAATGCAAAAACCAAGCCATGACAAATGGTATCTATGAGTTAATCTGACTCTGGGGAAGTAGATAAAAGGCCTTCATTGCCAAAATCCCAAAGTATCTCTTTAATTCCCCTGGCACAATGAGCCATTCTGTTCTGTTCCAACGCGTAATGGTCACCATAAAGTACTGGGTAATCATGTTGTTAAGTCTGAAAAAACTATTACAATTGCCCTGTAAAGAGATGAAGGGATACAAGACTCAGTCTTAAATAGCTAACATCTTACCATTTCCTGTGTGCCAAACGCAGAGGCCCAGTTCAAAAGAGTCTGCCCAACATCATCCATGAAATTCACTTCAAAAGCTGCAACATAGGAACCATTTTGAGGAATTTAATAAACGTGCGCAATAACAGCTGATACTTTATCATAAACATGACACATATACCATAATGCAAACGGCTGAAATTAATTAAGAAAAAAAGGGACCATTACACCAGATTTGACAACTTTCTCTGCCACATCATCATGTACCCTAGCCTCCTGACAGACCAAGACAGCATAGGATATCTATTCTCTTAACAGTGTATTACTTTTGACCACTGTACTTTTGACCTAGTATTATCCATCCACCCACCCACCTCCGGTGTCGATGGCATCGACGAGAGCGTCTGTGTCTTTGCTGCGGATACAGTCAATGAGCTGTCGGTGAGAGCGCTCCCCAGAGCTGTCCAGCCGTCGCAGGCCCGGGATGCGTCCTGTTGAGCCAGCAGTGGATTTGGGCAGAGCCTTGCGGCCCTCGAACAGCAGCACCAGCAGCAGGTCCACCAGACGCATGGTGTCCAAGACACAGCGCTCGTCCCCCTGCAGGGCACTCTCCATGGAGTCAGGCAGAGCAGAGCGCAGCAGATCCTATACACACACAAGAAACACACACAGGGAGGAGATAAAACAAAAAAAACACAGCTTCTATTATTATCCCATTATTCTCTTTTACTAGTCACATTGTCACTTCAGAATAGCTGTCATTACAATACAGCTCTCTTCACTAATATATTCTGAAATGAGATCCTTTCAACATTTTATTTTTATTGCAGTAAGCTTTCAAGATATTGCAGTTCATACATTAACATATATGCCAATAAAATTGCTATGCCAATAAAATTGCTATGGAATAAATCATTACTAATACTGAAATGTGTCCCAGAGGGCTTATAACTCCAAATACAGCTACCACAAATCAAACTGCAATAATTTGCTGAGGCTGAGGACTTAAAAGCCATCTAATAAAACTCCCTTTAAGATACGGCTGGTCCTTAAGGACTCACATTCAGAAATATATATATATTTATGCATTCACAGCATTCATGTACATATACATATATATATACATATACAAACTTTTTTTATTTTTTATTAGACCAAATGTATAATGTCCTTACATGGGTGACGAGGGGAGAACCTCTGCACAGCGTGGACAGCAGGCTAACGATGGTTGACACCTGGTTGGAGAGTTTGGAGTCGGCGGCGGTGGGTTGGGCCCCAGTGGAGGTCCGGCCTGGCTTACAGGTGGAGGAGGGGCCGCCGGAGACCGTGCCCCCTGCCGCAGCCATTCGGTACAGCAGCTCCTCTGTCAGACCGTGCTTAGCCAGTGGTGCGGGGTCCACCCCTCGACGGGTAAAGCGGTCCGCCAGGGAGGCGAAGCAGCGCAGAGCACCGTCAGACACCTGTCGATCAATGGGTTGCATTTTATCATCATTTGCAACCAGACCTTCAAACTTCTTTCCGGTGATAATTGATTAGATTTATATAATTGACTGGATTTATACACCACTTTTCCAGTAGCTCAAAGCATTTTACATAGAAATGGGGAGAACTCATTCATAGACCACAATGTACATGGATGACCTCCCCACCCACCCACCCACCACTGATGACCCCTGAGTGGGTGTCCCATTCACCTGGTGGTCTTCATGTTTGAGTAGGCTGGAGAGGGACTCCACGCAGGTCTCCAGAGAGGAGTCCTGGGGCTCCATCTTGCTGCACAGGCGAGACACCACAGACATGGCAGAGTGCAGGGTGTCCTTATGGACAAGATGACCACTGTCCCGGATGAAGCTCAGCACACAGTTCAGACCCCCAGCCTCAAACACTGCTCCCGACTCCCTGGTACAGATCAGCTCCAGCACCTGACAAATGACACCACAAATACAAGTTGTCAGCAGAAGAATACATGAATCATTGATTATTTAATAAATAATGTGCGCACATCTCTTTTGCTATGAACTTTACAACGAGGACTCTGCATCGGACTACTTTTGAGAATTAGCATATTCTGTAATATCCTACCACATACATAAGCCCTTCCTAAACCAGGAAATATGACATACATATTCAAGACCTAATTTGAATAAAACTCCTCATTTGCATCTTGTGATTTGAATAAAACGTCTCAGGTAAAGAGAGAACATTCTCTTTTTCTTCCACCAGCCACTGTGGCAGGCAGAAAAAAAACAAACAAAAAAACTCTACCAGCCAAAATAATTACATTAAAAAAATGTTTTGTAATGTTCCTATAACATGAAATGTATTAGTAAGACGTAATGTGGTATATTGCCAAAATATATTTCATATTTTCTTTTAATTGAAATATTAGATGGGACAAATTTTCAACTGCCCCTTTAAGGGTGGGAGATTACCGTGGTAACGGGGCCACGGGAGTCATGTCATGTGTGAGAAACTTGGGACTTGAGTAGTAGTAGACAGTGGCTGCAGTCCAAATTCAAAGTAGACAGCCCTCGGCCCTAAACCCTCAGCCCTTGAATGACGTTTTACATCGTCACATCCGTGTGTACCTTAAATGTCCCTTGCCCAAGCTAGGGAGAGTGATGATCGGAGACGCAACGTCCTTGGTGCTAATCTTGAAATTGATCTTAAAAACAACCAACCTAAAGCTATTAAAGTAGCTAGCAAGCTAACATAGCTAGCTAGCACTCCTGTCAGCTGACTAGCATGTTTTAGTCATAGTAATAGTTTGGTCATTTATTCCAATACATTTCAGAATTCCCAAAAATATATGTTTATGAAGCTAACTACGTTTATAGGCTCCTCGCTACGAGATTAAGCCAATGCTAAAATCAATGTCATCTACGGTATATATATTTTACTTCAGCATTTTCCTGCTAGAAATCACAACTCGCACATATGCTCTTACTTTACACTACTTTTTTTTTTTTTTTTTTTTACAAATGCAAATGTAATGCTCGCACTGTAGAGCCCTGCAAATTGACCACCCGCCACCGTGACTAGTGACATTTTTACCCACCAATTGCTCAAATCTACCCTCATTTGGCGGGTGTTCATTTTATGCCCTGAAGCAAACAGACGATCAAATAAAAAAAATGAAAGGCAAAAGGAATTGTTTTTATGATTTAGAACAAAAACTAAATCCCCACACTGGTGTAATGCTCCCAAATGAGTCTTCGTTAGGACCATTTTTCGAAATAAAAGCGTACCTTGACACACTGCTCGGCCAGGTCTCTGCTGGTCCTGTTGTTGAGCTCCACCACCACTAGACGGTTACACAGAGCCTTGATGGCCCCGTCCACGCCCACAATCCTGCGGGTGCACTCAGCCGAGACGTCCAGGTAGTATGTAATGGCGCGGGCAGTCACCTCTAGAACGTTGTCCGGGGCGCTCTCGTCCAAGAAGATCTTACACAGGGCAGGGAGGAAGGTGCGTGGGGGACACCTGGGGGACAGAGGAGGGCATATATATAAAAAAAAATGTATACAGGTTATTCTCATTGATATTAAATATATTTAGCAAGAGAGGACTAGCTATACAGTGCGTTGGGAAAGTATTCAGACCCTATGACTTTTTCCACATTTTGTTAAATTACAGTCTTATTCTAAAATGGATTAAATTGTTTCCCTCAATCTACACACAAAAGCTCATAATGACAAAGCAAAATTTTTTTAGAATTTTTTACAAATAAACAACTGAAATATCACCTTTACATAAGTATTCAGACCCTTTACTCAGTACTTTGTTGAAGCACCTTTGGCAACGATTACAGCCTCAAGTCTCCTTGGGTATGGCACACCTCTATTTTCTCACATTGTTCTCTGCAGATCCCCTCAAGCTCTGTCGGGTTGGATTGGGAGTGTTGCTGCACAGATTTTTTTTATGTCTCTCCAGAGATGTTCGATCGGGTTCAAGTCCGGGCCACTCAAGGACATTCAGAGAATTGTCCCAAAGCCACTCCTGCATTGTCTTGACTGTGTGCTTAGGGTAGTTATCCTGTTGGAAGGTGAACCTTCGCCCCAGTCTGAGGTCCTAAGCGCTCTAGAGCAGGTTTTCATCAATGATCTCTCTGTACTTTGCTCCATTCACCTTTGTCTCGATCCTGACTAGTCTCCCAGTCACTGCCGCTGAATAACATCCACACAGCATGATGCTGCCACCACCATAGAGATGGTGCCAGGTTTCCTCCAGACGTGACATTTGGGATTCAGGCCAAAGAGTTCAATCTTGGTTTCACCAGACCACCAGAATCTTGTTTCTCATGGTCTGAGAGTCTTTAGGCGCCTTTTGGCAAACTCCAAGCAGGCTGTTATGTGCCTTTTACAGTGGAGTGGCTTCCGTCTGGCCACTCTACCATAAAGGCCTGATTAGTGGAGTGCTGCAGAGATGGTTGTCCTTCTGGAAGGTTCTCCCATCTCTACAGAGGAACTCTAGCGCCCTTTCAGACCTCCCTGACCAAGGCCCTTCTCCCCCGATTGCTCAGTTTGACCGGGTTGCCAGCTCTAGGAAGAGTCTTAGTGGTTCTAAACTTCTTCCATTTAAGAATGATGATGGCCACTGTGTTCTTTGGGACCTTCAATGCTGCAGAAATGCTTTGGTACCCTTCCCCAGATCTGTGCCTTGACAGATTCTGTCTTGGAGCTCTACGGACAATTCCTTCAACCTCATGGCTTGGATTTTGCTCTGACATGCACTGTCAACTGTAGGACTTTATATAGACAGGTGTGTGCCTTTCCAAATCATGTCCAATCAATTGAATTTACCACAAGTGGACTCCAATCAAGTTGAAGAAACAATGGAAACAGGATGATCAATGGAAACAGGATGATCAATGGAAACAGGATGATCAATGGAAACAGGATGATCAATGGAAACAGGATGATCAATGGAAACAGGATGATCAATGGAAACAGGATGCACCGGAACTCAATTTCCAGTCTGATAGCAAAGGGTCTGAACACTATAAATAAGGTAGTTCTGTTTTTCTATTTGTAATACATTTGCAAAAAAAAAAATTCGAACAAACTTTTTTCGCTTTGTCATTATGGGGCATTGTGTAGATTTATTGAGGATTCTTTTTTTTTTCAATGCATTTTAAAATAATGCTGTAAAATAATGCTGTAACGTGAAAAAGTCAAGGGGTCTGAATACTTTCTGAAGGCACTGAATAAACATAAGCATCTGTGCACGAATCAACAGTAATCACATAAAAAGGCTTGTGCTGTCATTATAGGCAGTTTATATAAGCGCAGCATTGTCCTCTAAACAGTATGACTAACGCTTGAGATGTTTGTGAGATCAACAGTTGACAGTGTGTGTTGGTGACTCACGTCTCGAAGCAGCGGTCCACATTGTCAGACATGAGCAGTAACATGCAGAGCTGCTCCAGGGCGATCAGCTGCATGTCCCTCTCATCTCCCTGGCCCATCTGGAGCCATTCCAGCAAGGTGTCTGGGTCCACGTCCGCCATGATCACCCCCCTGCTACAGCTCCCTATCTGGCACCTAGCCCAATCACTGCTGGGGACTCATCCGCCGGATAGAGAAAACACTGACAGGTCCAATCACTGCTCCCTCCTGTGTGTCATGTAGTCTTCCTTCACCTGGGGGGGGAGAGGTAGAGATAGAGGGAAATAAATAAAGAGAAGGAGGGGAGAGAGAGGGTGGGGGAGAGAGCGAGATGGAGGGGTATATGGGTATAGAGAGGGAGAGCGAAAGCTGGCGTTTAGTTTAATCATGACTGGCTCAACTTGCAGTTGCCAATGGGATTACGTTGGCCAAGTCAGAGCAACAAAGGTTTGTAGCTAGTTCACGTGACATCTGAAACATGGTAATTGCTATAAAGAACTAAGCAACAGTAACTTTTCCTCTCAGGAAAATAAGTGAGGCACAAAACCTGTTCTCTGGGTACTGTATGTAATAATAATAAAAATGTGATTTATATACCACTTTTCAAGGACCCAAAGTCACTTCACAATTGTAGAAAAAAATAATTTAAAAAATAAAATAAACAAGAGTCAAAACAAAAACATGAATAAAGAGAGGGTTGGGATCAAATATGGGAAAGAGTGTGATGCATCAGTGTAGAGGGAGGGGAGGCTTGGGATTTGGATATGAACCAGGTTTAGGGTAAGGGGCGGGATTGGGGTGCTGCCAGGATTTAGTGTGGGTCAGGAGTCATGCTGCAGACTGGAGGTATCATTTCCACACAATACTGAGTTCAACTATTTTCTGTTGGGGGGGGGCTACGTTCATTAGGACTTGAAACAGTAGAACAGTCTCCTTTGTTAGAGCCTGGACGGCTATAGGCTAAACAGGCTTGGGGTAGATCCTCTTATCAACAGATTAATCACAAATTGCCAGAGAGCATTTGTGGACCAAATTGTCTCCCAGAAGTTGTGTAGGCCTAGGTTCCATTTCCTTTGAGCCACAAACTGAATGTCCAAAAAGGATAGCCCAGTACTAAGTAACTTTTATCTTACATCTACAGTCTGACAATAGACAAACTAATAATCTCCTTACTTTGGACATTACCATTATTCAAGTACCTAGCTAGTAACAAAAACAAGTCACAAATCCATTATTGTTAGCAACACCAGAAAGTACAGCAAACATATTCAAGTAAACAAGTCTTTATATAGACCTAACTAGCTAGTTACTGTAGCTAGTTAATTCCATCCATGACTTGGTTCACTTTTACTGCAGACAAGTTTAGCAAACGTAATTTACTGACGTTGCAGTTGTTGTGAAAGACAACCTAGTAAAGTGGCAGCATAACAATCTTACAAAACAAGTTTAAAAACAAGTTTAACTTAAGGTAAACAACATACCGTTACAATTTGCTATAAAACCTAGATTTCCTACTGGCTAACTAGCCCAGTTCTATCGAAATAACTAACGTTATCCATGTGTCCACGAAGACAAATAACGTATTCCTTGCTAGATTGTCGACGAAGCGAAGTTAGTTAACTAACTTCTGCTTAGTATTACCGTCCTTAGTTAGCTACTGTTAGATGATTTACAAGTAACCGGTTAAAGGCGAACACAAGTAAATTACAATTAATTGAATAACTACTACTTCCATGCTCAATGTGAGAACACATCAAACATAGCAGACTGTATAGGAGGACGCCAACATTTGCGTGTGACTTCAGTTGATCTGTCCACCACACTAGCCAGCTAAATTAAACGTTAGCGTAGCTCGCTCGTCCTACCTAGTCCGATTAGCTAGCTACAGTAGTCAGTCGCCTAAAATCAAACAATGAAACTGCTGCAATATTTACCAACATGTCTATTTTAAGGATTGTAGAACACAGAAGAGTTCCAAACATGGTCGTAATACAATGTTACAAAGCATGGCCTGACCATCAACACATCATCCGCGAGGATTCAGTTCCAGGAGAGCGCAGGGCCGCAGCCCTTCTGTCAGTCATAACACGTAGGAAAAACCGGCTCGCTCGGTTTACAGCGCAAACATAGTAGAATAACACTCACCGTCTTTCAGATGACGAAAAGAAAATGACCGTCGATCAAATAGAATAGTGCGTAAAGGAGCAATCTAACCTAAGGGGAATACACGACTTGATTCCCAGTTTCCTTTTACCGAGCCATAAAGGTCAAAGTGGACAGTAATGCAATACACAAATTGGAAAGAAATGGAGAGCGGTCGAGGGAACCGAGTAGTCTCTCTGTCCTGTGTATCACGAGGCTACGCAGCGTCCTACTGTATTCTCTGTTCACCGCCTGACAGCATTGCGGCTGTATGCCAGGGGGCGCTAGCTACAATACGTGGAAAAGCACAGAGACCCCATTTCAAGAATTACTTTTTTTTTATGTAAAGGGTGGACCTACATAACCAATTGGTATCATTCATGAATACTGCAGTCAGCCAGATAGAAAATTATAAATGCAGATTACACTCAAACGACAAATGAAGCAATGAATACAACACATTTTGGTTTTATTCACCCACTGCCATTAGAATATAATGTGTTAATTGCACCCAATATTTGTATTTGTACAGTTTACAAAATAAATGGCCAGGCTAGTATTTGGAAGTATCCTCACAGGCACAGCTGCAGTATGAAAGTGCTTTACAGCCAGAGCAGAAGCCACGCTGAAAGCAGGACAACGTCCTCCATACCAGATGTATTTGTTTTTGCATACATTCTTAAATTTGTAGCATTAACTTTCTGAACCACCTTCCCATGATTGACTGATCCAATATCATACTGTCAATTCCATTTTCATTGCATTTGATTGAAATTATACGCTTGCATCCATTTCATAAACCACTATTCTGATTAGTTTGCCTTTGGAGCAGAAATTATTTTAACATACATTTTTTTCACACTCAGCAACCCAGGATACTTATGTAGGATAACTTCAAATGAACACTGGGAGGATTATGCTAGTAATGGTAAAGTGATGCTGCTAACTGACTGCTGGGTAAATGGATCTCTATGCAGCCCTTTTAATGTAGTCTGTGACCATAGTACAGCACTAAGATTATGACCATTATAATGTTACCTTAATGACAAAGTTTTGATTGCTGGCTGGACATGTAGCCACAAATTAAACAGTATGTTAAGTGCAATACAATTTCAAGAACATCAGTGCTGTGGTTGTATTGTTCTGTGGGCACACTGCTCTGTAGACAGTAGGATTTGTCTTAAAAATAAAAATAAATAAAAGTTTCAGTACATGGTAGTTTACATTGCTTTAGCTGTATTGGTATGGCAATTCAAACCTAAATTGTGTTGGAGAATGAAGTTAATGCAGAGTTTTATTTTCCTTAAACACTCTACAATTATAGTGTAGTGTGTATGTACTATGTATGCTGCATCCCTTTAACCTTGCAATGCAAAATGTCTGTAGACTGCCTCTCTACATAATATGATGACAGCCATTCAAATGATATGACAAAACGAATACTGTAGACATCCAATCATGTGGATGCCATGCAAAGTTTAGATGTGAATGAAAATGCTATGGTTAGAAGTGAACTAATGTTTCCCCTCACTGATTGTACAGGGGTGTGTGTATTCACTAGAAAGCAAACAGGCCGAAGCAGGGAGGGACCTACCTGAATTTGTCCATAAGAAACACTTGTTTTTCTTTTCCGTTGCTACAGTCCAAAATGTTTTGGTACACCTTCCACTAATGAATACACCCCACGTAGGATATGACTAACCCCATACTTCTTCCCTATGTCAACCAAGCAGCAGAATTTGAGCTCCCTGGTTAGGGATCTGTGTCCGATGATGACATTGTCTTTACTCTGTTGTCATTCCCTCATAGAAGTTAAACAGTTAAAATGATGAACATATTGTACCATACAAAGTCAAACAATTATTTTGACGGCACTGTCCTTGATCTGTGCCTGGCTTTAGTGACTATTAAAATATTAATGCGGTAAGAATCCTACTATGATAAAGTGATAGTATGCACTAATAATAACAACATGTGGGTGTTTTTGTTTCTTGTCCGTTCATGATAACTAAGCATTAATTTAAGTATATATAGGTTCACAGGAAATTGGTCTGGAGTTGAATGCTGGTTGTGGTCTTGGTGTTGACACTATCCTGGTTGCCCTTGACAGCAGCCTCCAGCCTGGCCTTCATGTGGGGCGAGGAGGCCGTTAGGGCCTTGAAGACGGATGAGTGCTGGGGGCCATCAAAACACAACCAAAATAAGACTATGCATCATGGGACAGAAAGACAGAACAATTTGACACCCATTATCCAACCTGGGAACGTATTAGTGTTTTCAACTTCAGCATCTAGAAAAGCTGACTAATAATATTGACCACTAATGACCACATCAGTCAGGAGTCTGAGGTAACTTAGCCTGGTTTATAGAATGTAATACTGAGGAACTTTGAACAGTAACTTGAACAGTACAAAAGTTGACTATTTTAAATACTTTTATAGTCATCATAAGACAGTGGGTCACCAAGGTGTCCTAAAAAGGTGCCTTGTGCTTTAGTTTTGTATTACTGCTGAACTACATAGAGCTGAATTACCACAGGGTCTTTAGACTCCAGGGAGGCTTTAAACTTGTCTATGCAGCGTGTCTGCAGTGGCTGGGCTGTGGTGACCTCAAGACTGGCAGACAGCAGGAAGATGGTGTTGAGCTGTCAAGCGACTGATCTCATCCCCCGCAGGGTTGGCCTTATCTGTTAACAGAGACACAAAGAGAATCATTCATCAGTTAGAATCTGACTGAACCTAGTACAATTTATAATGGAATTGTGCATTCTGAACCATATTTTGACTTGTAAAAACCCAGACCAAACTTGGAATGCAATTGAGGAACTTAAAATGGGATTGCGTATGTGTAGACTTTCAAACCAAAGGCCATGACATTTGCTGTAGGCTGGTTTGTTTGATCAAGTTTTCCATGTGATGTGGCCTCCCGTGTCGTAACTGACTGAGCGTGTGTGTGTGTGGTTGGTTGTGTGTGTGTGGTTGTGTGCATGGTTGTGAGCGTGATTCTGTTTTCTATGTGACGTGCCCTCCCATCCCGCTTTGTCCCTGACTCTGTACCTGAGTCTCAGCACCCCCATCAACAGGTATAGTACTGTAGGCAGGATGGACACACTACCTATGGGGGAGAAGAGAGAGGGTTTAACCATTAACCACAGGTTAACCACAGCACCGTAGAAAAGACAAGAGAGAGGTGAGGAGGAGAATGTTTAATCAGCCTATCATCTGAGTGATCATTCTTTAAACAAGATAAAGTTGTTTTTAAAACACATTCATTTGCAAATGATTATTCGTCCATTTGTGAGTCATGTATTGACCACTACTGATCAAATAATCAATCATTCTCCATGAATCAATCAAACAATTAATCATGGTCTTGACCTACTATCTGTGCTGTTTACTTCTTGGTTGAGTTGAGATTAAATGAATGAACCACAGTCCTGGTTAATATAGCAAGCATGCCCAGCTTGGCTTACCCTCAAGAGAGCAGATGGATGGCAGGTCAGACAGGAAGAAGGCAATTGAAGGCCGAAATGTCAATCTTTTAAACTTGTTAATGGTGAGCGAGCGTTGCGCCTTTTCCTGTCCAATGAGGTCAGAAAGGATGGCCAGAGCAGCCGGTGTCCCGGCCCTCTCCGAACTCAGGGACCGTCTCCTCTGCTGCCCCGTCATCCACTGGGAGAGAGCGACACTTAAAAAAATATATATTTAAATAGGCAAGTCAGTTAAGAACAAATTCTTATTTACAATGACGGCCTACCCCGGCCAAACTTGGACGATGCTGGGCCAATTGTGCGCCGACCTATGGGACTCCCAATCACAGCCGGATGTGATACAGCCTGGATTCAAACCAGGTTCAGTAGTGAGGCCTCTTGCACTGAGATGCAGTGGATTAGACCACTGTGCCATTCGGGAGCCCTTGCAGTGGTAGAATAGATGTGCTAGAGAGGGTAACGCTCCCCATCAACCACTGTTGCTCCCTATCATTGCTGTTACTTCATTGATCGATCAAACAATCGAGGCAGGTCTCCACATCCTCATTGGAGGATATTCATAGCAAGGTGCCCTTGCGTCAGTGTGACCTCAAACAGAAAGGCCATTCACAACATAGGCAGTTAGTAGAGAAGCCGTGGGCATTGATATGTCCATTTCTTCTCACCCAGGATGAGGTGGAGTCGGTCGGAGCTGATGTCCTCAGGGGACTTGATGGAGGCCAAGGAGGTGGACTGGCCCATGGAGTTGGGGGTGACAGGCCGGGACAGGTTGGCCACGGCTTCATCAACCATGATGAAGCCGTGGCCTGGAGGAGAGGAGCCCAGGAACTGCAGTATTGGGGTCTGCACTGCTCCACTGCCTCTGCTTTGTAGAACGTCCCTCCGGACAAACACACACACACAAAATGGTTAGACAATATCCCATCAATGATAAATTGGTTAACTACAGTGCACACATCGATTAATAACTCAGAGCAACTACCGACATTAACCACCCTCTGCCCACATTAACTACCATCTACCCACATTAACTACCCTCTAGCAAGTGACACATACAACCCCACTAGGCCCAGAACATGACCCTGTAGTCTGTAGTGCTGTAGTCATGTCCTGCTAGTGTCCTCACCTGTAGTCTGTATTGCTATAGTCATGTCCTGCTAATGTCCTCACCTGTAGTCTGTAGTGCTGTAGTCACGTCCTGCTAGTGTCCTCACCTGTAGTCTGTAGTTCTATAATCATGTCCTGCTAGTGTCCTCGCCTGTAGTCTGTAGCCTGTAGTCATCTCCTGCTAGTGCCCTCACCTGCGTCTTGTAGTGCTGTTGTCATGTACTGCTAGTGTCCTGACCTGTAGCCTGTAGTGCTGTTGTCATGTCCCGTTAGTGTCCTCACTTGTAACGAGTAGTGCTGTAGTCATGTCCTGCTTTTGTCCTTACCTCTAATAGGTAGCTATGCTGATTAGTCTTGGGGAAGGATGAGGAGAGTGTAGTCCTGGAGGGCAGCCAGCCACAGACGGCTCAGAGTAGCCAGGTCAGTCTGGACTAGCTTTAGACGGCTCAGAGTAGCCAGGTCAGTCTGGACTAGCTTTAGACGGCTCAGAGTAGCCAGGTCAGTCTGGACTAGCTTTAGACGGCTCAGAGTAGCCAGGTCAGTCTGGACTAGCTTCAGACGGCTCAGAGAAGCCAGGTAAGTCTGGACTAGCTTCAGACGGCTCAGAGTTGCCATGTCAGTCTGGACTAGCTTCAGCAGCCCTGCTCCTCCAGCACCCCACAGCCCTCCTCAGTTAATCCTTACCATTGTGTCGCTGAGTTGTCATAATGCTTCAGCAAATGTACATTATCCCAGGGGCGTTGGAAGACAAAATGTAAGCAACTTAGTTTATGTCCCTCTAACTGCCCTGAATCTCCTCTACTGATCCTACAGCTATTGTATGCAGTAGTCATGTGCCTATGAACCAGAGTTATACTGTTAGCACTGAGGCGGTGTGCCCTAGTAGGAAGTCTGTTGTGTGCAGCTCACCATGAACTAACATAAATAACATGAGCATGTCTACTTCTGCTAAGCTTCACAGTAAAGCAATTTAAAAAATCAAACATCCCAGAAAAGTCTTGAGGTTTTGCTCGCCTGAGGTAGAGTATCTCATGATAAGCTGTAGACCACACTATTTACCACACTATATTTTTCATAGCCGTCTATTTACCACCACAAACCGATGCTGGCACTAAGACTGCACTCAATGAGCTGTTTAAGGCTATAAACAAACAGGAAAATGCTCATCCAGAGGCGGCACTCCTAGTGGCCGGGGACTTTAATGCGGGGAAACTTAAATCCATTTTCCCTAATTTGTCCCAGCATGTTAAAATGTGCAACAAGAGGGGGAAAAAACTCAACACACAGAGATGCGTAAAAAGCTCTCCGTCGCCCTCCATTTGGCAAATCTGACCATAATTCTAACCTCCTGATTCCTGCTTATAAGCAAAAACTAAAGCAGGAAGCACCAGTACTCCCTGTTCACCCATGACTGCATGGCCAGGCACGACTCCAACACCATCATTAAGTTTGCCAACGACACAACAGTGGTAGGCCTGCTCACTGACAACAATGAGACAGCCTATAGGGAGGAGGTCAGAGACCTGGCCGTGTGGTGCCAGGATAACAATCTCTCCCACAACGTGATCAAGACAAAGGAGATGATTGTGGACTGCAGGAAAAAGAGGACTGAGCACACCCCCATTCTCATCTATGGGGCTGTAGTGGAGCAGGTTGAGAGCTTCAAATTCCTTGGTGTCCACATCACCAACGAACTGTCATAGTCCAAACACACCAAGGCAGTCGTGAAGAGGGCACGTCAACGCCTATTCCCCCTCAAGAGACTGAAAATATTTGGCATGGGTCCTCAGATCCTCAAAAAGTTCTACAGCTGCACCATCGAGAGCATCCTGACTGGTTGCATCACTGCCTGGTATGGCAACTGCTCGGCCTCCAACCGCAAGGCACTACAGAGGGTAGGGCGTACAGCCCAGTACATCACTGGGGCCAAGCTTCCTGCCATCCAGGACCTCTATACCAGGCGGTGTCATAGGAAGGCCCTAAAAATTGTCAGACTCCAGCCACCCTAGCCATAGACTGTTCTCTCTGCTACTGCACACAAGCGGCCAGCCGGCCGGACCTACCTATCGGGCTGGTCGGACCTACCTTCCTGACCGGACCTATCTACCTGGACAGACATACAGTTGAAGTTGGAAGTTTACATACACCTTAGCCAAATGCATTTAAACTCATTTTACTGTGGATATAGATGCTTTTGTACCTGTTTCCTCCAGCATCTTCACAAGGTAAAAATCTGTGGATTGGTTGAAAAATATGTTTTAATGACTTCAACCTTAGTGTATGTAAACTTCCGACTTCAACTTTACCTACTTGGCTGGCCGGACATACCTACCTGGCCGGACCTACCTACACTGAATAAAAATATAAACGCAACATGTTAAGTGTTGGTCCCATGTTTTATTTTATTTCATTATATTTCATAAAATATTCCAAAAATTTTCCATATGCACAAAAAACATTTCTCTCAAATTTTGTGCACATCCCTGTTAGTGAGTATTTCTCCTTTGCCAAGATAATCCAAGATCATTCTTACAGGTGTGGCATATCAATAAGCTCATTAAACAGCATGATTATTACACAGCTTCACCTTTTGCTGGGGACAATAAAAGGCCACTCTAAAACGTGCAGTTTTGTCACACAAATGCCACAGATGTCTCAGGTTGTAAGGGAGCGTGCAATTGGCATGCTGACTGCAGGAATGTCCAGCAACAGCCAATGAAGAGGAGTGGGACAACATTCCACAGGTCACAATCAACAGCCTGATGCGAAGGGGATGTGTCGCACTGCATGAGGCAAATGGTGGTCACACCAGATACTGACTGGTTTTCTGGTCCACACCTTTCTTTTTTTAAGGTATTTGTGACCTACAGATGCATATCTGTATTCCCAGTCAATTGAAATCCATAGATTAGGGCCTAGTGAATTCATTTCAATTCACTGATTTCCTTATATGAACTGTAACTCAGTAAAACCTTTGAAACTGTTGCATGTTGCGTTTATATTTTTGTGTTGCTGGTGCAGTGCTTATAAATCCCCACTAGATGTCACAAGTTGCCATTCATAAACCGATTAACCATTTGTAACAAGGTTGTCTATACAAATATTTCAGTTGAGTTCAGACTTTATTTTGATATCATTATCATATAAAATGTTTATGATTTAACAAAAGAATATGGCAAACACACAGATTATAATAAAAACTATTGGCAGCTTTAAAACAGATCTATGCATACAGTACCACCATTTCAGGGACAAGAGTGCAATTGGTCATTTACTGTGAAATGTAATTAGTATTGGAAGTTTCAAAACTCCATCAGGTGTGTGTATGGTCCGTTGGTATCCAGCTTCAGCACTTGTCTGTTCCCATAAGTTCCATGTTTGACGATGGTTCCAGTCTCACTACTCTTACTGGACAAAGCCAGTTCTTTCTCAAAGAGGGAGACAAAGTTAGTATACAGCTGCAGGCCCTCTTCTTTCCCAATGTTATTGTGGTATTGCATGCCCTTCCCTTTGGCCTTGCCTCCCAGTGTAGCCTGAGGCACGATGAGGACACTCGCAGGCAGGTCCAGTACTGACACATTCTTCCCAGAGTTAGCCTCACACAGCTTCAAGTTGAGCAGAGTGTTCACTGTAGAGTATAGTAGAGCAGAGTGATTAATAACCATTCAGTAGCAACACTGCTTTATGATTAATTTAAGAACAGTGACATTTACAGTTCACAGTCGAAGCCCAGGTAGGTGCATTATTGCAGTATCGTCCAAAACTGGAAAAGCACAAGACCTACCCATTTTGGGGATAATGTCCTCTGTAGCACCTTTGAAAAAGCAGATATATACCACCATCCCTCTGTCAATCTGAAAACATGAAATCTTATGAAACCCCCCAATTATTATCTTGGTCAAGGTGCAATTCTTATTCAGAACATGCTCCCTCACTAGTATAGACCATATTTGCATTTGAGAAAGTAGTAAAACATAATTCAGTAGTACCTCCACCCATTCAGCCTCAGATTGGCCATCTGCAGGTTTAACCTGAAGCCTTGCATAGAGACACTGCTGAAGAACAGTTCTTGCTTGTGGAGAACCTGACATTTCAGTCATTCTAAAACGATGTCAAACGATATCTGCCTGTTGCAGAAGATAAAGCACAGGAGAAATCGTATTTTTATTTTGTTAAAGGGACAGTTAGGTAAAACAACAGAGAAGAAACAAAACGTGGAAAACGTACCTGTTTCTGGCACTCGCTTCCGGGTGAGGCAGGCTCCTCCTGACGCGATGAATACGTCATCAAACATCGACATCCACTTGGGCAATAACACAACATGGCTCACTGTAGCTACAGTAAACTCTCACAATTATTAAAGTTAACAACCGCTAACCTAAATAAACCTACATTGTTACGGACAGGGAGACATATTCAACATGCACCACTACGCTGCAAATATGTCATACGTTTTCATAAGGTAAGATTCCAGCTCTGTTGCTCAAATTGTTTACAACTAGCTGGCTAGCCTGCTACATGCTAGCAAGTTCACTCTGGTTTACTGTTTACAAAGCTAGCTAATCAGTAATCATAGCAAGCCATTGAGGCCAATAATGTTGCATGTTTGTTTTACTTACTACTTGATATCACCTCTTCACTATAAGATTTGCTTTACAAGTTACATCATGTGAAACTCAGTTGCTCATCCCATGATGGTGTATCTGTATTCCCCAGACCTCAGGTCCTGGGAGTGCGTTGCAGGAGAGACAGAAGCAGCACATGGCACGTGGCTTGCCCAAACAAAAGCCCATTACTGGAGTGAAACAAGTTATTGTGGTGGCCTCAGGGAAGGGGGGTGTTGGGAAATCAACCACTGCAGGTAAAGAAGGTTCTTATTGGGCTGTCTGTGCTGCTCATTCAGTGGTTTGGTCTGATCTTTTTTTAACTTCATGTACTATATATATTTATATACAGTGTAATAATTGGCTTACCTACTACTTTTGCATATCCTCCCCTTAACAGTGAATTTGGCCCTTGGACTCACAGCTAATGATCCAGTAAGGAATACATGCATCATTATTAATTAGTTATTACTGTTGCATACCAAGTTCTGCCCAAATGGGTATGCAGAACCATGACAATCTCTCTCTCTGTTTTAATACTGCTGTACTACCCATTGTCCACAAATTTTCTCTTCGTTTATCTTTTCTGCACACAGAGTAAAACAGTGGGCATCTTAGATGCTGATGTTTACGGCCCCTCAGTTCCTAAGCTGATGAACCTGAAGGGGAACCCAGAACTAACTGACAGTAGGAGACTTTTGCATGTAGTCTAGCTTGAGGAAAAACATTGATGTATTAGCTTTGTCCATTCATTATAGAGATCATATTGAAAACATTACCTACAAAGTTGTGTGGTGTTTACTTTTTGTCCATTCAGACAACCTCATGAGACCACTTATGAATTTTGGGATTCCTTGGTGAGTATATTTATCTACAATTGCAAGTGACGGGGAGGGAGGTAAGCAACCAAGTAATTTATTGAGTTATTGACTGTCCTATCCATCGCTCTCATCCTTCTGTCCTCAGTATGTCCATTGGGTTTCTGGTAGAGGATGTAGCACCCATTGTCTGGAGGGGATTGATGGTGATGTCGGCTATAGAGAAGCTACTTAGACAGGTGGGGGAGACTGATCATTCATGTACAGTAACCTTAACCTTGGTTAGTTTTAATACTAGAGATACTGTAATAGCTCCTAGATATTGTAGGTTGCTGTGTCATTTTTTCTTCTTCTTCTTCTTCTTCTTCTTCTTCTTCTTCTTCTTCTTCTTCTTATGTAGGTAGATTGGGGACTGCTGGACTACCTGGTTATTGACATGCCACCTGGAACTGGAGATGTTCAGTTATCAATCACTCAGAACATCCCAATAGCAGGAGCAGTGATTGTGTCCACTCCTCAGGATATTGCCTTGCTGGATGCACGCAGAGGAGCAGAAATGTTCAAAAAAGTTAATGTACCGGTAAGAGCATTGGATGCAAAATGCCATTTATCAACTCCACATTATTATAATAAATGTCTAACTTAAATGATTTTTAAATGACCTTGGTAAGGACAAAATACACATTTGTGAGATTGATCTACGTATCTGTGACATCTCATAGGTCCTGGGCATAGTCCAGAATATGAGCGTGTTTCAGTGCCCCAAGTGTAACCACCAGACCCACATATTTGGGGCAGACGGAGCAAGGTCACTTGCTGATACTCTGGGAGTACAAGTATTGGGTAAGACCCATTTCAAACATATGTCATTACAGAGTTAATAATTTCTCTCAATCTCATGAGTGATAGATGGATAATAGAGTGTAGACTGATGTCTCTTCTCTCTGTCTAGGAGACATTCCTCTACACCTGAGCATCAGAGAGATGTCTGACAGGGGCCAGCCTGTGGTGGTGTCCTCCCCTGATAGCCCTGAGGTAACAATAGATAGCTAATAGATAGTCAAGACAAACATTGGCAATTTTGGGAGACAAACTGTGTATTCGTCACCATAACATTGTGTACGTTTGACACTTTTCAGAGTTTGCCATGTTAGTTTTCTACCTAGGTTTGTTTATTACATGTCTGCCTATTGTGTTAGGCTGAGGCCTACAGAAAAGTGGCGACTGCCGTGGCTCAGCGTCTAGAAGAACTCTCTGGTTGAGTGACTGCCATCCACTGTGTAGGACAACTGGACAACTAGTCTTCTACTGTGTAGGACAACTGGACAACAAGTAATCTACAGAAAATATACCAGAACACTGCACTTCTCCCTATCCCCCACTGTTGCCACAGAGTCTGCACAAATCCATGGTATCTGATCCGGTTACATGTATCTATTACATACTTACTCTATGGAATGATGTACTGTATATTGGACTTTCATTGTAGTGACAGGGATAACATTATGTTCAGTTTCAGTAGCAATCTGTCTCTTCAAACTGGTGAGTATTCTTTATATAGATTTAGGGTTCAGTCTGATGTTCAAATACAACACGTTTAATTTAAGCCTTGAGACCACAATGTACAGTCCACAGTAAACTCAATGATTGTTATTCATGCCCTAAAAGCATAGGGTGAAAATAAAGGAATGCTTTGGTTGTATGTTGTTGTTTTTTTCTTGATGCCTGGTGAGTTGTGCGTTTTTATTTGTTTACAATATTTACACAATCTTCCATCATCATGAAATGCAACATGTTACCAAGTCAGAGATTAAAATAAACAACCTACTATTGCCCACTTGACTTGAAGCCTATGAGTTGCAGTTACTCTCTATAAACACCTGGTGGCACTGCATATCCAATCAAACATCCCACTTCCCCCACTACCAGTCATATCAGCCTGGTCTCACAGACTAGATGTAACATAGTAAATGTAAATCCGGGACACTCACATTAGTGTGATATGTTACATATGACAGAAGGTTAATTAAGGCAACAACTAAAGTAGGGTGGTTGGTCAGGCTTATAACGTGAACATCTAGCAACCCAAAGATCACACTTCTGACAGTGCTTTAAGAAATTTACCCTCTGGGATCAATAAAGTACCTATCTATCTATTGCATGTTCGAATCTCATCATGGACGACTTTTTAATGTTTTTTATTTAACCTTTATTTAACTAGGCAAGTCAGTTAAGAAAAAAATACATACCATATGAAACTTAACATATCATACTAATTTAAGTTTCTTGGATTTACATTTACGATGTTATGTCTACCCCTGAGTCCAGGTTGGTCATATTTATTTCCTCAGCCTGAGTGGGATGAGCACTCTGTGACTTGTGCAAACAGGACTACTTCCTGCATATTTCAGTCACTCCCTAGACTCATCTAACTACAGCAGCTGTTTCGCTTTAAACCAAACCAACCTCCATAAAAGCTAAGCCAGACAGCTCAGTGTCTTATCAGGTCAATGAGCGTTGAACAAAATATTTCTGGAACGTTTAGGCAACTACTGTTACTGTGTGGCTGTGCTTATTCATTTGTATGCTGTTTGTTCTATATTGGAGGAACAGAATATGACTGCGTTTATATAGGCAGGCCAATTCTGATATTTATTGACCAATCAGATCAACTCTGAAAAATATTTGATGTGAAAAGAGCTGATGTGATTGGTCAAAAGACCAATTAGTGGGAAAAATATCAGAATTGGGTTGCCTGTGAATGCAGCCTGAGAGGTCCTACCAAACCCCTTCAGACTGGTTCTTGAGCCTTCAGCAACTCTATCTGCGGTCTGAGGCCCAGTGGGGGAAAAAGTACCCAATTGTCATACTTGAGTAAAAGTAAAGGTACCTTAACATAAAATGACAAGTGAAAGTGAATGTCATCTAGTAAAAGTTTTAAAGTATTTGGTTGTAAATATACTTAAGTATCAAAAGCAAATGTAAGTGCAAAAATATACTTAAGTATCAAAAGTATGAATAATTTCAAATTCCTTATACAGTATTAAGCAAACCAGACGGCACCATTTTAATATTTTTTACGGATAGCCAGGGGCACACTCCAACACTCAGGCATAATTTACAAACAGAGCATGTGTGTTTAGTGAGTCCGCCAGATCAGAGGCAGTAGGGATGACCAGGGATGTTCTCTTGATAAGTGTGAATTGCACCATTTTCCTGTCCTGCTAAGCATTCAAAATGTAACAAGTACTTTTGGGTGTCAGGGAAAATGTATGGAGTGAAAAGTACATTATTTTCTTTAGGAATGTAGTGAAGTAAAAGTAAAAGTTGTCACATGCGCTGAATACAACAGGTGTAGACCTTACCGTGGCTCTGACACTCAAGGACATTCAGAGACTTGTACCGAAGCCACTCCTGCATTATCTTGGCTGTGTGCTTAGGGTCGTTGTCCTGTTGGAAGGTGAACCTTTGCCCCAGTCTGAGGTCCTGAGCGCTTTGGAGCAGATTTTCATCAAGGATCTCTCTGTACTTTGCTCCGTTCTTCTTTTCCTCTATCCTGTCTCCCAATCTCTGCCACTGAAAAACATCCACACAGCATGATGCTGCCACCACCATGCTTCACCGTAGGGATGGTGCCAGGTTTCCTCCAGACGTGACGCTTGGCATGCAGGCCATAGAGTTCAATCTTGGTTTCATCAGACCAGAGAATCTTGTTTCTCATGGTCTGAGAGTCTTTTAGGTGCCTTTTGGCAAACTCCAAGCGGTCTGACATGTGCCTTTTACTGAGGATTGGCTCACTCTACCATAAAGGCCTGATTGGTGGAGTTCTACAGAGATGGTTGTCCTTCTGGAAGGTTCTCCCATCTCCACAGAGGAACTCTGGAGCTCTGTCAGAGTGACCATTGGGTTCTTGGTCACCTCCCTGACCAAGGCCCTTCTCCTCCGATTGGGAGGCCAGCTCTAGGAAGAGTCTTGGTGGTTCCAATCTTCTTCCATTTAAGAATGATGGAGGCCACTGTGTTCTTGAGGACCTTCAATTCTGTAGACATTTTTTGGTACTCTTCACCCATTTTTTGATACCCTTCACCAGATCTGTGCCTCAACACAATACTATCTCGGAGCTCTACGGACAATTCCTTCAACCTCTTGGCTTGGTTTTTGCTCTGAGAGGCACTGTCAACTTTGGTACCTTATATATACTGGTGTGTGCCTTTCCAAATCATGTCCAATTTATTGAATTTACCACAGGTGGACTCCAATCAAGTTATAGAAACATCACAAGTATGATCAATGGAAATATGATGCACCTGAGCTCAGTTTTGAGTCTCATAGCAAAGCGTCTGAATATTTATGTAAATGTGATATTTTTGTTTATTTTACATTTCATTTAACCCTTATTTAACTAGGCAAGTCAATTAAGAACAAATTCTTATTTACAATGACGGCCTACCTCGGCCAAACCCTGACGATGCCCTATGGGACTCCAAATCACAGCGGGTTGTGATACAGTGTGGAATTTAACCAGGATCTGTAGTGATGCCTCTAGCATTGAGATGCAGTGCCTTAGACCACTGAGCCAGTCGGGAGGCCTGTTTTTTTTATATATATTTGCTAAAAAAATAAAAAAATCGTTTTTTGCTTCGTCATTATGGGGTACTGTGTGTAGATTGATGAGAAAAACAACAACATTTAATTAATTTTAGAATAAGGCTGTAACGTAACAAAATGTGGAAAAAGTCAAGGGGTCTGAATACTTTCCGAATGCACTGTAGATCCTGTACTTACCACCATCCATTGATTTTAGCTCAACTTTAGGTATAATGCTAGCTGATTCCCCAAATATCATTACAACAACCGTATAACAAATAACAAAATCAGGCAGTATATAATTTGTTTGTGTCCATCATGAAAGCACAAGTTCCTCTAAAAACCAAAACGTTCCCTCCAGTAAGTCTAGATGTATTCCTGAAAGGGGAACAGTGTAAAGGGAAGAAGGAGAAGTGAAACTGAGAGAAAGATGAAAGGTGGCTATAACAAATGAGGTGAAATTAGGGAGATACTGCAGGCAGACCTGCTAGCTCAAGGATACACAGACACACTCCCACCACAGGGCTGCTCTGTCTCGGACAAGGCCTGCATTGAGGAGGAAAAAGCCAAAGGGTCCAAAATGATGACTCCTGTGTACAATAATTATTGCTGTGCCATAGGTCTTATATATTTATTACATATTTATTTTTGTTATTTTTCACAAATCTTGCACTCCAGTATCTCTATTTGCACATCATAATTTGCACATCCTTCATTCCTGTGTTAATGATGATAATCTGTAATTTGTCTCACCACTATGGTCTATTTATTGTCCTACCTCCTAACCTTACTACATTTTGCACTACATTTTGCACTCTGTATATAGATTTTCCATTGTGTTTTTGACCATGTTTGTTTACTGTGTAACTCTGTGTTGTTTTTGTCGCACTGCTTTGCTTTGTCTTGGCCAGGTCGCAGTTGCAAATGAGAACTTGTTCTCAACTGACCTACCTGGTTAAATAAAGGTGAAATAAAAAAAATAAAAAAATAGACACAGAACAGGCTGGGTGCTTTATAGATGACAAGGACATGTGGAGGATGACTTGGTTTGCCAAGTTCTTCCTCCAGATCTCTTTCTCTTACAGATAGAGGGAGTGTGTGTGTGTACTTGTGGGATAGAGAAAGAGTGGGAGAAATCCATTCAGTGAGTATGTGATTCAGTACTGAGTGATTCCTTAGTGACTGGCACTCTTCCCTACGTGCAGCTGCCAGCGGCTCTTGCCCAGACATGTGGTGCTTTTCTAGGCAGAGAGACACAAGGTATTCCCATACAAACACAACAGCATGGTTAAACATAGGTCAGCTGACTTAAATTATCTCCCTCTCTCTAGGTGGGGGATTTCTCTCTGTCTCAGTCTGCACACTTCCCTTTTAAGTGCACTATTTTTGACCATGGCCTATATGGCTCTGGTCAAAAGTAGTGCACTATATAGGGGGAATAGGATGTCATTTGGGATGCATCCACAGTCTTTACCGCAATAAACATACCATGATACAAAGGTCGATAAAGTCATTGACTGTTAGATATCCGTACTTACAGAGTGAACTACAGTACTTCCTGAAGCTTTGGAAAAATCTATAATAAAATCAGGGGAAACCATGGAGAGACGGGGTGTCTGGTGTCAGTGACACCTGAGCCCCAATAAAATATATTGATTGTGAATTTATGTTCTTAACACAGATTCTCAATTGTAATCTTAAACGTTTAAGGAAAATGTATGTGTGTGTCTAAAGAGTTTGAAAATGCCATAACCTTATAACTTGCACTCCATTAAAGTGCTAAAATATTTAAGATATTTAAGTCTCCTTCATGCTGTATATGAAGACAGTGAAAACATCTATTCTACACGAGACAGACATATTTTATTGATTGAGGTTATGTTAAGTCGTTTTTTTTTTCCAGAGCTAAACTTTTAGAAAAATAGTTTTACCCTATGGTTAGTTTTGAAAATCTCTGATTGAAAAGACGGTTTGTCTATTCCGTTAAATAAACCCATGAATTCAGTTGGGTGTCATTCCAACGGTTCCCTCTGCTTCTGTCAGCAACTAAATGAAATATAACTCTCTATTGTTGTATAAGCCACATCCTGCATTCCAAAATTAGCGAAGAATGGATCTTCAGACAGCAAAAACAAATTGCTACTAAAACCTGCTGTTAAAAAATACAGAGCCCTGCTATTGCTGTATGCTGTGACCTAGAAAAACAACAACATATCTTTTAACTTATTATCAGACAGATTCATATCATGAAACAACAATCTCCAGTCCTCATACGTAGCCGCAGGGTAGGATGGAGTTGGTGTTCATGGTGGTGGTGGTGGATGAAGTATCTTATACTTCAACTCTAGGCGATCTCCCCCCTATCCCCCCTATCCATGACCCTTGACCTTGGGATCCCTGCCCTGCCTGACAGGCCCTAGCGTTGATCCATTGCCATGCCAATGCAGCTGCGGCAAGGCTCGAGGTAAACAGCAGCAGCTGGTTGCAATTGTGCTGCGTCACTGGGAGGGCATGTGTTGGCTCAGAATGGGTGTGAAGTGGTGAAGGGAGGTGGGAGGGGGGGGGGGACTGCAGCAGCACCGCCACACACTCCAGTCATCTGTCTTCCTGTTCTGCTCTCTGCATGATGCTGAGAGCTCTAGAACCAACCCGGGGTGTGACTGAACTTTGCAGACTCAACGCTGCTAACAGAGCTGAAAAACTACTTGCTTTCAGAGCCTAGGATCTCTGTTCAGTGCACAACATGGGAAACAATCCATGTAAATTGGATTATATCCTAGGCCTAGGAGGACACAGCAGTGTCAGGTACACATTGAAAATACAAATAGATGGAACCAGTAGGAACTATAGGAGTGCTTTCTTTGGTATGAGGATACACCTTCTTTACTCTCCTTTGAGTCAGATTTGATTTAGTTGTTTTAGTTTGGAGTTCTTTATTTCAGTGCCAAGCCTGGATATAGGAGCTTATTAGGGTTCACCTCTCCCCCTGCAGCTGCAGAGTAAACAAAAGACCAAAGAACCCAGCGGGGCACAGGCTAGGACGTAGGGGGACTCTCAAACACAATTGTCAGGAGACTGTAGATCTGAGGAGATTCAGAGGGAGATTTGAGGGTTGTGGGAGGTGAATAATTCATGATTGTGGAGAACGAGATTTTAGATGAAGCAGGGGTGCTGTGTAGAGCCAGGACAATACCAGTATTGCGATACTCGTTAGTATCGTGGCAAGGAAACAAAACACAAAGATTGACGTGGTCTGAGGGGCTAAGTCTCTTCTCTTTACCTCACTCTCTGTGTCTGCTGCTGAAGGACGTGAGTCTGAGGCATGGGCCAGTGATGTGGACAGAGTGAATGGAATGGCTCACTAATGTTGCCTCGCCTCAGGGTTCAATTAAAAATAAAGCTTAGGTTGCTATAGTAATAGGTAGCAACTGCACCATCAGCTCTCAAGGACATCCGCTTCTGTACCAGGACATGATCCAAGCAAAAAAAATCCAATATGCCTTTATTTTGCCCAAAATGTAGAAGTGATTATACACTGTACATCGGTTTAAGGGGAATTTTATTTGTGAATGTTTGTTTGACAACCATTCAAGCTCAAAGAAAGAGAGACATAACACACACTTGCCGTAAATGGCATCACTATCTTCAGATTAATAATTTACCCACACGGTCACTGTTGTTTCAATAGCGATAGCAAGAAGGCAGTCAATATAGTATGAATTGTTTTATGCAATGTTTTAAGGCCTATTCTTGAGACGGATGGCTGGACAGATATGATGGTGGTGGTTATTCTAGTGGCCCCTTGTACAAGGCCTACAGTATGTTGTGTTTCAACCAAAAAAATACTGTACTATAAGTGCTGTACTGGATGTTACAAGAAATTCCCCCATCTCTCCCAGGAAGCTATAGCCTTTTGAAACTTAAGGAGATAATAGTTATAGATCAGAAATAATGCCAAACATTGGCCAGTAGAAATCAGCATCAGCACAACCCAAAGCTACGGTGATTAATCAAGCTTTGTTTCCATTGTGAGACTGTTTCCTCGGCTGAACACTGCTTTCTAGTCACATGCTGTGGCCTTCCTGGCTAAAGCACAGAAAAAAAACATTTTAGTCTCGTTTTGTTCCACCTTTTTAGATAAAAAGATATATAAATACATGGATGTGACAGGTGGCTTGGTGGCTACAAGCAGCTACCTCCCTGTTTGCCGTCTTCACAAGCAGGGCAGACTGAGTTTAAATGGAGGTGACAGACGATTTCTCTCAGGTGATCAAGGGTTCAATTGATAGTGAAGTCTCACCGATGCCTTGACCTGCATACAGAGAGCATGAAGACACCATTGTTGTGAACTGAATACAAACACTCACCAACACTGACAGACTTGAAGCTGGTAGTAGCTTCAGCCCCCCAGCACTTTGCATTTTCCTGACTAATTTGTCATCTGTTTCAACCGTATAAAAGCAAACATTTTATGATGCAGACTAAGACGTGTTGCTGAAAATGACAGAACCATTGGATGTTTTGAGTTTTCTCCTCAGGCAGGCTGTGCTGTAGTGTCATTGATGTGTAATACACATACATGGTGTTGTGCTGAGAAATCATTTTGTTGACAGGCAGATATAGAGCATAGAATAATATCCCATCCCCATCCTAAGAATGATTTATTTTTTGGGGCACATAAGTGCATACATTTCCAGTTCAACGTGGGAGGTTGTCATTAAGGTCTTTTAATATCTTCCATAGTCAGCTGTTTCACGCCTTATGAAGGGCACTCTGTTGCACATGGAAAACCCAACTAGTTTTTGCTCAAAGAGGAATGAAGTCTTATGGTTCCTTATGATAACACCACTCCGCATCATTGCTTGAAGAGGGCCAAAAGCAGAATGAATGGTTTTTTAAACGGTATAGGACTTCATACATTTATAACCCATACATACCACATTCATAAGCAGTACAAGAGTGTTTCATAACAACCACAAGACAACGAAAATGTCAACTTACTTATACAGTGCCTTCAAAAAGTATTCATACCCCTTGACTTATTCCACACTTTGTTGTTTTACAACTCAAAATTGATTAAATAGATTGTTTTCTCTCAACCATCTACACACAATACCCCATAATGACAAAGTGAAAATATGTTTTTAGAATCATTTGCAAATGTATTGAAAATGAAATACAGAAATATCTAATTTATATAAGTATTCACACCCCTGAGTCTGGGCGGCAGGTAGACTCAGACTGTATTGATTGTGCAGGATAGCTTAAAGAGAAGGCAATTGCCTTATTGTTCTGAGGACAAGGAGGGTGTAAGGACCAATAGTTGAGATTCTCAACCAACGCTTACATCAGATGAGAATACACTACTGCCTGTTGCTAGGAATAATCACATCTATTTCCAGGTTGTTCTTTTTCCATCACGAGCTTCACACTTGCATGGCATTGTGATCTCACACATAGTCTGTTCTTGGAACTGATTTGAATTAAACCATTGGCTAATAAATACGTTCCTTCCTCCTCTTTTTACTACATCACATGTAACAACAATGACACTGATGACGCTGTGTGAAAGTTATATTGATTGACCTTTGACATGTAAGCTGCAAAGCACTGAGAGAGAAAAAGAGAGAGAGAGTGAAAGAAATTGAGAGAGAGAGAGAAAAAGAGAGTGATATAGAGAGAGAGAGAGAGAGAGAAAGAGAGAGAGAGAGAGAGAGAGAAGCAGTGAGTCTGTTAAGTTTGTAACTAAGGCTCTGGTTCCAATGCCTTGTTCCTGTTTATATTGACAGAGGGCAAAGTGCCAACCCAGAACACTGGGATCCTGTGTGAAACAACTCCCACTTTCTCTCCACCATTCAGCGTTGGTTGGGAGAGAATGCCCATTCTCACTAGAATATTTACACTCTGTTTCAGTGTGCCATCATCACAACAACGATGCATAGAACTATTAAAAACACTATTGTAGTTTGAAGGATAACATGAAAATATGAACACTAAAGCGACATAAACAATTGGACAAAGCTCCCTCAGCCTTCCTGCTGGTCCCTGGTGTTTTGTGTCGCAACAATTGCAGAGGGACAGCTGAGCCTGAGCCCAAAACAAACCCTGTACAATGGAGCTTGGACTCTCAGCTTCACTGTTAAAGGCTATTGCAATATGATGACTGACAATAAAACAGCACAGCGATGTATGGATTTCCAACTCATTGTAGAAAAGGCTTGTATAAAAGGGTTGATAAATTTGTGTCTGTCAGTTGTGAGGGACACACTTTCTTTGATACAATTATCAGTCCACTCATAAACTTACTTCCTATCATATTTTTGCATAAGATGTTTGATGCAGATATTTTACATGTAAGTTGACCATCATCATGTACCATGATTGCATATGCATAGTTTATCTACTAGGGCTCAGTCAATCCTCCTAGATAGAACCAAATCAGGTTGACAAACTAATCATCAACAGAAGACACTAATGTGTATAGAACAGTATAAGAAATGTGTAGAAATGTCGGCTATTGGTGAGTGAGAGACAAGCTGTAGTGGAATCTCCCTCCCCTCTAAATCAAGATAAAAGCAAGAGCTTAACAAACAAGGTTTTGCAAATCTGCTTAAAATCCACTAGCGGAGCATTGAACGTAAAGGCTTTAGGGTGAGCAGCATACTGTGTAATATTAAAAACCTGGCATATTGCTCCAGAGAGCTGTACACTATCCTTGAAAAAATAATATACTAGCTTTGTCTGCCATATAAAACCCTCGTGGAAATTATTGTAAATTACATTAATGTTATTGAAATTCTTCAGATTGACACTTTCAAATGTGCATATCTCTGAAATAAGATTGTTATAACCATGTAATAACTTGGTTTGGCTCCACACTAAAACAACCACAAAGGAATATGGTTCAAGCTGATGCACTATTGAACGAAGTATGTTATTACATTCTCTATGTAGATGTTTATTCTGGTTGACAATGTACCATCTCCTGGACATGATCCCTAGTCACTGGTCTCCAATCACTATCACACAAATAAGCACACCAATTATTCAAGCATTAGCTAATACTATTTCCAGAAATTATTAATTCACACAATTACATAGCAACCATGAACGAGCGTCGCGCCCCTGCTTTGAGCCCTAATGGAAAAGTTACTGGAGACAGAGCGAGAGTGAGTGAGAGCAGGATATATCAGTCGCCATTACTAACTGCGATGAGAGAGAGGAGGGAGCAGGTTTCAGATTAAACGCATACTACTAATTAAACAAAATATATCAAAACAATCACATTTGGAATAGAAAGAGGATACACCGAACGTTCCCTGTGAGTTGAAGGGCACGAGCCGTTGAAAAATCGAATTTGCTGGAGTAAAATAATACACTTGGAATGCTACCTTTTCCCGTGGTCTCGGAGCTGGGAGCGACCATGTTAGGTAGGGGAATGTATTTGGAATGGACTGCATCGAATTTCTTCATTAGCCACACTGGATAAAAGTGTCTATTGTCTTGTCTATTATTTCAATTCAGGATCAAGGGAGGCAACGAAATATTCCGTCAAGGGCATTCGTTTGTATTTTGCGCTGAGTGGAATGTATTATTGTTCGACTAGCTACCACTATTTTGCCATCTAACTAGGCAGCGGTAGCTACAGCTAGCTAGCAGTTCAAGCTCAGCCAGAGAGGACTCTGGAAGCAAGCGATTTTAGCTTAGTGTCGGGGCAAGGCCCTTGAGCTGGCTGTACAAGTCATTATTCCAACCAAATGCCAATGATGATGGGGTTATCGTTGTCATCGTTTCTGATTACAATGGCATAGCCATACGTAACCTTTTATTGCACGGGTTATTATAATTGTAACCATATGCAGGTAAAGCAAACCACGTTTGCTAGCAACCTCCTTTCCTAGTTGGAAGTGTGACAGTTTTACTTGCTAGACGTTTCTTGCTTTTTAGTTCGCTACCAGCTAATGTTAGCTAGGTAGGACAAGTCAATTAGCTAGCTAACTAATGAACCTCGGATTGTTGCAAGATGGTAATTGTTACTGACAAGTTGTCCAGAAGAGCGTCCTGCTTTTCAATAACCTCTACATCTCGTGGTAGAGGATTGCTTTTGAGTTTTCATTGGTGTGCCTCCCTGGCTATGACATTATTGGTTGCATGCCGTTATCTTTCATCAATGACTACGGTTTAGAAGGGCGAACCGTTCATAACGTAGCAGACCGGAAAGAAATGTAGCCTCTGCCAGGTACTAAAATGGTTTGCTAGTGACCTTCTCACCTGGGCACTACTAGTCACACATCTCGATAATAACCCAAAATGCAGTAGATATTCAATAGCTAAATTCCTGTTTAATACTAGAAGCTTGGGACCAGTGTAACTACAGTATGATCGGACGTCAAAACTTGACAGAATTGCTTGTCTGTTTGCTTTGTAACATGTCATGAAGGGGTGTGTTGCATGATTCTTAGGTGACGAACACGTTCAATAGATGGCAGGTGCAATAGTTCTCTAGTAACTTCTGCAACAATAGTATTGCTGGAGTAAACTGACATGTAATCCATATTGAATGATGATGAATAGTAGGTTACTAGGATTTGATAAATAACTAAATTATGATCTTGTGTGTTACTCTTTTTCATTATTTCTAGGTCACTGCTTCCAAGCCTGAAGTTGCATAACGTTTTTTATCTTCAGCACAAATTGGATGAAATGAGTTTTTTTATGGAATGGCCAATATCTGTGGGGGGAAATTACTCATGAAGAGTCACTGACACTGAATGAGGAATTTATTTGTTACACTCCTACAGACAGTACAGGTTTTATCATATTACTCATTCAAGGGTTTTTCTTTATTTGCACTATTTTGTACATTGTAGAATACAAGTGAAGACATCAAGACTATGACATAACACATATGGAATCATTTAGTAACCAAAAACATGTTAAACAAATCAAAATATATTTTATATTTGATATTATTCAAAGTAGCCACCCTTTGCCTTGGTGACAGCTTTGCACACTCATGGCATTCTCTCAACCAGCTTCATGAGGACCGCCACAGGAATGGAAGACCCAGAAATACCTCTACTGCAGAGGATAAGTTCATTAGAGTTACCAGACTCAGATTGCAGCCCAAATAAATGCTTCACAGAGTTCAAGTAACATACACATCTCAACATCAACTATTCAGAGGAGACTGTGTGAATCAGGCCTTCAAGGTCGAATTGCTGCAAAGAAACCACTACTAGACACCAATAAGAAGAAGAGACTTGCTTGGGCCAAGAAACACGAGCAATGGACATTAGACCGGTGGAAAGTTGTCCTTTGGTCTGGAGTCCAAATGTGAAATTCTTGGTTCCAACCTCAACCAAATTTAGATGGTTTGGGGTGCTCAGCATATGTGGGAACTCCTTCAAGACTGATGGAAAAGCATCCAGGTGAAGCTAGTTGAGAGAATGCCAAGAGTGTGCAAAGCTGTCAAAGGGTGGCGACTTTGAAGAATCTCAAGTATAAAATATATTTTGATTTGTTTATCACTTCTTTGGTTACTAAATGATTCCATATGTGTTATGTCATAGTTTTGATGTCTTCACTTGTATTCTACAATGTAAAGAATAGTGCAAATAAAGACAACCCCTTGAATGAGTAATATTCCAAACCTTTGGCCCCCAGTGTATGTGTGTGTAGTTCAATTATACACTCTTTCTTTTTCAGGGACGTCAGAATAATGGAGAACCAGCTGCCCAACCCAGCGCGAGGATTTAGGAGGATAGAGGGATTCACCACTAAAGGGAGAAATCCATGAATGTGCACCACCACCCTATCTAACCAGTCGGAGTGGAATGATAGCTGTGCTGGTGGAAACCTTTCCTGAAAGTGACGAAGCAATGACAGGGGGAATATAATGGCCAAGAACAAGGAGGCACGCCCCCCAACATATGCTGTCAGTGTTGTCGGCCTTTCAGGGACAGAGAAGGAGAAGGGCAACTGTGGCGTGGGCAAGTCCTGCCTGTGCAACAGATATGTGCGTTCCAACGCTGACGGCTACTACACTGAGCACACTTCTGTGTTGAGCACAATTGACTTTGGAGGTCGCGTGGTGAACAATGATCACTTCCTCTACTGGGGTGAAGTGCCACACCGAAGCGATGACGGGCTCGAGTGTAAAATTCAAATCATTGAACAAACAGAGTTCATTGATGATCAGACTTTCTTGCCCCATCGCAGCACAAACCTGCAGCCCTATAGTAAAAGGGCTGCAGCCTCCAAGCTACAGTCTGCTGAGAAGCTGATGTATATTTGCACCGACCAGCTTGGCCTGGAACAGGATTTTGATCAGAAGCAGATGGCCGATGGCAAACTGAACATTGACGGTTTTTTATTGTGCATAGACGTTAGCAAAGGCTGCAATAGGAAGTTTGAGGATCAGTTGAAATTTGTCAACAGCCTTTATTCTCAAATGGTCAAATCGAAGAAGCCCATCGTCATTGCTGCAACTAAATGTGACGAGTGCATGGAGCAGTATCTTAAAGAACTTCAGGTGTTCGCTGCAAGCAAAAAGAACCTCCTGGTGGTAGAAACGTCTGCTCGATCTAGCATCAATGTAGATCTCTGTTTTAACGCGTTGACCCAGCAGATGGACAAAACACGAGGCAAACCCAAAATCATTCCTTATTTGGAGGCCTACAAAGTTCAGAGACAGTTAGTAGCCACAGTGTCCGACAAGTTTGAAAAGAGGATTGTGCAAACCGTCAGAGATTATCACACGAGTTGGAAAACAGTGAGTAACACGTTGAAAAACCACCCCGACTATGAGGAATACATAAACTTGGAAGGCACCCGAAAAGCTAGAAACACCCTCAACAAGCACATCGAACAGCTGAAGCAGGAACATATTAGGAAAAGGAGGGAAGAATACTTCTTGAGCCTGCCAAAAATTCTCAATAACTTGCTCAACAACTTGGAAGAACTTGAGAACCTGAGCTGGTCGGAGGCTCAAAGTATCTTGAAGAGCAGGGCTGAGTTTCATTTCTGGTTTGTGGTGCTGGAGCACACCCCGTGGAATGAGACGGACCAAATTGACAAAGTCAATGACAGAAGAGTGCCCTTTGATCTCCTCAAAACGTCGGAAGGGGAAAAGATTTTTAAGAACCATGTCCAGCATCTGTTCTCAGAGAAAATGCGGTTAGAAATGAAGGATAGATTCAAAAAGACGTTGGATCGAGTCCATTTCATCAGCCCTGGACAACCCTGGGAAGAGGTCATGTGTTTTGTCATGGAGGACGAGGCCTACAAGTATATCAGTGAATCTGATCAAAGGGATGTTTATAGTCAGCATCAGCAGGAAATTGTTGAAAGGGCCAAAGAGGAATTTCAGGAAATGCTTTTTGAACACGCAGAGCTGTTTTATGACCTTGATTTAAATGCCACCCCAAGCTGTGACAAAATGAGCGAGATCCATACTGTGCTCAACGAGGAGCCCAGATACAGAGCCCTGCAGAAACTGGCCCCGGACAGGGAGTCACTTCTTCTCAAGCACATCGGGTTTGTCTACCACCCCACGAAGGAGACTTGTCTGAGCGGACAGAGCTGCGTTGACATGAATGTCGAGCTGGTACTGGCTAACAGGCTAGTTCAGCTCGACCATGGTCGCTCTAATCTCTACTATAACAGTGCCAACATTGATAAAGTTAATTTGTGTCTCTTGGGAAGGGAGGGCCTCGCACAAGAACTTGCAAATGAAATACGAGCCCAGTCCACAGACGACGAGTACACCCTGGATGGGAAAATCTATGAACTGGAGCTTCTGCCTGTTGATGTCAACTCAACGTTGCTCTTTAGCCATACGTGGGCGTCAACCTTCAAACCTCACGGAATCTTCTGTGTTTTCAGCTCCATAGAGTCGCTAAATTGTATTGGCGACTGCGTAGGGCGAATTAGGGCAGAGATTGCACAGAACAGGAGGGAGAGATACGCTCCACCATTGCCATTCATTCTAATTCTAGCAAACCAGAGAGACGTTTGCAAAAATATGCCTATCTTGAGGCATCAGGGCCAACAGCTTGCAAATAAGCTACAGTGCACCTTTGTAGATATACCTCCTGCTACCTTTCCACAGAAGTTTAATGAATTCCAAATTAAACAGGCTCTCAGAGGAGTATTAGAAGGACTGAAGCACAACTTCGATGTGATGAGCCCTCTGCCGTCCATCAAAGACATGTCAGAGACCGACTTGAGGATCGTTATGTGTGCCATGTGTGGGGATCCATTTAGCGTGGACCTCATCCTCTCACCTTTCCTGGATTCACATTCCTGCAGCGCTGGGCAACCTGGCCAAAGTAACACTCTGATCCTCAACAAAATCATTGGCGACAGTCGCAGAAGAATACAGGTCACTGTCCTCTCTTACCACTCCTCCATCGGAATAAGGAAGGATGAGCTCGTCCATGGATACATCCTGGTCTACTCAGCAAAACGCAAGTCCTCCATGGCGATGCTCAGAGCTTTCCTTGCGGAGGTCCAAGATGTCATCCCTGTTCAGATGGTAGCCATCACAGACAGTCAAGCAGACTTCTTTGAGAATGATGCAATCAAAGAGCTGATGACTGAAGGGGAGCACATTGCTACAGAGATAACCGCCAAATTCACAGCTCTCTACTCTTTGTCTCAGTACCATCGTCAAACGGAAGTCTTCACACCATTCTTCAACGAGGTGTTAGAGAAGAAGAGCAGCATTGAGAGCGCATTCATGTTAGACTGCTCTCGAGACTGCATGGGTGCAAGTGAAGATGTCTTCCCCCAGTCTCCCCACAGCCATTCCCCTGCTTACAGTTACTACCCTGACTCAGAGGACGACACCGAGGCTCCTCCGCCTTACAGCCCCATCGGGGACGACGTGCAGCTTCTTCCAACGCTTAGCGAACGTGCTAAGTGCAGGATCGATCTGGAGGGGAACGAGTACCCTGTCCATAGCACACCTATTGGTGACCAAGAGCGCAACCACAGAGTGCCTCCCCCTGTTAGGCCCAAGCCGATACTATCCAAGCCCAACGTCAAGAAGCTGGACCCTAATCTCCTGAAGATCATCGAGGCTGGGATGAGGAGCAACAGACGACAACGTAGCCCCATGGCCCACGGTGAGGACGTTGAGGCGTCCGACAATTACGCAGACCCCGTAGACACTCTCCTGAAATCAAAGGGCTTTACCGATAACATCTACGCTGTCCCGGAGGACACCCACAGCAGGATCCTTAAAATGCGCAACTCATTTGAGGGGCTTCACATCTTACACGGGGATGAGGAGAATGGCTTCGACCGCAAGGCGCAGGCCAGCAGGAGGCCCTCCAAGTATAAGCACCGCTCAAAAATACTCTTCAGCAAAACCAAGATGTATCACAGACGTGTCCACTCCGACGTCAGCGATGATGACTCAGGGCCGGCCATGCAGAAGAAGAAGAAGGGCAGGGCCCATCGGGGCAGTGAGGAGGACCCCCTGCTCTCCCCTGCTGACCCCTGGAAGGGAGGGATAGACAACCCTGCCATCACCTCCGATCCAGAGCAGGATGACATGAAGAAAAAAAAGAAGAAAACGCCAAAGACAAAGGAACCTAAAAAGGTAAACGTTCTGATTCCTCATCTTCTGTGTAATAATGCTCTAGAATCAGAAACGAGTATTCAACAATGCCATGGTATAATTTCTTATATATATTTTTTAATGTGGTTTTATTGCTGTACATAGAAATCAATTATATTATATGTAATTGCACATTGTCTAACAAGCTGGTCATACAATCCAGTGATCTCAAGCATGATTACTATGACAAAGTTTCAGAATGGTCTGCTCCCATGCTGTGAAGAAAATCAATGTTTGATCTATCACACTGAGAGCAAACGTGACTTGCAAATTCTGTTGAATATTGCAACATCACTTACTCCTGGACAAGCATGCACTCCCATTCCTTAGTAATTAAGATAGGATATAACACGCAATGACAACATAATCACGGTTATGTTGAGGAGTGAGAGGAGAATTTCTGGGCAGCACACTGTATTGTAGTCTGTTCTGTTAAAGGCATTTGGAGGCAGGCAGGGTTCCCAGGGTGTGGAGGAAGTGCACTGAGGCATGAATCAGTGGACAGCGTTTATGTCCCAAATGGCACCCTATTCCCAATATAGTGCACTACATTTGACCAAAGCCTTATGGTCCCTGGTCAAAAGTAGTACACTATATAGGGAATATAGTGACATTTGGGACATAAACGCTATCCACTTCATATTTTCACAACAATACTGTACAGTAGGTCCACACTCACAATGACGTTTCAAGGAGCTTGCTTCATTCTTCATTTTGTAAAATTATTTTGTCTGCACATAACAGGACAATCATACACAAATGTTTTGGCTAAATGCCAAAATTCATATATTAAAATCATGAATCGTTGACACTACAGTAGCACCACTGCCATTAAGAATACCCTCATTGTTTGAACATTTTGCTGTCTTTGATAATTAGGCAACAGAACATTAACCTGTGAACAAAAATGTTAGTTCTTGCAAGGTGTTTTGCAATTACATTTTATTTTTCAATTACAGTCTAACTCTGGTAGGGGATGACAACTCTTTTGAAGAATTGAAATAACTTTTTTTTCTGTAGTTTGTCTTGAAAACGATGCTATAATGTTTTCACTTCACAGCCAAAATCCAAGCCCACAAAGCCTTTGTACCCTCCCACACGGAGGAATTGGGAGAGCCACTACTTTGGTGTTCCCCTACAGAACCTGGTCACCCCGGACCGACCAATCCCCTTGTTCATTGAGATGTGTGTGGACTACATTGAACGCACTGGTAGGTTATTTTTTTTATCAGTTCTCCCTCATCCTTGATTTGAGTTGTTGTTACTATTTTACTGTGTGAGCATGATCCTGTAGTAGTGTGTGTGTGTGGGGGGGTACGCACCTTCCATTTCTCTCTTGAACATAGGCTATCCCAAATATGTTTGCTATTTGGTCGGAATCCACTTGAGCCGTTTGTGGCTAATGCTAACAAAATGTGGCATTCATTCCTGCTGCCTTTTCACTATTAGCTGACAGTTCTTGGGATTTCAGTTGTGTGATAATATGATGACCTTTATGACAGAACATCATTGTGGTTTAGTTTACCGTTATTGCATTGAATTTATTACAGCTGTAGTAGGGTTCCTTTTTAGATTCCCCTCCTGTTTGATTTAACTTAACTTGCTTAAGCTCTTACTTAGCACACTTGATTCTTTTCCTTGTTGAATCTCTTATAATGTTATGGGTTAATCTAGTCTAATCTAGTCGGCCCATGGTTTTTAACAAGCTTATTCACTTGAGATGCCCAGGTACATTTGTTCACAATCTTTTACTAGTCAAACATAGCATTGTAGCAATATTGTTGCCCTTTGCAGTGAATCAGTGAAGGGCTTGTCTCGCCTTCATTTCTGCAAAGTGCAAGCCATGACTGGGGAGAGAAGACTCCGCTAACTGCTTACACACTCAATTGAGGATTTAATTGAACGTTTCCTTTTCCCCCAGTATTAAATTGTGTTTCAACGGGGGCAGAAGAGGGGAGGAGGACGACTGGGAATGGTAAATTATTAAATGGAGTTTGGTGCATTTTGAAATCTCATTGGCTATTATTCTCTCAGCCTAATGCTAACGTCGGGCAATATTTTGAATGCAGCAGCAGAAATCTCCCTCTAGGTTATTCGTAATGATATCTGATTAGCAAATATGCAGTTTACAGTAGTGTCTGGAACTGGAAATGATATAATCTCAGACTGCATTATTATTTATTTTTTTTAACCTTTATTTAACTAGGCAAACATGAACGCCGTGTTCAATGGAAACATTGACAGGTAGGCCTGCTCATCAATACCCAGTGAGTGAGCAGCCTGAGGTCTCAAACAAGCCAACATTGTGGTGAATTTCAAAGAGGTGAATTTCACACGGATCTGAGGAGCCTAGCTTGTGGCAGGTTTACATGCCTTTGAAGCAGTAGGCTGTGTGGCAATGAGACAAGCCCAGCACACTGCTGTGTGGTTGGAGGAAACAGTTCCTGTTTGTGGTGCCTGTGGTTGTTTGGAGATGGAAGTAGGGCACATTCTGGTGGTGGGGAAATGGTACCAGACTGTAACCTGTGGTTATGTGGGACGGTGGGAGACTATATCTGTACTCAACGATTGGCCCCTGGTGTTCTATGGTGGCGACGGCTATAGATTGGTGTGTGTGTTCTGTGGTAGCGACGGCTATAGACTGGTGTGTGTGTTCTGTGGTAGCGATGGCTATAGACTGGTGTGTGTTCTGTGATGGCGATGGTTATAGACTGGTGTGTGTGTTCTGTGGTGGTGATGGTTATAGACTGGTGTGTGTGTTCTGTGGTGGTGATGGTTATAGACTGGTGTGTGTGTTCTGTGGTGGCGATGGTTATAGACTAGTGTGTGTGTTCTGTGGTGGTGATGGTTATAGACTGGTGTGTGTGTTCTGTGGTGGTGATGGTGTGTGTGTGTGTTTCTCTCTTTTAACCATGTTGTGTGTGTGTGTGTGTGTGTGTGTGTATTTTTACTTTGACCATGTGTGTACGTGTGCATGTGTGTTGAACCACAGAGTAGTTAATGGCTTATGCACACTGACAGTGATTAATTGCTCGGGTCATTTGCTCTGGGAGCCAGTTGTGTCTGCTTGGAAGAGATTGCTAGCCACACCGTGTGTAGTTGCAAGCCAGGTCAAGGCTCCATGTTGCCCTTTGTGCAACAACTTTCATGCGTCTCCGTCATCCTTCAGAAATAGTTACCATGCTTATCATCATCATCATCATCATCATCATACCAGTGTTTTCCATAAACACAAGGAGTACCCAGCCTAATAGAAAAAGTAGCCAGCTAATTAAGATTTTTTTGCTGAACAAGCTCTGTTACATTCTAATGCTTTGATTCCATCTGAAATACAGCAAAATAATGTAATACTTTATTTAATACTTTATTGAGTTTACCTCCCAGATTGGAAAAATGTGTTGTGGTATTGTGTTTACAATTTAAATGACTGAAAATGAATGAATTCAGTGTATTGTTAGTTTTTTTGGATATCATCTTGAACTAGGCCTATATAATCAGGACTATTTTCTAAGTAAGAGAACATTAAACTTTTTTAACATGTAACCCATCTTCTCTTGAGATTAATGTGTTTTACTGCAAGATATGAATTGCCACAATTATGTTTGTTTTTCAAATTATGTATTTTATTAAAACAGAAAAATGAAGTAAATAGCCCAAATGAGGCAATATAAATTGTGATGGGCACTTTTTCAAATGAAAAAATGTGTCTCTAAAATAAACGGAATAGATGCTAAATTAAGTTCCATACGTGTTAATAGAAGATAGAACGACATCAGTGAAATTAGTGAAAAAATGTCAACAAGTGTTTGCAACTCTTGCAGTATGTCATTTATATATATAAAAAAAATACTTGTTTAACAACTGATCCACAGGTATCTTCTTAAAGAATCTTGTAAGAGTCTGTTGACTTCCAAAGGCTTCAAGCTTTCTTTTAAGTGGCATTTTCTCAGCTATCTGCAATACAGGTATGATTGAAGAATGAAGCAGGTGTTAATCATGGCCTTTGCTACACAGAAAGCAGCAGTTGACTACTCCATTGTCAACACTTTGATTAAATCAGTAGACCTACTTTATATCATTATCTTTGAAAATACCATAGAAGTAACATTAGCTTTTGTCACGATCGTGTGTGTTCATAGACCAAGGCGAAGCGTAGTTATAGTTCGACATCGTTTTATTCAACCTAAAACTTATACTTAGTCGGAACTATACAAAATAACAAAGCTATACACAAATGAAAAGAGAACACACTTACTCAGATGATGACACACTTACTCAGATGATGACGTCTGAACAATGACCCACACATGTGGGGTTGAACAACTTAAATAGAATCCCCAACGTCTCGCAGCTGTCTCCAATTGGGGATTCAACACAAAATGAAAAACACATAGATCTAGAGATCTAGATCTGTCAGGCTCTGACCATGGCCAAAAGGCACTCCCTATGGCCAGAGCCTGACAGCTTTTAAAAACAATTCAATCAGTTTTATTTTATCATATTATCTCTCAACTATCCTACATTTTGTCCCTGCGGTGAGTAGGATCCTTCGTCTAATGTTTTCATAATTTATCTGCAGATAATCTACAAAAAGCCTACCAGGATGCAAATTAGGGAGCAAAATAAACGTCTCTCTTACCAATGCGATTTAGTAGGCTACTGACGAGTCACTCAGTTTAACGTCCTGATGGACTTGCAAACGAGGTCTTTAGACCCGATGCGATACTATGGACATATAACTAAGTTGTATGATTTATGAATGGTAAGGATATATGAGATCGACTTTATTGAGTCAGTTCGACACCATTTATAAACTAGTCAAGCTTACTGTTCGTCAATCAAAGCACAGTAAGCCTACGTGCCAGCACATCGTGGCTACATATGAAACACGCAAAATAAAATAAATCAATATGCCACAAAACAATAGAGTAAGTGGATTTCCAAATTATATGGGACGTGCAAACCAGCAGCGCTTCCCTGTCATCGCTCACTTTGTGACTGACAGGTGCCTGTCCTATCAATAGATTGCTAGAAGATGCATATTGTTCATTCTTGCGGGAGAGGGCTCAGCTGTCTTTTTTTCTGACTTGCAAATTGTAAAATTAGGTGAAGTTGATTTAGGTGAAAAAAGTACCCGGCTGAAAATGAGTGTGTAACCGGCTGACAGTCAGCGCTAGTGGAAAACACATACATCGTCACATGTCAGTCATTGTGTCTAGTTTCTACATTCTTTCTTTCTCTACCTGAATATACTACTCATTCAACAAGTTTGCTTGTTTCTTGGTGTCTGATGACCCTGACCAGATTGTAGTGACTGGGGGTTGAGGGGCTTTGCATGGTGTTGTGGACACTAGAACTGGTTGAATGGGGATGGAGAGCCGAGAGAGAGGCCCTACTGCTGCATCAATGTTTGTTTCCCTACAGACAAGGCTCACCCAAAGGGTGTGGTTTCTATTCGTTTTAAATGACAAGGGTCTGACAGGACTGGATTTAGCTCTGGGGGCCTTAGTTTCAACTGGACTGGAATTTCTGTGCTAATAAAATAGTTATAATAGGTATCTGGCTATCATCGGATCCCTGAACATAACATACAACAGCACAATGCTGCAGAGTGCAGGAAGAGAGCGACCGGCTTCATCAAGAGGAATTCTGAAGCAAAATGAGCAATCACATTAAATTAACAGACACCCATGGCAGCCTATTTTCTCTCTACATGTCTCTCTCTCGCTCTTTCTCTCTCTCCTGCCGCTATGGACTTTCTCATCTCTCCACATCACAAAATTGAGAAAATAAAAAGAGAATGAATGAATGACTGACTGCACATACAGTTGAAGTCGGAAGTTTGCATACACTTAGGTTGAAGTCATTAAAACTAATTTTTCATTTCATGTTAATTTCATGTTAACAAACTATAGTTTTGGCAAGTCGGTTAGGGCATCTAATTTGTGCATGACACAAGTAATTCTTCCAACAATTGTTTACAGACAGATTATTTCACTTATAATTCACTATATCACAATTCCAGTGGGTCAGAAGTTTACATACACTAACTTGACTGTGCCTTTAAACAGCTTTTAAAATGACAGAAAATGATGTCATGGCTTTAGAAGCTTCTGATAGATTAATTGACATCAATTGGAGGTGTACCTGTGGATATATTTCAAGGCCTACCTTCAAACTCAGTGCCTCTTTACTCGACATCAAAAGAAATCAGCCAAGAAATTGTAGACCTCCACAAGTCTGGTTCATCCTTGGGAGCAATTTCCAAACGCCTGAAGGTACCACGTTCATCTGTACAAACAATATTATACAAGTATAAACACCATGGGACCACGCAGCTGTCATACCACTCAGGAAGGTGACGCGTTCTGTCTCCTAGAGATGAACGTACTTTGGTGCGAAAAGTGCAAATCAATCCCAGAACAACAGCAAAGGACCTTGTGAAGATGCTGGAGGAAACATGTACAAAAGTATCTATATCCACAGTAAAAACGAGTCCTATATCGACATAACCTGAAAGGCCTCTCAGCAAGGAAGAAGCCACTGCTCCGAAACCGCCATAAAAAAGTCAGACTACGGTTTGCAACTGCACATGGGGACAAAGAAATGTCCTCTGGTCTGATGAAACAAAAATAAAACTGTTTGGCCATAATGACCGTTGTTATGTTTGGAGGAAAAAGGGGGACGCTTGCAAGCTGAAGAACATCATCCCAACCGTGAAGCACGGGGGTGGCAGCATCATGTTGTTGGGGTGCTTTGCTGCAGAAGGTACTGGTGCACTTCACAAAATAGATGGCATCATGAGGAAGGAAAATGATGTGGATATATTGAAGCAACATCTCAAGACATCAGTCAGGAAGTTAAAGCTTGGTCGCAAATGGGTCTTCCAAATGAACAATGACCCCAAGCATACTTATGAAGTTGTGGCAACATTGCTTAAGGACAACAAAGTCAAGGTATTGGAGTGGCCATCATAAAGCCCTGACCTCAATCCTATAGAAGATTTGTGGGCAGAACTGAAAAAGCGTGTGCGAGCAAGGAGACCTACAAACCTGACTCAGTTACACCAGTTCTGTCAGGAGGAATGGGCCAAAATTCACCCAACTTATTGTGGGAAGCTTGTGGAAGGCTACCTGAAACGTTTGACCCAAGTTAAACAATTTAACATTCTTAAATGTCTTACTTACGTCGGCCACGGAGAACGAGAGACCACATTCCTTGGGACTCAGAGCACTGATAAATTATTAGACTGTAATAGTGATTTAATAAAAAAACCTAGGCATTATTTTAGATTCTGAACTAAATTTCGAATCACACATTAGGAATGTGACCAAAATAGCTTTTTACCACCTGAGGAACATTGCCAAGGTGCAGCCGTTTCTCTCTCAGGCCGATACAGAGAGGCTCATCCATGCTTTTATTACAAGCAGGCTTGACTACTGTAACACACTCCTGTCTGGTCTACCCAAAAAAGCCATTGGTCAACTGCAAAACATACAGAATGCTGCAGCACGGGTACTGACCAAGACCAGATGGTGAGCACACATTACACCGGTTTTCTCTGCACTGGCTGCCTTTAAGTTTTAGAATAAATGTTAAGATTATTTTATTGGTTTTTAAATCAATCCCCGATTGTGCACCCCAATACCTGTCAGACATGCTTTTAAGTTATGTATCCAGTAGGTCCCTCAGGTCCTCTGGCACTGGCCTTGGCCTTTTAACTATTCCAAAGCCAAGGACCAAGAGGCATGGAGAGGCAATCTTTAGTTATTATGCCCCTAGTCTCTGGCAATAACCTGCCGGAGAACCTGAGGGGGGCCAAAACTGTGGACATATTGAAAATAAATCTTAAAATACATATTTTAATCTTTGCTTTTGCTTAAGGTGCTTTTTAGTCGTTCAGTTTGTCATTATTTTGTATTTTATCTTATGTTTGTTGTGTAGTAAATATTTCAGCTTTTATTTTCATTGTTTGTTCCTGTAAAGCACATTGCGTTGCATTCCATTTCTGAAATGTGCTGTATAAAGAAAGCTTGATTTGATTTGATGCAGTTAAAATGACCATACGCCTTTTCAGGATTCAAAGTGACTTTATGCTGAGTGGAAAAGCATCAGTCAGCTCTTTCACAATAGTGTATGCATGAGTGCGTGCACGCTTAGCCCCTGGATCTGAAGATGGGGGGTGGCGACTGGGCTGCGGCATCCTGTTTAGCATTCTCCTCAGCCTCAGGGATTACTGTGCTCCTCAATGGGCCAATGATTGTCAGGCCCCGATCATGCTAGCCTCTGAGTCACTCACGCTAGCAGTCAATGTCAAACAAGACAACAGGGAACAGTACTACAGTCAATATATATATTCTAACTTTCATTATTCTCATCTAGGTTTATTATATTTGTTTTGTTAGTCTTCTTCTGTCTCTGTCTCTGTTTCTGTTTCTCTCTCTCTCTCTCGGTGGAATTAGATGTTCAAGTGATTTGTTACGGCGCCTCTGTGGAATTAGATGTTCAGGTGATTTGTTACGGCCCATCCAGGCTGGGGTTTTCAGGCAGGGCCTCAGTAAGCCAGCCCCAGGGGGAGATGGAGGAGCTGTAGAGCCATGTTTCCTGGTTGGTTGTGAGAGCTGGGGAGAGGGAGGAGCTGTAGAGCCATGTTTCCTGTTTGGGGATGAGAGCTGGGTGGAGGGAGGTGCACTAGTAAGGCCCTGATCAGATCTATTAGCCAAGCCTCTCTTCAATCCAGCTCCAGCAATAGCCTCTGGGGCTTGTTGAGCATCATTGCAGGCCTCTGTACTACTGGTACTGAGGGGCGGGGCTGGGCTCTGATCTGCAGGGCTGGGTTCTGATCTTTGGGGCTGGGCTCTGCTCTGTGGGGGTGGACTCTGTTCTGTGGGGCTGGGCTCTGATCTGTGGGGCTGGTCTCTGCTCTGTGGGGCTGGTCTCTGCTCTGTGGGGCCAGGCTCTGCTCTGCGGGGCCGGTCTCTACTCTGTGGGGCTGGGCTCTGTGGGGGTGGACTCTGCTCTGTGGAGTTGGGCATGACATGGCAGGCCCTGTGCTCCAGATAGCAGCCTCTGGGGCATGGCTCTGCCCTGTGCTGTGACTGTAAGTACCACCTGCCTAGCTCTCTTCCCTCCTGTCAGCTGGACTAAGCCTCACTTCCTGCTCTGCTGACTCTCCCCCCTTGTAGGGCTGGGCGGTATACCGTATTTTATGATATACCGGTATTGATGCAGGGACTGGTATGGGTTTTTACTTTACCTTCTATACCGGTATTTGAATGTTTGGTTTGTTAAATGTGATACGCCATGTGTAATGTCCATTTTTATAGTTTACTTTGCTAATTGAGTCATCTCTCTCCACTCTTTCTTTCCATATAGACATAGCCACGCCCCCTGTCACTCAAGGAGCACATTAGTTGTTCCTCGACCACCAGACACTTGTGTTCAGTCTGCATGGACAATGCAGCACATGCAATAATGTTGATGACAACAATGTTGTTTTCCACTTTGCTTCTTAATGTAAATATAAATACACACATCTGCAAACTGCTAGTTTGTATTTTCTTAGCAAGTTGGGCCTAAATCTTGTGACGCTAATTGTTGGCTGCTAATGCTAATAGCTAGCTGGCTAGCTAGCTAATAAATGGACTGAGTAAGAGCAAACATATTTAGCTATACAGCCTGATAATACCAGTGATGGTGTAGACCTACAGTATCTTCTAAATCAAAGAGGAATAGGCAAAGCAAGAATATGTTAGCTACATGAAGTAGCTAAGAGAAAACATTAAATGTAGCCAAAGATTATAGGGTCCCCTAGGAAACACTTATCAACACTTTAGTTCCTACCCTGTCACAATAACTCTTCCCTAGCATTTTCATTCATTGTCATGTCAAACAACACTGTATTCAAAGTGCCCACTATTATATTCTAACTATAGATTTAGAATAATCATTATATTTCCATGATTCCAACAGTTTACAAGTGTTTTGGTCTAAATCACAAGTCAAATTGCAATTGCAACATTTGGTTAAAAAAAGTCCTAGATTATTTGCCCATATCGTGCAGCCCTAGGTGGCAGTGTGGAAATTATCTCAATTGAGTGCAGGAAATGCAGAAAATGATAAAAGTGCTGAAATTTGTTTTGGTTGAAGTTGAATTGAACAGTATAAAACAAAGACCCATTGAAATCACTTAGAGTGTATGTGTTGCCACCCGAGGGTCACGTACTACTCATAAAGAAAATGTAGAACTTTTATTATTCAAAAACATAAAATACCGTCAAATACTGTCATACCGTCCAATTCTTTTAAAAATACTGTGATATAATATTTTGTCTATATCGCTTTGCCCTACCCCCTCGTCCCCTACCTCCCCCCTCTCCTCCTTCCACTCCCTTCCTCCCTCTATGACACTAGGGATCTCTGTCCCTCCCGACTGATTGAATGATTTGTCAATTAACACAATTTAATTATGCATGGGGCTTTGGGACCCGCTCTTCTCTCTCTAAACTAATACTGGAACCGACGTTCTGACCTCTGCTTTGCTGCTGTTGTGTTGTCTCTTCTCTTCCCCCAGCACCTTGCTGCAGGCCAGCTGCAACTGGGGACGTTTGTGATGACGCGGCAGGCTGCTTTATCAAGGTCTTGGCGGACAGAGTGAACGTTTAGCAGTCCATGTTGAACAAGACAATCTCCTGTTATTCCCTTTGGCAGCGTCCTCTGCTCTTCTCTGCTTTTACTCCCCTCAGTGTGGGGCCAGGGGATGTCACAGAGGGAGCTTGAGTGAGTTGGATATGACAGAGCTGTCCACCACAGGCACGGGGGCTGCATGTCACATCAGCCTCATTATGGCAGAACAGAAACTCCATGCCAACAGGCGCTAAACACTGAACGTGTCCCAAATGGCACCATATTCCCTACATTGTGTACTAATTTTAACCAGAGCCCTGGTCATAAGTAGTGCACTACATATGGAATAGGGTGCCTTTTTGGGACTTAGTCACTCTACTGTAGTGGCTCTAACACTCAACTGTTGGTATGTCAGCCAGGGCCAAATAACCCTGAGCAATGTACTGACACGCGAGCACACACACTGTTACACCATAGAACATTTATTATTGTTTATGTAACAGTTTTCATGGCTCTATGCTTGTAGTTGAGGGGTCCTGGCTGTGGCTTGACTTGTAGTCCTCTCCATATCACACAGTTAGCCAGAGTAGCTACTACACCTCATGTATGAATGCTTCTCAGGGCTGCTGGAGGGAAGTGTTTGAATGTGCGGATAATTGTGTTATACACCTCTCTAACACTCCTAGCGTGATTAGCGTTATACCTGTGTGTGTGCGTTTGTGTGTGTGTGTGTGAGAGAGAGTGTGTGAGTGAGTGTGAGTGTGTGTGTGACAGAGAGTGTGAGTGTGTGTGTGTGTGTGTGTGACAGAGTGTGAGTGTGTCTGTGTGTGTGACAGAGAGTGTGAGTGTGTGTGTGTGTGTGTGTGAGAGAGAGAGAGTGTGTGAGTGAGTGTGTGTGTGACAGAGAGTGTGAGTGTGTGTGTGTGTGTGTGTGTGTGTGTGAGAGAGAGAGAGAGTGTGAGTGAGTGTGTGTGACAGAGAGTGTGAGTGTGAGTGTGTGTGTGTGTGTGTGTGTGAGAGAGAGAGAGTGTGAGTGAGTGTGTGTGTGACAGTGAGTGTGTGTGTGTGACAGAGAGTGTGAGTGTGTGTGTGTGTGTGTGTGTGTGTGTGTGTGTGTGTGTGTGTGTGTGTGTGTGTGTGTGTGTGTGTGTGTGTGTGTGTGTGTGTGTGTGAGAGAAAGTGTGTGAGTGAGTGTGTGTGTGACAGAGAGTGTGAGTGTGTGTGTGTGTGTGTGTGTGAGAGAGAGAGAGTGTGTGAGTGTGTGTGTGAAAGAGAGTGTGAGTGTGTGTGTGTGTGTGTGTGTGACAGAGAGTGTGAGTGTGTGTGTGAGAGAGAAAGTGTGTGAGTGAGTGTGTGTGTGACAGAGAGTGTGAGTGTGTGTGTGTGTGTGTGTGTGTGTGTGTGTGTGTGTGTGTGTGTGTGTGTGTGTGTGAGAGAGAGAGAGTGTGTGAGTGTGTGTGTGACAGAGAGTGTGAGTGTGTGTGTGTGTGTGAGTGTGTGTGAGTGTGAGAGTGTGTGAGTGAGTGAGTACACTTCGCACTTTTCAGACAAATCCACCCAAACTCCTCTTACTTTCTTGGCCTACAGCAAAAAAAAGTATTGAGAAAGTTTAAGGAATCAAAAGAATGTAGCCTAGCTGTTGGTCAGAAAGTCATTCTGTCACCATCAATATCTATGGCTAATGTCATCAAAGCGTGAAAAAGTATATTCCCTAGTAGATCATCAGCAAGGCCTTATCACAATAAAGTATCTATCTATCTATCTATCTATCTATCTATCTATCTATCTATCTATCTATCTATCTATCTATCTATCTATCTATCTATCTATCTATCTATCTATCTATCTATCTATCTATCTATCTATCTATCTATCTATCTATCTATCTATCTATCTATCTATCTATCTATCTATCTTAGTTAGTTCAACTTTAATAAACTGAACTGTTTAGAAGGATTTAGATGTGTCTTATACAAGCTTTTTTTGTTGCTAGCTTAATCCATCACATTTTATCTCATTATATCCAGGCCACAATTTTTAAATGTCCACACAGAGAAGAGAGAGAGGGAGAGAGAGGGAAAGGGAGAAGGAGAGAGAGAGAGAGAGAGGGAGATCAAATTGATCAGAAATACAGTGTAGATATTGTTAATGTTGTAAATGACTATTGTAGCTGGAAACGGATGATTAGGGGATGCTGGCCTTCTAGGTAGAGTTGCAAAGAAAAAGCTATATCTTCCTCTGTCCAGTGTGTGTTCTTTTGCCCATCTTAATCTTTTATTTTTATTGTCCAGTCTGAGATATAGCTTTTTCTTTGCAACTCTGCTTAGAAGGCTAGCATCCCGGAGTTGCCTCTTCACTGTTGACGTTGAGACTGGTGTTTTGCGGGTACTATTTAATGAAGCTGCCAGTTGAGGACTTGTGAGGCGTCTGTTTCTCAAACTAGACACTAATGTACTTGTCCTCTTGCTCAGTTAGCCTCCCACTCCTCTTTCTATTCTGGTTAGAGCCAGTTTATGCTGTTCTGTGAAGGGAATAGTACACAGCGTTGTACAAGATCTTCAGTTTCTTGGCAATTTCTCGCATGGAATAGCCTTCATTTCTCGGAACAAGAATAGACGAGTTACTATCGCCCAAACTTGGATTCGCTAACACAATGTGCCATTTGAACACAGGAGTGATGGTTGCTGATAATGGGCCTCTGTATGCCTATGTAGATATTCCATTAAAAAATCTGCTGTTTCCAGCTACAATAGTCATTTACAATATTAGCAATGTCTATACTGGATTTCTGATCAATTCGATGTTATTTTAATGGCCAAAAAATGTTGTTTTATTTAAAAAACAAGGACATTTCTAAGTGACACCAAACTTTTGAACGGTAGTGTACATCTTTGTAATTTACTGTCACACGCACAGAGGCACATATAGTTGAGCGTACACACACACACACACACACACACACACACACACACACACACACACACACACACACACACACACACACACACACACACACTGTACATAGGCCTACATTAATCCACTGCAAATGATTATGTATTTGCTACAGTTTGAGAAGTAAAGGGTCTATTTTTTAAATGTGCCCCATCTGTTCATGATACATTTGAGATGAGTTTAATCAAATGATGTGATGGTGGTTGTGTCAGTGTGGCTCAGAGGGACAGATGTCCACCACTACACAGTCTGTGACAGACGTCTTAAATGGCACCCTATTCCCCACATAGTGCACTCATTACTTTTGACCAGAGCCCGTAGGGTTTTGACCATAACCAAAAGTAGTGCACTATGTAGGGAACAGGGTGCCATTTTGGACGGACACTCTGACTGACCATAGTCTCACGTGAGGTTTGGTCCCAGGCTAACACCTTAGACAAGCTCCAGTGATCACAACAACAACACACACAACAAGCCACCGGAAAACTCAATGAACAGTTAGCTGTATATTAGGCTTTGTAGTAGAGATACTTTTGCCATCAATATCAGTCTGACAATTTGTGGTTATTATTGCTCTGTTAATACTAAGGGTCTTAATTGATTGAAATACTATGCATTAATCACAAATGGCACCCTATAACCTACATAGTGCACTACTTTTGCCCAGGGCCCTATGACACAGCATAGGGAGAGAGAGAAAAAGAGGTAGGAGGAGAGAAAGAAGAGATATAGAGAGACAAGTAGAGGGAGAGAGAGGGATAGAGGGAGAGAGAAAGGGAGACGGGGGGAGAGAGATGAAGAGAGGATGGGGGTAGATAGAAGTACACAGAGAGAAGAGGTTTTATTTAACCTTGGGCTCCCAAGTGGCGCAGTGGTCTAAGACACTGCATCTCATTGCTAGAGGAGTCACTACAAACAACCTGGTTCAAATCCAGACTGTATCACAACCGGTATCACAAAATTGTGAGTCCCATAGGGCCCAGCGTTGTCTGAGTTTGGCCAGTGTAGGCCGTCATTGTAAATAAGAATATGTTCTTAACTGACTTGCCTGGATGATGCTGGGCCAATTGTGTGCCGCCCTATGGGAATCACAGCCGGATGTGATACAGCCTGGATTCAAACCAGGGACTGTATTGACACCTCTTGCACTGAGATGCAGTGTCTAAGACCACTGCACCACTTGGGAGAAAAGGAGACGGGGAGAGAGATGGTGAGAGAGATGAAGAGAGGATGGGGGAGAGAGGCACAGAGAGAGAAGAGGTTTATGATAATGTCTGCCTCCTATCCTCTAGTCAGAGCAGAAGCAGCATGAGGGACAGCACTGTGCTGCAGGCCCCAGATAACAGCTGCTGTGCCTCCTCTCCTCCTTCCCTCTGCTTAATCTTTTACAGTGGAGCTGCTTTCTTACAGCCTGCTCTGCTGTAGCTGCACACATTCCTGTGTGGAAACACTTTACGTCCACAGACAGACAAACACTCAAGACAGACAGCGCTCTGCACCGCTCTGGCAACTGGGCTTGACGTCTATGAGCTCATCCTTTACTCTTTTACTCTGGTGCTGCCTCCCAAATGAAACCCTATTCTCTATATAGTGCACTACTATTAACTAGGGCCCAAATGGCTCTGGATAAAAGTAGTGCACTATATAGAGAATAGGGTGCCATATGGGATGCAAACTGGATCAGGGTGTGCTCACTCAGCCCCAGCGAGGAGAGGAGTGTCTTGTCTATCCAATACTTTTTGGTCCAAGTTTATAATTGTTTCAACCATGGCCTGCTGGGTTATTTGACCATGTTACTATAAACGGTAGAGACCAAATTTGATAAGGGAATGAATGATGAGGTAATCTTGCTTAATCTTGCCTCGCTCGAATGACAACAATGCCTAGTTTCATAATAAAAGACTCCAGCTATGACGATTAGTTCTAATTGTGCCTACTAGAAGCGTCCTAGAATGTGTATTGTCTGGCTGGTCCAGGATATTGAGTCAGTGTGGCTTTAGTGGAGTTGAAGGTGTGTTGTCTGGCTGGTCCAGGATATTGAGTCAGTGTGGCTTTAGTGGAGTTGAAGGTGTGTTGTCTGGCTGGTCCAGGATATTGAGTCAGTGTGGCTTTAGTTTGCCCAGGGCCCGTTGGGTTGTGGTCAAAAGTAGTGCACTATATAGGGAATAGGGTGCCATTTGGGACATAGACTAGTTATCTTGCCTCGTACCCTTTTTCCCTCCTGCATTGCATTTTGGGATGGTGATTTATGGGCACAGGGCTGCAAGGAAGGACAATTATTAACGCACTTGGCTGGAAATTGATGAGTCGGCTAGGATGCTGTGGTCTCTTGACACAGTGCAGTTACTGTTACTGCAGCTGGAGGATGGACTACTACTGTAATTATGTCTGCCAGCCCTATTGGCCCTGGTCAAAAGTAGTGCACTATATATGAAATAGGGTGCCATTTAGGATGCAACCAAGCACTAGCCTGAGCCTCCGCCTCGCACCACTGAGGATGGAATAGGGCCCCTACACTCTATACTAGCTACAAACAACCATAAAATTGCAGTAGATTTGGCTGTGGTGGTTGGGTTAAGTCACCACCACAACAGTCAAGGTCATTTGGGCGATAGTAGCTTCCTTGTTTTATTTCTCTGACTGAATTAGTTGAGGCCTTGTGATGAATGGGTTTAATAAAACACAGTTTATTTTTAAACCAATGTCCTGTGTAATGTGGATGGGAATCTGGCCTGCTGTAGCTGCTGGTATAGGATAGCATTCGATCAGGTGGATAGGGAAGGTAGGCAGTGGTAGTGAAGACCCCAATCTGCTCAGCACTGCCCCCTGACTGGTTTAACACAGCATATTTATCATACCAGTGTTGCCTAGAACAGTTTGGCTTCTATTTGGTTTCAATTGACAGTTTTGATGCCAGAGAGTCTGCACTGTTGTTTGGCCTGGAATTTAAACTAGGGGAACTACTGACGGCCTAACAGGCTACATTATTTAAGCCTAAACTCGATATATATTTGTGTTCAACAACATTGTGGAAGCAGTGGTAGTGTCTGATAACTCTAACTAACTGTTGACCTTTTGTACTAGCAGCATGTGACAAGCAGAGGCCAGGTTAAAAACGTGTTTTATTCAGTTAGTGGATTTTATTGTTTCTGTTACAGCAGGTAAAAGTTAGTCATAAAACGGTCCAGGCAGCTGCTCTTAACCGCTTTAGTGGATTGTTCCACTGTTTCTACGACGATATGACATGAGGAACTACCGGTCACGCCCATCCAAAAGGATATCAGAAGTTTATCTGCCGCTGGAGGTCAGATTTAGTCTGAGTTTGAAATGCAAAGATTCTAGTGCTGCATTGTTTGTCTGCTAGACTATTTATGGAAGTTGTAGTTGTAAAGAGAGCTTATGTTCTGTACTAACCTGGTCCCAGATCTGTTTATGCTGTCTTGCACCTGCCCACTCCTGACAATGACCATATGAGTTGGCATTGGCAAGACGTCAAAAACAGATCTGGGACCAGGCTAGATTTGTATAGTGATATGTAGAACATGATGCTAATCACTTTATCAAGTGCTCTGCCTCCCAGACACAGACAGAATGGGAGTAGTAGTATTGGTAGTGGAGGGGGTAGTAGTAGTGGCAGTGGTAGTAGTAGTAGTAGTAGTAGTAGTGGTAGTAGTGGTAGTGGTAGCGGTAGTAGTAGTAGTAGTGGTGGAGGTGGTGTTGAGTTAATGTGTAGTTAGGGAGGAGGACAATGGAACATCCGGCTTGTAGAACACATCTAAATTCGGATCACTTCCCTATAGCGCTTCCCTCCCTCAGTTGAGTTAATTTTGTTCTTATTGTCTTTGGCTGCAACCTTCTTCCCAGTTTTTTTACTTAAGTGCAGGCAGGGTCACTTCCAGTCAAA